>CM064910.1:16597572-17314673 GCA_032727855.1 Quercus ilex subsp. ballota
TTCCTAGGTCATGCATGTTGTCTTAGTTGGGCCGTTTATCAGTTTGTTGATTTTTTAGCATTTTGATTAAGATTAACTTGAAATCTAACCATGCGATTACATTAATTTTGATGTTATATTTAATACCATGTAATAGATTTTGATTGTAAAGCCTAACAGTTTGTATCATGATTTGGGTCTGACAATTTAATATATAATATACATGGGTGACATGCTATGAAAAATGTTCCTAGTTTTTCCTTCTTCTCAGCCTTGCGGTCACATTTGTCAATCTGTGTTCCAAGACTTCTTTGCTGTTTGTAGTGTTGTGGCGACTTTTAGTTCACTTCAGACTAGTAAAGAGTTTGGATTTTTGGCTTTCTTTCATGCTTTCTCAAGTACTAGGCAGTGCAGTCAATGTTTATTGCTGCATTTGCATGATTCAAAAGTTATGTAGACATAGTTTAATGCGTTAATTTTTTATGTTAATTTTGGTGGATTTATCATGTTTGAAAAAAAAAAAATTAGGCAATTTTTTGTGTGTGGAGCCATGGTGTTGAGTTTAATTGAAAAATATTAATTAGGGTAATTTATGACAATCATTTATATTGAACCAAATATTACATTCCAAACTTAGCTGTATCCTCTATGCTGTAAAGATGAACTTTCCAGATTTAGACCTTACTTTGAAGTTAATGCTTGCTGCTTGGTAGTTTTTAGTGAGTAGCTAAAATGTTTGTTAATCCATATTATACAACTCCAAATGACAATTAGCTGTAAGTATACCAAAATTATTTAGATGGATGAGAGAGCGGCTGATGCCGAGGAGAGGAAGTTGTGGCCTACTGCAGTCGAGAGGCATTTCATTGAAGTATTGTTAGAAGAGGATGCAAAAGGGAATATACCCCAAGGCCAGTTCAAGAGTGGAACCTGGACAGCTGTTACGAATGAGTTTAACAAACGCACGAATAAAGGTTTCAACAAGACACAACTTACACAAAAATATCAACGAATGAAAACCCAACACCGCTTGTTCTCCCAGCTCATCGCACGTACAGGAATGGGATGGGACCCCATTGCAAATACTGTGACAGCCAGTGAGGAAACATGGGCTTCTGCATTTGCGGTAAGTCCTTTAACATACTTCAAACTATTGTAGTTTTGTGAATTATTCTCAGTTGTATTGTGCTTAGTTGGATCTATTGGTGTTAATGTGCAATGGGCTTTGTTTATCCAGATGCTTTTGTGCTTGTCCTTTTTTTTTTTGGGCTATGAATCTGATTCTAGCTACTACTATATAGCTACGGCTTCCATATCATATGCTATATTTGTTAATCTTTTATAGACTTTTCATCATGGATGATTAAATTGTCATTTGGAAATTTGAGACGACATGTATGCTCTTTGTCCGCTTGTCCTAACTAAGAATTAAACAGCGTTTTAAAGTCATTTCCATATACGTATATGATTATAATAAAGTTAGTCATTTTCCCAAACTGAAATTATGGTTCATGTCAAGTTGTCAACAACATGTAACAAAAACAACTTATAGATGTTGGGACCTACAACCAACTTCCCGAGTCATGCCCTTTCGTTCTTTACCACATTAATTGCGGAACATATTACAATAATTTGCACAGTAACAGAAACAATAGAACAGTATGTAGCACGAGATTAGTAGAAAGAAACATACAAAAACACTCAATTCTTTTACTTGCTAATTTTAATAATAATAATAAAAAATTTATTAATGCCTCTGAAGACTTTACTTCAAGATAAAACAATCTTATAGTCAAAAAAAAAAAAAAAAAAAAAGATAAAAGAATCTTGCTGAAGAATTGGTCCTGATCTTACAAACAAATATGTTTGTGCTTGTGTTTTGTTCTTCATAATGTTTGTCCCTTTGAGGTAGTGATGAAATTATGTTCTAGTATATCGAAAGTGAGTTGCTAACAACATAGTAATAAGTGATTAGGCACCTCACAAAGAACACAAATTGTTCAAATAAAAAGGCTGTTCTGTTAGCATTACTTTCAGTTATATATGTGACATTTTGGTATAAACTTTGATGACATGTTGTTACTGTTTCTGTTATTGGTATATAAGAGTGGATGGTTAATATAGGGTTATTATAATTACCCATTTGACTTGTATTGAGTTTTATATGAATAAGTCATCTAACCCATTATATATGGTTGTTAATAGGTCAATCATAAATTCCGGGAGTTCAAAAGAAAGGGGCTGAGACACTATGATCTGATGGGCCAGCTTTTCAATTCGAACACAGCCACGGGTTTCCTCCAAATGTCATCTGCCCAACCAGCTCCCAACAGTGATGAAGAGAGAGAACTTGATGCAGCCTTCCTATCTGAGGGGGTACATGTCAATGTAAACATAGATGGTGTGGATGATGTGGAGGAGCTGCCCACACCGAGTGAAGCCCAAAGCCGGAGGCAAGCTGAAAAGCGACCATCTGAACCATCTACTTCAAGCGGAAAACGGAGGAAAGGCCACTCCCTTGAGTCCATGACTGCGGCAATATGGGGTTTTACTGAAATGAGGAACCGTGGGGGGAAAAAGTCCACCAACACTGGAGAGTCTGGTGTGGGGGCTGACTCTGAGTCAATTACACAAGCTATAACTCTCCTCAACCAGCACACTGATGTGGATCATGTCACCTACTGCAAGGTTGTGCAGGAGCTGCATAACGCCAAGAGTAGAGCCGCTTTTTTTGCAATGACGGTTGATAGAAGAAGGGCCTGGATTGAGTTTATTGGGGGTGGATTGCAGTAGTGGTGCTTGTGGTTGATAGCCTAGGCAGTTAATCGATGATATGCGCCGTGTATATAGCCTAGGAAGTTAGTTAGCACTCTTAGTGTGCCTTAATGTGAATAGGAAAAGTGTGTATTATGTTAATGTTTAGGACAATGTTTGAATGCTGCCTGCCTTTATTATGTTGACTGCTGTGGACATCTATGCTACCTATGTAACAAATATGTTTTGTGGTTGTCACGCTCTTCTATGAATTTCTTTGTTTTGGTGACATATATGTGTGTGTGTGTGTGTGTCTGTGTGTGTGTATTAGTGGTATATGTGTATACAGTTGTGGTTGTCACCAGATATGCTGAAATTATTCATTTTGCACGTCAGTCTGATCTCTGGTTTCAGTGGTTGCTCAGCTGAATCTTTTTGATCTCAAATTCTGTGTGATGCTTAGATATTAATATGGATATATATATATATATACTTCTCAAAAAAAGAAAAAGAAAATCTGATGTTTTCTTTATGTGGTACACACAGTAACAGCTATATATATATATATATCTACTGCTTCCAGCAATGGTTACACAGTTATATAGATTGCCTTATAGATGCAGAAATATATGAGTGCTTTGGTTTTTTTTTTTTTTTTTTTCCTGGTTTGGGTCATTCATTATTGTCTATGCTTTTGTTTATGGGAGTGGGAACTAGTGCTTCACTTCATTGGTGCATATATTAGCTTTCTTTGTTCTGCTGGGAATGGTTTGATGAATTCCAAATTTGAGACCATTTATAGGACCTTTATTGGGACTGTTTGTGCGTATAACTTAACTGCATTAATGCATTCAATTTGGTGTTATATCAGGTGGAAAAGCTTATCCGAATCCTTATATAATTATATTTCATTAGATATGGTGCATTCAATTAGGCATGTTATTCCTATTTTGTCTTTTATTTTATTAATATTTCCAAAAAGTCCACCAATGCATTCACTTTTGCAAATTTATTTATATGTGTCACATATCTGCTTCATACATTGTCAGCTATGCCAAGAAACCTTAATTGCATTGACCATACAAGTCACATTGGCTTGAAGGAGTATTTGGCTCATCCCTTGACTTATATATGCACACAGCTTATATATATATATACTTAATTACTCAGAATTATAAATACCATTATGCAGAAATATTATACGCATTTATACTCATTTATATATATACTAACTTATATATATACATACAACAATATAGATATATATATATATATATATACACATATAGCGATATATATATATGTGTGTGTGTGTGTGTGTGTGTGTGTACTTCTTTATAGTGGCTGATGTGAACTTATTCCCTGCCCACAGGTGTGATTTAGTTATGGCCGACACCGATTCAGATCGTGATTCAGGCATGGCTGAGTCCGATTCAGATGAGTATGATAGTGACGTGGAGCTGGAGATTGCCACAGCCTACGTTCAGTTGTGCATAGAGTACGTGCAAAAGTACTACATGAAGCGACCGATGTGCACTAGTGTCTTGACTGGGAGGTCATATGTGATTGAAGTACTAGAAGGAAATCCCCAAGTGTGTTACGACATCTTCCGCATGGACAAGACTATTTTTAGGCACTTGTGTAATGAGTTGAAGCGGCTGCACCTGTTAGAGGAGGACACTGGTATTGTTTCAGTTGAGGAGGCCGTTGCGACAGTGCTATTTATTGTTGGACACAATGCTGACTACCGACTAACTGCCAACCGCTTCCAACATTCTCTCGAGACCATTCAAAGGCGGTTCCGGCGTGCCTTGCGTGCTATCCATACTTTGGGATGTCTCATCATCCGGCCCGACGCTGATGCAGCTGAGCTTCCTCATTCCCTTCGAGGGAATGAGAAATATTATCCATGGTTTGAGGTATGCCTTGATTTTTCTTTTTTTGTTAATTCACTTGTCAGTTTCTCTCTATTTTCATTCTACTATGCACTCTCTTTTTAAAGAATCCTAAACTTTCTTTCCCAAGTTGTGTGTGCATTGTGTATTGTCAGTGTATTGAGAACCAAGTAAATTACCCAAGTTCAATTGGGTGCTAACTTAGAGATCATTTTGAACCTAGCATCTAGAAAGAACGAAGCAGTGGAATTTCTCATATTGGTGTACTCATTGTACTGTTTCAAGAGATATGAGCTTTTATAGACATTTGAACTTCTGGTAAATACTCGTGTATTACTTAAGGATCGTTTTATATGTAATATTCGCCTGGATCGTTTACAGTTTAAGTATTTGAACCTTTTTTTTTGTTGAAGAAGCATATCAGTTTGTGAATAAATAAGAAAACTTGCCATGTTTTGTTTGCACAAATTTGTGGTCCGAATTGTAATAGATTTTGATTGTAAAGCCTAACAGTTTGTATCATGATTTGGGTCTGACAATTTAATATATAATATACATGGGTGACATGCTATGAAAAATGTTCCTAGTTGTTCCTTCTTCCCAGACTTCGTGGCTAGTGCGGTCACATTTGTCAATCTGTGTTCCAAGACTTCTTTGCTTTTTGTAGTGTTTTGGCTCCTTTTAGTTCACTTCAGACTAGTAAGAGTTTGGATTTTCGGCTTTCTTTCATGCTTTGTCAAGAACTAGGCAGTACAGTCAATGTTTATGGCTGCATTTGCCTGATTGAAAAGTTATGTAGACATGGTTTAATGCGTTAATTTTTTATGTTAATTTTGGTCGATTTATCATGTTTGGAAAAAAAAAAAAAAAAAAGTAGGCAATTTTTGTGTGTGTGTGGAGCCATGGTGTTGAGTTTAATTGAAAAATATTAATTAGAGCTACCTCTTTTTGTAACAGAAATGTGTGGGGGCTATCGATGGAACGCATATAAGTGCCTCTGCCCCATCCGGTAGGACCACCGCATTCATAGATAGACGGAGTGACATCACCCAAAACGTGATGTGTGCATGCAACTTCGACATGCGGTTTACGTACGTGCATACTGGATGGGAAGGGAGTGCAAATGATTCACGAGTCATGCAGGATGCACTTGGACATGCCGAGTATGAGTTTCCTTGGCCGCCTAGAGGTAAAAAATAGACTTCACTTTCTTTATATCTTATGGGTTGGCCAAACTCTTTGATCATCCTTTGATTAGACTTAGTTGGGTTGTGGATGCACAATTTTTTTTAGGAGTTTACTTATGTGTGTTTGTAGGGTACATTAATTTCTATTTTTGGAATTTTTTTTTTTTAGAATTAAAAAAGTAATTAATTTTTTTTTAATTTTTAAAAAATCATTTTTAAAAATAAAAAAACAATATGTGCCAGGACATACGTTTATCAAACCCTCTCTTCTATAGACCTTACTGTCATATAAATTAGCTTTTGCATAAAAAAAGAAAGAACTAATGGCTGTTTCAAAAGGCACATGGCCTAGCTTGTACTTGGATTGTCATCATGTCAAAAGATGATAATGGCATTAGGTGGTAGAAAAAAAAAGAAAAAGAAAAAGAAAAAAGAAAAACATATACCTGAAGAGTGTTGCTCTTCTTCCTTTTACGAATTCTATAAGTCTTATCGTTAGGCATTATTAGTGGCACAAGAACCACTCTTTGTTGGTTGTGTTGATATTTGATAACAACTAAACAATAGGGGCTGCCATGGCAGCAAAATTGTGGAGAAAAAGCGGAAGGCATACTAGCTTTATAATTGTGAATGAGAATGAAGAGTAAAGCGTAAAGGTTTATTTTAAGGATTTTGCTAATATATGCATTTAGAGCACACAGTAAAGTATTTAATTTAATCTTTTGTGTGCTTCTTTCGTTGTGAATTATCCTTCTCATAACTTAGAAATTAAAATTGTTACAATCATTTTACTTTTCTTTCATATTTTGACTCACACACATGATTTTGTTTTGGCTGAATCAATCTGAAAGCCTTAAAGCATAACAGGGTCAAAACACTTGTCTTATTGTTTTCCTATTTATACTCGCTTGTTCTGTGGTTATCACTCTTTTTGCAGGATCATACTATCTTGTTGACTCGGGATACGCAATAGGCAGTGCATTCCTCCCCCCACACAAGTCCGTACGCTACCATGCCCAAGAGTTTCGGGGTGCGAACCGGGAACCTACTACCCCACAAGAGTTGTTTAATTATAGGCATTCCTCATTGCGGATGGTGATTGAACGATGCTTTGGCGTGTTGAAGGCGAGGTTCCCGATCCTAACTGAAATGCACTCCTTCTCCATCTCTAGACAACGCCTGATTGTAACTGCATGTTGTGCACTACACAACTTTATTCGCATGTATAATCGGGCGGATGAAATGTTCCAAGTGTGGGAAGGATCATTTGTGCGTAACAGTGACGCACACCCAACAGGAGCTGCACGCGTAGGTAGTGGGGGCAATGAAGAAGCTTTTAATTCTCGTGCACAACGAGCAATGTCGGAGTATCGTGATGCGATAACTGCTGCTATGTGGGCAGATTACATAGGCAACCGTGATTGAGCTTTTTGGGACTAGAATGTAAAATGTGGATAACATGGAACTTTTGTTGTTGTTGACTTTGCTTCATCTCATTTCCTTGCTTTTTAGTTCAGTTGCTAAGTAGAATTAAGTATGTTTAATTATGGTATTTGAAACAGTTGTCATTAGTGGGAACATTTTTGTTGGACAGCTTTTGTAATTCCCTCATGTTTCATATGTTGGTAAACTAAATTATTGTGTTTGGTAGATTATGAGGAGTGATGGGATGAGTTCAGCTTTGGGAACACCATTTTCTGTTTATAGTGTAGCAATTGCAAATGTGGACTGTTTTCTAGATTGAAATTGTTGGTAAAAGATAGCAATTGCAAATGTATTAAGCTTTGGTGTAGTGGTCATGTGTAAAAGATAGCAATTGCTACTTCAAAGGTGCCAGTCATGCCATAGACGCAATGCGGAACCTGCAGAACCAACTTATTTATAGTGGGTGGGGTAAAGGGTTTGGATCATCCATTCCCACTCCTACATGCAAGTTTCTAACGTGGCCAATATTTGTTGTCATTCTCAATGAATTTTTTTTTTAAAATTTTTTTATATAGAAGAATTATTAAATCAAGGGATAACATTATTATTTTTTAAATAATTCTATAATGTTATGTACTGTACATATTATATGAGACAAATTTATATATATATATATATAGCAAAAAATTTTAGATGGAGTGACTTTTACATAACTCAAAACCCAAATTTGCTTGATGAAGTCTACTTTATAAGTTTGAATTATCTTTTAGTCGCATGAGTTGATTCCCGAAGTAAATCTTAAGAATAATTTTAGTGATACAATTTATATAATTTTACACAACTTTAATGTTATGTATTGCACAGCAAATGGCGGGTGTTCATCAGCTTAGTAAACAGAAAACCCATACACAATAAATTAAAGAAGAAAAAGAAAGGAATAATATTATTTGAAAGGTTTGTTAATTGCAATTCATTCACAGGTTTCTTTTATTTCCTTGTAGATCACCATTAACATTCATGCTTCTCTAACGTTCATGTTCACTGCTTCGGGTGTTCATACAATTCCATCAATGAACATGATACATGCCATTAGTCACCTTACAAAACCAAATGGCACCAAATCTTCAATCAAAACCAAGCCATGCAAACACTAAAACAAACCACAACAACAACAACAATAAAAACAGAACCCCCACAACAAGAACAAATCTCAAACAAACAACCCCTATATCTACCAGCACAGTTCAGTCACTGCATTTCCAAGAAATAAAAAACAACTATAAGTCAATTATTCATAAATGTAATATGTAAAAGGAACCTAAAATTGATAATGACAATGATATAGAATCATTTTCCCCCTACTCATTCAGAATTTGCAATATAACCACCTACAAAAACAACAAAGCCGTAATCCTAAATTTTGAGGTCAGCAATGGTACTCCACAAACTAGATAGGGAGTGCCATGAAGATAAACCATCAAAAAATTATAATATTGCTGGGCTGAAATTAAAGGTAGAAGTGTTAGACAACATAAAGCCCGAGAATAACAAAAAAACATAAACTCAAACCTTCCTTTTTTTGATCACTACAATCCTTTACATTATTTACACCAAAGCAAGCATTCTCATTCTAAGAAAAAAGTGAAGCATTAAGCCAATAACATAGTACTGTAAGAGTCAAGAGTCAACCCTATACATATACCTAGCACTACCAAAATGGGTGACTCAAGATTGTCAAAAAACTACTACACAGTGCATCAAGTTGAAGAGGAGTCAATAGTACATAATAACATAATATGGGTACACCGTAAGAATGAACACATCATCATAATAGTTTGGCTTACACCATTGTCGTAGTTAGCAGTAGTGCAAGCGCAGTGCATAACAAACACCATCCAATGAACATAATCTTGACCCTTTTTTTTGTCTGATCTAAGGGATGGACCTTGTCATGCATTACCCTCAATTCCTCGCGCAGCACACACAACTCTTCTTGTAGTTGTTGGAATTCCTCCGCATATGACAATGGCGTCTTCATGGGAATACACCATTGAAAAAACCTACATGCGTCCTTTGGGCAACATTGGAAAAGCCTGTATCGGTTCTCATTTCGCTTATCCGAAATCCTCACACTTGCTCTCATGCCACAAAAACAGTTGCAATTTCGGAACCGAAGGCCATCGTCAATATCGTCATGCATTGCGTCCGACATCTGCAAGAAGAAGCCAAAACATTGACTGCACTGCCTAGTTCTTGAGAAAGCATGAAAGAAAGCCAAAAATCCAAACTCTTACTAGTCTCAAGTGAACTAAAAGGAGCCAAAACACTACAAAAAACAAAGAAGTCTTGCAACACAGATTGACAAATGTGACCGCACTAGCCACTATCTGAGAAGAAGGAAAAACTAGGAACATTTTTCATAGCATGTCACCCATGTATATTATATATTAAATTGTCAGACCCAAATAATGATACAAACTGTTAGGCTTTACAGTCAAAATCTATTGTGTTCAGTATGAGTTCTACAGTTGCCATCAATAGGTTTAGGCAATCCAACAGTAAAGGTTCCAATAGATGGTTAGCAGTGGTGGACTCATGACAAAAAATTTGACTACAATTTGAAGCCAATTTGAATTGGATTTGGATTTTAATTCTGCATTCACTTTAGAATAATGCTATATTACAACAATTTTACGCCAAGGCTTAGGTCTTAGGTGAATATCTATTAGTAGTTCTTATTTAGGCTTACCACTGCGATTAATACAAACTTTCAAAATTTTGAATTAGAAAACCATCGATCCCAGAACTAGAACAGAGAAAACCGAAAATACTCCTAAAACCTCACAAATCATTTGTTTTGAGCACTGTAATTGAGGAATAGTCCTCAACAGCGCCACATTATATCCATCATATCCAAATTTAATTCAACTTCATTCAGTCAAACAAGCCACAAATTCATCAAATTCACCAAGCTTAACTTCATGAATAATTAAACTAAACCCAATCAACTAAAACTAACAGTAAAAATGCACTAATGAAACTAATAATCAGCTACAGATAATTTCATATTAGCTTAAAAATACACTCAAAAGACCCTCAAATTTCAAACAGCAAGCAAGCAACATTGGGTTTTCTTAGCTGATAAGCCTTAGGAAAAACACAAATTCATCAAATTTCTGACGCTTTCTCGGCAAATGATTCACATAGTGTTACGGAAAATGGAAAATCGAATGGGTTGTAAATCAAGAATTGTTTCAACAGCAAAGATATCGAGAAAACCCTTCTAGATTTCGAGAACGTAGGGCGTGTATGTTTGGATTGTAAATCAAATATTGTGTCTACAACAAACAAAGAACAGGAAAAATGGGTTTTCCCGATTGGTGAGGAAAAACATAAGAAATAAAAAACAAAAAGGAAAAATACAAAAAAAAAAAGTGAGAAATCTGTGACTGAGGCACAAAATGTTCACTGTTTACAAAAAAAACCCATTGACGAGGAAGGTGAAAGGGAGATGCGAACCTGGGTCTTGAAGTTATGGGTCGGCGGCTACAAACGCAAGAGTGGTTGCTGGGTCTTGGAGTGCTGACAGTGGATATGAGATCCGAGGAATGTGAAGCCCAGCCGTGGATACGAGATCAGACGCGTAGATGGTTGCGAGGACGTGCGTGGGTTTGGTTTCTGCCCTCAGGGAAGAAGAGAAGGGATGAGGGAAGAAGGACTCCAGCAAAAATGTTTTTATCGTCTCTCTCCGGATTAAAAAATATTATTTTATACTTTTTACCAGCTTTTTTCATAAAATTAAACACACATACCAAACACATTTTTATATTTTTTAAACACTAAAAACTACTGTTTAAACTATAATACCAAACACATTTTTTTGTTTTTTAAACACAAAAAAATACGTTTTTCAACAACACTTTTTAAACAATACTTTTTACATCTTTTTAAACAACAATTTTTAAACTCTATGACCAAACAGGCCCCAATTTTGACATGCTCTGTTTT
The DNA here is from genome assembly GCA_032727855.1 of Quercus ilex subsp. ballota. NCBI lineage: Eukaryota > Viridiplantae > Streptophyta > Magnoliopsida > Fagales > Fagaceae > Quercus > Quercus ilex. Next base: position 16,608,821 of record CM064910.1, read on the forward strand.
ATTTCTGTGTCTTCCTCTGAAACTATTCTGCATCTTAAGTCTCAACATATTTGAGAACTTGTTCCTCAAAAAAAAAAAAAAAAAAACATATTTGAGAACTTTTAATCAAAAATAATAATAATTAAAAAAAAAAAACATATTTGAGTACTTGGTTAAAAAAGAAAAAAGAAAAAAAAATCCACTAAATGTTCAGATGCAAACCTCATTTGGGTCAACTTCAATTTCACCATAATCAGGGTATATTTCTATTGAAAACTGAAAAGGAAACCCAAAAAAAAAAAAAAAGAGAAGCTAATTTGAGTCTGCATCTCAAGTCTCAAGTCTCAACAAACTCAAATAATTTTTTTTTCTTCTTTCTTTCTTTTGAAAAAAAAAATCACTGATTAAATTTGTGCAACATGTATTATTTTAGGCATAATAAGTCAGCTCACTAAAATTTCAGTTGCAAAATAAATTTGGGTCAACTTTAATATCATCATAATGGGGTATATTTCTATGGGAAAAAGGTGATTTAAAAAAAATTAATATACGTGTAACATGTGTTAATTTAGGCATTATAAGTAATCCCACTAAAAGTTCAGATGCAAAATTCATTTGGGTCAACTTCAATCTCATCATCATCAGGGCATATTTCTATTGAAAACTGAAAAGGGAACAAAAAAAAAAAAAAAAAAAGCTAATTTGAGTCTGCATCTCAAGTCTCAACAAACTCAAATAACTTTTTTTTTCTTATTTCTTTCTTTTGAAACAAAAATCACTGATTAAATTTGTGCAACATGTATTATTTTAGGCATTATAGGTCAGCTCACTAAAAGTTCAGTTGCAAAATTAATTTGGGTCAACTTTAATATCATCATAATGGGGTATAGTTCTATGGGAAAAAAAGGGAGATTTAAAACGAAAAGAAATGATGGAGAATCCACATTAGTTTGATTATAACTTACATGGAAAAAGCATGTACTGCAATTTGTATACTATCTTATTGAACAAATTGAGAACTCATCATGAAGTCAAAACAAGTAGTGGCAACAATATTGTATGTGTATGTTTTTGCTTGTCTTTAGTATTTAATGAATAGTTTGCAATGATTGCACAACAACTGCAACTTGCAATCTTAAAACTTGCTTATACTTAGCACCATAATGGCACTTTTTAGAAATAGTTTTAAATCTTTTTATTTTTCTCAATTTTCTTTCACTCCCTAGGCAAATCCTATTTGATTCAAGTCACAACTCATAATGAATTACTATAATGGGATATTATATTTTATTGATCATTGTTTAATTTTTTTTTTTTTTGCATTTAAATTTAATATATATATATATATAATGTTTATCAATCAAATATTAAATTATATTGGATTAATATGAAATTTATCATACATAAAAACAATGAAATTGTGTAATTCTATGGTATAACTTGATGTTATCTCTCTCTCTCTCTCTCTCTCTATATATATATATATATAAATGTTTCCCAATATATATAATACATACTTTTTTTTTGGCTGAATAAAAAAATGGGGTTTTCGGTGTGGGCTCATCAACCTCACGCTACGTGACGACAATGAGTAATATCATGTATACCATACGATCCTTATTGGGGTTATCGCTCGAATCACTCATCTCTAAGTGTTGGGATAAAAGCTCTTACCATCAAACCATGCTCTTATGGATATTTTTCAGATTCTTCTCAAATATTCCATTTCTTTTTTCTCTTTTTTTTTTTTTTTATAATTTTAGTTTTTTTTTAAGGAGGGTAAGACTTGTTAAGAGTTGTGGATATTCTCAAATAAAAGCTTTTGCTGACGTGGCCATGTGTATATAGGGACCCACTTACCATTTTAGCCACTCATTTCATTTGAAAGGGTCCGGACCCAACTGGAAAGGTAGTAGTTTGATGCCTCCACAAGTGGCTGTTGTTTGCAAAAACTTGCTAAAATCATCAACTGGTGTAGCTAACAATGTGTACTTTCTATGCCCATAATTGACACTTGTCCAAGAAGCAACCTAAAAGGCCTCAGCTCTCAAACTTGTGCTTATTGATGAGATATTCTTTATGATCTTTTCAGCTTTTACTTGTCCTCATATATTGATATATATATATATATATATATACACACACACCATAACAAGTACAACTTTAGAGTCAACAAATCTTGCTTCTAACATGCTCTTGACATGAACTTCTTCTTTAATTTTTTTATTGATCAACTCAGTTTAACTCAATTAAGCTTTAATCTCAAGTTTTTCTTTAAATAACCCAACCTCTTTAATCTTTTTATACTACTAACTTTTGCAACATGCATGTAAAGTGTTATTTGATATTCATAACACTTATAAGATCCTTGATCTACTTTAAAGATTTCTTCATGAAAATAGTTTTTACGTTTTCAAACAACTCTTAGATGAAGAAGCCTAAAATTTATAATGAAACTGTTTTAGGTGGTGAAACTTAGACTGTCCTACATTACTAATGAATCTTTAACTCGATATTTTAATCCTCTACTTAGTTCTTACAAGTTACAAAGGGAAAAAGTGTCATTTGAATTAATGCTCACCAGCAATAATATGCATTAAAATTGGTTGCAATTAAGCACAGGCCAATTGAAGTCTCATGGGATGGTTTTCAACATGATAAAATTGTGCCCTATTCATTACTTGGAACTCTTAATTGTATGATATATTGGTTGCTTGGAGCTAGATGTCACATTATTTGTGAACTTTCAGAGGTGACTAGCTAGTTTTCCTTCTGTGATTTGGCTAGAATTTTTATGGGCTCAAAATGGCCCATCATTATTGTTATGGCAAGTGATTGTCTGCGTGCATGGAGAGCTGCACTGAAAGGAAGGAACTGAGCAAGTGTTTGCTATTAGAGATGGAGTGATACTAGACACTACGAAATTTACCATGTGAATACTTAACAAATTGACGTGTTATTGAAGTGGCACAAATTATATCTATTATTATGTCAATTTGTAAACTATTTATAGTAAAATTAGTAGTAGTTTTCATAAAAATTATTCAAAAATCGCACCATCTCAAGCAACAACTTTGAGAATTTTAGAATAAACAAATTAACGTAGGGAACATGGCCAACACTGTCTCGGATATTTTTCATAGTTGTAATCTCACTAAAATCTCATTTTTGAATTTTGGATTTCATGTTAGATTTCACTTTTAATGTTTGAATTTTAACTTAATTTTGTTGAGGATTTTTGCTGCAACTAAGATTAGGATGGCTACTTCATTTGTGCATATCCGCTAAGCTTATCCATAGAAGGAATTGTGTTATTTGACCTTCATCTTCTTTTTTATTAGTTTTTTTTTTTTTTTTTTTTGGTAAAGAGGAGATAAATAGATTAGATTAAGGAGAAACAGTTACACCCCGAATGATTCGGGTATACAAAACACCAGTAGCATAATTAGTTAAGACCTCCATAACACCAAAAGGAGGGGATACATAATAAACAAAAGGATCAAGCTGGCTATGTCCTAGTTTAGCAAGGAAGTCAGTAGCACGATTAGTCTCTTTGAAACAGTGTTGCAGTTGAACCTCCTGGAAAGCTTGGAGAGTGTTCCTGCAATAATCCACAATGGGTTGGGTTAGCCGATTAGTGGCTTTTGTGTGAGAGACGAGGTTAATAACTTCAAGTGCATCCACATTTATAATAAGTTTTTCAATATGAAGATCTCTAGCCATAATTAGCCCATCTCTTAATGCCCAAAGCTCAGCTAATAGGCAGCTAGACGTGCCAATTTTCCTAGAGAAACCTTTCACCCAGACACCACTTGAATCTCTAATAAGACCTCCACCATAAGCATGAACCGAGTCTGCCAAAACAGAGGCATCGGTGTTGAGTTTATACCATCTGGGGCTCGGCTTGATCCAAGAGATATGCGAACTTCTTCTAGGGATTGGCTGGTTGGCTCCTTGAGTGAGGTAGAAAAATCCAGTAGCTCTTGCAATGCACTCTTTAACGCTAGGAGGGGCTGCCTGGTTCCTTTGATGAACAACTGAGTTTCTGTTTAGCCAAAGTGACCAAAGCCCAAAGCAAAAAATGATTCCCCAAGGAACACGATGGCGTCGAGAGGCTAGCCTCTAAGCACGCGCTTATGCGTGTGTTCAAAGGCTTTTCTATTTTTTTTTTCTTTAAAGATTAATAATTTTCAACCTGTAAACTCATCACATATATATAAAGTGAAAATACAAATAGGTAAATTGCAAGAATATGCTAAAAAGAAGACTGGAAAATTCTCCAAGAAAGAATTTCTAAAAAATAATCATAACATTTGAGGTAGCCACCCACAAAAATTTTTGGATCTCATTACTTTTCTTTTTTTCTCTGATTGATATAATCTACCACTTTCTTCTCATAATGTACCTTCCTTCTCTTTGTCAAAAGTTTGTAGTGGTTAACGTTAAAAATTATCACAATATCTTGTTGTAATTTTTATAGCAAATGATTGTGGGAAGTTTTGAAAATAACACCTACATTATAATTGATTTGTAGTTTTTTTTTAATTTTAATTATTTAACATTGAAAAAGTATGTGGGTAAGAAATGCAAGTTAGTGGGATCTTAAAATGTAACACAATTTTACATATTTATCCTAAGTGAGTAGGAATGTAGGATAAATATAGATAGATAAATAAGCAGTAAAAAAACAACTGAAAAAGATTTTATTTTTTTGGAAAGACGTAAACATGCGTTTTTTAATTTTATATTTATCCTAAAAGAAAAAAAAATAACGATCATTTCAATTTTCTAACCAAAAAAAAAACCCAGGTTCCTATTAAAAAAAACCATGTTAATTTTTTTTTTTTTTTTTTTTAAGTATCCTTATTCTTATCCTATATTTCTATGTAGTTTTATTTTTATTAGATTATCCCATGTAGTTAAAAAAATATCCAGTTTTAGCAAAGAAACACGGTGACAAAAAAAAAAAAAAAAAAAAACTGTTTTTTGTTAATTTTTACATTTACCTAAAATTTAGAAGTTTTTAAATTAGTAATTTAGTATTTTACATGTCTAACCCTATTATTTAAACATTTTAAACGGTTGGATTTGAGGGTACTTTAATGGGGATGGATGAGAGTTGTAGAAGAATGTATGGAAATTGCAGAGAAATTGATTTAATTCAAAGTAGTCACCAGAAATATTAAGAGTGAGAGGAAATGCACTAAGCAATCAATTGATTTATTCTTCAATAAGAATGGAAATGTGATTATAAGTAGATATTTATAGAAACATAAAACTATTCTATAGGTAGTGGTGGCTTTAGAAATTTTTTCTGAAGTTGTCATTATGAAACTTAAATTATACAAAATATAATAAAAATAGCATTTCATATATTGACCAAAAAAAAAAAAAAACACGCAAATACATAAGATCTTATAATTTTCTTCTACAAATTTTCTTATTTTGAAATTGTTGCATGATAATTTTATTACCAATGCTACAAGTTAGATCTCTTTCAAAATTTTAGTTCAATAAAATTTTTCTTAAGCTTTTCATTTTTGATTGTAAAGGCCAAATATATTGTTAAGGGAACCAAAATTTGACTAAAAACTTAGTTGTAGTTTAAGGCTACAACTCTCGCTAAAAAAATTTAACATAGCTACATATTTTGAAAATCTAACAGTTGAATTGTATTTTCTTTATGTTCTTTAAACACATGCCAAATTTTATGCCAATTGGATGTTATTTACTATTCGATCCATAAAATTATTTTGTATGTATAATTTTATACTACAAACACTTAAAATTTAAACACTTGATTGATGACATAGCTATTGATCTTTGATTTTATTGATATTTTGCGAGCATAGATGATATAATAATAAAATGTAATCCAACAGTGGATTTTATTTGTCAAAATTCACATTCAATAAAAAAAAATTAAGTGAAGTTGTAACTTAATCTACAACAAAGTTTGTTGCTAAATTTTGTCCAAAATTTATTTATGGTGGGCCTAGAAAAATTTAGGTGGTCACAATTGTTTTTTTAAAGGTAAAAAGTCTTAAAATTTTTTTAATTTATATATAATAAATTTTTTTTTTCTAGGTTAAGGTGTTCTTGTGACTACCCTAGCATCAACATAGAGCCGCCCCTATCTATTTTCTCACATGGCCTTATCCTAATGGTTATATTATTCTCCATATGTATTAATAATTCCAATATGTATTAAGTGTCCATTTGGGATTCGCTTATTTTACTAAAAATGAAAATTTTTTGTTGAAAGCACTGTAGACAAAAGTAAAAGTTAGCTGAAATAGTATAGTAAGACCCATGAATAGTATTAAAAAAAGAGTATCAAAAATTGCAGTAGGACCCATGAATATTAACAAAAATAAGCTGAATAGTAAAATAAGTTGGCAAAAATAATTTTTGCCAAAAGCACACTAAAATGTGATTAACATGCTTAGAATTGTAACTCACCAACCAACTAATTAACTTAGAGCATCTCCAGCAGCCTCTCCAAATTTTTGCCTGTTTGGAGAGTGAACAATGCATTTTACTTTTTGTCTACTTACTTTTTCAATTATACTTTCCAACAGATTCTCTATCCTATTTATATATTATTTCTTCATTCATTCTTTATTATTTTTTTATCATCATTTATTCTTCCTATATTCATTCCCAACAATTATATTTTTCAATAAAAAGTGTTATATTCACAACATTTTTCACAATACTTTCATAACATTTTTCATTTCTTTCAATTCATTCTCATCCATTAGTTTTCATTTCTTTTCTTTTTTTTTTTTCTTGTTTTTATCCTCTACACACGTGTCCATCCTATCTCTATCCCTCCCACCCCTTCTTTTATTTTCTTTTTCTCTTTCATTCTTTGGACTCTCTCTTTCATTCTCTAGCTCTCTCTCTCTCTCTTTTTTTTTTTTTTTTTTTTTACTTTATCTATTTCTACTTGATTCTAGAACACTCTCTAGCATGATCTTTTGACTTCTATTTTCTTTCCTCTTCAGCTCACTTCACACACACAGAGCTAACATGACCTTCGTCTATCTTTTTTTTTTTCTTTTTTCTTTTTCTTCCTTCTTTTCTTGTTTTGATTCACTTTGTTGTTACAATGAAGCTTGATAGGCTTTCATGCTCTTGATCTGTTGTTTTTGTTTTGATTTTAGATCTGTTGTTCTAATTAAATTTGTATTTTTCTCTGTTCTTGACCTATTGTTTCTATTCTGATTTTAGATTGTGTTTGTGTTTTGATTGTGTTACCGTTTGAGAGAAAGACAGATGAACAAAGAAGAGAGAGGAGGAAAGAGAAAGAATTTTTTTTTATCCAGCTGGGTATATTTTTAAGATAAAATATTATTTAGATATGCCACAGTGATTGCTACAGTGCTCTCCATACCTGGAGAGCTACTGTAGCAAATCTAAAAAAAAAATTGGAGATGCCAAGTCTGTTGGAGGGATTTTTTTGGGTGAATAGTAGCTTTTCTCTCCAAAATTTAGAGATGTCGACTCTGCTAGAGTTGCTCTTAGAATTGTAACTAACTAATTAAATGCAACATTACAACAACTATTATCTATGTATTTATAGGACTTCCTAACATTTAGAAGTTCCAACAAAAGAAATACCTTAAATAGTAGTATAGATATAGATGATACTGAAGTTATTCTATGACTTTTTTCGCAACCAAAAAGCACACAGCCCACTCGTTCAGCCTACTAAAGGCCCGTTGGGCATTGTCCATGGTTGGACCATGGGCCGGGAAATTTCTTTTTATCCCAGCCCATTGTTGACCCTTGAATATAGGATTTGGTTAGCCCTATAGGCTTTTTGCCTTTCAATTGACAAGTCCAAGCCCATGCTGGGCCTAACCCTTCCATCTTTTCAGGTTCATAAGGTATTTTCAGCATCGAAATGTATTTCTCATTTCGGGTAAAAGTATTCAAAAGAAGATATTTCAATCTCAAATTTTAGTTTAAACTAATGTGTAATATGTGAATATGCACGGATACAATTAAAAATAATTACAATTGCACGATTTAAATTATACATTTTTTTGAAAAAATGTTCAAATTATACATGAAATTAGCTTACACATTTTTTAAACCATACATTTATAAACTATGCAATAGTTTTTCATTATATATGGAGTATATATATATATATATATATGAAATTTAGAATTTAATTGGATTTAGACTCTTCAGTTTTTACATTTAATAATTCAATTGTCACAAAGATTAAAAGATTAGATGGACATATAGAGCAAAATTGGACTCCAATTGAAATCTAATTTAAAATCTAATTAGATTTATACTCTTCGATTTTTACACTCAATAATTTACTTGGTACAAAAATTAAAAATTAGACAGGACAAGTGGAGCAAAATTGAGAATCCAATTAAAATCTAATTAGATTTTCTCTTAGATTAGCTTTTAATATATACATAAATGACTTGAAAAAAGAAAAGAGAGGGTGCAATTTTTATAATGGGTGGATTGGAGTTTTATTAATAGGTGGATTTGAAATGATTACTGATTAGATTTAAAATGTCATTTTAAATCCATTACATCATAAATGTTTTTTTTATCACAACAAAATTCCAACAACTCAAATTATCTTGCATTATTAAATTTATTCATATGAAGTACTTTGTACTGGCTCCTTTTTTTAAAAAAAAAGTACTTTATAGTTTATACTAGCAATTATTCATTAAATCCCTTAATTTTAAATCCTCACGTCCAAACACTAAAGGTCGAATTAGTGGTAAATTCATCGTAATTTCCCATTTACAGGCTGAGATTGAATGGCAAAAAATATATTTTCCTTATCTAAATTTTCAGAAGTGAGAATTTTTAAGCACCACTCTTTATTTTGTTTGTGTGGATTTGTTTTCATTAACCTATAAATGCAAGACTAAAAAAGAAATACAGTTTGCTATTTTCTTACCACCAAATATGTTGTCCTATTAATATTTTTTTCCAGCAATCAATGCAGCTACTTGAGCTAGGCATAGAATAGAAGGGGGTGATATAATTACTTATTCAAAATATTCGAAGGAAATAATATTTGCCAGTTGCCGTTGGGGTATACTTTTGAATACATACTATGGGGCCGGAGAATTTGGCAACTCAGTGGCCCACTTTATACCAAGCCCAAGGCCCATGCCGAGGAGCAGGAAGCCCAGTACCCTCGCCGAGGACAGTTATGTCCTCGGCCAAGCAACATGGGAGGAGGAAGTAACGGGCTACCATAGGCAGCCCTTTGGGACATCTAAGGAGGAAGACCAAGTACAACGCATCAGCCGTGGAAGAATGGCCGAGGAGCAAAACCTGGATTGAACTGTCACTTCCACATTAAATGCGCACGACTAATGTTCCGGCAGTATTAATGGGGAAATGACCCCTGAGCAGTGCTGTCTCGGTTGCTGCAACTCATTAGAAATTTTGGTAAGACGGCTGATGGGACGGGTTGTCAAAAAAAGGCGTGGATGACCAACAAGTGGAGGAAAGGGATCGTTGGAAGAAGACTATATAAGGAGAAGAAACAGATTAAAGAGGAGGCCTTTTTTTCGGAAGAAAGAAGGACTATCATCAAGCTTCTCGGATCGGGCCGAGGACAGATTTTTTAGGATAATTTCGATTCGTCTGCATTCGGTGGTGACGAACACCGCATTGGACGTTGTTCGCTTGCTAGGGCCTAGTTCTTGAACCCATTATCTACAAATTCATTGTATTGGGCTAGTTGGGCTTGAGTCCACTCACTCAACAGTAGAAGTGCTCAAACTCAGTCCCTACACATGCATATATTTAACTCTGGCTTGAAAGGTTATTTGATTTATTGGTTTTATTTTATTTAGTAATTTGTTAATTATGTTGTGATGCCAGATATACTTATAATTATAGGTTCAATTTGGAGGTTCTTGCAATTCAACATAGGACATAATGGAGCTTGTCTTTTGTTGTGAAATTTTTGTTGCAATTTTAAAAAAGATGATTCTTATTTGAATGATATGGATATTTGAGCACAAATCTCATGTCCCATGCTTTTTGTTCTATTCTATATTCCACTAATAAAAACTTGCTACATCTTCACTTATTTAATTAAATCCTCCCATTATGACTTTTCTTATTTTAACTACCTAAAATAAAATAAAATAACCCAACACCTCCCTACCACAACCACCAATCAACCTTGACAAGTTTTTATTGGTAGAGTATAAAGTGGAACAAGAAAAATTAGAAGATTTTGACTAATGGATACCCCCCCCCCCCCCCTCCTCCTCCCAAAAAGAAAGGTACAAATGTTTGTCATTTGAAATTATTTTGTACATTAGATATACTATGTCTCTCACATTATAGTAGGTTTCGTGTGGGAATCCACAAGTAAACCTATCCTTATATAATAGGAGGGTGTATCGATGTACTGTACTGAGTGCACTGAATAATTTCGCTAATGTCATTAGAAACCTTTCAACTTGCCTTTGATGCCTAGTTTGTTAAACTCTTTATTGGCTGATACTCATGTTGAATCCCTTCAATTCTTCCCATTGCATGAACTGTACACAAAAGTTTGCTAACTTTGCCAATGAAAGGAGAGAAGCAAAAGAAAAAATACAAAATATGTATGTAAATCAACTGTTTTTCTTTCATTTTGCATCTTTTTCATTCCTTTTTTTTTTCTCAGTAGGAAAAAACACTTGTTTTAGAAGAAAAAAAAACTCAATATCAGCACCCCTATAGACACATTAAAACTGGCTAGGAGGGACTTATACAACTCATAATCACTATTGGAGAAATGCAGGCAACTGGATTTATTGCCACTCAATATAGAAAACCTCTCTCTCTCTATACACAACTACATAATGAATACACAAATAAGAAGAAAAAAAAATCATAGAGCAACTTTCATCAAAACCCCATTACAATATTCTCACTTAGCATTCCCAGTTTTCCTCTTTCCGTCAGTTGGAACAGCCAGCCTTCCAGGTTTTTGCAAAGCTTGACTAACCCCATTGGGTGGTTTGATCCGAGATGGTGTAGGAATCAGTGATGGAATTAAACTCCTGGTTACAAGCACATAATTCAAAACATTCTATTAGAAACATGTAAAATGGCAAGCCTAAGTGTAACCAATGCAAGTTTGCTAGTATGTGCAAAGGGAAGCATTATTTCACTCCACATTGCAGCACAAAGAAAATTCAGAATTCTGCTTAAAGAAGGACATAGTAAAATATAAGCATTTAAGACAGGTTACCTTGATTCTTGTATCTTTGCTGGCTTGGGATTTGTTTTCTTTGGTTTTGACTTCAAGCCATTGGAAATATTGGTAAGTTTAGGAAGATTCTGTTGCCAATGCATGTCTGGCTCTGAGGAATCACTAGTTGCAGCCTCAAGCTCATCAGAATCATCAGTGGCCACCTCATACCGACTGCTAGGCACATCATAGTCCTGGATGTCCTTTTTGTTGGCTGTTAGTTTATTGAGAGCTTGTTCTGGGTATATTTTTGAAGGAGCTGAGATATAACTCTCACCAAACATCTCAGGAGACAGTCTGTTGTCTACTTCCCAATGTCTCACCAGAGTTTCATCTCTACTTGCACTGTCATGCTTGTTCACCATGATCTTATCAACCCATTCGCCAGAAACAAAATCCTTGTCATCCTCTTTTCCAATTAGTGTAGGACTGCCAACAAGTGGCCAGGGAGGTGAACTCATCAACATGTCGTGAAAATCTAGGCTACGTCTTTTTGGTTTTAGTTTGGATTTACTCCGAGCCTGCAAATATGACCATGAACTGCATTTTATATAGGCATTAAATAAATGTAATCATTAGATTTTAGGCACCACAGTTTAGTTCTACCGTTGTAGAAATGAGTCAATTTTCAGCTTTTTAATCAAATTTAAGACTAATTTATTTTACTGATGCTGTTTAAACCTTTTCTTATAATCTTCTGGTGATGACTATAGTCTAAAATAACTCCTTATTCCCATGCTATTTAATATTCCTTTTCTATTTGGAGAAGACTTAATTTTGCCTCAAATGGTATCAAATATAAAATAGAACAATTTCCTCTAAAAATGCTGCCAGATCTCAATAACAACTTTCTAAAACTGATAGGAAAGCAAATTGAAGTTCAAATAAAGTCCTAGTAGAGTGAACCCCACCAAATAGCTAGTCAAAGATTCAAACCCAAAATGCAACTTTGATGAAGGATGAAGCAACCATGGGATCTAAGCCGATTGGTCTATCCTTTCAACTTTTCATTATCTCTATGCTTCATTAATTATCATATTTTACAATGCCAAAAGATTATAAAATATATCACTGAAGACAGAAAAATGTAACAGTAAGAATGACAAAAAATGATGACTTCAATCCAGACTTTGGTACATATGGCATTCCTGAGATGAATCCATAGTGCTCAGACAAAATCAATTTATGCAACTAACATGAAATCATGGCCTATCAACCAGTTAAGACATTTGGTTCATACCTCTATGTTACCCACATCGTCCATTGCTTGCCTACGACCCGCTGAGAAGTCCCCAAAACTTCTCCAACTAGGATGGGAAGGAGAAGATCCACATGACTTCATTTTTGATCTTTCTGGGCTAGATTGAGAGCTTCGAATACTCTCTGTGTCTCCCTCCTTCCTTAATAAGGCGGCTTTAAGGCTAGCAATCTAAAAAGAGAATAAACAAGACAAATTTATTTTTCAACACAATTATCAAAGTATACAATACATATGTATCAACTTCTTAGTTTATAATACAGAAATATAAATAAAAATAAAAACAAATAGGCAGCCTAAAGATAAGCCATCTGAAATAAAATTAACAATTACTAGACCTAACATGTTTGAGACTGGGAGCAGAGAAGTAAGGAAGTTTCTCAAATTCATCAAGCAAAACAAACAGAAAAATGACGAGTAAAAACCTGTTCTTTAAGTTCTTTCACTTCTGAACTATCTTTGTTGACCCGTGCAGCACCAAGCTCAACGGTGGAAACCCTTTCAGCAAATTTGAGTGTACTAATTGTTTCTCCAAGAGCTTCAGGCTCCGGACTAATGTGAACAAACATGAGAGTCTTCGCTTGCCCTCCTAATAGATAACAAAAACCAATATAAATTAACAATATGGAAGAGGATGTCTCTATAGGCAAGAGGACATTGAGAACCTCACCAAGTGAATCTTGCAGCAGTTGCGTGAGTTTGCTGTTCCTGTAAGGAACATGTGAACTCTTTTGTGCAAGAGAGTAGATCACATCTCCCAAGGCAGATAGAGATTTGTTGATATGTTGTGCCTCCTTTAATCTATCTCCGGTCACCTCTGATTTGTCAACCCTTTCACTTCCTGCCAGGTCAACTAGATGCATACAACCACGGATAATAGAACCAGATGTCAAGTCTCTTCCTTGAACATGAACTGTAAGGCAGCTGGAAATAGATACCATACAGAAGTTAGTATCCATTTTCGCATATGGGAAGACTATAATCAATGTTCTCAAAATCAGGGGATGATGAAAGACAAATATGATATTATCATTCTTCATTCATGTAAGAAACAATAACTAAATGGAAATTTTTTAAAAAGAAAAATTGCTCTATTCGAAAACTTATAAGACAAAATTAACTATACCTGTGGGAACGACTACTCCGATCATTCATGGCTGTAGCACCCACTGAACGATTCTTTTGCCCAAGGTTCATCAAATTTATAACATCAGATGTTGTTGATACTGGTACAAGGTTTGCTTCAGGTACATTGATTCTGTTTTGAGAACTGTTTCGAATTTCTAATGTACTTTGGAGTTAAGGACACATAAAGGAGTAAGAGGTGCATTGAACAAGGCATACAATCTGTTTGGATAAAGCTTTTTGCTGGAAGATTTTTTTTTTTTCTTTTTGATAAGCAAGAAAGATTTTATTATACTGAAAGCTTATTTTTTCATTTGCTAAAAGTTAGTTAAGTATAGTTATACCTCAAATGGTGAGGCTTTAAACAGTTGAATATAAGAAAATAAGTTAAAAAGCTAAAAGAAAAAGTCGTTGTCAAATGCACATTAAAATAAAGATATAAGCTAGTGTCGCGAAGGATATCTTTTGTTGACACCATCTGACACAAGGAGATCCTTAACTTGCTCATTGTAAATTTCAAGCATCTGTACAGAAATATCATAGCAAATGGTGTCTTTCCTCTGTTCTGAGAGGAGAAATAGATCACCCAATGCTCTATAATTTACACCTTGACCTTCCTCTGTAAGCTCTCTGGGTCCACTCTGGTTTGACAGATAAGACAAATCAATAAAACTAATAGAAATGATAAATGTTCTTTGGAAAACATAAATCAAAGCCTTATAGTGAAAGAAATTATCAAATATGATGAGGATGTGGTGAGTCTCTTACCATAGTATAAGTTTTCCCTGATCCTGTTTGTCCGTAAGCAAATATACAAACATTGTAACCATCAAGAACAGACCGAATCAGAGGTTGGGTGTCTGAAAATACCTCCTCTACAAAAAATGATAGCAGCTGTAAGGAAACTTGACAAAATAATTCTTTGTTCAAAATACCTCCCCTGCAAAAACATACCTTGGGTTGCTGAAGGACCAAATACTTTGTTGAAAGTGAATGATTTCTTCCCCTCTCTGCTATATTTTAAAGGGGCAATAATTGAAATATTTCCTTCCTCTATGTGATCCACAGAACTCGAACGGTTTGGTTGGCCAGGCAGGAAAGGCCTCACTCGGCAGTATACCCTAATATTTCCTAATCAAACATAATAGATGTATGTCCATTAGATCTTGTTGAGAAATTTAATTAAGTGTTAATGACTGAAGTCATTAAGTTAAACTTTAAACCAATTGGAATGTCACCTTTCAGGTCCTGCACTTGATTGTATAGCTTGCGGTTTTCTTCAAGAACTCTCTGGTATCCAGAAGCAGCATGAGCCAGACCATGCAGGTGCTTACCTATCAAGGGAAGCTAATATATCATTCCTCCTTCAAGAACTCTATAAAACCATGCAAGTTTTGATTTATAATGTACCTAGATTGTTGAATTCCTCCTGGTACTTCGCCTGCAAAAATTGCATTCCTGCTTTTGTACTATGAAGAATATGTTTCAGCTCCTACAGGATTTAGAAAGCAAAGTCACTAATTGCATGCAGATTAACAGCTTTCCAGCCAGCAAGTTTGATACTACTGCAACTTACCAGAATATCTCTTTGTTGTTGTTCAACAAACATATTCTGTTTCAAAAGCAGGCTTTTTGATTTCTCATCAAGATCATACTTCCGATCATAACTTTCCTCCTCTTTATATTGCATGCCAGATTTTTCTTCCACCTTAATCATATTGAGAGAATAGGTCACTCATATGTGCCGATACAACAAAGAAATCAACTTGCTTGTCAAAACTATATATTTTGAGTATGAAAAATTTATCACTTGCATTTTAAACTTTCTATGACGTGTGTAAATACCTTTATATCATCAGAAGAAGTTTTGGATAGAGAATCATCAGGGCCAGATACTGCCATATCTTTCGCAGTTGTTTTCATCTGTCATATTACCAGAAACATTAATATCACCGACAATTTTTTTAAAAAAAAATAAAGAAACAGAAAAAGAGTTTTCTATAGGAAGAACATGATTTCTGTACTAGCATCAGCAGAAATTAGGATCCTGACCCTTCACATAAATCATAGTCAAAGGCAGCAAGGAACTTTGCTAGGCAAACACCATGTGTACGAGGTGGAATATCAATAAAAAGCCAACATTTACCTGTTCATTTTGGCTTTCCAAGCGACGGTTGAACTCCTCCATGACTTTATTAAGCATAGATTCTACAATCTGTGACAGGCTCAAGAGTCAGTTGTTACTCTAGTAACAATTACAAAAATACATATAACTAGTGATAAGTTATTACAAAGAATGCTCAGACCAGACAAGAAGACTAAAAGAATGAACATGTAGGCAAATATTGTGAGACCCAACACAAACTAAGGTTGAATTTTACACATAAACTTAGTTTGTGGACGAATCTCAAATGGTTAGTGTCATCCAACTGGGACAATATATTCTCTAAAATGTATCCATGGTTGGAGTTGGTAATTTTTATAACTTCTGCAAATTCCTGCTTAGTGCCTACTTTGCAGAATTTTAAGCAGTCTCCTCAAAATCTACTTATATCAGGACAATTCAAAACAAAGAAAGCACCAGTACACTTACAACTGGAATTTCTTCTTGCTTCTTATTGGAGAGAACTTCACGGACTAGCATATTTAAGGAACGAGAGGAACCCTGCAGATAAGAACACACATAAAAACTTTTGGTGTCACGCTACTATGAAAAGTAAAAATTAATATAAAAAGTACAGAAATTCAAAGCTCACTAACTGCTTCATTGAGGCCATGGCCGATATCATTGTGCGAAGATAGATCACTAGAAAGACTCTGGAGAGACTTCTCATTCAATGATGAGGCCCTTGAAAAAGAATTCATGAATGGTTCTGAATTTTTTCGTACAAAGGATTTCACACAGATAGGTGCTTTCAAATTTGCACCAGGTTTCCATGATCCATTCCCACCTCCTTCTTTCCATTCACTATATGATTTGATTGCTAGAACACAGTTCACAATCCTTGCAGATTTTCCTCCCTGTACAGTCAGGAGATTAAAACAATGTAACATCAGACTGACAACTCTCTCAAAGTAATTCTGTGCCATATTGGTTCATCATCAACCCAAAATAACCACTTTTTCCCCCAAATATAAGTTACATCCAAAAAAGAGACAAGGACAGGCAAGTTTGAAATGGCATTATACAGCTTTTCCTTTTTTCTTTTTTCTTTTTTGACTAAGTTAACTAAAGGCAAGAGGGGTGTAGAATCTGAAGATGAAGCCCATTATACAGATTTTCCTATTCATGTTAACTACATCACACACCTGTTCCAAATCAGAGGCTTCAAAAGTTGGAAGCCCCAATTCTTCCACAGCTACAAGGAAATTTCTGACATTTTCAAAGTACTGGAATGCAGATAGAGCTGCCCCATCAGGATTAACAAGAGAATCACAAGGACCCTCAACCACCTAAATTAGTCAATAAACATCATCAAAACCAACTAAAATATGTATGAACAGACATGTGAAAAGCTGAAAAGAAAATAAAAACCTTGCTGAATCATACCTTTGGCACAGCTCCAGGCTGAACCTTGTTAAGAACATAGCATAGAATTTTTCCACTTCTCAACCCAAGCCTGAATTCTTCTTCAGAAGGCTCGGCAGGCAATTCCTTACCCCCACCCACTCCAACCGCCCTTTTGAGCCATCCGGCTGCTTCATATCTTCTCAAGGCTACACAATGATGCAGCAACATTAAATTTCTTTTCTTATTAATCACATCTCAAGCTAAGAGAAACCACATTTTCACCAACCAACACCAATATAAAGAAGGTGAGAGCCTTAGAGGACTAGATAGCAAAATCTTGATTTTACTGCAGAATTCATTTTGTTGATTTCAGCTCCATCTTATCTAGAATCCTTTCCAAATTCATTGGAGCATAAAGCAATTGAGTAATAAGCTTTTCAAAATTTAAGGATTTGAGCTGGGACCTCCTATTCTAATTCTAACTTCATCGCTATAATTCCGTGCAACAAAAATGTTAAGCATTTATCCATGATAAGGTTCCAAAACTTCTTCGGAATGAGAATTGAAAAGAAAAAAAAAAAATTTAATGCAATGAGAAAGATGATACAAAAAATGAGATTATTGGACAATGAAAAATCATATCATAATTAAGACATTTTTTTTGGGTGTAAATTTATAAAATTTACATAAGATTGTAATCGCATGATTATCCCCTCACATAATTCATTACCACTATAACATGTACATCAAATCAACCTTATACTTTACAAAATTTTCATTTTCATAAAATATATGCTAAAGCCATAATCTGTATAAAAACAATTTACAAGAAATGCTTCCTCTGCTTATCAAAGAAACCATTAAATCCAAAATTCAATCAATTTTTATAGAGGGAAAAAAAAAATTAAACATTGAAGTGCAAATAAAATTCAAGAAATGATTTGATCATACAAGTTTCCTCAGCCTTCCTTGAAGCCAATCCCATATCGCTTGATCTGGTACTATGTTTTTGAAGAACATCTTCCACCATTGAAGCTACAGAGAAAGGCAATACTTGCTCTGTTGCCATTGCTTTCTTTATCACACACCAACCCAGAAAATATTTTTGATCACAAACTCAGATTTCAAATCATACCCATTAAGTCAAAGGCCTTAAAACTTCCAAAAACAACTTCAATTCAACAATTTGCATTGAAATTAACAAAAAGTTCAAATTTTTTTTGTTTGTGGTGTTAAATTTAAGAAAAAAAAATTATTTTAGCTGAATTCTCAGGGAAATGGAGGAATGAGAGACTAGGGTTTTGATGAGTTGATCTGTGAAGAGAGAGAGATTTGTGCAAAGTGAAGAGAGAGAGAAGAGAAATTTTCTTAGCTCTTTCCCTTACTTTCCCTCTGTTTCTCTCACAGTTTTCTTGCTCTTTCTTGTCTTCTTTTTCTCTCTCTGTCTAATATTAGTGGAAAAAAGGTTAACCGAACCTGGCTCCGAGCCTCTCGGCATGGACTTGATGGTATATATTTTTCCTATATAATTATTTCTATATTTTTTATAAGCAATTTTTGTTTTTAAAATTCTTTTCCTTAAGAGGAAAAAACAAAAAAATTTCTTTTGAATCAATATATATATATAATTTCTTATAACTAATTAGAATTTTGATAATGGACCTATTATGAAGTTCTTAAAATCTCAACTATTTATCAGAAAGTATTCAAGTAATTGATGACATGATAAAATCTGAACGATTTATTTAACAATGAATGGTTGGGATTTTAAAGAATTCAATGCTTATGAATGGTTGAGATTTTAGTTCAAATTAGCGCTGTATGTATATTTATCTTTTCAAATCCAAGAACTTCTTTTGGTAAATTTAAAAAAAAAAAAAAAAGTATTTTCATGGGTACAATAAAATATCATAATATTTTCACAACAAAATAAGATGTCAATTTACCATTAGTCAAAATAAAATGATAAATATTGTATTATGACCCATCCGAACAAAAAACAAGAATGTAGAAATATTATAACATTTTATTATGCACCTGTACTTTCTCATGAAATCTAAGACCCTATCGACAGATTTTTAGGTGCTTTTTTTTTCTCAATAAATTTGGGTGCAATGGTCAAATTAACCTCTAATTTGAGTGTATATGCAATGAATCGGAGGCATCCATTTGATGGGTTTGTTTTTTTATTATAACAAATTAAAAAAAAATGGGTTCAGAATAAACTTTTTATTTTTATTTTTTTGCTAATATCAGAATAAACTTTTTATTGTTGTTCTATTAATTGCAATTTGGATTTAACTATGATACACCCATTCATGATATGTGAAAATAAAATATGGGTACATCATTGAATTGCAACATCAAATCAGTCCTTGCATCATTTTGGTAAGATAATCTTTTTAATATCAATTTCACATGTTGCTCTTTCTTGAATATTCTGTTCTTGATTTTGGTTTAATGTCAAAGGCCCAAAAATCTCCAATTTATTTGAGAAATTTATGGAAACAATATAAACGCAACTTAGATGGTGTTTTTTTTTTTTTTTTTTTTTTTTTTCCAGATAGGAACTTTAGATGGTGTTGATGTTGCAAAGAATGTAATTGGTGGTCTAGATTCTAATACAAAGTTTATTTTTATTGGCCTTGCAGAGGGAAGCTTATTTCATTGATTTATTGGGAGCTTACAAAATAAGTAGGACAAAAGTACAACTGTCCATTGAAATAGTACAGTTAAAAAAGAATTATAATTAAAAAGTAGTTTAAAACGAATTATAAATAAGTTAAATAAGCACCATCAAAAAAAAAAAAAAAAAGTTAAATAAGCTGAATAAATAAAACCGCTTATCCAAATAATCTACCAAATGCAAAAAAAAAATTGAGAAGTATTATGTCCACAACAAATTATAGGTGGTAAGTTTTTATTAGTTCTAATATAAACTTATCACTGAAATTATTTTTTTATCAATCAGTAACAACTAATAACAACTTACCACTTAAAGTTTATTGTGAAAATGTTGTAGACAATTTCAAAAAAAAAATAATAATTTTTTTTTTTTTCAATTTGCTTGCAAGTCCTCAAAATACTGCTTTTAACATTATCAATAAACCTTTGTTGTAAGTGCATAACAAAATTAATGTTAATATTTTATCTGATTTGCATGTAAAAATATCATTGAGAAGGTACCATGTGTCTTCTCTAGAAAATAGACACAGCTTACTTCACTGACTTCAAGGCAAAATAATACAGTAATTATGTAGTTTTAAGCAGCAGTTCTAGGTGGGTTTGACGTGAATTTTACACTTGTGCCTTCATTACATAATATATTATAATTGTTAAAGGCTCAGTGAGCTAGGTGATTTGCTTCTTAACCAAATGTCTCCTTTATTAATCCAAAATGATCTTCAATTTGTTGAGTTATTCTTACATTTAACGTTACTTAGGTCCCTTTTAAGCTTAGTTGTGCGTGACATTGCTTTATCCCTTTCAGATTTGAAAGATTACCTTGGTGGATTCCTATTTAATTCTGCCAAAATGTGCCTATTCCATCCCTAACTAACATGCCCTCTTCTTCTTTCGGGCAACTTAAGAGGAATTTTATAAAATAGTCAATTGACTTTATTATATGTTTGAGAATCTAACATGCTTAAGTTAGCCCAAGCTTTTAACAGCCCCATTAGTATATGTAGGAATATACAACTATAGATTGCATTATATGTGAGTAATCTTATTTTAGATTACACAGGGTACGGTTTGTTAGTAAGAGTTTTGTTCGAGCGATAGCCTTAACAAGATTTGTGTGGTACGTGTGGTATTTTTCATTATCTTCACGTAGTGTGGGGTTGATGAGTCTACATCAAAGATCCATTTTTTTAATTCAGCAAAAAAAAAAAAAGAGTAATATTATTTTAGAAGATATATGATGAAAAGAAAAATTAATGGCTCGCTCAAGCGAGGCCAAGGTGCAAGAAATTGTGTGATCGGCAAACAAAGTACGTCAAACGAGAAACAAAACAGTTATATCGGCACTTAATCAAGCCCACACAAACGAGTTACAAGAGTTGAGCAAAGAATGAGCAAGGTATTAGTAAGGATGATTGGATACAAGTGAGGTTAGTCTCGCTCGATATCCGCTCGAGTGAGGTTAGTCTAGCTCGAGCAAGACAATTACAAAATGTGCAGATTTTGCTACTAAAAAAAAATAACAATAAGAAGAAGAAGTTAACAACACCGAGGAATGAGATATTTTATGTCTATAATGGCAAGTTACAGCCACATGCTTTTTCAAAGGCAATTTTTCATTGTCTATATATAGAGCTTCCATATTTAGATTTTTTCCCCCCCTATTGATTTCACACCATTAGAGAGAAATTAACAAAATATTTCAAGTTTGCTACTAGAAGAATTCTGACATAAAACTCTTTTGAGTTTGGGCAAATATTGTATTAAAGATAGTAACTTCATTCGTGCGCTCTAAGTCTAAGCCATTAAGGTCTTATGTTCTTTTATTGTGAATATATGTAATTAGTCCTGACTAGTCTGTTAAAAAATTCATAATTGAATCCAAAATTTTGGAATTTAGGATTAGGTGTTGTTGTGTACAATAAGATGAGTGACTTTGTGGCTGAGCTAAGAGTCTCTTGACTTCACTATGTATTTCCTTTGTTAATGCCTTCATGATGCCATAATATTCTTCTAATCATAATGAATAACCAATCACTTTGCTTATGGGTAAAGGCTAAACATGTCATCATGATTAGATTACTCAACTTTAAAATCAAAAACAAATACTTAAAAGGTTAAGAAAGGTTAAGATGATCATTAGCACCATTGTACTTGTGAGCAAAAGAAACTTAATCTTTTCATGATATTACTTGAAAAATGCAATGCCCTCGTCCATTCATTTCCACTTGAAAGCTTCTTTGCATCCAATCCATGTTTATGATTATGAGTCTTTTAAAACCACATAGTATGGGCTTTTATATATATATATATATATATATATATATATATACCCCTTCTTATACCCCATGCACACCACTTTTTAAATTAACTAGTACTTTACAACTTTAAATGAATACCATATAATAAGAGCATCACCATCATATAATTCTTCTGGTAAAATTAGGCAGTTGGTCATTTTCAATGATCAATACACTAGTTAAAATTGGTCACTAGTCTAATTCAAAATGAGTCCTCGTCACAAATTTAACAAAAAAAAAGATTATAAAACAATTATGGCATTGTATTTTTTTATTTTTCAAAAGATGTTTCTTTTTTCAAAGGCTTTTTGAGCAGACTTGTTAAAAGTCCCCAAGAAAATGCATGTTCCATTTATACTTTAGCTTTCTTTTTTTTCCCTCCCCTCTCTCTCTCTCTCCCCCTTGATGCACAAGAGCATCCTTGAAATTACATGAAAGTGAGCAAGTAGAGGAAAAAGAAGCAGAAAAAAAAAAGAGTGGGGCTAGCCAAGCAGACCAACTTAAGTTAGCCCTCAAGAGAGAAAAGAAGGGAGGGGCAGAAAAGCAGCTTATCTTTCATGCCATTTGTCACTGATTGGTGATGGGCAACCAGTAAGCAATTCATGGACAGAGTAAGTAGGAGAAGCACATGATAAGTGCACCATCTCATGATTTAGGCCACTATTCACCATTTGTTTAAAGAATGTCTGTATATCAGGAGCTTCCGGGGCAGAACAAGAGATTTTTGTCCCAAACATTTGGATGCTTGCTAGCAAGGTAATCTCATAAATGTTTTATTTCAAAGAAGAAATATTGCCATGAGAATTGTTGGAAGGAAAATTCTCTGATAAGATATGAAACAAATTACAAGTAGGTTGTTGAACAAATGATAGGCCAAATTTGAGATAATTAGTTTAAGATGATTCTATTTGTGTCTGTATTTAATGTCA
Organism: Quercus ilex subsp. ballota; assembly: GCA_032727855.1. NCBI lineage: Eukaryota > Viridiplantae > Streptophyta > Magnoliopsida > Fagales > Fagaceae > Quercus > Quercus ilex. Next base: position 16,631,859 of record CM064910.1, read on the forward strand.
TATATTTTGTTTATAATCAGTCTTAAATTCAAAAGGATTTTGCTAATGTGTGTCCTAAGGGCACACAGTAATTTTCATTTATGGGAAAAAAAATTTCGAAAATTAAAAAAGTATTGACAGCTTTTTCAATTCTCGATAAAATATTTCTAAAAGTGGATGGTAACCGGACCCAATTCAAAAAAAGAAAAAAAAAAAAAGAAGATAATTGTACTAGGTTGATGATCAATATAAAATTTAGTCGCTTTATTATGAAATGAGAATATAAATAATGTAGATCTTAAGAATCTAAGGGACTTCATTTTAAAGATTTTATTTAGGGTAATTATTATTTTAAAAGCCATACTATCCATTCATGAAACTGTCAAAAGATAAATTGTACATATCCACAACCAAGTTTCTTTAATTGACAGTACTTTGCAACCTATAAATACAATCTTTGTCAGTAAATTCTTGATATTTTTCCAAAGAGTCCGATAACTTTGTTGTAAAACATATTGTCCTATACCTTTTTTTTTTTTTCCTTTGCAATATTATGAATGTGATCATCTGCAAACCACGTATATTTGATAATAACATGTTAAGGGATTAAGACTTATAATTAATAATCCAGAGTTCCAACCAATTGTATATGTGTCATTATTCTTAAATAAATCCTGTAAGGTAAAATGCTTGTTTCAAAAAGGATAATTAGTCTAAATTTTAATGCTCTCATAACCATATATTAGGTGTCATATCTTCAGTAGCTATAATATAGATTGCATGTATCTGAAACTTATATACATGTCTTAGGCAAAATTACACCAATCTCCTTTAGGCCCTATTTAGTTGGGAGGATAGAAATTTTCGACATTGACCTTCAAAGTTTCAAAAATGGTAGTCCCCATCTTGAATTTTAATAAATCTAGTGATATGAAATTGTCAACAACTTTTCTCATAATTACATGACCTAGAATTGTTCAGGCTTTGAATAAAGATGGTCTCAGGCTCAATTCTTCTGGATGCTTTCTGTTTTTTCTTGATCAGTAAAATATTTATACAAAAAAAAAAAAAAAAAAAACTAATGTGACCTATTTGTGATTGATAAATAAAAGTGGTGTTAGTGGGCCTACATGAAAGTAATGTTGCTCAAATCGTAACTTCCTACCTTAAACTATTGTGCAAAAGTTTGTGTATCTATCATTGCTTTTATGATAAATATAAGAAATACAATGGAATCCCTATTCCCCCTTAAGTTATCTGATTAACTTAATTTACCAAAAGTTAGGAATGTTGATTGGATAACTCAAGTGTAAAATAAGTATGTTTATCACAAACCTCAAGGAGGAAAATGTGATAATAAAATGTTTGGAGTTAAGTTTTATTTTCTCATGTCTCAAGAGACATTAGTGCAATTTTCCCTATTTGTATTCGTTCCTCATTGAATTACCAACCAAATAGCTTGTTTATAGCTTAAAGCACTAAGGTTGTAAATGAGCTGAGCTAAGCCAAGTATTAAAAATTCAAAATTCTTTACTTTTTTTTCCCCTTAAACATAATATGATCTCGAACTTATTACCAAATCAAATTGTATTTAAGTTTTGTTCATTTTATTATCAAATTAACTCGTACTTGTTCACGAACTACTCTATCAACATATTCTTTTTTTTCACATACAATAAACACTACATTTAAAATTATTTACTCCTTCGCAAATCTATGCCAATTGTTAATAACTAAATTGTAGTTAGAATTATATTATTCGAGTTAATAAGATAGAATAATTTTTGTTTATGAAATTATGAAAATCAAATCCACTAACCTTGTAGTCTATTTACAACAAAAATAGGTTGTTTTCATTACTGTTGAATTATAAATCATAACTTGATATTTTATAGATTTATTTATAAATTTATACAATCTAATTTCAAATCTATATAAATATATTTTCATACATACATACATACATATATGTGATTGAACTTTAAACTTAGATTGTCTAGTAATTAAGCCTAAATATACACTTAAATTTGAATCATCCGTTAAATAAACGAACACAAACAAACTTTTCTCTAACATGATCCGAACTCTGAAGTCTCGGTTCAATTACATTACAAGCCCGGTAAAGCACAACAATTTATAAAAGGCCACAAGGGTCTTATCGTCAATTAAGTAGGGATGTCTCCCTCCAACGTTCAAAAATATTCAAACCCATGGTTCGGAGCCGAACCTAAATGAAGGTTAGGGGTTAGGGGTTAGGGATAAAGTGAATTTCTAATAAATTTCAGTGTGCTCCTAAAATATGGAAGTGGGCCCAAAAAGAAGAGTTGAATTGGTGGGACCCACCCAAAATTAGCATGCCGACATGTGTGTTAGTTATGGAAATAAGGCTGCCGGCCCAAGCCCAACCCTTGTAATAAGTGGGCTCCACTGGCTCGGCTAAAGACCATCCAAAGCATGTTGATAAAGAGAGATGAAGAAAAAAAAAAGTAAATTAATTAATTAAAGGAGGACAACAATTAAATTAAATCAAAAGGCTTAAGAGTAAAATTAGTTTGCTAGGCTGCTTTTTCTGCCACTGTATATAAAATATGTTGATTAAAAATGATGTTGGAACTCAAGTTAGAGGCTAAATATATATATATATATATATATATATTTTAAAGTTGCTTAGAGATTATTTTTGTTTTAAATCAAGTTGAAGGTTAAGATTTTTTAAAAAAAAAAAGGGTTGAAGGTTATGAGATGGTCCCTACTTTCATTAGGAATAGATTTGTTGTTGTTGTTGTTGTTGTAAATGGCTAAATGATTTAAGGGCATCCAACCCTCTATGTGGGGGTTTAATTTAGAGTATGATTTATCTCATTTATACTTAACTCAAAAAAATGAAAAATAAAAAAAATTATAAAGTAGACATAGCATTTGCTATAAACATAGCATTTTTTTAGGAGTATTTACAGTTACCAGGTGAAGTGATGAACATTGCATGCAAAAGGGTAAAGATGATGTTTGAACTCAAGTTAGAGATTATACGATGTCCCTTTTGTATTAATGATTATATGATTCAATGACATTTGATCCTTTACATGGGATTTAATTTGGAGAATGAAACCTCTCATTTACACACTCACACACACAAAATGTCTTACTATTTGCAGCCTCATGGTTGCTTTCTCTTTTCTAGTGTTCTTACTTTTTATTTTGATTGAATATTTTTCCATTTGCAATGAAAGTATTATATTTTCCCAACAAAACAAAAAAATTCTACTATTTGTTGTCTTTTTTTTTATTGAATAATTATTTCAACTTTAACAAAAAAATTTAAGAAAATTCTTGAAGGTGTGTGATAAATTTTATGTTTTAGGTAGAAATTTTTCTTACCAAGAGTGGAGAAAGATTTCTTGCACTATCAGTTAATGTCTTATTGGTTTTAAACTTAATAATAGTATTGTGATTGTAGTTTATAACAGATGAATGAAACAGGTTTGCATGTCTTACCTTTCAATACATATTTTGCTTGGAAGAAAAAAAATAAAATAAAGAAGAAGACGAAGAAGAAGAAGAGTCAATAAGATTTATAAAATTAAAGGATTGAAAACAAATAAGCCCTTAGGAATTAAGATTCTCTATATTTTAAAGAAAACTAAGATAATGTCATTACTTTTTTCTTCTTCTTTTTTTGCTAACCAGATAATGTCATTACTTTTTAGACTTCGTGATAGTACAAACATATTGATATTCAACATAAAAAGAAAAACATTATCTAATAAACAACTTTGAAGGTTTTTTTTTTTTTTTTAACCTTATAAATATCTTTTAGAAATTATGTAAATTTAAATTTGAAAGTACTACAACTAATACAATCCACAAAGCTTTTAGATTCCAAAATACACATCCTGCATAGGGTCAAACAACAAACAATCTCTCTCTCTCTCTCTCTCTCTCTTCTTGGACACTTGGACTGGACTCATCTCTACTACATATATACAATGTGACAGAGTATTATTTGAAAGATTTTTTCCCTTTTACTTTATGGAAAAAAAAAAAAAAAAAAAAAAAAAAACAGATACCATATGCTAAGAAAGAGTATAGAGTATACCCTTTACAATGTCCATCCTTAATCAAGTACTTTGTCTCTTATGAGTTAAGATTTCTTTTGAATTTTACAAAAAATTAAATTTAATAGTTTGAGACAAAGTGCTTGTTCCCACCGGTTAAGGAAGATATGCTTAGTTTTAATTTTTAAAGTTTGGGAGAACATTGTAACTAATTATACCATAATTAAGAGAAGGAAGTGCAAATTAACCCTAAAAACTACTTACCAAACAATATATCCCAAGTGCTAGCAATAGTAAGACCGGACAAACTTACCTTGCAAATATTGGATTTTCTGAGTGATTTTCCTATGCTGAGGTGAGTACCTCACAAAAATAATATAAACGTTTTCATGTAAGTACAAGTGATTTGATGCAAGGTTTCATTTTTTATTTAAAATGGATTGATGATGAAAATGGTCTTCTTTGGGATTTTTTAAGGTCTTAGCTAAATGTAAAATACTAATTTACTGTAATGTGAGGTGAAACTCTGTGAAAAGGAATGTAAAATCATATATCGAATGATAAAATGCGTTTTGAAAAGTGGTAGCAAAAAATAATAATTACCCAATCATGATACAATGTCGTACATTATATGACATCTATATGTATGTTTTGCCCCATTGTACCATGCCCCATGTTTAGCAGGTTAAAAATTCTCTATGCTTTTTGCTTGAATGCAATACCATCCATCACTTTCCAAAATAAGAATGTTCAAGTGTAAAAGTTGCATGACCACCTTTCTGAATTAGAATGTATAAATGTCTATATCTTGAAGGACACAAATTTTCATTATTGCATCGACATGATAGCATTCAAAACCCTACAATGAACTATTCATCCAACAAAGGAAACACCCTACAATGAACTGATTTTTGATTGAGATGGGTCGTCTACAGCATGTGCGCATGACCTTGTTTATGATCATTTGTGTATATAAATAATTGATGAAGCTCATCAATTTCTTGCTGTGACACATGTTGTGCATATTGACACTCTTATGCCTTTTAATTTAGCCTCTAGAAATTGAGTCTTATTGTGATGTCAAGTATCCTCCTCCATAAACAACAGGTCGTGGATTCAAGTATGAGAACCATCATTTCCACACACACACACACACAAAATAGAGGTAAGATTGCCTACTAATCATCTATCCTAGACTCCTAAAAAAGTGTGAAATTTACGCACTAAGTATGACATTTTTTAGATGAGTTACAATTAATTCAACTAGTAAAATAAATTGTTGTTAAATAAAGAACCTAATTCCAATCCTACTACCTACACCAAAACAAATTTATCAATATTTTGACCTAATGGTAAATAGCAATCACCACGGAGCAAACAGCTACCATTTAAATCTCATTGAGTCTATATAATAATAATAAAGGACTTTTAGAGGATCAATATGTGCTTCAAATGTTATATTAAACAAACTAATTATACAATCCACCTAGAGCTCCTAAAAATTTAAGCAAAGTTCAATGAATTAGAAAAAAAGAAGTAATCAATCATATATTATGAACTACATTGCTGTTTTCTATAATTTCTATGTAACATGTTTTAAGTTTGAATTTTTATCAACTAGATCTTTATTTTGGTGCATGGAAAAAGTTCAAGTGTATAGTTTCAAGACAGGCACAGTTAGTTAAAGATTGAGACTTCCAGGTGAGGGGGTGTCCTTTTCCCACCAAATGACCAGTTACCAAGACCTAACCAAGTCAAATGAAGGTCTAACTAAACCAAATTTGGTTCTTTTCATTTACTTAACTCTTCTTAATTCTTTATCCAAAATTAAATAACTATTCTTAATTCAGTTAAAACCCCCTACAAAGTCATGTCTTAGGGTTTGGTTTTGCACAAAAAGAAAGAGAAACATAGTCAATTCACTGGGTCCATTCTAACACTTTCTGCAGACAATGATCTTAAATTAAATTCAATTGGTCCACTTCCTAAGCCTAATTTAATTGGTCCCCTTCTAGGAAATTAATTGGTCCACAAAAAGAAAGAGAAAGTAGTGTATGTTTATTTGATAGTGAGTGGAGAAGATCATTGATGACTCAATTCCTTAAGAGCATATTGTAGCTGCCTAAGTCTTCTGGGCCAGCCATATATGATGGATGATTAAAGGAAGGTACTTGTTTTCTCTCACATTTTGCTCTTTTGATGCAAAAGTTGTCCATCACTAGACACTGCATAACCTTGCATTCTCATGCATTTTACTTGGTCCAAAGTTCTTGTAAGAATCCCGACACTAACATGCCCTTGTATTCTCATATTCTTGGTCCAGTAAGACCCTTTAATGATGCAAAAAAATCTCTGTAAGTCAGTGGTCCAATTTAGTTTTGAAAGACCTACCAAAGAATAACACAATAAGCTTGACGTAATATTGTTGTGGTGTCGGTAAAAACTCCTCCAATACTTAAGTTAGCATTCTTAATATTGAAATTTCAAAATGTAAAAGTATTTTTGGTCGAACTATACCCATCAACCTTAATAATCTAAACGAAAGCACAAACCATGCATTTGTTAAAAATCTTTCTTATATTTTTCTAGGAGGGGATTGGGGATTCGGAAAAATCAGAATGTTCAATCACAAAATAGTTCCCCAAACAAAATTCTCATAACATTTCTGGCTTTATCATCTTAAATGTTCTTCATAATGCACCCCTCTTGTATACAAACATTGTCATGAACTAAAAGTCCACACCTCAAGCATTTGGCTCCTCCCTCTTACTCAAAAAAAAAAAATGTTCTTGACTACTATCTACCTCAATCATTTGTAAGGTATACTTCTCAAAAAATAAAAAAATATTGTAAGGTATTGTAGTTCAGAAATTATTTAAAAAATCACCATGGTTTAGTCTTGTTATTCCAATTAATTTAAATGCTAAAAATATATTACTCAAATTATTACATTTCACTTATTTAGCCTATAGGTAGTGATTGCAATTTGGTTGGTGTCAATGAAATGGATTATTTATTCATTAATCTTTCAAATTTGACTCTAAAAATTGTTGGATTAGAGACGTTCAATGGAACCATGTGACTAAAGTCCATAGGTTGTCTTAATCTTCCAAGCCAAAAAGATAAAGCTATAAATTCTAACCCTTTATTGTACAAATGGCTTGTCAAATTATTATTCCCAATCCCCTTTAATGTTATATTAAATCAGACATGAAGTTTGGAGGAGAAAGAAAGAAAAGATCATGATATATAGTCCCATCATATATCAAGAGCTTAGTCCTAAAGCTTTGATGTTCTTTTAGGGGGAAAAGATTCTATTTTATGAAGTGAAAAACACTATCTTTATTCCAACCCTTCCTTATCAATATTCAATCCCCCTTCCCCTTCCCTCCAATTATCATAACTAGGATGGTCCCCAAATATAATGCTACCAGCTGAAGAAGTTTGAGTGGCTATGCATATATGTGGAGATATAACACTACTTCCAATTCATTGAATTGGACATCACGTGAAAGCTAAAGCCCTATCTTGGGGGGTGAAAAGGGAGTAGTTGAGTTGTTTCTAGAATAAAGGTGATTCCAGCCTTAAAAATATGCAGATTTAATATATGCAAGGTTTGGTGAACTCATAAGTATGAGAGAGAGAGAGAGAGAGAGAGAGAGAGAGTTATGCTTATGATACAATTATGGGCTAGAAGCCTGCAATTACTAGATAGTTTTGGGAAATCTTGTGTTAGATTTGATGTGCTAAGACATAGCCTAGCAATGAGCATAAAGCAAACTATTCTTAAACCATTTTACTAAAGAATAGAATATGCTGTCTATATGAAGCAGCCTATGTTTGGAGGGGCTTTTTCTTCTTTACACAATAAAATTCAAACCCACCCCATGAAGGTAAACTTGGTAATTTACCATCAGCACTGGAAGGGTTCATTGAATAAGACAAACCCTATGGAAAAACAATAATATTGAAACAAGCTTACAACTAAGAAATGTAATTGTTAAAGCTTCCAGTTCTTTTACAAAAGTTGTGTGATCACATTCATCTACCCTAAAAAGAGCTAAGCTAGCTTAGAGAAGCTATGTTTTAAAAAGCATATATACAAAAGTCAAATAGCAAAGCATATTTAAGCTGCAGGACTTGTCTTTGAGATTGTATTGTTTTTTCTGACAAACGGAGCATGGTTTATACAACATCATTTACATTATCACGTAGAGAATATGCTCACTCTTTAAACTAAAGGCAGTTCAAATCGAACCTTCATAAAAGATAAGATTTTCATTTTCTTTGGGTCTTGAAAGGTAGAGAGAATTAAGGTTGAAACAATTGTCTCTTGTCTTGTAACCATGGTCCTAATGGTAATGGACGTTCATCAGTGGACCAAAAAGAAAGAGAGACTATCCCTTTTGAAACACATTGTAATTCAAGCACGTTGAGTTTGTTTAGAAAGAGCTTCAATGAAAAATGACCTTGCTTGGTTCTGATTTCTTTGTAGGAAAAACAGTGACTTTACAACAAGAACGTACTGTAAGGTTGATTGTCACTTTAGGGACATCCGACAAAGGTGGAACATTACTGTAGATTTCTGACTTTATATGTAAGGTTGTAAATTTCGTGGTCCAATCAACAACATCAATAATAACAACCAATACCTAATCCCAAAATTTTAGGATCGGTTATAAATCATCGATAAACTAATTATGGTAGGAGATATGTATATATATTTATGGTCCAACCAAGAGTATACAATATTCTTTGCTTGGAAAATCGAGTAGTTCTCAATAATATATAAAATTCTAAGTACTCCAAACAAGATACATATTCACTTTGATATAAATTTAACAACACATTATTGTTTAAGCTTAAAAGATTTTACTCAAACAAAAACATTTGTTGATATTATGGATTTGAAGTGACATCTTATTCCGAATTATTTCAAATCCACATTTTAATAAAACTCAAATTCTTCCATAACATTCATCAACAAAAGAAAGGGTGTAATTTCATTCCCTGTTATTATGGTATAATCGTTTAAACTAAATTTAAAATCCGATCCTCCTCTTTGAATACCTATATTTCAACCAACCATTAGTCCATTTACATTAATTTGCCACTTGAAATATTTTAGAGATGGGATTTGCAACTCTCCAAATATCTTTGACAGTAACTTTGAGGATTTCAAATGAACAGTAACTTTGAGGATTTCAAATAAACATATCAGTGGAAGAAAAGCAATACATGATAAAAGAAAATGAAAAAATATTTTTTACTAAATTTAAACAAAAACATTGGGAGTTACTCACAATGCAGAAAATAATTAACATTGGATATCTCCACAGCCGGCTCTAACATATAAGCAAGAGATGCAGTCGCCTAAGGTCCCAGGTAAAAAAAAGGCCCCCTAAATTTAACCAATAAAGCTATTTCTTTCATTTTAATATTATTAATTAGGCCCAAATATTAGTCAATAAATAAAATAGTATTTTTTTACGAAAAGAAATTCTACGTTCACAATATTTTTCACAATACTTTCACAATAAATTCTAAGTAAAAGGATGTTACTAGTTGTTATTGGTGGTTAAAAAAATAATTTCAATGGTGGGTTCAAATTAGAACTAGTAACAACTTAACACCTAGAATTTGTTGTGAAAATGTTATGAATTTAGCTTTTCTAAACAAAGAAGAGCAATACACAAAAAATTTCACAAGATTTTTCACAACAATTAAGTTGGCAAATTTTTACTAATTCTCATTTAGGTTCACCACTAACGTCACTTTTTTACTTACTATTATTAATCTGCCACATCAAAATGTGTGAAAAGTTTTGTCAAATTTTTTGTGTCTATAGACATTCTCAAAAAAAAAAATTTATTCTAGGTGGTTCATATTAATTAGTAATTTCGCATCTAACAAGAGAATAGAGTTTAAGCATTATTTAGATTTTTTTTTTAAAGTCATTTTTAAATATATAAAAGGCCTCAATTCATTTTTCGCCTTAAGCCCCTCAATGCATCAAGTCGCCCCTGAGTATCTCAGTCTCAGTGTAATGACAAGTGTTTTCCATCAAAAGTAAAAGGACGTAGGTTTGAGTTTGAGAATCAAAGCCTGTTTGGTATCGTTGATTAAACAACAGTATACGTATTTTCACAACACTTTTTCACTCACACGTATTTCCATAACACTTAAACAATATTACTAGAAATATTTTACCAAACAGGCCCCAAGTTTCTCCAACAACAACAACAACAACAAATAAATAAATAAAAATGGGGGGGGGTGGTGGGGGGTGGTAGGGGTAAGGTAGCCTATCAATCTATCAATCTCCTTCCTTAAGCCTCATAAAAAATTTAGAATTTTGTGCACTTGGTACAACTTCTTTTTTTTTTTTTTTTTCCTTTTTCTTTTTTAATCTCTTGCATATAGTTTTCTATCTTCATGCCAATATTACAGGAGTGTAAAAAAACTGCAATAAAATTTACAATGATGATATGAACTTTCAGTGAGCTCATAATTGTATGTCTCATTAGTCACCATGTGTCCTTTGGTGCATATAAAATTAGGCAAATGTTAAGGATGGACTAATATGAGTCCTACTTAATAAAAAAATTGAATAAATGAAAGAAAAAAACATAAAACTGGCCTCACAATCTATTTTAAAATTTTTTTTCTCTCTATAAAGTTCGTTTCACAGTCTATAAGCTGCCAAAAAAAAAAAAAAAAACATAAAACTACAAAAAGTGACAAAAAACTGCTGTTTACAGGCACTTTATGGTGCAGTTAACATAACCCATAAAATTATTCAATGGACCCAGTTTATTGTGCATTCTCTTCCTCCATAAGAATAGGCTTTACTTGTGAATCTTGCATACAAGACCCACCCTTACTTAAGAGATGAGGAGGTTTATGGTGTACCCAGCATATATGCCGGGTCACTCACAGATTGAAGGGCCCCACACACTGTGGGGCCTACCAATATGTGAGAGACCCGGCATATATACTGGGTACACAATATAATTTTCGCTAAGAGAGATGCATATTAAATTGTACGGAATAATTTTATTCGTGTTACAAGAGTGGCAAAACATGAATGCCTCGCCATATTGGTGTACAAGAGTAGCATCAGCACAAGGCAAAGCCCAACCAGGTAGCAATGGGGCTCAGAGTTCAGAAATCAGATTTGTAGCATAAGATTTACACATATTTGCATCGACTCCAAAACAGGCCCATTACCAAGTTACTCCAAGCCCACATATGACAGAGTGTGCAGGATCTTTTTTTGTTTTTGTAGTTTTTTATTAAACTTAAAAGCTAGACTTAACAAAGTTTCAACCCAGCTAATAAGGGTTCATAGAGAAAACCCAAAGCTTTTTCTTATTTATTATGGGCTTTGCTTCTAACTTCAATCATGATGGCAAAAATTGTGTGTCACCAAAAATTAATTTCAAAGATCAGGAAAGTGATCTTATTATTACTTAGCTAGCTAATTTTTAGCAAGGCCTACCCCAATCCTATTATTATTTATTACCCTAATTGTTTGATGAAATAATGTCCCCATCTTTAATTTATTCTTTTGGCTAAGCTAAAATAAAAGGAAGGCTAAGGTTTTAAATTTTAATATAGGAGAAATTATTGGGTATGTTGGACCACGTCAGCCATATCCAATTGTGAGAATACCATTAATAGGCCGAGAATTTAGGGAAAAAACATTGCTTTTAGCTTATGGAATTAGTTTATAATGACACCTACTTATAATTGCAACAACATTGGAGCACTAGAAAAATCAATGCTTTTCACTTCCAATATTCATAAGATGAGATACAACAATAATTGGGCCTTAAAGTTGCTGATTATTCTTTTGTAAACCTTATTATGGAAGAATCTAATTGGTAGCTCATTTGAGATTTACAACTCATTGGATTTATTACCCTCCCTAACTCAAACTTATTTACTCTATAAAAAATGCTAAAAACATAAATTATTTTACAAACTTTTGTACAATCTACCAATAGGGTGGGTGATTAATAATAAGTAAAAATGTGATGTTAAAAGTGAACCCATTTGCGAACAATATAATAATGTTGCTTGCAATAAGTGTCTCACACAATGTGTTATCTTATCTCATACCCACTATTTCTATTCTTTCTAACATGTAAAACTTACTAACGTGTGAGGTCCACTAAAAATGTACACACTTGCATAAATTCCACTTGCATAAAATATCAATTACATGCAACGGGTACACTAAATTGGTTATTAGAAAGCATATACTCTCCATATGAAATTTGACAGTTAAAATTGAGCTCAAAATCTCTATCTATGCCAAAAAGAAACATATTAGAATCTTAAAATAAAGAACAATAGTTATTTAATAGATACCATATATTTCAAATTCTATCGTATCTATAAAAAAAAATAGTTTAATGTAATTTTCTTATTCCATTTTTTTAATATCTGGGAATCATTTTCTTATTCCAATTATGGAGGCGATCTCCGTTATAAACAAATCTCCCTATGGAATATATCAACGGAAATTTTTATTTTATTTATTAGTACTACTTTTGTTTGGGATGGAAATTTCGTAAATAAATATAGCTAACAAGATTTTAATTACTCTTTAACTCAATTATCAAATCCTTAAAATAAAAAAATAATTAAGAGGACAAAAGAAAAACGCCTTTTTGTTAATTATTTATTTATTATGCAAATTTGTTAACTAAACAATACCTTAATGAGCGAGTCAATCGCAAAGGAAAAGTGCAAAGCACATTGAAGTTTGAACTACCTCTCTGTCTTCATATAGCTAATAATGCACGGTGGTAGCTGCCAATAAAATGTGAAGGAATCTGTAATAGCCTAATAGCCTAATAGCCAGGTCCCCCTTAATTAACCGTTTTCTTCTTCTTCTTCTTCTTCTAATTATTTGTGCCAACAACCTTACAACTCATCCTGAAATGTCATTGGTATTTCCAACAAAAATATATTTACATGCGCAAGTATCACTAAACGCATGCATGTATAAATATTTTACTATAACTTAATTCTAAATTAATATTAAAAAAATTGGATACTTATAACAAGTGTCTTGAGGGCATAGATTAAGATTAATAAATGCTTAATTATGAGTTGCAATGCTTATTTTTTCAAAAAATAAAATATACTTGTTAATGATTCATTGGCTTACAAGCATAAATTCAATGTGACTGTATGAGTTTTTTTGAATATATGTATATAGTTTGACTTTATTTTTTAAGAATGTGTAAAAATATTATTTAATAAAATATTAAATGAATCTTAACAACTACTCTTAATACATTCGTTGATAAAAAAATCCTTTTTATTTTTTTAATATATATATATATATATATAGTAATGCATAGGTACCATCAAATTCATAAAGATTTTACAACTCTTTTGTCATGTTTGCCAGATCTAATTCAACTTTACTTAAAGTAAAAAAATTTAAGTTTTACTTTTTTCTCAATAAAACTGTACTTTTATTCAATTTATTTTTTATGTCCAATAAACCAATGAAAATAATCTCTCTCAAACTAACACTTAAGCAAGTTATCAAAAAATTAAGTCTAGCCAAAAGTTAATAATTATTTTATAATAAAATAGATAATATTACATTCAAATCTAAGAAGGTTGTGTAAAATCCCCATACAACTTCGGTACCTTGGCATAAAAATAGGCTAAAATATTTTTTTTCTTTCTAAATTTTGTATAGATTTCGTTTTTCTTCCTAAATTTCAAAAAGTTAATTTTTCATCTCTAAATTATTGAAAATATTTCACTTTTGTGTTTAATTTTTTTTTTTAAATATCTTTTTTATCCACAAACTATTGAAGAAGAAAAAATGGGTTCATATATGCACCCATAACATATTGAAAACAATTCTTTACTAAGTTTAAGAATGAAAAATGAACTTTTAAAAGTTTAAAGATAAAATATAAAATATATGCAAAGATTAGAAATATATGAAAACATTATTCTAGCCCATAAAAATATGATAGGTAAGGGGTACTATTTTCTTCTTCTAATTTTTAATGGACGACATTTGCACTAAAACTCTTCCACAATTTCACCTCATCATTGAGATTAAAGTGCGCACTAATATATACACTAAATAAAAACATATGTAGATTACAAACACCCCCCCCCCCCCCCCCCCCCTCCTGGGCTCCCTCCTTAAACTCTATCAGTTTATAAAATTTTCGAGGTATTTTTTGATCAGTTAGTGGAATAGTTTGACCAAATTCTTTTTTTAAAAATTCCATATTCCCTTTTTTATACCACCAAAAAAAAAAAAAAAAAATAGTTACATCCAAAGTCTCATGTGACCATTAATTATGAAGTTTTTTTTTTCTCAAAATTCTTCTGAAGTGACTGTATAGATTACACACTTCATCATATTTTATGCACAACCTCAAAGACCGAATTTTATATATATATATATATATATATATAAATGTTTTTGGTACACGTATTACAACTTCTATAAAAAATTAAAAATGAGGACACTATATTGTAATCCCTAACACCCTCCCCATTCTTTACATTTCTTGAATTCCAAATGTTTTAATAATCAATGGTTAATAATTAATAGCCCTAAAATTAGGTAAAAAAATGTATATGATAATTGATATATAATTAGAGTTGATAAAATTAAAAAAAGATAATTACATTTAAAATCTAAAGTATATAAATAAGATGAGAATCGGATGTTATGATTACTACGTATCATTTAAAATCAAAATGTTAAAAAACAAAAAAAGGTTGAAAAAGAAGTTAAGAACAGTAAAAGTTTGAGTGTAAAATAGTTAAATGAGAGTTAGACGTGAGAATTGAGACCATTGGAGTCAAAAACTCAAACGTGTCACCTGTTTTTTCACTTTTTGTGCTTTTGCATTTGAGTTTATATTAACCTTTCCTTTAAATTTCAATTTGTCTTTCAAGTTTCAACCATTTGTCAAGATACTTTTTTGCCGTTAATTTGTTTCTTTTGTAAAATCAATTCGAAGTAATATTGTAAAAAAGTGCTGAGTTCTTTGCGATTATGAATGAGAAAGCTCCCAAAGAACCAAGAACTTGTTGTATAAAGGTCAAGTGGAAACAAACCTCCTTCTAGATGGTCAAAGCTAAATTATGATGAGAATGCTGCCTAGTTTGACAGGAGGAGGTGGGCTGATACAAAATGAGAATGGAGATTGGATTGCGGAGTATGCAACATCCTTAGGTGTAACCTCTAGAGTCATGTTTGAATTGTGGGTATTAGAGGATGGACTCATTCTAGCAACACAACTTAAAATTAACATTCTATGTGCGGAACTAGATGCAGAGCTTATAGTTTTGCTGCTAACAATCATTCTATACTCAATGATTGAAGGATTTTGTTGAGAAACTTTCACATGTCAACAGTCCAATACATTTCCAAGGAAGTGAATTAGTGTGTTGATGCACTAGCTAAGTCCTATGCCAACCAATCTACTGACTATATTAATTTTGAGGGTAAGACTTAGGTACAGTACTTAAGTGATTTTCTTTAGGTTTTTCTCTTAAAATTCTGTCATTTGGATTTTTTATCATGAAATGAAAGTGTATTTTTTAGTTAAGTAACTACATGGCTGAATCTTAAGAGAGAACCTAAGGAACATCATTTAAGGTACAGTACCTAAGTTTTGTCCTAATTTTGATATCTCACTGTTTGTGGTGGAGAATCTGCTAGCTTTTGACAAAAGTGAATCTTTTTTTGTAACAGACTTATTTGCGGTTAATATATTTACACTATCGAATTACTCAAAAAAGAAAAAAAAAGTACACAATAAGGGTATTCTTGAAAATAATGAAAAGTGGACATCAATCAATCTCCTCTCTCTCTCTCTCTCTCTCTCTCATATATATATATATATATATATATATTGTGGAAGGAGCGAATTAGCCTCCGCTTACTGGCCCGTTTATAATCACAATTAATTTTTATTATGGGCTTAATATAATCTGTGATGGGAGATTTGAACAAAAAACAGACAATTCTATGTTAATCGAAAATATGCTTTTTATTTTATTTATGCATTCTTTCTGTTACATCTTTTACAAGTGTTTCTCTCTACTTTTTTTTTTTTATTTAGAATCCCCTTCTTTGTTTGTCTTCTTTTCTTTTTATACTATTCCTTTTCTTTCTTCTTCATCCTTATCCTGTGCTTGGTTCTCCTTATTGGGTTTGGCTTACCTTCAGTACTTTTTTAACAAAACATATCCTTTTGTTTCAAATATACAATGGCAAGTGGTAATGGGTTTTAATCTCCATATTTTATTTAGTTAGTAAGTGATGTGCAATCTCTAATTAAAATATAAGGAGATTCATTTTTAAAAAAGTACTGGAGGTAAGCCAAACCCCTCCTTATTTTTTTCTTCAACATGTGCCATAGTAGGTGTTGTCCTAGTATGGTTGGGTAGCCTTCTGTTCCATCAAACTCTTCTTTTCTTGAGGTTATGATGAACAAAAACTTTGAGGGCTTCTTGTTTTATTATAATAAGTTATCTGTTGCATTAAATGCAATTACATCAGGTGAATTTCTATGGATTTATCAGGAAGATTCGAAGGACATCCTTGGATTTTGTGCATACCTCGGTGGTATGCCTTTAGTAGCTCGGAACATGAATTGGTGTGGATAGAGTAGTCAATAGGCTCTCACTTCAGACGGTTCAAGTGGTCTACTCATGCTTGGACTAAGGTGATAGGTCCAGTTAGGTCAGATTCTGAGGTTCGGGGTCTTGGGGCACTTTTGATGACTTCTTACTTCGCCTTTTACCCGTTTTCCAGAGTATGTATCTCTGTAGTTGGGCCTCATATCTCGAAGAGGTACATTTTGGGCCCATTTTGGTCCAAGGCCCAATGTTTGATTGGGTTTTAAGTGCTACTTCCCTACATACATACGTACGTACATACATACATACATACATATATATAATTAAAGTATTTTAAAATGCTCATACTTTTAATTAATATTTTTAAGTTAGGCTTATTTTGAAATCATTCAAAATCATATAGAAATATTTAATTTACTAAAATCTTCAATGAGTGTCTGTCTTGAGTAAAAAAATAGTGTAACCACTCAACACAACTAAAACTTCTATAAACCAACTTACATGATTTGGAAATTTTTTTATGCTTTTGACTTATTAGTAATTGCAAGTTTTGTTTTGTTTTTCCTTTTTCTTTTTTTTTTAAGGAAAATTAGTAATTGCAAGTTACTGATGCTTTATGATATGATGCAATGAACCTTAATAAATATTATCATACATGTAATTTATATGTAAATTTTTTATACTCAAAATAATTAATTTTAACAAAAAGAAACTATGCACAGGAGTTCTCAAGTAAAACATCAAAAACAGATTGGAGACATACAACAAAAGGAATAGATCCAGCAAAATTACGACATAGAGCCCACTTTCAAGGTCTTGAGCTGCACTATTGACTTCTCTTCTAGTCCGGCAAAACAAACTTTGGACAACGTGGAAGAGATGTCTCTTATATCATGCACTAGGTTGTCAATAGCCTAGGGAGGCTGAGAAGTCCATATCTGTTGGCTTTCTTCGGTGACAAATTTATATGTATTTATTTACTTTTTAATGTATCTTTAATTATATTTGGGGTAGAAGTACTTAAGCCTCATCTGCTATTTGTAAAGTTGCATTCAAAGTCATCTCATAACCTTAAATGACCTCATGCAACCTGCTTTGCCTGCAAGTGACACATGGCAGAATGTCAAGATCAAAATGATTACTAGGCAAGTCGCGACCATCTTGCGACTAGCCAGGCATCAACAAGGTCGCGAGTTACACTATCATTGTACTCTACTCTCTACGCATTTTTTGGCCATTGTGATTCTGCTAGCACGCACCCTCACAATTGTTATGCGTGGCTAAGCCTTCAGATAAGGGTCTTAACAAACCCTAGAGCATAAGTTGAATATAAAAAAGAGACCATTTTATATATGAAAAGAGAGAATTTTTGGTTTTGAGCAAAAATAACTCTATCATCTCTTTTCCATCTCTTTCAATCCTTGATTGAGATATATATTGTATTCTTTCATCTCACCCAAACACAACCCTTGTGAGTTGAATGAAGGTTCTTGGAAACTTAAGAAGCCATTTTCAAATTCCAATTTATTTTGGTGGTGTTTTCATTGGTGCTTTAATGGAGGTTCTCCGGTAAGCTAGGAAGAGAAAAGACTAGGTGAAGTCAGTTGCTAACTCAAGCTAGGAGGACTCAAGTACATATAGGCTTGTGGGGTTGGAGGATATATAGTGTTCTTATGTACTATAACTATCTTGTCTAGTGGGAATTTTCGACAAGTGGTTGGGGGAGAGGTTTTTCTGCCGTAGATTTTGGGTTTTCCTCCTTCTAAATAATTCTTAGTGTTTAGCTTTAGATCACGTGCTTTTACCTTAATCATATTGCTTTATATTTGATATGCCTTATTTAGCCTAGCTCTTGGGTTATGGAAATTGGTTAATCACTTACACTTTGACTAATCTTATTAGTTTTGCTTAAAAGTGATTTAGCCTTTAAAAGCAAGGCTTAAGGTTCTAAATATTTGCTAGGGTTGCTATAGCATTTTTTATTTAATATCATAGTCAAGTTCATGAGTTTGAGTCGAGGAAGTGTCATTGTGAGAGGGGGATTATTGGGAGAGATCACAATTCGACTCCTTACAACTACTCTAAAAATAGGTCCCTAAGGCACAATATCGAATGTCATAAAAGATTTAAGCATGTCTTACCATCAATTAATTTTAAGGTGGAGTAACACGGCTCATGCTCCGGTAAATATTTTGCATTTTTATCAGCTAAGCTAAGAACACACTCCAAGGAATCACTTTCCATAATAACATTTCTAAGTCCCTTCTTACATGCAACTTGAACACCCAATCTTATTGCTGAATCTTCAGCAACAACAGAGGAGCATCCATGTAATAACTCTGTCTCACCCCACACAAAAAATCCTCTATATGATCACGAGCCACAATTGCAATGGCTACCTTTTGAACAGTTACAGCAGTATCACAATTCATTTTGATAACACCTAGTTCATGTTTACACCATTTTACACTATACTTTGAGGTCTGCACAATTTGACTTTTCCCACCGACTTTCCACAAGGCTTCTACAACCAAAGTAGCCATCAAATCAAAATCTCTAATTGGGATGTGTAGGGCATCGTTTGTGTACGAGGCATATGCGTAACAAGACAAAAAGGACTGAATTTCTAAGACTCTTCTATTTCGACGGTCCTGATTAACAGCTGAAAGTTGATGATGCTCTGCAGTGTGGTGTGCGGTAGTGTATACTATCATTCCTAAAGTCAAAAGTACGGTTCAACTGCTCTTCAACACTAAAACCCAAAAAAACCTGCTCTTCAAGTTGGAAGGGTATTTCCGTAAAATCACCCAACAACAATAATTAGGACACATGCCTAACATGCATCATTCTATTCTCAATTTGACAAACTGTTGCTTTGGTGATTTTGATTTTGTTATTTACCCAAAAAAAATTATTTTGTTGGGCCTCTTCAATTTTACTGTATTTCGTATCAGTTTTGGAAATAATTTGTTTAGTTTTTTGTTGTGAATTTTTTGTTGAAAGTATTATAAATAAAATGTAAAAGTTAAATAAAATAAATAGGTGATTCGCGTAAAACCTGTAGATAGTAAAAAAAAAATGAAAAAATTTAGCTAAAAAATTTATTATAGCCTAAAACTACAACCTTATTCAATATCTTTTTATTATAAGTAAATTTTGACAAATTTATCATTTGATTACATCTTCTTCTTATATATTCCATACTTGCAAAATTTTTAGAAAATTGAAGATCAATATCTATATCATCAATAAATTGTTTAAATTTCAAGTTTTTGTAATTTAAAATTATACATAAAAGATAATCTTATAAATTATATAATAAATAATATTTGACTGACACAAAATTTGACATATGTATTAAGAGTACAAAAAACATGAATCTTATGGTTAGATTTTTAAAATATGTAGTAATGTTAATAATATTGAGTGAGGTTATAGTTTTAGACTATAACTAATTTTGTAGCTAGATTTTATATTAAAAAAGTAAAAATTAAATTAAATAAATAAAGAACTCACATAGAATCTACGAATAGTAAGAAAAATAAACAATAAGTACAATCCAAACGATTACTTCATTAATAGGATTGATTAAGGATTTTTTTAATTGAGTAACTTTATAACTATAGTGATATGCAATGACTCTGAAAGATTATGAAGGTAAATGGGGACTAGAAGATCTCATACCACATGTTATCTTGTTTAGGATATTTTACGATTATTTTTTTATTTCCTTTAATGGTCAAATCCTCAATTTAATAGTATTCTTTTGTTGAACTGTAATCAAAAGAAATTCTTCTCATTTTCTTTCTTTAATTTTTTATAGAATCAATTTTTAGGCTCTTACACTTTCTTGATTTTTTTAATCATTATATAAGCACAATAACTGTAAAAGCCAAAAATCAGTATCCGTTAACTTTCAATCTTTCATAGCAATAGTGGGCACCAATCATATCAGCAAATTACTATACTAGCTCAAATAATTAATCACGAAAATAAATGTCCTTTTCACTATTTGTTTTTGTTTTTCTACTAGGCCAAGTTGTGAATTTCACATATTGCAAAAAACCATCATTACGACAATGGTCCAAACAACATAATTATGTACTCATTTTCTCGGTTTGAGTTTTCAACTTCTTTCTTTTACGCACAATTTTTCATAACCGTTCACATTGTGCACATAACAAAAAATAATATTAGTGATGGAATAAACTTTTTTTTTATTTATAAATTTTATAGATAGTCAATCTATGACATTTGTTTCTAATGATAACTCTTTATCATTAGACTAAGATACTAATCAGTTTTTGGTGTAGGTGAGAATTAAATCTCATATCTCTTATTCAACTATCAGAAATTTTACCAATTTAGCAACTAGAATAAAACTTAGTTACACATAAAAAGTTACACTCTCTTTACATTTTTGACCAATTCTCAAATGTTTTTTAATTTAATTGAAAACTCGGTAGGTATAAAAGAACCATACCTTGAGTCATATGAGAAAAATGAATAAATGCCTTAAAGTCATTGATTTAGAAAATATTTTTAGAAAATTTTTATGTAAAAAGAAAAAATAATTGAAATTGTTTTTACAATTTTTTATTTTTCTCATAAAAATTGTATAAAACTTTTTTAAAAATAAAAGTAATTAACAAATACTTAAAGATATTCATTAACCAAAACCAAATTTTATTATTGTGATCTAATATTGCTTAAACCATAACATGTTACTTGTTACTTGTTACCTTAACATTATTTTTTTTTATTTTTAAGTTTTAAACTTACCGATACACGATAAAAATGACGTTAACGATAACTCTATATAAAAATTGATATACCCTAATCACAATTTCCAACTTTAAACATCTCTCACTTGTTTGTTTTTTGTTTTTTTTTTCATAAAAATAGTAAAATGTTTAGAAATAGTACAAAAATAATATTGCCTTGGAAAAAGGAAATAAAAGGACGAAAATATCCAAAAGGGTCAAATTAACCGTTCAACTGCCGTAAAGAATAAGGGCATTTTGGTAATCTAACCAGCCGAACCTCCTCATCCAATGTAGTTGCCGAGTTGCGTAGGCCGTAAGTGTCAACGTTATTACGAAAAATAAAACATATAGAATATTGATAATTACGAAAAGAAAATTATTAATATTAATATTAATAATACTCTCTCTCTCTCTCTCTCTCTCTGTGTTTACATTTGAAAGCAAAAACATTTTCAGAATCCGTGTAAAAAAGAAAAACACTTTCATTGTTTCTGGTGCTTTTCTCTTCCTCCTCTCTCAGGTACCAAAACCCCTCTTTCTCTCTCTGCGAAAATTTTACTTATGAATATTGTAAAAAAAATATGTATATATTTTTAGATGGGCACAATTTTTTTGTTTTTGTTTTTTGTTTTTCATGTTTTCTGAGTTTGTTTGAGATTTCATTGGAAGTTTTTTCTAAAAATAATGGTGGGTTTTCATTTTTAGATAAATTGGACTTGAAATAAAATGTTATCCAAAGGTAAAGTTTTGGTTTTTTTTTTTTTTTTTTTTTGGTTTTTGTTTTTTTTTTTGTTTTGGGTGTAAAATTTGAAGCAATTTGTAGAACAAATCTGGGATTTGGATTTTATTTTATGGTTGTTTTGGTTTTTGTTTTCTGTGCTGAAATAGATCGGTGATAAAGGAATTTTGGGTGAAGGGTACTTTTTCCTGTATCAGATATAGCTATATATTATATATATATATTTTTTGGTTAGAGCATTTTGAGTTGTGGAGCTTAAGCTAGGAACACAAAAAAGGAGGTTAGAGAAAGAATCTTTAGGATTTTTGTTACTGTATATTTTATTGGATTCGATATCATTTGGTGAAACAAAGAATCTTTCATATTTGTTTATGTGATTGAATTGGGGTTTTTGGAAATTTTGTTTTTCTGTTGGTTTTGTAGGAATAGATGGGCAGGGGAGGAAAGATGAGTAGCAAGAGGAATTTCAGGAGAAGGGTCAGGTCTGAAGATAAGGGTTCTGATGATTCAGATGAGGATTATGTGGTTTCCAATGATGAAAACGTGGTCTCAGATGGTTCTGATGAGGATTATTGCTCTTCTTTAGATGGATGTGCTTCAGAAGAGAGTTTTGATAAGTTTATTGAAGAGGATGAGGAGGAGGAGGAGGAGGAAGAGAAGGGGTTGGTGAGGAAGGTTGTTAGATCAAAGGCTAGATCAAAAGTGCAAAAGGGTCGGTCGGGGCAGCGGAAAATTGTAGTGAAAACAAAGAGAAAGAGGAGAAGGGTTATGGGGGATGATGAAGAAGAGGATGAGGACGAGGATGAGGATGAGGATTATAAAGTTGATGATGATGATGATGGGGAGGAGGAGGAGGAGGAGGAGGAGGAGGTGGAGGTGGAGGTGGAGGACGAGGACGAGGTAGAGGAGCCAGATTACGAGGATGAGGAATTTAGCCCTGATGAAGATGATTGTTCAGATGCAGAAGAGGAATTGATGCGTAGAAAGAAGAGAAATAATATGAAAGTGAGCAAGAGAGGTTTGCAGAAAAAGGGTCCTGTTAGAGGTAGGAAAAGGATAAGGAACCCTAAGGTTCCAAAGAAGCCTTTGGGTAATAAAAGAAGAAAGAATGGTGGGTTTAGGAGGAAACTTCAATTTGATGATGATGATGACGACAACGACAATGACAACGACGATGATGATGATGATGAGTTTGTTAATAATAGACCGGTTGTTAGAGAGAGGAGCAAGAAAAAATCAGGTCGAAGACGGAGGAGGTATGTTGTTTGTTTGGATTCAGATTTTGTGTCTTCTGGATCATCTGATTGTGAATATACCATTTCCGAGGAAGAGAAACATACTATCTCTGAAGAAGAGAAGCATACTATGTCTGAAGAAGAGAAACAGCCAGTGAGAGAAACCATGGAGTTTTCTAGAAGTTTGAGAACTAGTTTAAGGAGTTCATCTTTGCCAAGTGGAACTCAGGAGGTCGGGAATTTACATCAGCCAAGAAGACGTCTGGTAAGGAAGGGTAAGGAGAAGTTAGAGGAACCTTTGATTAAGAAGGGTAAGGAGAAGGTAGAGGAAGTGAAGACTGAGGTGGTGAAGCAGGTGTGTGGAATTTGCCTGTCTGAAGAAGATAAGAGAAGATTAAGGGGAACGCTGGATTGCTGCTCTCATTATTTTTGTTTTGCTTGCATAATGGAGTGGTCAAAAGTGGAATCTCGTTGCCCTCTGTGCAAGCAGAGGTTCAAAATAATCATTAAGCCTGCAAGGTCAGCAGCAGGAATTGATTTGAGAGAAGTGGAGATTCCAGTGCCTGAGCGTGATCAGGTATCTTCTTGCTTTCCTCTTACTGTTCTGTGCTTATCTATTTTGAATTTCTGGTTGCTTAATGCTTATTTTCTGGTTTGAATTGGGTTCATTGCTTTATACAGGTTTATCAACCCACTGAGGAAGAACTTAGGAGTTACCTTGATCCATATGAGAGTGTGATTTGTACAGAATGTCATGAAGGTGGGGATGATGGTCTCATGTTGCTGTGTGATATCTGTGACTCTCCCGCACACACCTATTGTGTTGGTCTTGGACGGGAGGTACCTGCAGGTAATTGGTATTGTAACGATTGTAGTAGACCCAGTGCCATGGTATCTTCAAGTTCCCAAGCACAAGATCATCTGCCTGATCAAAGGATTAGAAGCAACAACATGTCTAATAGACCCCCACCTCTTGTAAATATTAGAGAAGGTTTAGACCTCAATTCAATGTCCTCACCTTGTACACCATTCCCCCAAGGATTTGGGAATCTTTCATCTCCTAGATTTCCTGTTGGAAGTTCTCCTGCAGCTTCTCCGGTAACTGGAGCAGGGGCACCAACTCTTTCAGGGAGGCGCTGGATACATCGTCACATACAACAACTCATTTCCTCTAATAGAAATTCTATGGCTGCTAGAACTGATGGGATGTCAGCTGTCAATTCAAGTAGTGATTTTTTAAATTCTCTAAATAATCAAGGCAGGGATACAACAAGTCAACAAACAAGGACACACGACACAGGGATGCCATATCACATGTTCTTGGAGGATAGGTTACGCGACAATCCCTCTTCATCATCCCAAAGTAGGGATTTCTTTCCCTCAAGATTAAGCTTTGTGAGAAGGCAAGCTGCTCAGGACCAGACTATGACATCTACTGATAGGTCTTTAAATGGGACATTATGGCCCGAACAGTCAGGGATGAATACAATACCGGGTTATGAGCAACTCCATCCATACAACAGATCATCAAACTTTGGGTCTGATGGTAGTGCATCACCTTGTACAGTTAGAGAGGGGATTGAGTTTCACATGGCAAAGGAACAATTGCAATCAATGGTTAAAACCCATTTGAAGAGCTTGGCCCGAGATATTGATTTAGGTATGCAAAAATTTATTTTATTTTATCAACATCACCTAGTCCCTAGACATTGTAAGTGTTTAACATTATAGTTGTAGTGTCTGGGGAGAATCTTCAACTACGGCACTCAATTGGAACATAAAATCCTTGTTTAGGAAATACTAGAGCAACATATGCATTAGAAACATAAGAATAAGTTCTATAATTATTTTCTAATATATGATGCTGCCACTACTTTTGATGCATTCTATTTTGTTGAGTATTTTTTATAAACAATAAAATTTAATTAAAAAGCACAAAAGGGGTGCAATCCTACTACATGGGAAGTATACAGAGGAAATGCCCAAACAAAGAAACAAAAATAAAGAAAAATACAAGAAAACTAATGAAAGCTCAATGTATTCAGGAACTCCAGACAGTCTGCAGTAGAAATAATTCTGGAAGTTCAGCTTAATCAAGTCTAGCTCTTTCTCCTTAGAGCAACAATTGTTTCTTGCTGAGTTGATTTCTTATCTACCATGTCTGTGGAAAAGCTCAAACTGCACTTATTCTTTTGATTCAGGGAATACTTTCAAGGACATTGCAAGGAGTTCTACACACACCATATTAGCTGCATGTGGGCTTGAGCACACGAGGAGCGAGGTTTATTATTCCATTCCCCCACCATCAGTCTGTTCCCACATTGAATTAATGACAGGTGGACAGACAAGTCTGATGAAAGGTTGCTGCTCCTCTTGTTTTGATTCTTTCGTAGGGGACGTGGTGAAGAAGATCATGGACGCAAAAATGCCACCAACATGGTTGAGTCTAGGTCTTTAGGGATATTGATGCAGCAAGTATGTCTTGCTGCACATTTTTTGTTTAGGAGTTAGACAAGAAATTTGTGGTTAACTTGTTTATAGAGATTATTCACTGACATTGAACACACAACACTATTCTTACTCAATTATTTTTACAGCTAATATTCAAGAAGTCAAATTTTCTTCCTCTTAATGCATTGGTTGCTGCATTAAAAAATTTTCAGGGGAAAACCAATATGGTTCTTAGTCATTGCTTGTACCTGTTTAGCACTGCTTAATGGTAATCTTGCAGATAATTTCACATGAAGGTGTCGTTGTTAATGGCTTAGTTTGGCATTTTTTTTTGGTTTGTTTGTTTGTTTATATATTGCTTTTTCTAAAGATTAACTTTTTTCAGTTGCCTTGGTATGTTTGTTCGGCTTATTTTTTAAGCAAAATTTAAGGGTCACTGAAATAAGCTATACCACACAAAACACTGTTTTCATATGACAGTTGTTTCAGTTATTTTAATGTAAGACATAGTCGTTAACTGTTGCGGCCACCTTGTTTCATTACAGAATCTTTGGTCACTGAGTCAAAACCAAAAGTACCAGTATCTTGTTAGCTCTTTATTAAAATAATAATAATAATAATAATTACACATTTGGTCCTCAATTTTTACCCTTTGTTTCAAAATGGTCTTTTAACTTTTGAAATATTTTATTTTAGTCCTTGTACTTTTAAGTTGGTGTTAAAAAAAAAAAAAAAATCCATATCATTAACTCTTGTGTTGAAACATATATAAAAGAAGTAAACAAAATATTTAAATAACCAATCTGTTCTCTCTTTTGCTTCTATCAAAATCCTTCAATTTTACTTAAAAATCTCAACTCAAAATCAAAGTAAGAGTAACATCGTAGACCTTTTTGACACAAACCTAAAAGTATAATAAATTAAAATGAAACATCTTACTACTTTTCGGCCCTTCTTTTTCTTTTTCCCAAACTTTTGCCTCAGCTCAAGAGTTTTGACAAAGTCTAAAGACAATATATCTCTTTTTTCTTTTTTCTTTTTTCTTTTTTATCGTAGCTGTTGAAATAGTAAGTTGTGATTTGTATATAATAAAAGTGATTTTAATAGTTGTTTTATGTGAAAGTGATGTTGTGGAAACAGTTGTAAAAAAAAGTTTTGAAATTTATTATGTTTGTAAGTTGTAACATTGTTTTATTTGGAAAAATTATGTGTCCCAAATATTAATCATTATAATTTGGATTAGGTTAATACCAGTTGTGGCACCAGTGTCAACCAGTTGCAAAATAGAAGAAGTTACAACTTAAAAACACACTACCCCACCACAAGCCAAGTTGGATAACACAACAAGTTACAACTTTATTCTTTTTTCTTTCTTTTTGTTTTCTTTACTAACGTAGTTATCTAGAACAAGTTACAAGTTGCTAACACACTACCACAACAATGTAAAAATCATTTTTAACAACTTTATAGGCATCCACCAATACCACCAAGTCCTCCATCATGCAACCACTGACACAGTGACACCACCCCCACAGAAAAGTGCCTTCCCTTTGCTGGGAGGATTCATCACTTGAATGGGACTGATCAAGTGTGTGTGTGTCTATATATATATATATATATATATATAATTGTTGAAACGATAAGTTGTGATTGGTGTACAATAAAAACAACGTCAGAGGTAATTTTTTAAGAAAGTGATATTACATTAATCACAATCTTCTATATATTGATGAAATATTTCATCCTAAGCAAAAACAACTAAACTCCAATCACTCTCAAATTATTAGCTTCCCTCTTTTCTACCTTTTTAATGGGTATCTATAGGGATGGAATCAAAATTTCATCTATGAGGAGGCAAAGAATGAATTAAAAAGCTTTTAAAGTTTAAGAATAAAAAACTTTCACATTAAAAATAATTTACAAATCAGTAAGTCATATTAGAAATCACAATTCATAGACAATAAATTCAGTTAAAGAGGTGGGTTTTTTTTTTTTTAAATAGTTAGAGATAGAGGTTTTTTGAGAGGGAGAGGGGGGTGGGGGTTGTGGAGGAGAATATAAACCCTGGATACCTTCATTAGAAACACCAAGTTGAGCTTTTTTAAGTTTATGGGAAACATTTGAGAAGATGTTGTACATTAAGATTTTAACAAATAAACTTCCATTCAAATCCTAATTTACGAGAAATTATACAGTCATCTGGTGGACCACGTCACTTGTCTACTATTTCACTAAAAAACTCTCATTTGTTTAAAATTGTTGAGTTAATAATTAGTTTTTGTTTTAAAAAAATTTCTAACTCAACAATTTTAAACAAGTGGGAGTCTTTTAGTGGAATGGTAAACCACGTCACTTATCTACCACGAGGACCTTATAATTTCTCCCAATTTACCGGATGACTCAAAGATGAACTACCAAGCAATATACTTAATGCAAATGTCAGTTGCAAGATTAATGCCATTCACTGGAACAACTAGCTTTTTTTTTCTTTTTTCACTTTATGACCATAAATTAAAAGATGATATAAATAAAAGTATGTTGCCTAGAAACTGAGCCAAGAGCGTTTTCAATTCAAGGCCAATCATAGGAAGAACTCAACTTTTTCTTTTTCAATTTATGACCAGAATTTGAAAGGTGATATAAAAGTATGTTCAGGCCTAGCAACTAAAGTTCACATGCAACATAAATTACACTCATTCCTACACCTTATTCCACACTCTGGGTTTTAATACATTGGCATATTTCACTACAAACAAACCATATGTTGATGCAGAGCTGTTGGTTGTAACTTTGAATACCACTAAGCAGCCATTATGAACTTTCTTCATAAATTGTCATCAAGAATGGTGGACAACAACAGCCCATGAACAAACTCGCATCTTTTTGCCTTCTCTTCCTGATCCTTGATAGAGAAGGGAGACGACTGAACATTTCTGTTACCAAAAAAATTACAAAAAAAAAAAAATGAACATCAGAAATGGCCAGAAAAATAAGTAAATAACAAGAAATTACATAAAACATGGTGAATTTGCCGAATCAAGAGAATAGTATGGACAACTTGTAGTAACATAGCTTGTGTTTCTGCTAAACATTTTCACACTAGCATTTGGCTGTAAGCATGGAAATTGATGGGCACAGCACTTGAGATGATGTGTAAAAAGGCCTAAAGTTTACAAATGCCTTTGCTGCGTAAACCAATAGATCATATTTCTTCATGGGTTAATTTGTCATGTGTAACAACCAAATTTTATATGGATGAGGCAAAAAATTCAGAATTTGTATACACATGCATGATGTGAATGCTTGTGTGTGTGTGAGACAAATGCTTTTGCTGCATATACTTATTGATCATATCTTCCTGGATTAATTTGTTATGTGCTACAATCAAATATATATGAATGTAGCAAAATTCAGAATTTGCATTTTGCTACATGCATGATTGCGAATGTGCGTGGGGATGTATGTGTTTCACTTTCTTTTTTTGATGAATAGGGGGGTGTGTTTCACATTCAACAAGCTTTATTCTGGAGTGTCTAGCTTGGCCTAGAGTTATTAGGTCGGAGTTAAGCCAGCTGGGTAAGATAGGTGTTTTAGGAATGCTTCAGTCTCGTGTGTTCTGGGCTTTCATTCAATTTTCCTTTGGAAAATGCATAGAACAGATGGGAAACCAGTTCAGCTTGACTAATTCTACTGCAAAGACTGCACAATCTTAATCAACCTCAAAACCGCGCAATGCAGTACACTACATATCAATTGTAAGTTTGAATGATATTTATAGATTAAAAAACACATATATTACATGGAATATTCCCAAATCAGACATGAATAAATAGAAATGATATTATAATTCCCTCAACCAAATATTCCATCACAATTTGTTATGAGAGTTTAACATGCTTCAAAGGGAAATTGTGTGAAATACCCTTGCAACTAGAATAAAAATCTCCACATGATATTAGCGCACAATCAAAGACAATGGTTATATTGATACCACATCAACATTGACATGGATCCTAACACAAAATAAAATAACTTACTAAAATGGATTAAAAAAAGGTTGGAAATGCAACTACATACCGCTCTGACACTTTCTGCTCTGTTTTTTTCTTGACTGAGCTTGTTTCAGGTGAAAACTGAGGTTGAGCAGTTACAAAATCATCAGCCATAGGCAAAATAAATGATGACAACAATGGATCTGGTGCTGCATTGGATGAAGAGACTATACAGGAAGAACCCCCAAAAAGGGACTGAAAGTTTCCTTCTCGCAGCTCTTTCCTCAATAAAGATAGTGTAGAATGTGCTCCACTTTTACGTGTTTTTCTCTTGCGTTGCATGTAAACAATTGTTAAGGAATCATTGTGTCAAACTCTTGTGATAATTTTTTTATTAGTAATTACATGTGCCGGTGAGTCTTGACTTCACAACCTCATCTTCAACCTTGTTCTTACCAGAGGAGGAGGTGCCGCTTGATATAAAGAAAGTGGTTACCAAATAATTGGCAATGCACGACTTAAATTTAATTATATTGATGGACCCGAAGACCAAGAAAGTAGAAAAAATACATCTCAAGAAAAGTTAATTGACCTTCACACATGACTTACTAGTATATATTTCATTAGTCTCCTACTGGTATTTTTTTTTTTTTTTTTTTTTTTTTTTTTTTTTTTTGGGCGGGGTTGTGGGGTGGGGAGTAAATTAAAAAAAGAGTAACAAATGAGGGAATCCCAGGTAGACAAATGAATGAGTTAAACAAAAGGCAAGTAGCAGATGGACGAAAATCAATTCTTCTGACCTTTCCAGCACCTTCAGAGGAACCAATCCTTCAGAGAAAGTGCAAGAAAAGATAATTTGTTAATTTAAAACATTAGAGATCCATATCAATATTAATTATTCTCTCAGATGCCATAAAAGTTGTTCCTTCAAAACACATGCAGAATGTTCAAGCAAGTCGACTTGGAATTCAACTAAAAAAAACTGACTTGAAAACAATGCATGAAAAGATTGCAGACTACTTGTAATAGATAATAACTCAAAAGAAAAGGATATCTTAAATATGTTTCCATGCTGTAGGGTAATGTGCGCAACCATATCAACCCCCACCCTCATTGCACAAACTGGACATACCTGCAGAGAAACAATACCCATAATGAGCAATATTAAGGTCCAATAAGCACCCTCCCATTAGGGAAACGGGAAAATTATATTTTTATCTATTATATGACAAACAAAAAGCCACTAAACCAAAGATTTAAACTTCCATGATCTTAAACTAGACAGGGTATCAATCAAACTTAAATTTTCAGCTCATCAGACACCCTAATCCACACTATCCTGATCATATCCCAAACTACTAGTGGGTTGAAAATCAAAGACCCACCATCATGTGCAAGTAAGTGGCTTTTCAATAAGTCAAGCCCCACTTTCCTAAATAAACAAAAGGGGTACGTACCATCATCAGCTGCAAAAGCCTATTGGTTGGTATGAATCAATATACCAAAAGTCAAAGCAATTAAGGGTTCCAATCTCTTACATCAATATTTTTTGTATGTATTAATAGATTAACATAATTTAATAGGATACCAGCATTTCATCAACAATTTCATTTAATCAGTGAATAAATGAATTCTAATGCCACCCAGGGCAGTAAAAGTTGAAGCAGCAGCTACCTAATACCATGAGAGGAAATCAATACGACCAGCTTAACTCTCTATTTGCTTAAATTCCAACTCCTTAATCAATAGCCATGCAGAAAAACTCCAATAGTTGGAAGTTAAGGCTTTGTAAATTAAGTTGAGCAAAACATTGCTTGATTAAAAACAAATTTATCATGCCATCCATTAGATGCCTACTTTATAAGCATCAACTAGCTTTTTAATAAACATGGAAACACAATGAACAAGGCATTTTGGGGAAAAGAAAGAAAGAAAGAGGATATTTCAAAGTTTCAACATCTTCTTGCTTGTAAGTTGTAACATATGGAGATGGTTATTAATAGAGAAGGAGTAATACCCCATTCTTCGCCTCTACAGGATGCTCTTCATCAATGTGGCAGCACAGTCCAACAATATCGAAATACTCTGAACAGAAAGGGCATGGAAACTCCTCCCTTATATCGTCATCACCATCAATTTCTTCAAATCCCATGAACATATCTGCATTGCAAAACTTTACTTCAGTAAGCGCCAAAAAATATCACATAGCATACACATCACAGAACAATTAAGACCTCCATTTTGAGAAAACCAAGTAAAACAATACTGAGGGAAAGAACCAAATAATTGGACTTTCAAAGTTCAATTCTCTTCAGCCTCATCATCATTCTCACAAGCAAATGAAGCTTATAATGAAAGGTTTTGTACATCTAGTCCAATGCAAAGAGTTCAGAATTTTTTTTTTTCTTTTTTTCTTTTTGATAAGAAAGATGTATATTCAAAAAACTGCTATATGCAAAGTAGCACAAAGCTTATCAAACAATACAAAAAAAGAGAGAAAAGCCAAAACATAAAAAGAAAAGCTAATTACAAAGAAAGAGAGAGCTAAGGAACAAAGGGAGAGAATCACTAGATGTGAGTCCTTAAGACCTAGACCAATCATAGAGGGAACCAGTAAAGAGAGCAAGCAGCTGGTCATCAGATCTATCTAAATCCTCAAAAGTCCGCCGATTGCATTCCTTCCAAATACACCACATCAAACAAAGCGGAACTAAGCAATATTTACACTTTAGTTTCTTTCCCTTGTCTGCCTCTATAAGCAAAGAAACAAAACATATTTACACACACACACACAAAAAAGAAACTTCAAAGCCAAACAGTGGCATCAAGTTCAATGAAAACTTCATTTCTATACTCTTAACTAATCTTAATTGATTGGTAAGCTATAATATGCATCCCATGTGTTTTTGAACCCAAGATATTACGCTCTACCCACACCTGTGAGAGCGCCTGATTAACAAAAAGTTAAAACCAAAATTTTAAATCCATATTTTTTCCTTTATTTTCTTAGATATCAGTACACTTGACATTTTGTAAAAATGTTCAGGAAAATATTACAACAATTGCTTTAAAGAAATTACCAAATTTGAATAACAAAAATTCCAAAAATCTTTCATAACTCTCTCAGCAGCAGCAAAATACAATAAAAGTCTTCAGGTCAAACATTACACCAACCTCTTAAAAGTAAATCTTCCGTCCAAAACAGTGTTGTTAAAAGCGCGCTTAAGCGCAAAGCGCAGAGCCCTTGGGGCTTTTTCCCTCTAAAGCGAAGCGCCCTCACAAAAGCGCGCTTTTTTGAGCTTTTTGTAAAAAATTTTAAAAAAATTCCCGATTTGATTTTTAGCCATTAGATATAAATATGTTTGATATAAGCCATTGATTTAATATATAAAAACTAATAGTATGGTGTGCTACCATACACCTAAGCCTATCTCTTTAAATATTTTTGAACTTTTAACCACAACCACACAAACAAACACTAAATCAGACACTCACAAAGATAACATTACTTAACATTCTAGTACTTTTTAGCCTTTACCTTCTTGGTTCCATACTTCTATTTTGATTCAACCATGTTTTGTAATCATGGCCATCAAATATCATGGTTGCATATATTTTGTAAAGCACAAAAGAATTATATAAAATGTTTTATTGTAATTTATATGATTAATTGATCACTTGATTGTTGTATTGATCATTAATAATTTTTTTTTTTAATTTATTAAATTTTTTAAAAAATGTGCGCTTCACATTGATCAGGCGCGCGCTTGCGCTTTGCGCCTAGGCTCCAGGAGGCCTTTGCGCTTAAGTGCGCTCAGCGCTTTTAACAACACTGGTCCAAAATCGACACAACAAATAATTTAAGCTCCAACACTCAAGTCATCACTATTTACCTCATTTTTCAGCTACCAAACAAAGCCATAAAAGGAAGAGTCATTCAAGCCATTTAATCACATTAGTCTCTCTAAAAGTAATCTTTCCCATTTATCAAATCAAAAAGAAGAAATATAAAAATTCTAAGTTCTAACATTATAGTGATTTCCCTAGTTTTCTCAGCTCCCAAACGAACACAAAAAGTGTTATGTAGGTGATAGAAAACATTTTTTCTAATACTTGAGCTTTAACATTAAATTTACTAAAACTTTCCCCCATCTCTCAGCTAACAAACAAATCCACAAAAAAGGAAGTGTTATTCACACTTTAAGCATATAACCACATCAAAATCATTACAAATTGACCTTTTCCCTTTCTCAAATCTAATGACCAAAAACTTGAGCTCCAAAATTCCAATCACCAAAATCAGGCCATAAAACCACATCAACATTACTAAAAGTAAAGCTTTTCCATTTCCCACATATAAATAACCAAGAACCCAAGGCCCAAGCTCAAACATTACAATTTTCCCTAATTTTCAACAATCACCAAAAATTCCCCCATTTTCTCATCTAACAAACAAACTCACAAAAAGGAAGTGTAATTCAAGCTATATAACCACATCAACCTCACTAAAAGTAAACACTTTCCATTTACCACATCAAAATAACCAAGAACCTAAGCTTTAACATTATAACCACCAAAAAGTTCCAATTTTCTAATTTACCAAACAATCCCACAAAAAGGAAGTATCATTCAGGCTATATAACCCCATCAACTTCAGTAAAGTAAACATTACCCATTTCCCACATCTAAACAAACAAAAACCTAAGTTCCAACATTCCAATCACCAAAAAATTTCCTCATTTTCCCAACTATCAAACAAAACCATAAAGAGGAAGTGTTATTCAGGCTATATAAGCACTTCAACCTCACTAAAAGTAAGCCTCTTCCAATTTCACACATGTAAATAACCAAAAACCTAAGCTCCAACATCCAACCACCAAATTTTCACTTAATTTCACAGCTACCAAACAAACCCACAAAAGGGAAGTGTATTCAGTCTATATAAGGACATCAACCTAAACTAAAGTAAGCCTTCTCCATTTCCCACATGTAAATAATAAAAACCTATAGCTCTAAATTTACAATCACCAGAATTTTCCCTCATTATCTCAACCTCCAAACAAATCGACAAAAATAAAGTGTTATTTAGGCTATATAACCACATCAACCTCACTAAAACTACATTTTCCCGTTTAGTACATCTAAACAGTTCTAAAGTTTCCAATCACTGAAATTCTCCCTCATTTTCTCATCTACCAAACAGACCCACAAAATGGAGTTTTTATTCTTGCTACAAAACCACATCAACCTCACTAAAACTTAAAAAAAAAAGGTTCCCTTCTCCCACATCTAAAATACCAAAAACATAAGCTCCGACAGTCCAATGACCATAAATTTCCCTAATTTTCTCATCTACCAAATAAAATCACAAAAATGAGTGTTATTCTTATTCAGGCTATATAATCACATTAACCTTAATACAACTAAAATTTTCCCCTTTCCCACATCTAAATAACTAAAAACCTAAGCTCCGACAATCCAACCACCAAAAATTACCTCATTTTCTTGGCTACCAAACAAACACACAAAAAGGAATTGTGTTTTTCAGGCCATATAACCACATCAACCTCACTAAAGTAAACTTTCCCGTTTTCCACATCTAAATAACCAAGAACCCTAGCTCCAACATTCCAATCCCCAAAATTCTCCGTAATCTTCCGAGCGGCCAAACAAACACACAAAAAGAAACTGTGATTCAGGCAATAGAATAGAACCACCTCAAAAGTAAACATGTTCCATTTTCCACATCTAAATGCCAAGAATCCAAGCTCCAACACTCCAATCCCAAAAATTTTCCTGATTTTCTCAGCTTCCAAACAAACACACAAAAGGAAGTGCTATATATAACCACCCCAAAACTCACTAAAAGTCAACTTTTTCTGTTACCCACATCTAAATAATCAGAAACCCAGCTCCAAGTTTCCAATCACAGAATTCTCCCTACTTTTTTCTGCTACCAAACAAAAACACAATTAGGAAGTGCTATTCAGGCTATAGAACAACCTCAAACTCGCTAAAAGTAAATCTTTTCCATTTCCCACATCTAAAAAACCAAGAACCCAAGCTCCGACATTCCAATCCCCGATATGTACCCTAATTTCCTCAGCTACCAAGCAAACACACAAAAAGGAAGCTCTATTCAAGCTATATAACCACCTGAAACTCACTAAAAGTGAACCTTTCCGATTTCCCCCATCTAAATAACCAAGAACCCAAGCTCCAACACTCCAATCCTCAAAATTATCCCTAATGTTTCCAGCTACCAAACAAACACACTAAAAGGAAATGTTATTCGGGCTCTAGGACAACCTCAAACTCGCTAAAAGTAAACATTTACCATTTCCCAGATCTAAATAACCAACAACCCAAGCTCCAACATTTCAATCCCCAAAATTTTACCTAATTTCTCAGATACCAAACAAGCACACAAAAAGGAAGTGTCATTGAAGCTATATGACCACCTCGAACTCAATAAAAGTACACCTTCTCCATTTCCCAAATCACAATAATGAAGAATGCAAGCTTAACATTTCAATTCCCAAAATTTCCCTAATTCTCTCAGCTATCAAAGAAACACACAAAAAGGAAGTGTTAGGCAATATAACCACATCAACCTAACTAAAACTAAAACTTTTCCATTTCCCACATCTAAATAACCAAGAACTCAACCTCCAACATACCAATCCCCACAATTTTCCCTAATTTTCTCAGCTACAAAACAAACACACAAAAAGGAAGTGTTATGCAAGCTATATAACCACATCAAACTCACTAAAAATTAATTTTTTTTCCCATTTCCCACATCACAATAACCAAGAACCCAAGCTCCAACATTCCAATTCCCAAACTTTCTCTAATTTTCTCAGCTACTAAACAAGAACACAAAAGGCAAGTGTTATTTAAGCTATATAACCACCTCAAATTCGCGAAATTTTAAACCTTTTCCGTTTCCCACATCACAATAACCAAAAACCCGAGCTCTAACATTCCAATCCTCAAAATTGTACCTCATTTTCTCAGCTACCAATCAAAAACACACACAAAAAAAAAGTGGCATTTAAGCTATATGACCACATCAACCTCATAAAAACTTAACCTTTTCCGTTACCCACATCACAAATAACCAAGAACCCAAGCTCCAAATCCCCATCACCGAAAATTTTCCCCCCATTTTCTCAGCTACCAAACAACCCCACCCAAAAAAAAAAAGCTCAAAATCCAGCTCACCTGATCGCGATTGCAGAGCCGACTGGTACCTCTTCGAAGCCGAAGAAAGCCGAGCGCTCCACGAATCACCATCCATAGCTCAACCTCTTTCTCCTTTGTCTCTCTCAAAAAAAGTCCCACCCCAAAAACGCACCGTTTCACACACCACAGGTCCTCAGCTATCTGAGCTCTCCAGCTATAATATCCTCTCTCTCTCTGTCTCTGCTTTTTGATTCACACCCAATTCGATTGAGATTAAGAGTTGTGCGAAAAAAGAAACTGGGTAGGGTTCGAGCTCAGAGAGAGAGAGAGAGAGTGTGTGTGTATGTGTGTGAGAAAGAGAGAGATGAGTATGAAGGAAATTTCACCGAAAGAGAAATGGGAATTGAATTATCACTGTGATTTTATATATTTTTTTTCTTCCCAAAAAAATAAAATTTACTTCTTTTTTTTTTTTTCTTTTTTTTTGGGTTTTGTTGGATTATTGGGTGTGAGAAATGTGTGGTGAGCATGAGAAATGGACAACAAGGTATCTCATGATTTTCATAGTATTTACAACATCCTTTTTTATAGTATGTGAATTCCATGTAACTTCAGTTTTAATCATAGATGTCAGGTTCATAAAATAATTATTGAACGATCGGACATGATCTTAGGGCAGAGACAATGACTATACACATGAGCTCTATTTTTTTTTCTTCTCGTCGAAAAATAATTTGAGTGTGTTAGAGAGAGTGAGTTTATCTAGGTGGATTTGTAGTAGGTATCAAAGTAGGATTCTTAAGAATATTGAATGATTCTAACATTTGGTTGCAAATCACACAACATGCCCTTTTTGTGCGAATGTGGATTCCTTAAAAAAAAAAAAAAAGTGGGTATTCACATTCAAATGCAACAATAGAGTTACATTTTGTATAAACAGACAATTTTACCTATTCTCTCTTCCTTTAACCAATAAAAATAATATATATATAATAAATTGACAATTTAAATAATTATTTTTGTATTATACATGTCATTTAAAAATGTTCTACTATGTTTTATTAAAAAATTTCATGATTTATAATTTATATTTTGTTTCTCATAATTTATTTGGAAGAAGATTAAAAAAAAGACTTGATGTTGTATTTACAAATCAAATGGTATTTTGGAAAAAATAAATAATTCTTATAAGATTCTTATAAATAAACAAAATCTAAACATCTCATATTTTTAGGATTTTTATTATATTTCAAATCAAATTATATATAAAAATAATTACATCCTTAGACATTCAAATTTCCATGCATCATATTCCAAAGAATCTGGATGTTAAGAATAATGTGCATTTCCCTGTACCAAACACCACTTAAAAGTAATTATTGAAAATTTTGAGTAATATTTTCTCCTCACATAATAATACTCTCCATTAGTGTGACATTATTTTCACATTAACTCATTACTATCATGGCTTTTATTATATATTAATAACATATCATTTTCTCATTAAAAAAAAACATATCATTTTTTTAGATGTTATGTCCCCTTATTAATTGTGAACAAATTATAAATAAATGAAAACCAATGAAAATGAATGAAAATTAAGTAATATTGTTCGGGAATATCAATACAAGAAAATATAAATGAATCATTTATAATAACATTACTCTTTTACCCCTAATTTATACAAAATGTTGAGTTTGGTAGTGTTGTGTTTATTAAACCCTGTTAGTGTCAAATAGACCGACATCTAACATTGACATGTTATACCGACATCTAACATTGACGTGCTTTAAAGTATAGGTTTATTGGATCTAAGTTGAACAAAAGTTAAAACATGTTTTAATTTGAAAACATGATTCATGAAACTAAGATTTTAAATTATTAATTTACAAATGTCACCATTTTAAATTATTAATTTACCATTTTATTCGTAACATAAGTCTCAAAAAAATCAAATGAATAATAGCATATAACACAATTATTTCAAAAAATCAATATACCATGACATTTCACCTATGTTTTAACTATTTTAAAACGTTTTATTCTAATAAAAAAAAAGGAAATTTAAAACATGACTCCAACTAAAATTGTATTTCATTGTTTGCTCATTTATTATAATTTCATATTTAATATTATAATAATAATAATAATATAATATAATATAAAAGTTTAACCATACTACCATATTTGTGCCATATGGATAAAATTAGTATATTTTTTGTGGAATTATACAAATAATTATTTCATCAAATATGAAAATTTATTAGAATTTTAATTACTTAATTTTATATAATATGTGAGTTCCAATTAGCCCAACTAGTAAAGTTTCTAATAATTGAATAAGAAATCTAAAATTCAATCTCTACTTACACCAAAAATCAATTAGTGTTATGATCTAACGATAAAGAATTACCATTAAAAACAGATGACATAAATTGAAACTTTCTCAAGAATTTCTATAAAATATAAATGGGAGCACTTATTTGAGCACATATAGGTGTAGCCTATAGTAGTAGACCCAACCAACTGTACCAAAAACTATTAATATGGGACCCACTCAACAAATTAAATTAACTTATACCACACCAAACCGTTATAGCGCTGGCTCTCTCCTTGGACCAATCAAAACCTCTTTCCTTGACACTATATAATTGTCTCTCTCTCTCTCTCTCTCTCTCTTTCTCTTTCTAATAACACCACGGCTCTTTTTGACATTTCCAAGTCACCACCTCGCACGTGACCCCTCGATCACTGCTCACGTGACCCCCTCTCTCTCTCTATCTTTCTCTCGCTTTCTTTTGGCCTTTCTCGCTCGCTCGCTCGGCCATGAGCGACGCTCAGATCTGAAGAGATTTCGGGTTTTTTTTTTTTTTTTTGGGATCCGAATTTTGTGGTTTTTTATTTTCTTCTTCCATGGCGTCGAGGAACCGGACGGTGATTTTCAGGAAGTACAGGGATGCGTTGAAGACCGTTAGGGCTCCGACGAGTTCTTCGCCGGCGTCGACGAGTTCTGGCGGTGGTCGCGGTAATGGTCCGGTGATTGAAATGGTCAACGCCTCGCTTCTTCATCCTAATCGGTCTTACACTCCTCTTAGCACCGAGGATCCCGGTAATTCAAGGTCTCTTTTTCTTTTTTTTCTCTCTGTGTTTGGTTGCTGAGAAAATGTTGGAATAGTAAAGGAATTGAATATTTTCGATCTTAATTAGTGTAATTGAGCTGAGTTAATTTCAATCTCAGTGTTTTCATTGTTAGGAGATGATTATAAAAACGAAGATGTTATACAGCTGAGACGAATAAGATTGCTAATTAGTGTGTAATTGAGCTGAGTTTATTGGTAGATTTGAAAGCAGGACAACATTGTATAATTTGATTTTGGTTGCTGATAAAATGTTGGAAAAGTAAAGGAATTGAAATTTTCGATCTTAATTAGTGTAATTGAGCTGAGTTAATTTCAATCTCAGTGTTTTCATTGTTAAGAGATGATTATAAAAAGTGTGTAATCTCAGTGTTTTCATTGTTAAGAGATGATTAATTTCAATCTCAGTGTTTTCATTGTACTTTGTTTTCTTGATGTTCTTGCCTCTTTCGTACATTTCCTATGTACGGGGCTGTGTTTTTTCAATATATTTTTATGTTACTTATCAAAAAAAAAAAAAGAGATGATTATAAAAAGTAAAAACGAAGATCTTATACAGCTGAGACAAATAAGATTGCTAATTACTGTGTAATTGAGCTGAGTTTATTGGTAGATTTGAAAGCTGGACAACATTGTATAATTTGATTTTGGTTACTGATAGATTGTTGGGAAAGTAAAGGAATTGAAATTTTCAATCTTAATTAGTCTAATTGAGCTGAGTTAATTCAAGCTCTCTGTCTATCGGTGTTTGGTTGCTTAAAAAAGTGTGGGAAAAGTAAAGGAATTAAGTTTTTAATCTTAGTGTTTTCTTATTTTCGATATTTTAGGAAATGATAAGACAAAGATCTTATATAGCTGAGATGAATAACATCGCTAATTAGTTTAATTGAGCTGAGTTTATTAGCAGATTTGAAAGCTTAACAATTTACATGAAGATTTTTTTTTTTAGATCTTGAATTTAAATTATATTATGATTTGGGTTTTAGGGTGTATAAGCCCTGTTAGGAGTTCATAATTTTAGGATTGCTATAGGTGCTGTTATTCTATAAAATACGTGTGGATTTTTTTGATAAGTATTCTCCTTCTTTTAATTTAAAATAAAATATGTGTGGATAGTAGTCAAGTTTGTTTCTTGGGGAGTGATTGACTTCTAACCATAGGAGAAAAGAAAAAAGGAGAGGATTGCTAGCCTTGAAGCGAAAGAGTGATGCTAGGAATACTACAAATACTAATGTGTCAACTTTTAAATACAACATAAAAAAGTAACTAAATAATTCATTTGGTATGTTATTGATGTGGCACCAACCGAATTCATTGCTACGTTAGTTTGAAAGCTTTTTGTGTAAAATTGATACTAGATTTAGCATTTTTTTTTATAAGTAATAATCAATTTATTGAACAAGCCTACTTCAAGTCTATGGAAAAATATACATGAAATAGACTAAGAATTACAAAATGTTATGTACAAGTGGACGATGATTCTTAAAACTTAGTAATGGAGTTACAATTAGTAAAACCCCACAACTAGGACCAATCAAACAACGATCTAGAAAACAATTCTATCAAATATGTCCTTGAACTTTCCAAATTCTCATATGTACAACCTTACACTCCCCCCATAGTGTCCACATCAAACATAAGGGAACTGGATTCCAAATATGAGAAGACTATGCTACAAGTGGGCCTGTCACCTGATTTTTAGTGTCGAAAGTCATGATGGTCTAACAATCTTAGTGTTGCTAGCATTATTTAAGTTTATGAAGATGGGTTGATGGGGAGGTGCAATATAATTTGGATTTTCTTTGTTTGGCTTTGTTCCAATATAGCAGGGACATAACTTTTTTATGTGGAGCTTGTGTGAGGTTTTGGTAGATGAAGTAGGCGCTTCAAGTGCATTAGGCTTGCCTCTCAATATTGTAGTGTTAGAGATATATCTGATTTATATTGCAATTGGAGTGTAAAAATGTGAAGTGATATACCAGTGGCAGTTTAAGCCAGGAGAGATGGTTTATCTCGAGGTTGGTGTGAGACCAAAGGGCATTTGTGGGACATCCAAAGGCTAAATTAATGTGAATACATAATATAGTAGAAGGCAACTATAGATTTCTGTTGAGTTTTTCTTCTTCTGTTGGATTTTTTTTTCTTAACTTTTTTAGTACTACACATTTTCCTCAGTTTAGCACCCAATCATGTAGCAAATATTAGTGGGAAGTCATATGTTTTTTTTGGCTGCAGTAAGGGTGCACTTACTGTGGGTCTACCTCCAGCTTGGGTGGATGTATCTGAAGAAATATCAGCAAATGTACAGCGTGCACGGACTAGAATGGCTGAGTTAGCCAAGGCTCATGGAAAGGCTTTAATGCCTTCGTTTGGAGATGGTAAAGAAGATCAACATTTGATTGAGTCTCTTACGCAAGAGATAACTGCTCTGATAAAGAGATCAGAGAAGAAACTACAGAGACTTTCTGCCGCTGGGCCTTCTGAGGATTCAAATGTTAGAAAGAATGTGCAGGTATGACTTGCAGCAAGATGTGTTACTTATCATTGCTAGCACAGCTATGTTGATTGTCTCTGATATTTTGATTTTTGCGCAAGAGGGTTGTCAATTATTTTGTTTCTGGACTCTGGTATAAACCATCATCCTGCATATGGCATTTGCAACCAATATAAACTTATACATATCAACTTCTATCCTCTCAAATGGGGGGCTATTCTGGTGAACTATGCTTATATTTGCACTTTTCTGTTGCAGCGCTCTCTTGCCACTGACCTTCAGAACCTTTCAATGGAGCTTCGCAGGAAACAGTCAACTTATTTAAAGCGCCTCAGACAGCAAAAAGAGGTGCAGACCAAATTCTCCTCTTAAAGGGAAAAATTATTAGACAATTGTGACTTTGCAATTACAAAGTCACACAATTCAGTGCCTCCTCCTTTGGCACTTGGAAGCATGCTTTGTCATGTATGGTTCCAATATATGGAAATAAAATTACAGCCCTTGATGCTGCTACTTTTCTTTTAGAATATTTGG
Source organism: Quercus ilex subsp. ballota (assembly GCA_032727855.1). NCBI lineage: Eukaryota > Viridiplantae > Streptophyta > Magnoliopsida > Fagales > Fagaceae > Quercus > Quercus ilex. The sequence continues at coordinate 16,675,077 of CM064910.1, forward strand.
AACGGATCTCTTTTATTCGTAACCACAAGAATACTGAATAGCTTATAAAGCATATATTCTCAAAAAGTTCGTCTGTTATTATTTTGTGTTGTAGGGTCAAGATGGGGTTGATTTAGAGATGAATCTAAATGGAAGTAGATCTATAACGGAAGATGAGGATTTGGACAACATTGTATGTGTTTCTTTTTAATCTTCTCCTGTACATTTGGTTAAATTAATCACAAGAAGTATTAAATAAATGATCTTTTTACTCCAAATTCTTTGTACTCTACATGATTTGCACTGAGAATTTACCTTACTGTTGTGCCTGAACCTTACCTCAGATGACACTAATATAGTATAATAATATGTTAGGTGTTTAGTGAACATCAAATGACTAAGCTCAAAAAAAGTGAGGCGTTCACTGCCGAAAGAGAAAGAGAGATCCAACAGGCAAGTAGAATTTCTTTGTGCACCATTATCAAAATAGCTTTACACTAACCTTCTGCTATTTTATTATTTTTAATTAAAACTATTTTTTTTTTCCTTCTTTCTATATATGCTTGTGCAGGTTGTGGAATCTGTAAATGAGCTTGCTCAGATTATGAAGGATTTATCAGTTCTAGTGATAGACCAGGGCACCATTGTTGATCGAATAGACCACAACATTCAGACTGTTGCAACCACTGTGGAGGAGGGGCTAAAGCAGCTGCAGAAGGTCCTTTCTTCCTTCCTCATTTTTTTTTTTCCTGGACTTTCTTCTTAGCCTCTGGGTTATATAGCAATGCTATGTTGGGTGCTTTGGGTTTGCAGGCAGACAGGACTCAGAAACAAGGGGGGATGGTGATGTGCGCTACAGCACTCATAATCATGTGCTTTGTCATGTTGGTTCTGCTAATCCTAAAGGAGATATTCTTGTAATCTTTGGGCACTGTTATCTCCAGATTTTGCTTACATTCTTATTGTTGTGACCCTCCTCTGAGACTTTTAACACGCGAAGAAAGGGTGGTGTGCTGTGCGCACAAGAAGATCATGGGAGATTCAAACAACCCCAATATACTTGATAAAGAGACTGTATCTATTTGTTTCTTTTCATTTTCCTGGTTTTTGGGGAGGGGAAAAGAAGGGAAAAGGGGTGGGAGGGTTCATAGGGGACATGCCCAGGAAATGTATAGAGCTGCTATTTTATTTTGTTCCATTGGCAAGGGTATTTTTCAATGGGACATGTAATTGATTTTTCTGATCTCCTGGAGGGTTGTGGCTTAGTTCCTCCTTGGAGTTCGACTTACAGGGTGATGAGGCGGTTTTATTTGTTTCTATTGATTTTTTCTCATGCAATAAAGATGAATACATCAGAAAATTAATGCAGCAGGTTTTGGTATGAAACTATTTCTTTGTGGAGATGCATGGCAATTCCAAGCATGTGCCTGTGTAATCATTTAGTACAATGACAGGGCCGCTTGATGCATTTTGGGGTTTAAAGTGAAAATTAATTATCTTTTTTTAAATGCAAAATTATTACTAATTAACATCAACCACATTTTAAAAAAAAAAGTCTATAGACACAAAATTTGACAAGACTTTTCCCACCTATTGATGTTGCAGATTGATAGCAATGAGTAAAAAAGTGATGTTAATGGTAGACCTAGATAAGAATTAGTAAAAATTTGCCAACTCAAATATTGTGAAAAATGTTGTAAATTTTTTTGTGTATTGATCTTTTTTTTTTTCTTTTTTTCTTTTTTTTGAGAAGTATTACATCCACAATATTTTTCACAACAAATCCTAAGTGTTAAGTTGTTACTGGTTCTAATTTGAACTCAACACTAAAAATATTTTTTTGCCATCAATAACAACTTGTTACTTAGAATTTGTTGTAAAAGTATTGTGAAAAATATTGTGGTCGTAGTATTTCTTTTTTATTTTGTTTGTATTTCATTTGATAAAAAAATATTATTTTATTTGTTGGCTAATATTTGGGCTTAATTATTACTATTACATTGATAGAAATAAGAAATAACCCTATTGTTTAAAATTTGGGGGCTTTTTTTTTTTTTTTTACTTGGGGCCTTAGGCCGGTACTGACAATGACACAATAAATTTCACAATTTATTGAGATGACATGTTGTGATTGATGTACAATAAAAATGATATTAGTTGTGGATCCATGTGAAAGTGATATTTCACTAATTACAATTTGTTAAATTGTGAACAAAGTTGCGAGATCTGAAACTACAATAAGGATTGAGATTTCTAAGTTTTGTATCCCCATTTTGTTTTCATTGGTACAACCTTTCTTTCTTTCATTTCCACGCTTTCACTTCTTTATTTTTTTTGGGGACAAAAGTAAAATTTTAGAAAATGAAAATATCCACCAATTCACAATTCCCTTTTGTCTGGATAAAGATATTATAGAGAAAGATTTATGTTTCGAAGCTTTAGTTTAAATGACTTGAATAGAGTATGAAAATATAATTTTGTTTCCACTATATTGAAAATTTAAAAAAGTACATTTGTATTGTACTAAAACCGAAACCAACAATTCATTTTTGAGAAACCAACAATATATTAAACCAGAACTAACAAATTATATATATATATATATACACACACACACACACATACAGGCAGATTTAAATGACTTCCATTTGTTATCAAAGAATGATATGGTGGAAAGTTTCAAATTACATCTTCTGAAAAGCCGAAATAGTCTAAGTAATATCCTTTTTGAAACTGTACAAAGCAGTCAGCTTTCGTAGCTCAGTTGGTTAGAGCACCCGTTTAGTAAGCGGGAGGTCTTGAGTTCGACTCTCAACGAAAGCAAACTTAGACCTTTTTTGGTTCATGTCCATTCCTTTGCTCAGTTCCTTTTTATGTGGGTCAAATTCGAAGTTTTCTAGTTGAAGAATGACTTTGATTAGGACTTGTACATTCCATCTTTTATGTGTCACGGATTCAAGTTAAAGACGTTTCAAATTCAAAGTTTTTCTTGTTCAAGAACGACTTTTATTAAGCCTACATTCCATTTTGCTGCTTGGGCACCTTTCAAAGTATTCTAACAAGAATGACTTTTTGAGTAGGCCTATGTTGCATTTGCTGTTTGAGGTACCCTTTCTACTACAGAGAAAATCATGTGGAAAATAGATATGTATCCAGATATCCCCTTCAATACAGGTTTACCAATCAACTATAAAAAGCTCCAAGGTTAAACTCAAGTCTGTCTAGCATTGGTTCAACCAACCTACAAGAAAACTCTTAACAAAACCCACGAACCAAAATTACTTGGGACATCATTCCTACCATTTTGTGTCATCCATAAGTTATTCAAGCCATTCTCTTATTCAAGTAAAGCTGAATCACTTCATTCTTTTAGCAAACATACTTAAAGTGAAAGAAGAAGGCAATAAAAGTTTGAACCCCAAAACCTTGACTTTTAAGACTGAATAAATAATGACATTTTTATTGTAATGAATGAGTTAAAATTACAACAATAAAGTTTCTTTCTTTGAATTACAAAAACTAATAACCCAATAATTGGTTGTATACTTGTATACCACCCCAAGCATGGTCACCAACATCAATGAATTTCAAACTCTTCAACCTGCTTAAATGAATTCTATTCTCTTGCAGGCCTTAACCCCATATCATTGGACCAATCAGTTATTGGTTATAGTAAAATGGTTAATACTGAAGCAAATTCATGGCTGGAAACTAGCGCAAACTCTTCTTCTTGGATTTGGGTGAATCTGAGGGAAGGAACGACTTCATTATAAGATCAGAGATTGACCATTTCAGCACAAAAGTCAGCCTTGGAAGAATGATAGACAGTAGGTCTACGTCTGCCATGGCCCTATGAGCTTTACCGGTTAATGGAATTTCAAAGCTTTGACGAAGGGCTTGCAATGAAATTGAAGTACTTTTTTCACCTGTAAATAAAATCAATACAAATTCTTTGTGTCAAGTGTCAACACACATAAAAAAATGCTTGTTTGTGTACACTGAGAGAGAGAGAGAGAGAGATTGACCTTTGGATTTCATCATCTCACGTGCCAGAGTAAGCGTATCCACAAACAACCAATTTGAAGGAAACTCAGCTTTACAACGAGTGAATTCACTACGCAAAAAAGGCACATCGAAACTGCGAGCATTATGAGCAGCCAACACTACATATCCCCCAGGTTTCTGACGGCTTTTTACAAACTGCAGTAAGATTGGTATCAGGTCCTCCATCCTACATTTAATTCACAAAACCACAGTTTACTTGATTGTAAGCAAGTCTGAATTTTACTGAACAACAATAAGTAAAATATGGGCACTAATATGTTTAATGATTGCTCAACAACCTATCTAAATAAACAAGGAGTTTTCCAACCCTCATTAGCAACACACTACAGCCAGGGAACAGATCCTCTCCTCAGGGTATCTCACATCATGCTTAGGCCCAAAGTCCAAGCACTTCGCTTAACTGAAGCAAAGCTTGTTTACATTTTGGATCAGGTGATTTTTTGGAGAGGCATAAATCATACCTATATTGCTAAATATAATATATTAGTAGTTAAATTAAGAACTTGATCTTGAAGGAAATGACATGAACCATAATAATAAAAAAACTTATCAAAAGACACGAACAAGGATAATTTACTATTCCTTTGTTTTTTGGTCTAAGCCTATAGGATACATTTTGATTAAACCTTATGCTTAATTAAAAGATATTAAAGTTATGTATAAAAATGTTATATTTAAACTTTATATGACTAGATTATTATCATTTAGTCTATTTTCATAATTGTTATCAAATTTACTTATTAAAATTTAAAGAAATTGAAATAACTTTTGTAAATTTGAACTGACAAACTTTGTATGAATTGCACAATTCATTTAAGGTAATTGGCAAAACATATTCCTGTTTTAATTTTATTAAACATTTTATGTTTTAGCTTACTATCAAGAGCACTTGTGCTTTGCGTCTGAGCTTCAAAGGGCTATGCAATGCTTGACGCTTTTATTATCAGTGCAGAAGAGATTACAAACTTGAGAGACCTAAATGACAAGTTACCTACCCAAATAGAAAACAAATGCCAATGAGCTAATGGCATCTCCTTTCTTTTTAAAACAAGGTGAAGAATGAAATCGTGGGTTCAAGACTGAGCGAATGTGTATGTAACTTACCAATGAAAAAATATAAATAAAATGCAAAAATTCAATCAACCACTGAAATAAACTTCAGAATAAGTCATCCACAGTAAACCATTTATGACTATAAGCAAGATCGTTGCCTAAAATTGTGGTAGGTTTAATAAATCACACATGCACTCATGAGTATTGAACTTATAACCTTGTCATTTGGGCTAGAGCTTATTGGTTAAATAATTGCAGAACCATTTCTATTGTTATGGGTGTTCCTCGGCTGTTTAATGTCAGTTGTGGTCTTCTTTTCTAACAAATAACAAGATCCATAATTCCAGGACTTAACAAGTTGAAACATTTATGGGCTAAACTAGAGAACAAAGCGGGATGGACATTTATGGCTTGTTTGGAAGTTTAGAGAGGGAGGAGAGTAGAGGGGAGTAGAGGGGAGGGGAGTAGTGGAGAGGAGAGTAGAGGAGAATGAATCCCCTCCACCTTGTTTGGATGTTTTTAAAATTAGTAAGGGGGAAGGGAGTAATTAGCCCTTCCCCTTGTGTAATTTTGTTAATATAATAAGGGTAAATTAGGTAATTTACTTGGTCAATAGTTTATGTAATCTACTCCCCTTCCAAATCTCTCCAATTTGGGGGAATTAAAAATGGGGGGCTAGAGGGAGTTGAAACCCCTCCAAACTCCTCCAAACCCCTCCCCCTTCTTCCTTAAAAAACTTCCAAACAAGGTAATTAGATTACTCTCCCTCCCTCTACTCTACTCCCCCTCCTTTTTTAAACATCCAAACAGACCATTAAAGAAGTAAAATTCCTTGGAATTAGCCAAGAATTGGAGTAGAGCATAATACCCAATATACAAAAACCTTATTATAAATAGCATATATCCTCTTTAAAGCTTTCACTTTATCTAGATAGACAATTTGAGTTAGACCATATTTTCAGAATCAAAACATTTCCTCACTGCATGCATTTCCTCGGCTGTTTAATGTCAGTTGTGGTCTTCTTTTCTAACAAATAACAAGATCCATAATTCCAGGACTTAACAAGTTGAAACATTTATGGGCTAAACTAGAGAACAAAGCTGGATGGACATTTAAAGAAGTAAAATTCCTTGGAATTAGCCAAGAATTGGAGTAGAGCATAATACCCAATATACAAAAACCTTATTATAAATAGAATATATCCTCTTTAAAGCTTTCACTTTATCTAGATAGACAATTTGAGTTAGACCATATTTTCAGAATCAAAACATTTCCTCACTGCATGCATGACTTTTTGACCTTCCTCATCATAATTCAATATTATTAAGGTACTTCAACAATGAATGTGCTCAGTTCAGATTCCAGGCATTTCCATCATCCTACAGCTCCTCAGATTCCAGGCATTTCCATCAGTTCTAGCTTTAGGCCACTTGGTTCTAATATCTAGTGAAGTCACAGCTTTACTACTGTCTGAAGCATTATGCAGGAACTTGTGATAAAAAACAATTTGTTTGATGGTCTTGGTACTAACCATGAGTTCTTACTTCTTACCCTAATCATGTTTGAATACAGAGATTTTCAGATGGGCATGAGATTATTTTAGACTTTGGAGTTTGAAGTACTTTCTATGTTTCCACTTCTACTTACCACCTTAGAATTTGGTATCAATTGATTACTCCAGGCATATATATGCTACTTCTGTATGCTTTCTAGACATGCAAATACAAACACACACATGATCCAAGGTTCCTTCAAAAACGTGAAAGCAAAGTATAAAGTCATAAAATTATTTTTTATAACATATACTGAGAAAATGAAAAGAAAACAAGAAACTTTGGAGTCATTTTATGACTAAAGTATTGAATAATATACTTAAGTCTTTATAAATCTTCATGTGGCACATAATAAATTATATTCCATGATCACATCAATAAATGGTCTCAGGCACAGACAAGTGGAGAAGAGTTATTACAAAATTTGAATTAATTGCAATACATATGACACAAAATAGAAGCTGTAACTTTTTATTTATTTTTTATTATTATTATTATTATTTTTTTAACTTCTTTAACGGGACTGCATATCAAACAATTAAAATATAGGATACCTTGGAACATCAGGTTTGTTGACCATACGGGTTGTAATGCCATGAACATGTGAATTTGGAACAAAGCGTTGAGGGTTTACTAGCGTCTGGAAAGTGCTGTTTTCACCACCCTCAAGATCTCTAAGTGCAATCTCAATGATACGTTCATTCTCTCTGCTAAAACCAGTTGTCTCGATGTCAAAAACAATAACTGTCACAAGGCTAGCCAGTTCCTTATTCTCAGCAATCTTTTGTCGAATATCACAGTATTCAATATTTTGGAATTGACTAATTTCTGTCTTATTTACACTAAATGTATCACTTTTTGAAACCAGTCCATCTAAAATTTCATGCCCAATGTTGCTTGGTTTGCTTTGCTGGGTGGTTTTATTTCTTCCCTCTGCGTTTGTAAATACAGGTCTTCGAGTCCATTTCCTATTGTAACCTCTCTCAAGCCCATAGATATTAGAACCAAGTGGCCTAAAGCTAGAACTGTTTTTGTCAGTCCTACTCAAACTGTGGAAGCTTTCCCTCCAAAAAGTAGCTAAGGTGGGGATTCTGCATCTGGGAACTTGCAAGATGGAAAAGCACATGGAACCTGTCCTCATCTTAATTCCAAAACTATAGAAAAGCAAGGTTCCTATACAGTTGTAAATTCCACATAACACACAATCAATCAGCTTTGACCTGAGGAAGAAAAAAAATTGATAAGAGAAAGAACTGCAAATTATCTACCACCTCAAGCATCAGTGCTTCCTAATGAAATATTGCAGTTCACTCAACACGAACAATGTATATTAATGATAAACTATGAAATTCAAATTTAAGGGTCCAGCAGATCACTTGATTTTAGTATTCTCCCCCAAAAAAAATTTCAAATCTTCATTAAAGTAGAAGAGCCCAACAATGTGACATACATCATCCAATATACGAAGCCAATCAAGCTCTAAGAAGCATAATATAAGCCAATTAACAATGTGTCTGTTACCAGACCAAACCACCTTTCAAACCCAAGAAAAACCAGAATAAAATGCTTCCAATCAGACAAACCAAGGGTACCTACAAAAAATGTACATAACTCTATTGGAGAAGTCACTAAGAAAGTCCTCACAAATTTCATACACAATCATAAATTAATTCCACTTCTACCTTAACAAAAAATGCTCCAAAGATAAATAACAAAATGATACCAAAAAAGTATAAAAATATACCTTAATATAAAAACATAACTTAATGCTTATTCCAGTAGCAAAAGCCTAAAAAAATGGACTCAATACCAGGGAGAGGGGGAATACTATCAATGAAATTTTAAACTTTATCCCCAATAACATACCAACCCCTTATCAGCAACATTTCAAACCAACCTTAGTCACATAATGTGATTCAGAATCATCCAAAAGTGGAGGTAATCCATGCCTTAATCTTCTTAAGTACAATGAAAAACTCAAAATTACAACAAAATAAAATGCCCCATTTGATCAAATAAATCAAACTCATTAACCTGCGTACAATAAGCACAGTGATCAACTTTAATAGAACTAACTAAAATATAGACAAAAAAAACCCAGTACCTGGACTAAAAAATCCCAAGCATGCAAATTGTAATCACAAAAAAGAAAACAAAATAATATTATTGTTGAAAAAATTTAAAACTTTATCCCAAAAAAATACCAACCCATTATCAGCAACATTTTCAAATCAATCCTAGTCACAAAAAGTGACCCAGAATCATCCAAACTAAAAGCCGCCCATGCTTAATTTTCTTAGGCACAATGAAATCCTCAAAATTACAACAAAATGAAACACCCCATTTGACCAAATAACTCATACTCATTAACCCACATATAATTGGCACATAAAGTGATCAACTTTGATAGAACTAACTAAAATTTTTAAAGAAAACCCAGTACTCTTTTCTGACACAGAAAAAAAAAAAATTCTGCTAAAACAGTATTAGAAGCTGAGTTCAGTTTGATTTGGTTTCATTTCATAGAGCATAAAAAGACACAAAAATCAGTTCCAAGTTCATATTTTCTTTTTCTTTTTCTCACTTCATTTTCTAAGAAACCAATAAGAGAGAGAGAGAGAGAGACATGCCTGGTAACTGTTAAGATTGAAACCCAAAAAACAAGCGGATTTGTATGAGACTTGAAATGTGATATTTTATAGTGAGAAAGAGAGAAAGATTTTATTTCGGATGGCTTATGGAGATGAGAGTTTTTGTGTGAAAGAACAAAGAAGCAACTGTGACTGTAAGAAAGCAATGTTGAGGAAAACCATAAAATAATAATAATAATAATAATTTTAATATTTTTCGAGTTTCAACTTCCAACCTAAACTTTCGGATCCATGAATGATGCCCCATCCGGGTTCAACTCCTCTCAGGTTTTGTACCTTACAATTAAAAAAAAAAACTGTTACCTTCACAAAATTTTTACAATATTTTCATAATAAATTATAGGTGGTTGGTTGTTATTGATTCAAATTTGAACCTAATACTGATATTACTTTTTTGACTCAGTAATAAAAACCAGTAACAACCTGTCATTTATGATTTGTTGTAAAAATATTATAGCCATAGCATTTCTCTTTTTTTATACTTTGTCCAATTCTCATGCCATATCAGCAAAGTCTATATGAAGTAGGTCCCAGAAAAGTGTAGTTCTTACATCTTATCATATTTATTTGGTTAATAAATCACTAATCCATGTGATGCACATGCAAATTATGTCACAAAAGTGATTTGATCATGTCATGAATTAATTAGGATAATTTTGATAGACTCCAAAGTTGGTGATTTTATCCTATTCTTAGTTTAGATTTTTAATGGTATTTCTAGTGTCTTTTGTGGCTATAATTTAAAAAAAATAAAAAAAATAAGAAATAATTTCAGTTCATGGTGATTATTCTTTTTCATCAAGTTAAGATATCAATTAATTTTTTGTGTATCAAATCAAATTTTTATTAGTTGGGCTATTTGGAATCCCATTCATGGCTGTTATACTTGATATATAGTTATTTTTCAATATGATAGGAATTAAAGACAATTTTAACAAAATTGCTGCTATATGTGATCACGAAGTTGCCTTGCTAAAATAACAAAAACAAAAGTTTCTTGTAATGGAGCTTTATCTCAAATTTTATTTTGTAGTATTAGAACACTCGCATCAATGCTTGTATAATAGAAAAAAAATACCACATTTTATCCAACTTAAGCCCAAAATTCACCCACATTAGATTATGCAAAGTTGTGTAAAAATACATGGTTACTACAATAGCCATGTAAATTTACACTAACACTACACATTTTAAAATAAATAAGAAATAATTTCAGTTCATGGTGATTATTCTTTTTTATCAAGTTAAGATATCAATTAATTTTTTGTGTATCAAATCAAATTTTTATTAGTTGGGCTATTTGGAATCCCATTCATGGCTATTATACTTGATATATAGTTATTTTTCAATATGATAGGTGTAGGGACTCAATTTGGAAGAACCCTCTAAAATTAGGAGGGAAATAATCCTGTAGACCCCAAACAATATATTTCTAGAGAGTGGGTTGAAGAAATTGGCCCTTGCAGACAAACGGAACCCAAGCATGGACTCATCACCATTGAAGGCCAGTGCACCTAAATTCCTTTTTAAAGTTGCTCCTCGGCATTGATCCGAGGAGCTTGACCTTGGTATCTCTCTTTCTTCCCCCCCTCCCCTCTTGGCTGTTCTGTTGGTCCTTCTTATATAGTCCTCTTCCTCCCATCTCTCTCTTCCATCTGTTGATCATCCATGCGCTTTCTCTCTGACTGTCCGTCCCATCAGCAGCACTATCAGTAATCAAGTAATTCACAATAATCAAAGTTGCCCTGTTCAAGAGTCACATCTCTATTAGTGCGGCCAGAGGGTTAGGTGAGCGCATTTAGTGCGGATGTGACAACCTGTCCTGGGCCCGTTTCCCCATCTGAAACTAGTCTCGGTCCATCGAGGACAGGATTATCCTCAGCGGGGGTTTTTAAAGTTTAGGCTCCCACGCATCGTCTTCAGACGGACCTTCTTCCTCGGCATGGGCCCTGGGGCGGATGTAAAGTGGGCCGAGGTCACCAGGCCCTCAGGCCCCACAATAGGAATTAAAAACAAGTTTAACAAAATTGCTGCTATATGTGATCACGAAGTTGCCTTGCTAAAATAACAAAAACAAAAGTTTCTTGTAATGGAGTTTTATCTCAAATTTTATTTTGTAGTATTAGAGCACTCGCATCAGTGCTTGTATAATAGAAAAAAATACCACATTTTATCCAACTTAATCCCAAAATTCACTCACATTAGATTATGCAAAGTTGTGTAAAAATACATGGTTGCTACAATAGCCATGTAAATTTACACTAATACTACGCATTTTGTATTTAGTTTTTTATTTTTTCTTTATGTATCTTGAAGACAATAGAAAAAAAAAATGAATGGTGATTGTTATGTGAGAAAAAAGAGAAATGATTAAAAAATGAAGAATTTTTATTATTATTATAATGAAATGTAGTATAAAATAGATAATTTGACTAGGATGTTTTGAAAAGTGAGTGTATAAAATAGAAAAAGTATGTTCTTATATTAAAATAAACAAAAATATTTGGACAAACTAATGTGAATAATCTTACTCTTAGTATTAGATAATACTCTTGCTCTTAGTATTAGATAATCTTGCTCTTATTATTAGATAATGGAGTTCATAAGTATAGAGCTTGAAAAACATATTATTTTCTGAAGGAATCAATAAAGCATAGCAGACCACATGTAAGATCAAATGAAGATCAAGACAAAGAAAATCTTATTGTCCAGTGGTTTCAATTTAATTCTTTGCATGCTGTGAATATTCTTGACCTTCCCAAATAAAAATTACATTAATTGACTAATTGCATGATATTTCAACTGTCACATGTCTGAGTACTATATATAATCTAAACAAATCCTTGTAATTATGTTCATTGGGCACAATGTCGATTGTTTCTTGCTCAAAAGAATTACTATTACAATAAGAATGATTACAATGCAATCCAAATGATGATGGTTACTTGTTTATTAGGCCACCATAATATATAGTCTTGAAATTAACAACACCATTGATTACGTAGATCTCTTTGGCTTTGGCACCAATTTTGGTACTGCACTAGCTAGTTGATAAAGTCAATAGTATGTTGTAACGTGAAGTTTTGCATATGCTCTACAAAGGTAAGCATTAGCATCTTGTGACTTTGATTATGCCTTGCTTGAGATAGTTGGGCACGTAGGATCATAAGACAAATGCACTACAAGTAATGTTTACCAAACTGCCAAGAAAGGAAGAAAATTATGCATGGTGTCTTTTTTTTTTTTTTTTTTTGTGAAGGAAACGATTTTTCTTTCTTTCATTCCCTACTTTGTTGTTTCCCCCACAATCACATTCACAATACAAGAACAATATGGTTTACTATCAAAAAATTCTATAGTCACAATTTTTTTTGGAAATAATTATAAATGTTTTCACAACCTTTTCTCAAAACTTGTTAATGTGGTAAGTTATTATTAGAACATTATTTTTTTCTCGTTAACTCACTATTAACATCATTTTTATGATACATTAATCACAAAAAAACAACATCAATAATTATAAAATTTGTTTGGATCTTTTGATTTATCACATGCCAAACCCCTTCAAAAAAAGAAGTTAGAAAGGAAGTTAAGTGCATATATAGAAATTGAGCCTTACATTGGCCATCACTGTTTAATCTTGAGAGTGAGAAATTGTATGAGAGGAGTAAAGTGAGTTGAAAAACTATATGTGAGCTATCACTAATTTGAAACACTTTATTACAAATGTCCACGGGCCCAAACTTTGACCATCCTTTCTATAGTTGGGTGCCATGAAAGTTCAATATCAAGAAGGGCACATGATTTTTGGCTAGGAATGGCTTACAACTCTGGCGTGGTATCATTGCCCTGACCGACTTAAACCCAAATTCTATCGTGTGGGACCACTGAAGTTGCTTGGGGCTATCCATGTGGGCACAACATTTTAAACTGAAGCGCCATGACTTGAACCATAACTCTCAAACTTGCAAGGGTGATGGTTTAAGGGACTGTCCCTACCATCAAGCTACCACCCTTCGGTGGTATAACCTAATTAGAGATACATAACAAAATCTCATAAATAAATGAAAAAATAACATTTTAGCATGAACATGTTTAGAAAAAATAAAAATAGAAAAAGGAAATGGTAGTAAGAAGTCATGACATGGATGAGTAAGATTAAAAAATATAAAAGATTAGATAAAAGAAAAAGAAAATTATATTACTTTAAGTTGTTGGCAAGCAAGAATATATTTCTTGCTTGCTTGTGTTTTTGGTCTTTCTTGTTTCCTTTTCTCTTGAGTTGGAGAATGAATATATATACATATATATACATATATATATATATATATATACACCATAGGATACACTATATATAGTATAAGTCATTAATGAGTTCTTCATGACCTTGGTTCTAACAATATTGAAATTGAGGGTAACTTGGAGGCTTCTCTAGGTGTGTTCTAAAGCCAAGATTGAATTATTCTTGCTGTAAGTATTAATAGTTGCTTTTGCAAATTTGTTCATATATACATGTGTTTTTTTTTATTATTCATATATGGTAAGTTGCTATGCTTGCTTAAAATTTGTCATATAGATATTAAATGTAGTAAATTTCTATTGCACTTGGATTAATACTATATTTTTGTATCCTCAAACTATAGGCACGTAAATTGAAAGTTATTATTCTAAAAGGCTTTGCTCTTTCTTTTATGTATCCTCAAACTATAGTCACTACTAAATTTTTTGTTGGAAGTTTTGTTTGAATGGCACTGTTGTTTTGAGTTATAGTGACTGACCTGACTTAATTGAAAAGTTGTATAATAGAGAGCTAACCATATCAAATATGAAAGCAAATTTAGCTGCACTCCCAACTTGATATATAGAACAATAAAAAACTTGGATTTGGATTAAATACTTTTTGATGAATGGTAAGAATTGACATAAACGGAACAAAGTAAAAAAAAAAATTAAAAAAAAAAAAAAACTTTTGAAGTCTGAAGAATTGGGGGAATTTAAAGAAATGGTTGGAACTTTTGTTGTTAAAGTATTCTTATTATTAATTCTTAACTTTTTAGGTGCATTTCCTTTAAATAAAAAATCATATTTAACTAAAAAAGAAAAGAAAATGCAATTTTAAAAAATTAGTCTCCAACTCAATACTTATAACATTGCCTTCCGCTTTAGAGATTGCAAAAAAATAAACATTAATAAAATCTTTAACTAAAGGAAGTTATTATATTGTCTTTATCTAAACAAGAGATGAAGAAATCATCTATCATAACAGTTTTTTGCCACAACCATAAAAATATTTGGCTAAAATGCAAAACTCACCCTTTAAGTTTTACAATTTTTCATTTCAGCCATCTAAGTTTGCATTTTGTCATTTCAATCTTCTAAGTTTCAATCTTTCTCAATTTAGTCTTCCGTCAATATTCCGTCCATCACTGCCGTTTATCACCTTATTTTATTTTTTCTTAAATTTAGAGAAAAACGTTAATTTAAAAATAAATAAAAAAACAGAAAACAAATTAGAGAACCCAGTAAAGCTCTAATACCAGCAGATCTGGAGGAAGAAAGTGAGAGCTTGACACACATTTAACCCAGCAGAAAGACTCTTCCTTCGACCTGAAATAAACCAAGGAATCATTATTCCAATTCCAAGCCAAAAACTTTTCCAGGAATGGGAACAACCACAGCCTTATCTTGTCAGAAAAGGAACTATCAGAGCTCCAAATTGACGAACATGAATATGAAATCGAAGAGGACGCAGAGACGACGTCGTATTCGGATGACGACTCGTCTTTCTTGTCTCTGAATGAAAAGCCCGACAGGAACATGGCCTTGCTCAACGACTATGAAATGGAGGAGCTGGACTATGCTTCCAACGCTAACCATCGAAGCGGTTCGTCTCTTTCTATACCCATTCAGTAAATTTTACTGGGTTTACTTTGTTTCTTAATTCTTTTGTGATTTTGGGTACCAAGTTGTTTTTTTTTGTTTTTTGTTTTTTCATCCCCACTTGTTTGAAGTGGTTGAATAATTAAGAAATGTGAATAGCTTGAAATTGTAAGCTTATGAGTTTTAGATGAGCTATAATTGTTATGATATGTTGGTTTTGAATAATAGTCGTTAATGGTTAGTTGTTTAACTTTCAGTTAGCCCTTTGAATCATTAGCACTCAAGCTAACATGTGAAATCTCAAGTACATCTCCAGAAGCGGAGCGCCGAGGATTGGCCTGAGGCGAGCTGCCGAGTAGCTTCTCTCCCTCTCGATCTCTTGACCTCTCAGTTTGTCGATCTCTTTTTCTCCCTCTGGATCTCACTTTCTCCCTCTGGATCTCAATTATTGATGGGTTAGGCAGTTAGGTAGGAGTGGGTAGTGGGGTTTCTCCTTGTTCTTCAGATGGTTCGTGTTCTTCAGATTAGGGATGGACTGGGTTTTTTTTTTTTTTTTTTTATTAACGTTTTTTAATTAAGAAATAAATAATTAAATATAAATTAAATATTCAATAAAGGGCAAAACGAAATCGTTTTTGGACAAATTAATGGTTGCGATGGACAGAATATTAACGGAAGACTAAATTGAGAAGGATTGAAACTTAGAGGACTGAAATGACAAAATATAAACTTAGAAGACTGAAATGAAAAATTGTGAAACTTAGAGGGTGAGTTTTACATTTTAGCCAAAATATTTTGTCCCCACCTAGGCCTCTTAAACAATCAGGCCCAAATCCAATTTTCATTCAAATCCAAACTTCTTTACTTTCTTTTATCAGACACAAAAATCAAACACCTCATGTGCAGATTAAACACCTCATTAGCACAAATTCTGTACACACTCCTCCTTCGTTATTATTTTTCTCTAAACAAATTGGATGTTATTTTGTTTGTGACTCTGTGCATGTCATACAAGAAGATGGCGCAACAACAGCAACTTCTACATTTTTCCCATTCAAAGCATCCCTTGGTCTACCTTCAAGACTACAATGGTCGACATACTTGTTGTGGGTGCCAAGAATCAATTTGTAGTCCTACTCCTATGTACTGGTGTTCAAGAGGTGAATGCCCGTGGTACAGTCATCATATATCATGTGCGGAAGTACCCCTTGGGTTGCACCATCCCTTACACCCATTACATCCTCTTATTCTTTTTGACGAAAAAACTGGTTATCTTGAAGAGAAAGAAAAGAGCAGATGCCAAGTCTGTAATGAATCTCGTAACGAATACACTTATCGCTGTTACCGTTGCGACTTCAACCTTCACATGAAATGTGCTGTTTTGCAACTTGAAGCTGAATTCCACGATCACCCATTGACTCCCTTGGGCAAGTCAATCACATTCACTTGCGACATTTGCGGCAAAGAAGACAAGGGTGTGCCCAATCATTGTGCCACATGCTGTTTTTGGATTCATAGAAGATGCGCTTCTTTCCCGCGCAGAGTCAAAGTCGTACGTCACAGACACCCACTCCACCTCACCCATTCTTCTCTTGAACTCCGTGAATCCGACTCCCGATTTTGTCAACTCTGTGTTCAAAAGGTGGACACACGCTACGGGCTTTACTATTGCTCCAGATGCGATTTCGTTGCCCACCTCAATTGTGCTATAGACGAGGGAAACAGGGAGGACATAAATTTGCTGAAACTTGAAGATGAGGAGAACGAAGATGCAGAGCTCGATCAATCTGTTGAGTCAGCAGCAGCTTACAAAGTCAAAAATATCAAAATAGGGGAGGACGGAACTGAAATAGCCACAGAAATTGAACACTTCAGTCATGGGCATGACTTAAAGCTTACTGACGAGGAGGTTCACAGTGATGAAAAATGCAACGGGTGCGTAAGAGTCATTTTCCCTCCTTTTTATAGTTGTGCTAAGTGTAGCTTCTTTCTTCATAAATCTTGTGCTAATTTACCAACGAAAAAGAAACACCCGCTTCATCGACACCCACTCACCCTCCGAAAGAAGCGCTCCTTTTGTTATGCCTGTTACCAGAATTGTAATGGCTTCTTCTACGATTGTGATTCATGCTACTTTAGACTTGATGTTCAATGTAGTTTGGTCCCAGAAATCTTTACCCACGAAGGTCATAACCACCCACTCATCCTCTCCTACACAAGCTTTGACCAGAGTTGCAGTAGTTGTGGTGATAAAAGAAATCTAGTATTTCGTTGTACCACTTGTGAATTTGCACTCGACTTTAAATGTGCGACACTACCACAAACCACAAGATTCAAACAACATGAACATATCTTCACTCTCAGTTATGCAGCTGAAGATGACTCTGGTGAATATTATTGTGATATTTGTGAAGAAGAACGAAACCCAAACCATTGGTTTTATTACTGTGCAGATTGCACTTATCCTGCACATCCTAAATGTATTATTGGAAAATACCCAAATTTGAAGTTTGGAGGCACTTACACATTTGATTGTCACCAACACCCCCTTACTTTCATTGAGGAAACTAAAGATCACCCTCCATGTGACAAATGTAGTCTTCCTTGCAAAGAGTTGATCTATCAATGTGCCCCATGTAATTTCTATATCCACAATTATTGTTTATAGAAAGGAAAAATCTGTTTTTAATTCTAATTTTAATATTTTCCTTTTCAGTTGAGCATTAGTTCTTTATTGCTAAATTGAATGTAATTATTATGGCTGTCAAAAATGGGTCTTCTTCACCTTTTATAACATTATGTGATTGTTAGTGTGAATTTCTGTTTTTATCCAAACAAGCCATCTTTCCATTTTATTCTTGACATTACTTACATCATTAGTTTAGTTTTATATATTTTTGCAATCATCCTATGGTCAAAATCTGTAGCTTTAGGAGTAAAAACTCTGAAATAACAAACAGTCATTCATTCATGCATTTTAAACTTTCCAATTAGATTTTATCCTATGTAATTTTATGTTTTATTTTACTAATGATTCTGTGATTAGTATTTCCTTATCTACTCCTATATTTTATCTTTTAAAAGACCATATATATCCTAAAGATTTTCCTATGATGTTTCTTTCTCATGTTTTATTGATAGAGTTCATAGTTAGGCTAAGTACTGTTCCAAGTGATTGTTTGATTTTGGAGCAATCTATTGTTGCAGCATAAAAGAGATATATTACTTCGTTTTAGGAACTGTACTTGTAGATTGAACCCTTCTGTTGTATGGGCAATAGACCAAGATCAAGAACTATTTATTGGTGGAACTGGCATTTCTCCTCAAGACATATGTATTGTGACGTGTTGCCATGTTACACAGGAGTTTTCTGGAATCTAGTATATTTTGTTTGGTAATCCTCAGCATGTATAGGCTAGATTTGGTACTGATATTGGGGTACTGTTAATGAGATGCTAAGCAATGTTACACACTGCAGCTCTTAATTAACTAACATTTCAATCATTACATTTCAAAGCAATCCTTTTAGAAAGCCTGTGACGTTTGAGGATTGTTTCTCTATCTGAGTTGGGAAAGTTGTACTAGTTGAGTTTGATCCATGTTAGAATTGGTGTGGTTACCTTTAGTTTTATAAATTTATCTCAAAGGACCTCTAATTTATATGCACTAATGATCCAATGAGTTCAGAAGCATATCTACTTGTTAGGTACCATCCCTCATTTGTGACCATTTTGATGTATGTAGTGTGCCAGTAGTTGTCATGCATAGTTGCACAAATCCACATGCATATTCACTTCTATAAACATTAACCATGAAAGGATGAACCTGATTCTATAAAATTCATTATAGACGTACATTGCATCTGAATACCATCTTAAGCATATATCTAATTTTAAGTAGTATTACCAATGCTTTCCCTTTAGCTTACTATAGAAAAAACAAACAAATATGGTTTTAATTTTAATTTTTATATTTTCTTATTGAGTTGAACTTTAGTTTTTTATTGTTAAACCTAATGTGGTATTAGGGCTGTCCACTAGTGTTGTTCAATAATGGAAGCCAAGTCGCTGACCTCATTAGTGAAATTAATAAATAATCTTCAAATTCAGCGACCTGAGATAAGTTTCACTCTTTCTCTCTCTCCCTCTCTCTCCCTCTATTTTTTTTTCCTGATTTCCTTTGTTTTGTTTTTTGTTTTTCCGGTGGAATTGTGATGGTTTGTGGCTGATCTGCTTTAGGTGGGTTCATTTGGGTGTTTTGAACAACATTTGAGTGGATTATGGGTGAATGAGTGATTGGGAGTTGGAACATTTGCCTACTGCTGATAACGTGACCATTGTGGAGTTGTTGCTGGTGTTTCAATTTGAGGGTATCCTACCAATTTGACAAAAGGTCTCATGGACCTCAAGTCTCAAGTTGCATCAATAATATACTACCAAGTAAGGCTGATAACTTTAAAAATTCCTTCTTTTTATTTTTTTGATAAATTTACCTATTATTTTGTTGCAATAAAAATTATTAGTTATACGGTTATACCTAACTTACAAATTCTCTGAAGGTATATGAAATTTCTTAGAAGTAATTGCCAGTAAAAATGTGAGGCTGGACTTTTCTTCTAAAAGACGTCTACTATTTTTCTTAAATAATACCCAAATTACCAAAAATTGCAACTTATTGCATCCTTAAGTATGGAGAAATTCTCTTAAATGGAGGGTGCAGTTGTTTTCATCAAAATAACTCTTGAAATGAAGAAGATAAGTTTCAAAAACATGTGAAATGTAAAGTTATGTATGGTGATATGATGTACTGTTTCATCTATTCATTGTGTCTATATAGTGTTTTTATAACTAGACATAACAAGTAGAATTCATCTGATATTTTACTTTGTGTTTACTCCTGATGAAAAGCCCACTAGTTGAAAAACATTTTGTAATTTAGCATTGCTTTAATTTTTGCAAATGATAATAGCATGCTATTGTGTAATCTTTTAGTTTTCCATTATATATATATATATATATATATCTGACTAGTGAGCTCCTAAAGTGCCAACATTGAAATTGATATAGTAGTGTAGCTCACGTTATGTTGCAACAATCCAGGCTAGGATAAGAGTTTTTCAGTTTTTCAAGTTTGATGTTTGTGGATAACAATGATGGGTCATAGTCATACACTGTCCATTATCTGGCTATGCATGTTGGCACTTTTAAGGTGAGTTTGTCTTTGATTGAAAAGTCTTAGAAGTAGGAGTTAGGTGAACAATGGAAGAAGCAGGGGAAACAATATGATCATTATCACTTGAAGTAGAATGCTTTGAAGAGAGAACAGAAAAAAGGTTATACTGGATCTGAGTAATGGGGTTGATCAGAATAAATATAATGGAGAACAAGAGCTATTCTTGTCTTAAGTATTTCTGCTTGGTAGAGTCCTTTAAGTTTGGATGCTATAATAGCTTAGATACATCAAGGCTAGCTTTGTGGGAGAGAGTGGTGAAGATGGTTTTTGGTTTGATAGAAACCTTAAGGGATAATTACACTTTGCCCACCTGTGATTTGCCTCTAATTCTATGTGCCCACCCGTGGTTTAAATTTTGACACTTTGCCCACCTGTGATTCTGACCGTGAGTGCTCCGTAACTCACCTCAATGTTTTCCGTTACTCTAATACCAAATAAGTAAAAAACACATCCTAAAATGGATCAAACAACCAAAAAAATAACAAGAACATACCCAAGACACAAAAATCAGCAAACACAAACCCAGGACAAACAATCTCAACAAGCACAAATAAATCACAGATCTCAAGTCTCAACTACTCTCAGCTTCAGCTAAGAACAACGACTTTTCAAGTTTTTCCCTGTGTGACTACCTACCTTCTCTCTCTGATCTGTACTGTAAAATTGTATACATAGATGCATTTCATTTTGTGCAAAGTTCAAAGAACTGTTTTTGACTTCACACAGAACTTCTAAGATATTGCCACGTGAAAAGCGGCAATCTATGGCGCTTGAAAAGAAAGAGATATGTAGAGACTTTGGAAGAAGTTATTTATCTATTATTGTCCTTTAGTGAAATAATGGAAGTGAAGGCGCAAGGGTCCAACTTTTTAGTCGGCACATTTGGAAAAGGATTTCCAAAGATTCAGAGTTGTTTGCAGGAGGCTGTCTCTGATTGGATAAGGGAAATAAAAGAAATTGTGCGCATAGATCCATCATCAACTCATATTCATGAGACTAAGTTGGCTTTGCTGTGGGGAATCATTAGATGCTATCCTCAATTGATTGATATCCAAAAGAAATCATCCTGTTTAATGGATTTGATAGATGCACTCAATCAGCTACTGATGATGGAAGCTGGTATGGAATGTTCTGTATTTTTCAGATTAATTTCTTGCTCTATATGCACTTTGAAACACTGTGTCTCTTCACCTTATTTTCAAGTGAGGATAGTGCGGGTGCTTGGCAAATCTCGGAATTAGTTTAGTTCTGATACAGGCTGAAACAATTCAGTTTATTTTATATCAATTTTGTCTAGAATCAGCTCAGATCTAGTATTAATAACATATGCATCTGAAAATTTCAAATTTAAAACAAGTCTGGTGAGAATATTCATGTGAAAAGCATCAAAATTTTAAAACTTGATTTTGTTGATTTTTGTGTTTTGGGTATGTTCTTGTTATTTTTTTGGTTGTTTGATCTGATTTTGGGATGTGTTTTTTACTTATTTGATGTTAGAGTAACGGAAAACATTGAGGTGGGTTACGGAGCACTCACGGTCAGAATCACAGGTGGGCAAAGTGTCAAAATTTAAACCACAGGTGGGCATATAGAATTAGAGGAAAACCACAGGTAGGCAAAGTGTAATTATCCCAAACCTTAAAGATAGAGGAGTTAGATAACAATACAAGAAAAAACAATGTTAAAAAATTCTTAATTGCCAATGAGGTATAGGTAAATTTTAGTGGCAGCCTGGCAGGTAGGTGTTCTTCTTGATGCTTCCATAATGAGGTACAGGACCTTGTAGTGGGTTAAGTACATTCTTCCACAGCTCACTTATCATTTGGTTCCTCATGGACTTACCCATGGACTTAATCGCCATTTACAGTCCATAAATTTCCTAGTAATTTCTCTTGTAACAATAGTAACATATTCTGGCTCAAACTATATCTCCTGCATTCTGCATCAACGAGTTCCAAGCCTCTTCTTCATTCAGAAAATCTGCCATGACATCTTCATTGGTCATCATTTGCCTACGCACTCCAAAGATTGTGTTGTTAGTAGGATCTTACAGTTGGCTTGGTCATCGTTTTGTGGAATTCCCACAATGTCAAAATCAATCTTGTAAGGTCAGAATTTCATAATGGTAGAGAATAAACTGAATGCTATGGTCCCTGAATGCCAGTAGAAACCAAGGGCATTGTAAATAACAATGACAGCCCAAAAAAGAAGACTTGGCATGAGATCGAAAATAGTTGAGAGAGCTTAAGAATGGAGGCTCAACAGAAAATGAAGAATTATTTTGAAGATGATGTTGGTGAACTTGATAAGAGGTATGTTTGCTTAAGTGGTTTGTGGAACATAATGAATTAATGAGCCTACTAGCATTGATTGGCTTGGTATTTAGTAGAACTGTCAAACTGAATGAAGTGCACATATATTTACATTGTTAGCAAGAACTTTCAAAAGTGATACTATGGTTGTTTGAGACATATGATACTTGAAATTTTATGCTGTTCGCTAATGTCAGGAAAAAAAAATACTATTTGCAGTTGCATACTTTGCTATACACTTGTTTTTCACACCCAACCTTTATTCCTTCATTTCAAATTAAAACAGAGATCGCATTTCCTTGAATTTCTAAACTAATATTTTTTCCTGTGTTACTCAAAGTTTGAAATTGAGGTGAGTTGAAGAGCTTCTCATTTAGCTCATTCTATAATGACTTGGTATTTAGATCATGTCATAATCACATACATGCTATAAGATGCTATTCTTATTTATATTGGGACCCTTTTTTCCTCCCTTTTGTGAAATAGTATGCAGATTATTGTGTGGCCATTTAATTCTTAAGGCGTGATATCCAATGTGGTCTTGCGTTTTTAGTTTTGAACCACGGTGACCTATTGGACTTGGACACAAGGTATCCTCCTTTGGGTACTTTGGTGGTGGATGGTAGCTTTTTTGTCAGCATGTCAAAGTAAAATAAAAGACAGTTTGCTGGAAGTATTTTGTTTGTAACCTTTTTCTACACTAATAAATGAATTAGGTTGAGATCATATGGATGTTGCTTTTTCTACTAATATTAGAAGATGGTGCATGCTAATTTATGTTGAGATTGACACTGTGAGATATTTATATATCATTGGTTGTGGAAATTGAGATATGACATTTGAGCATGTGAGATATGATTCTTGGGTTCTCTAAGGGGGCCTCACAAAGTTAGTGAGCATTTTCATGGGGAATTGTACTCTTTCGTTCATATAAAGTAGTGGTTGTTTAATCAACTGGAATTTGGACTGTCTCTTGCTGAAAGAAGTTCTTATTTGCTAATGATTAATAGAGTCGTATCTTGGTGTATTGGTTAGAACTTCTATTCTTTTGAAGGGTGCAACGTGGGATTTTTCTAGGACTGTTCTAAATATGTTAGCAATCCTTTCTCCTATCAAAGTTAAGAATTGATGAATTATTCTTACAAATTTTTGCATAACGGTTGTCTGTCGTTATTATTTTTCTCTAAACAAATTGGATGTTGTTTTGTTTGTGACTCTGTGCATGTCATACAAGAAGATGGCGCAACAACAGCAACTTCTACATTTTTCCCATCCAAAGCATCCGTTGGTCTACCTTCAAGACTACAATGGTCGACATACTTGTTGTGGGTGCCAAGAATCAATTTGTAGTCCTACTCCTATGTACTGGTGTTCAAGAGGTGGATGCCCGTGGTACAGTCATCATATTTCATGTGCAGAAGTACCCCTTGGGTTGCACCATCCCTTACACCCATTACATCCTCTTATTCTTTTTGACGAAAAAACTGGTTATCTTGAGAAAGAAAAGAGCAGATGCCAAGTCTGTAATGAATCTCGTAATGAATACACTTATCGTTGTTACCGTTGCGACTTCAACCTTCACATGAAATGTGTTGTTTTGCAACTTGAAGCTGAATTCCACGATCACCCATTGACTCCCTTGGGCAAGTCAATCACATTCACTTGCGACATTTGCGGCAAAGAAGACAAGGGTATGCCCAATTTTTGTGCCACATGCTGTTTCTGGATTCATAGAAGATGTGCTTCTTCACGTAGACTCAAGGTTGTACATCACAAGCATCCCCTCCACGTCACCCATTCTTCTTTTGAACTCCGTGAATCCGACTCCCGATTTTGTCAACTCTGTGTTCAAAAGGTGGACACACGCTACGGGCTTTACTATTGCTCCAGATGCGATTTCGTTGCCCACCTCAATTGTGCTATAGACGAGGGAAACAGGGAGGACATAAATTTGCTGGAACTTGAAGATGAGGAGAACAAAGATGCAGAGCTCGATCAATCTGTTGAGTCAGTAGCAGATTACAAAGTCAAAAATATCAAAGTGGGAGAGGACGGAACTGAAATAGCCACAGAAATTAAACACTTCAGTCATAAGCATGACTTAAAGCTCACTGATGAGGAGGTTCACAATAATGAAAAATGCGACGGGTGCGTAAGAGCCATTTCCCCTCCTTTTTATAGTTGTGCTAAGTGTAACTTCTTTCTTCATAAATCTTGTGCTAATTTACCAACGAAAAAGAAACACCCGCTTCATCGACACCCACTCACCCTCTGAAAGAAGCACTCCTTTTGTTATGCCTGTTACCAGAATTGTAATGGCTTCTTCTACGATTGTGATTCATGCTACTTTAGACTTGATGTTCAATGTAGTTTGGTCCCAGAAATCTTTACCCACAAAGGTCATAAGCACCCACTCATCCTCTCCTACACAAGCTTTGACCAGAGTTGCAGTAGTTGTGGTGATAAAAGAAATCTAGTATTTCATTGTACCACTTGTGAATTTGCACTCGACTTTAAATGTGCGACACTACCACAAACCACAAGGTTCAAACAACATGAACATATCTTCACTCTTAGTTATACAGCTAAAGATGACTCTGGTGAATATTACTGTGATATTTGTGAAGAAAAGCGAAACCCAAACCATTGGTACTACTATTGTGCAAATTGCACTTATCCTGCACACTCCAAATGTATTCTTGGAAAATACCCAAATTTGAAGTTTGGAGGCGCTTAAACATTTGATTGTCACCGACACCCCTTACTTTCATTGAGGAAACTAAGGATCACCCTCCATGTCACTAGTGTAGTCTTCCTTGCAAAGAGTTGATCTATCAATGTGCCCCATGTAATTTCTTTATCCACAATTATTGTTTATAGAAAGGAAAAATCTGTTTTTAATTCTAATTTTTACATTTTTCTTTTGGGTTGAGCATTAATTTTTTATTGTTCCAAGTGATTCTTTGATTTGGAGCAATCTGTTGTAGTAGCATTGAATAGATTACTTGGTTTTAGGAGTTGTACTTGTAAATTGAACCCTTCTGTTGTAAGGGCAACATATTAGGATCAAGAATTATTTATTGGTGGCACTATTTCTCCTCAAGATATATGTGTTGTAACTTGTTGCCATGTTATATCTAGTATGTTGTGTTTGGTATTCCTCAGCATGTATGGCTTGATATGGTACTGATATTTGGGTCTTGTTAGTGAGATGCTAGGCAATATTACACACTGCATCTCTTAATTAACTTCCATTTCAATCTTTATATTTTAGATTTCTCCTTTTAGAAAGCTTGTGATATTTGAGGGTTTTTTCATTATCTGAGTTGGGAAAGTTGTATCAATTAGGTTTGATCCGTGTCAAAACTGGTGTGGTTATCTTTAGTTTTATATTTTATATGCACTACTGATCCAATGAGTTCAGAAGCATATCTACTTGTTAGGTACCATCCTTCATTTGAGACCACTTTGATGTATGTAGTGTATAGGTAGTTGCCATGCACAGTTGCACAAATTTACATGCATATTCACTTCTATAAACATTAACCATGAAAGCATGATCCCTATTCTATACAACTCATTGTAGACATACATTGCATTTGAATACCTTCTTAAGCAGATATCTGATTTTAAGTAGTATGACTAATGCTTTCCCTTTAGCCTATTGTAGAAAGGAAAAATGTGGTTCTAATTTTAATTTTTATATTTTCCTTTTGGATTGAGCCTTAGTTTTTTATTGTTAAATCTAGTGTGTTATTAGGGCTGTTCACTAGTTTAGTTCACCAATGGAAGCCATGTCGCTAACCTCATTAGTGAAATTAATAAACAATCTTCAAATTCAGCAACCTGATATGAGTTTCTCTCTCTTTCTCACTCTCCCTCTATTTTTGTTTTTGATTTCCTTTGTTTTTGCTTTTCGGTGGAATTGAGATGGTTTGTGGCTGATTTGCTGTGGGTGGGTGCATTTGGGTGTTTTGAACAACATTTTAGCAGGTTGTGGGTGAATGAGTCATTGGGAGTTGGAACATTCCCTTGCAGCTGATGATGCGACCATTGTGGGTTTGTTGGTGGTGTTTCAATTTGAGGTGTATCCTACCAGTCTGACAAAAAGTCTTATAGACCTCAAGTCTCAAGTTGCATCAATAATATACAACCAAGTAAGGCTGATAACTATAAAAATTCCTTCTTCTTCTTTTCTTTTTGGTAAATTTACCTATTATTTTGTTGCAATCATAATTATTAGTTATACCTAACTTACAAATTCTTTGAAGGTATAGGAAATTTCCTAGAAGTAATTGTTAGTAAAAATGTGAGGCTAGAGTTTTCTTCTAAAGATGTCTACTATTTTGCTTAAATAATGCCCAATATACCAAAAATAGCAACTTTCATGCATCCTAAGTTTGGGGAAATCCTCTTATATGGAGGTGCAGTTGTGGCCATCAAAATAGCTCATGGAATGAAGAAAATAAGTTTCAAAGACATGTGAGATGGAAAGTTATGTTTAGTGATATGATGTACTATTTCATCTATCATTGTCTCTATATGGTATTTTTATAACTAGACATAACTAGTAGAATTCATCTAAGATTTTACATTGTGTTTACTCATGATGAAAACATGGAAGACCACCAGTTGAAAAACATTTAGTAATTTATCATTGCTTTAATTTTTGTAAATGATGATAGCATGCTATTGTGTAATCTTTTAGTTTTCCAGTATATATCTGACTAGTGAGCTACCAAGGTGCCAACACTGAAATTGAAATAGTAGTGCAGCTAATGGATTCATTTTATAAACCCATTATGTAGCAACAATCCAGACTGAAATTAGAAATTGCTTCAATCAATGATTCCAGTTTTTCAAGTTTGATGTTTGTGGATCACAATGATGGGTCATGATCATACACTGTCCATTATCTGGCTATGAATGTTGGCACTTCTAAGAAGGTGGGTTTATCTTTGATTGAAAAGTCAAAGATAAACGAGTTAGATGAATGATGGAAGAAGCAGGGGAAACAATATGATCATTATCACTTGAAGTGGAATGCTTTGAACAGAGAACAGAAAAAGGACATACTGGATCTGAGTAATGGGGTTTATCAGAATAAATAATGGAGAACGAGAGCTATTCCTGTCTTTAAGTGTTTCTGCTTGGCAGTTTCCTTTCAGTTTGGATGCTATAATAGCTTAGATACTTCAAGGCCAGCTTTGTGGGAAAGAGTGGTAAAGATGGGTCGTAGTTTGATGGAAACCTTAAAGATAGAGGAGTTGGATAACAATACAAGAAAAAACAATGTTAAAAAATTCTTGCCAATGAGTTATAGCTAAATTTTAGTGGCAGCCTGGTAGGTAGATGTTCTTCTTGATGCTCCTATAATGAGGCATTCTTCCACAGCTCACTTATCATTTGGTTCCTCACGGACTTGCCCATGGACTTGATTAGCAATTGCAGACCACAACATTTCCTAGCAATTGCTCTTGTAAAAATAGTAACAAATTCTAGCTCAAACTATATCTTCTGCATTTTGCACAAACAAGTTCCTTGCCTTTTCTTCATTCAGATAATCTGCCATGACATCTTGATTTAGAGGTATGTTCCTTTTTGGTTTAAATGGTTTGTTGGCTATCAAAGATGATTTTCTTGAGCTTATTTTTTTTTTTTTTTTGGGGTACAAACTTGAACTTATTAGTATTGATTTGCTTAGTATGAGGTAAACATTTCAAATTGAATGAAGTGGATATATATTTTTCCATTATTATTAAGTGTTTTTGAAAGTGATACTATTATTGTTTGACATATATAGTCCTTGAAATTTTATGCTGTTGGCTAATATTAGCACAAGAATGTTGTCACACACTTTGTTGTTCGCCTGATTTCACACTCGACTTTCAGACCTTTATTTCAATTTAATCCTTGAAATTCAGAACCATTATGATTTTTTCCTGTGTTACTCGAAGTTTGTAATTGAGGAGGGTTGAAGATCTTCTCATGTTAGTTTATTTTTAATTACTTGGTATTTAGACAATGTCACAGTCAAAGCACACATGCTATAAGATGCTACACTTAATTTATTTTTGGACCCTATCTTCCTCGCTTTTGTTTGCTTCCCAATTACTGTATTTAATTGAACTTCTTCAGGTAATGGCTTGGCTTCCTATGCCATGTCATCTTGTAGGTCACACTATTCTCGACATTAGTAGACGCAGACTTATCACTAGTCATGACAATTGTAATTTTTGGACTGAGTGTTTGTTTGATCTGAATTTGAGGCTTGAGTGAAATATATTCGTAATAAATGCCTTTTTTAGCCTGCTCAGGGTAGTCCTTTATTTTATTTTTGAGCCATTATTTATAGTCTTTGAGAGATGGGATAGAGATTAAATATTTTTTCTTTTATTTATTTATTTTTAATTTTTGGGGGGTTTTCTCTTTTTGTAATTAAATAACTTAAATCTCTATGTTGTGCTATTATTTCTTCACTTTCTTGCTTATACACAATCAATACAAGCTCAAATTTTAATGCCATTGACTTATTAGGCATAGAGCAATTGTTACAAAAGAGAATGAGAACATATTATTATAATAAATATGGAGTATTTTCTTTTTCTTAGAAGATCAAATGCCAAATGGATACAAAGGTCTGTATCGTGGTTTAAATCAACTAGTTACTACAATGTGGTGAAGGGATCTTGCTCACCTGGACCTAGTGTTTGATGAAATGATTGTCTGCTTTGGCTCAACTTTGAAAACACTTAAGATTTTACTCCATTTAAAAGTTATTTTGTTTATTGTTTAGAGTAACAAAAAATGTGATGGGTGAATGAGAATCTGTTTTATAGCTGTGCAAAGTTTAGCTTCTTCATACATCTTGTGTTAAATTTACCTTGAAAAAAGCAACCCCCACTCACTCACCTCCCGAAGACACACTATACAAGACTGATTATATAACTGCTATCTGCCTGCAAAGGATAAGTATTAAAATGTCCAAGCATTTGTTCTTCTTGTTATCTTTTTTAGGCGCTTGCAATCATGATAGCTTAGCTTACTAGGGACTAGAGGCATAGCCAGATATCTAACTGGGAGACTACCTTCCTTAAAGTGAAGAGCATCCAAAATCTGGTTCTTTAAACCAGCGGATACACTTGCATAAAGTACTTTACTTTTAGAGCATTAATCTCCAAGCCAGAAATCACTTTGAATTCTTCTAAACACTTTTCACTTGAGTGGATTGGGAGTAGCTCAGCTCTTGTGAAAATCAGTCAGTCGTCTGCAAAACAAAGATTAATAAGCTGCATATTTTCACATCTGGGATGGAATTTAAAGTTCTTGCAACCAAGTATTCTCCTTTTTAGCATCTGGGTTAGGAACTCCATTGCTAGCACAAGCAAATAAGGGGATAATGGATCCTCTTGTCTCAACCCCTTAGCTCCTCATAAGTAACCAGCTAGTCCTCCATTTATAGCCACAGAGTACTTAGGAGTGGTAATACACTCCCTCACCCAAATTACATATCCTTACGGAAAACCCACAACCTGAAGGCACTAAAAAAAAAAACCACTATTCCACTGAATCATAAGCTTCCTAATGTCCACCTTGATGGTACACTTGACTTGGCCTTTTTCTCTATCGTAGTTCTTAATAATTTTATGAGCTAATAGCAGAGTTTCAGCTATATTCCTGCCAGGTACAAAGGCAATTTGGTTGGGGACTAGGGGCTAATAATATCATTCAAGCATGCTCTAAGTCTAGTAGCTAAGATCTTTGTGATTCACTTATAAATGATAATGTAACAAGAAATCGGTCTACAAACCCCCCATGCTTAAAGGATTGATTACTTTAGGGACAAGAGTAACAATTCTTGCATTCACCTCATCAAGTAGCTTACCTGAATTGAAGAATGATTAGTTCGCATGGACATCTGATTGAATAACAGGCCAAACCTTTTTGAAAAAACAAGTTGTGAACCCATCAAGGCCAGGGGCAATCTCACCATACAAAGAAAACATCTCCATACTTGAGACTGCCCTATCAAATTTTCTATCTGATCTGCTGCAATTTGGAAGTCTAAAACCTGTTGAAAGTTTCCCCATATTTCTTGAGACAGATACCCCTTAGAGGTTCCTAACAGATTTTGATAATAGTATCCCCACAGCTAATTATTTTATCTGTTGAGGATCTGTTATCTGGTTCCCAAAGCATCCTTCAGACAAGGTTTTTAGTATTGTTATCTTCTAACAGCTTGAAGAAAGAATGTAGTATTGTTATCCTCTAAATTGAGCCAACTATTTCTAGATTTTTGTTTCATAAGAGCCTCCTCTGCTGCTATTCTTAGACAATTATACTCATGCAAGCATTCCATTTATAATGTTTAGTCCTGTTCCCTATATATTTCTTTCCTTTATAGTTTTACTCCTAAGTACCTGTTCCCCTCCAAAAAAGCATTCTCCAATCTTGAATTGCAGCATCATCTGGTTGGGCCGCAAAATTCACAATATTCTCTTTGGGTCCACCTAGTGCTGAAGGCCCAACAATGTTAATCTCATTCTTGCCCAAAATTCAAATCTTCTTTAGCCTTTCCATTTTGACTTATATCCACAACCTCAGCCCGATTGTGAATTTTACCAAGTTTACCATCCTCTAACAACTTGGCTAGTTGAGTTATCTAGGTTTAATTGAATGTACTCCTAGGTAATCTTTAAAACCTTTCTGTGTGAAGAGACTGCTTCAAATCTTGTTTGAAGAATGTCTTTGTTACATTACACTACTAAAATTTCAAGGTAAAAAACATTTTTGGTGACTTATTGTGTACTTGTGTTCAATAAACCATGCTTTTGTTTATTTTTTGCTGGATTAATTTTTAAGCATTATAGTACTGTCCAATTGTGCTGTTATTATTTTTTTAAAATGATGCAATATGTTATGCCTATACTGATCATCTACCTCTTTCCTCTTTTTTCCCTACCCAATTCTTATGTTCATATTTGTTTCAGTCTCCTGACGACTGAAATTTCCATTCCTAGCATTATTTCCCATCATGAGACAGAGTGCCTGGCCTCTCTTGAGGTTCTCTACTTGCTTCTCGTTGTTGTTAAATGGGTTATATTCATTTTTCATTATATTTACTAGGTTTTGGTGTAGGTTGATATCCTTTCCTTCTTTTTTTAGCTATCTATCTAGGTTCTCATTTCTAAGTCCTTTATCACATATAAATGCAATGCAGGAACTTTGGAGGAAGCTTCCAGTTACTCAAACCCTATTACCAAGGCATAATACCATGCAGTTTAGCTTGACAAGAGACACTACAAAAGAACTTGGCATTGGAAAGTAAATAGTTGCTGAACGGGTATAACTATAAGTGAGGTAGTAATGAGTTCCTACCTGTCTATGCTCTTTTGTGTTTTGAGTATGTAAATCCTGTTTAGAGTTGGTCTCTTACCCCATCTTTTTTCTATGTACTTGCAGTTTTGAAATTATGTATATCTATCAAGCTTAGTATAGCAATCCTAAACACACCAAGCCTAAAAGCTTTTTAAAAAGGATCATGGCTTAGTCAATGCCTATAAGTAATTTTCTTTTTCTTTATTGAATTAAGGAATAACGATAGAAACAAATGAAGAATTTTGAATCCTTAATGATTTTGTAGGGAAGAAAGCCCATGGAGAGAAAGGGGGTTGGGGGGGGGGGGGGGGTGTAAAGTCACTCTTAGGCTCAATTTATAATAGGGAATGCTTCTGGATTCTAGACTCTAACTGGAGTTAAAGTCATGTTGTAGCTCAATTGGATAAAAATTAGTATGGCTAGCTGTATCCATATAGTGGCATGATTGATTCCCCCCATTTTGTTTTTTCAATTAAAAAGTCCTTGTAGTTACAATAATTACTTGACACATGCTCAAAAGAATTACTATTACAATAACAATAATTACAATGCAATGAAAATGGTGATGTTTACTTCTTTAATAGGCCACCATAATATATAGTCTTGAATATATCAATACCATTTGGGTATCCAAGCTGCCAAACCAAAAAATCTTGCTTTGGAAGCCAAACTTTGCTAGAGGTACAAATCTAGTCCTAATGCTAAATGGGTAGAGGTCCTAAACCACAAATACTCCTCAAACACAAACCCCAAAAGACAAAACCAATCCAGAACCTGGAAAGCAATCAAAACTTGGTGAAAGCATATTTGATAAAGGAGCTAGATGGCTTCTAGGAAAAAACAGTATGCTCTCCTTTTGGCATGATAAATGGCTAAAAGATGGTACTTTGAGAAGCCTATTTCAAGGTCCTCTCTCCAGAGAGGAAGATAATATTGTTGTTTCTTTAGTATCAATGGTGAATGGAATCTCAGTGGAATTTTCATGGTCCTTCCCACTCACCTACACCAGCTAGTTAAAGCCACTCCCTGCAGGAAATTTTCCCAAGCCAGTGACAAGCTTGGGTGGATTTCTTCTACTAATGGTTCCTTTGATCCTCAAAATGCCTACAAGATGGCCACAGCTAATCTCCATATAGTCTCCAATTTCTCTGGTTATTGGATATGGAACATTCCCACCCTTCCGAAAATATCAGCTTTTTGTTTGGAAATGCTTGCAAAATAGTTTACCTGTCAAACAAATACTGATGCATAGAGGCATTTTGAAATCTGATACATGTGACATTTGTAACTCTAGCAGTTAGAGCATAGCTCATATCCTTAGGCATTTGTAGTTGTAGTTCAACTTCAATTTCCTTCTACTTCTAATAACTTGGTAAAATCTAGCATGTGCATGTGCCATATCAATCCTTCGTGCCATGTCACCATGCCATGTCAACATCTTCCATGTATTGCATTAGACTCCTACATCAGCCCTACAGCCAAAGCTTTTTGGGCTAAACTTTGGTGTTAACCATCTAGATGATCATTTCTCTAACTCTGATATTCTGAGTTGGCTAAAATACAGTGCTTGTAATAAGAAGAATGTTGATCTAAAGCTTCACAGTTGGGGAAACTATTTCTTGTTTGGCATTTGGTATTTATGGATCCAAAGAAACAAAATCAGCTTCAATAATGAAAACATCAACCCTGCTCTTCACACTGTTGTGGAAAAGCAAGTGCTGGAATTTATCTGCTGTGTCTAAGACAGCAACCATAAAAAAAACCTCTTGTATCAGACAAGTCAGGTGGGACTGACTCAACCTCAATTGGGTTAAACTAAACTCAGATGGCTATTCCTTTGGAAATTCGGGAAGGACTGGCAGTGGGGGTTTAATAATAATAGATGACCAAGGGAATTGGCTCAAGTGTTAGTTATTCTAGAGCCATAGGACACACCACCAGCATAGTTACTGAGCTATTATGGGGTTTAAGAGATTGGCTGATCCTTTGCTCCCATCTGCACCAAGAGGCTATAGAAATTGAGCTGGATGCACAAGCAGTTGTTTGTCTATTAAACAGTAACTCTGAATCCCTTGGTGAATTTGCTTCCATTGTCGACTATTGCAGGGACTTAATCAGAAATCTTGCACTGCTGCAGAGAGGAGTTAGACCGGAACAGGATTTTGTGACTTATGATTCTCCTCCCTCTTTGCTTTATTTGGACAAACTTGGCCTGTATTATGATGATATATAGGCACTATGTGTGAAGTTTTGCATATGCTTTACAAAGGGAAGCATCACATGTGATTATGACTTGCTTGAGATAGTAGGGCACGTAGGATGAACCTATTACCGAATTGACTACAATTTTTAAGGAAACAATTTTTTTTTTCCTTTTTTTGGGAATTCCCCACGTCCCTCAATCACAATATAAAGACAGTATGGAATATGGATTACTATACTATTGGAGTAATCTTGCAAGATGCCTTTATCCCCCTTTCTTCTTCTTTTTTTATTTATTTATTTTTTCAGGTCAGAAAGCAGAAAACTTATCAATTTTGTTGAGTGAGCCCGGGAAAAAAAAAAAAAAGTTTTGCTACTATTCATTCCTCTCTCTTTTTTTTTTTTTTTTTTTTTTAATGTAGTATTTAAATGTTATCAATGATTTTTTAAGGGTTTTCTTTTAAAGAGTTAGTTGTACCATTTTTTTTCCCAATTAATTCAAGCACACATTTGAAATTGAGAAATATTAGAAAATTTTTTTTTCACAAATTGTTAAGCTGACAAGTTATGATTGAAGTAATATCACTTTTAAATCGATTTATCATTTACATTACTTTTACTATGCACTAATCTTAGAAAAAATCACATCAACACTTGTACAAAAATTTGTGTCACCAAATTTATTGTTTGAAATTTGGTTCAAAGTGCCAAACCCCATCGTTTAGAAATTTGAAGGAAGTTGGTTGTAAAAGAAAAGGAAAATTGAGAGGAAGCTATGATTGAAGGGCCTACATAGCGATTGAGTCTCATATGGGCTTTGGCAATGACTTTATGGAAGGGATAAATTGGACTAGAACTTAGTGAGTTAGCCCAAGTATCAAAGAGGCTGAGCCACCCTTTTAAATTGTAAAATCTAAACACAAATGTCAAGGGCCCAAACTCCAACCACCCTTTTCATAGTAATACGCTTGGGTACAAGATTTTAGGCTAGGAAAATGTGGAAAACTTTGCAGACGTACAAGCCATTACTCATTCAATCTGCTAGACCAATCCAAATACTTTGGAAGAGTGACTTTATATAATCTCATATTCCCTTCACCTTAAGTAGCTAAATCAAATGGGTTAAATAAACCACCAGGAGACAAATGTATCTCCTTTAGTGTGGTTATGCCTTGCTTGAGATATAATAGGGCACCTAGGATGAACTTATACCTAATTAACTACAAAAGTAACGTTTACCATACTGCCTAGAAAGCAAGAAAATTATTATGCAAGAAGTAATCTAGCAAGATGCTTTATCCCTTTTTTTCTTTTTCTTTTTCAGGCCATAAAGCAGAAAACTTATCAATTTTGTTCAGTGTCCCAGGAAAAAAAGGTTTTGCCACTGTTGTTCCGTTATTTATTTTTGTAGTATTTAAATGTTATTAATGATTTTTTTAAGTTTTACTGATGTTCATCTTGTCCACAAGTTATAGGGTTGGTCATACCATTTTTTTTCCAAATTAATTCAAGCGCACATATGAAATTGAGTTATACTAGAGAAATTTTTTTTTCACAACTTGTTAAGATGAAAAGTTATAATTTGATCAATATCATTTTCAAATTGATTCATCATTAATACTACTTTTATTATGCACTAATCTTAGAAAAATTCACATCAACAATTGTAAACAATTTCACCAAATTTGTTGTTTGAAATATGGTTTTAAGTGCCAAACTCCTTTGTTTAGAAATTTGAAGGAAGCCGTGGGTTCCAGTTAACTCAACCGGTAAAGTCTTGATGGTTGAATAAGAGATTTGGGGTTTAATACCCGCTTACACCAAAAACCTATTGGTGTTTTGGTCTGATGATAAAGTGCTATCATCAGGAGCGGATGCAACAAGTTTAAACTCTCTCTCTCTCTCTCTCTATATATATATATATATTGAAGGAAGTTTTTTTTTTTTTATTAAAAAAAAAAATTTGAAGGAAGTTGGTTTCAAAAGAAAAAGAAAATTGAAAGGAAGTTATGATTGAAGGGCTTACATAGCTATTGGGTCTTATATGGGCTGTGGCTACGACGCTTTAGCCCAGAGAGTGAGAAATATGGAAGGGATAAAATGAACTAAAACTTGTTGAGCTAGGCCTGAAAGTTCAATATCCAGAAGCTTTTTAGGGTTCGTTTGGTTCTCGTAAAATATTTTTCAAAAAATATCTATTTTCCGGAAATGCTATTTTTCGGAAAAGGAAAATATTTTTAAGTGTTTGGTTGTATTATGAAAATTGTTGTAGAAAATATTTTTATGTGTTTGGTTCTATTCTGAAAATGTTATTTTCCTACAATTTTTTACATTTTCTCAGCTATTTTCTCAGCACCCAAACAAATTTTGTTACAAAAATTTCAAAATCACAGCCAATTCATCAACAAATTTCGGCAGCAAATTCCGGCAATCAAAAGCCATAACCACCAAAACATCACCACCACACCACCACAACAACAACAACAATCAGTTCATCAAAAAAAAAAAAAAAACAACAACAACAATCAAACTTTAAAAAAAAAAAAAACTGAGAGATCGAGGAAGAGGGAGCGATGGGTCTGGGTCGACGTCGATCAAAATCTGGCAATCAAAAGTAGAAACAAAACCAAAAAAAAAAAATATCAAATCCGATCAGAGGCGATGGGTTCTGGGTTCGAAGGAGATCGACGATCGACGGTGCGACTCGCTAGTGCGAAGAGCGCTGGGTTCTGGGTTCGAAGGAGATCGACGATCGACGGTGCGACTTGCTAGTGCGAAGAGCGTTGGGTTCTAGGTTCGAAGGAGATCGACGATCGACAATGCGACTTGCCGGTGCAACTCGCTAGGTCTGGATCGAAGGTGCGACTAGGTCTGCTTGTTGTGGTGAGGCGATGGGGACTGGGTTCGTGGTCGCTGGCGATGGGCTCTGGGCTGAGATCGGCGGTTCGTGGGTTCGTGGTCGCCGACGATGGGCGCTGGGCTTGGATCGGCGATGGGTGCTGGGCTCTCTCTTTCTCTCTCTCTCTCTCTCTCTTCGTGCTCTCTGTTTCTCAGTTTTCCGAAAAATAGAAAGGGAATTGATTTTCCCCTTTGACCACTGGTCAACTGAAATCAATTTCCGGAAAATTGATTTTCCGTGCGCAACCAAACACCCGTAATTACAGAAAAGCATTTCCGGAAATGATTTTCACCCAAAACAAACGCAGCCTTAGTCACATGATTTTTGGCTAGTAATGGGCTACACCTCCTTATAAGTTAAAACTCTTTTAGAATCTTCTAAGCAAAATCTGGAAAATTTTGCTGAAGGCCAGTTGACTCTTTATCTCATATTCCCTTTACCTTAGTCCACCTTCTACTAAAGGCCCAACAGTGGCCATTCTGACCCGGTCTAACTCCTCTAGCTCAGAATTGATGGTTATCCCTTACAATTTTAGGAATTCTACGTCCATAACATTTTCACAAAAAATCATATGTGGTAAATTCTTATTGGTTCTAATTTGAATCTACAACTTAAATTGCTTTTTTGTCCACTTATAACAACCCACCACTTAAAATTTGTTGTGAAAATGTTGTGGGGATACTCTTGTCCAATTATCATGCCATATTAGCAAAGTCTAAATGTGGTAGGTCATACAAAAGTGTAGTTCTTACTTTTCATCATTATTTATTTGGTTGATAAATCACTAATCCATGTGATGCACAGGCAAATTATGTCATAAAAGTGATTTGATCATGTCATGAATTAATTAGATCAATTTTGATAGACTCCAAAGTTAGTGATTTAAACCTATTCTTAGTTTAGATTTTTATGGTATCTCTAGTGCCTTTTGTGGCTATAATTTTTTTTTAAAATAAATAAGAAAGAATTTCAGTCCATGCTGATTATTCTTTATCATTAAATTAATGGCAAAAAGACACTTTTAGTCCCTACATTTTCAGGCGATTCCTATTTTAGTCCCTACATTTTATTTTTACCGCTTTTAGTCCCTATCCTGAAAAACACTTCCCATTTTGGTCCTTGCCGTTACATTAGAAACCGAAAAAGCTGACGTGGCAAACGGCAGAAATAAATAATACTAAATTAATATCCACGTAGCATAAATTAATAATAAAAAATGTCACGTCAGCATTTAAATTAAAAAAATTTAATTTATTAATTTTAACTAAATAAAAAAATTAAAAGCTAAATTAAAAACTAAAAATCATATGAATTGAGATCTAAGTGTGTCTTGAACAAGAACAACAAGAACACAATCTCATATCCAAGAACACAAACCCAGAAATTAAAAAAAAAAAAATTTACAGATCTAAGCATATTGCAACAAAATACAAATTAGATCTGGAAAAATCAACAAAGCAGAGAATTCAAGTCTCACAAAAATAAATAAATAAATCAAAAATCAAAAGGACTGAAATGCTCACACTTCCATTCACGAAGAGCAAAACCTTCCTCACGATCGGCCATTGGATAATTACTCCCACCGGATCCAAATCTCTCACATTCTCACATTTTTTACATAATATCATCATCTCTATCTATATCAGATGGGTTTTCCAGCAAATGGAGATTCAGCAACCGACTAGCCGTACAAATTCCTGATCTATGGTCGCACCGGTTGGATTGGCGGTTTATTGGGCAAGCTTTGCCAAGCTCAAGGCATCGACTTCGTCTATGGCTCTGGTCGCCTCGAGAATCGCTCGTCACTTGAAGCCGACATCGCGGCCACCAAGCCAAGCCACGTGTTCAACGCTGCCGGCGTCACGGGCCGCCCCAACGTCGACTGGTGTGAGTCCCACAAAGTCAAGACCATTCGAACCAACGTTGCTGGAACACTCACTTTGGCTGACGTGTGCAGAGATAAGGGTATTGTCTTGATCAACTACCCCACTGGATGTATCTTTGAGTATGATTCGGATCATCCACTTGGATCCGGTATCGAGTTCAAGGAGGAGGACACCCCTAATTTCATCGGATTGTTTTATTCCAAGACCAAGGCCATGGTACTGGGTTTAAATTTTTTTTTTTTAATTTTAATTATTATTTGGTGGTTGGCTAGATATGAAGAAGGTTTTGCTCTTCGTGAATGGAGGCGGTGAGCATTTCAGTCCTTTTGATTTTTGATTTATTTATTTATTTTTGTGAGACTTGAATTCTCTGATTTGCTGATTTTTCCAGATCTAATTTGTAATTTGTTGCAATCTGCTTAGATCTGTAAATTTTTTTTTTTTTTTTTTTTAACTTCTGGGTTTGTGTTCTTGGATATGAGATTGTGTTCTTGTTGTTCTTGTTCAAGACACACTTAAATCTCAATTCATATTGTTTTTAGTTTTTAATTCTATTTTTAATTTTTTTTATTTAATTAAAATGAAAAAATTAAAAATTTAAATTTAAATGATGACGTGACATTTTTTATTATTAATTTATACCACGTGGATATTAATTTAATATTATTTATTTCTGCCGTTTGCCACGTCAGCTTTTTTCGTTTCTAATGTAACGGCATGGACCAAAATGGGAAGTGTTTTTCAGGATAGGGACTAAAAGCGGTAAAAATAAAATGTAGGGACTAAAATAAGAATCGTCTGAAAATGTAGGGACTAAAAGTGACTTTCGCCTAAATTAATATGTCAATTAATTTTTTGTGTATCAAATCTCTTGTTCGATGACAAATTTTTTTTATTAGTTGAGCTATCTAGAACCTCATTCATGGCTATAATACTTGATATATAGTTATTTTTCAATATGATGGGAATTAAAGACAATTTTAACAAAATTGCTGCTATATATGATCACAAAGTTGCCTTGCTAAAATAACAAAAACAAAAGTTTCCTGTAGTGGAGCTTTATCTCAAATTTTATTATGTAGTATTATAGCACTTGCATTTGTGCTTGTATAATAGAAAAAATATCACATTTTATTCAACATAAATTAAAAATTCACCCACATCAAGTTATGCAAAGTTATAGAAAGATACATGGTTTCTACAGTAAATATGTAAATTTACACTAACACAACTCATTTTGCATTTAGTTTTTATTCTTTCTTTATGTATTTCGAGGACAATAAAAGAGAGTGGATGGTATTGTTATGCGTGAAGAAAGAGAAACAATTATAAAAAATTAAGAAATTTTTTTATATTAAGATGAAATGTCGTGTAAACTAAATAATTTGATATAGGGTATTTTAAAAAGTGAGTATGTAAAATAAATAAAAAAGTATGTTCTTATATTAATATAAACAAATTTTTTTGGACAAGCTGATGTGATCGAATGCTCTTACTCTTAGTATTAGATAATGGAGTCCATAAATATTGAGCTTGATAATCATGTTATTTTCTAAAGGAAACAATAAAGCATAGCAGACCGCATGTGAGATCACGAGAAGATCGAGATACTTACTGATCAAAAAATCTAATTTGTCTAAACCTTTGCATGCTGGGAATACTCTTGACCTTCCCAAATCAAAATTACATTATTTGACTAATTGTAATTTGTAAAACACAAGGCTTTATATAAGGCCCAAAATTGCTTGATATTTCAACTATCACATGTTTGAGTACCATATATATAATGATCAAATCCTTATAATTATTTTAATTGAGTTCAAGGTCGATTGTTTCTTGCTAAAAAAGAATTACTATTATAATAAGAATGATTTCAAGGCAATGAGAATGAATAAATGATGGTGATTACTTATTTATTACGCCAACATAGGAATTACTTCTTTTTTTAATTACATAGATCTCTTTGCCTTTGGCACCAATCTTTGGTACTTTGATAAAGTCAATAGTAATAGTATAGCTGTAATGTGAAGTATTGCATATACTCTACAAAGGAAAGGAAGCATCACGTGTGATTACTGATTATGCCTTGCTTGAGATATATATATGTAGCATTAGCATTACTCCTAATGAAGTAATCTTGCAAGATGCTTTGTCCATTTTTTTCAGGCCACAAAGCATAAATCTTATATTTATTCTCCTTTTTTATTATTTAAATCTTCTCAATGATTAATAAAGTTTTATTGATGTTCATCATGCAAATTGTGCTATAGGGTTGGATTTGGTTGGACTCTTTTTATTCTTTGCTAAAAATCCTGATTGGTATCAATTGTATAATTTTCTCCCAATTAATTCAAGTGCACATTTGAAATTGAAAAATTCTATAGTCACAATTTTTTTAGGGGAATAGTTACCTTTTTTCAAAATAACTATTTCCAAAATTTGTTAAGAACATTCCCAGTAAAGGAGGTATAGTTGCTACACCAAAATGCTAGTTACAGCAAAGTTGCTACATCTAAAAAAAAAAAAAATAGAGTGGGCTGTCAAACATAACAGCTCGCTGTAGCTCAAAACTTATATATATATATATATATATATATATCTTTCTCTCTCCTCTGCTCTTAAAATTTTTTTTTGCTCTTTTTTCTCTTCTCTTTCTATCTGACCATCCATTTCTCTCAATTTCTTTCTCTCTTTCTTCTCCAAATTTTTTCTTATTTCTTCTTCTCCATATCTCTGCCTACCTACTCTCCCTTTTTTTTTTTTTTTAAGCTATGGCCGAAAATATCACACTCTCTTTCTTTGATTTTTTTTTTTTCTTTCTTTCAAATTTTTTTTTCTCTCTCCTGTCGTGGTGACAGGTTTTGTGCCAGTTGTGGGTGGGGTGGTTATGGGTTTTGTGGCTGGTTGTGGGTGTGGTGGTGATGGGTTTTGTGGGTAATTTTTTTTCCCCCCAGCTGGTAGTGATGGTGATCGTCGGTGATGCTGGTTTGTGGGTCGGTGATATATGGGTTTTCTTTCCTTTTCACTGGTGGATCGTGGTGCTGGTAGATGGTGGATTGCGGCTGAGATTTGGTCCCATTTTGGATCGCGGCTGATAATTTTTGGTTTTGTTTGGGTCTTAGCTGATCTGGTGGTTTTTGTTGATTTGGTGGGTTTTGGGTTTGTGATTGGGTTTTGATTTGGGTTGAGGTTGTGGGTGGTGGTGCTGTGGCAGTGGGTGTGGGTATGGGCGGTGGTAGCTGGTGGCAGTGGGTTTCTGATGGGGGTTGTGGCTGGCGGTGTCTGTTGTGGTGAGGGTGGGTTTTGGTTGTTTTTGTTTGGAAAAAGAGAAATGCACAGAGAAAGGGGGGAGAAAAAGAGAGGAAGAGATGAGATTGATAATAAAAAAGAATTAAAAAAAATAATGCAATAATATTTTAATAAATTGGTAAAAAATATAAAATCTTTCTTGTAGTGTATATTATAAAGTGGGTTGTTAAAATAAATAAAGTATCAATTTGGATACAAATTAATTTAGCATTTTCTTGCATTTACGTTGTAGTGCTGGGATCCACGCGCACTCTGAAGCTGA
Source organism: Quercus ilex subsp. ballota (assembly GCA_032727855.1). Lineage (NCBI taxonomy): Eukaryota > Viridiplantae > Streptophyta > Magnoliopsida > Fagales > Fagaceae > Quercus > Quercus ilex. The sequence continues at coordinate 16,717,739 of CM064910.1, forward strand.
GTGTTGCGTTTTCAGGTTTTTTTTTTTTTTTTTTTTTTGCTTTCACGTGGTGCAGAGACAGAATTTTACTGTGTAAGGGATAAAAAATACTGTTTACGCATTGTTTTGGTACTGTTTATGGGATTTACAGCCACTTTATTCAGAAAAATATATATTAAAAATAGATTTCGCAGCACTATTCACACATTTAAAAATTATTTTGTTACAATATTTTTAGCAACAATAAATTATATCCAAACGGAGTAGTATTTTGAGTTGTTAAAAGTTAAATTTTTTAGATGTCTTACTGTAAATGCTCTAAGGTGAGAAGTTATTGTTGGAATAATATCATTTTTTTTATTAACTGTAACATCATTTTTATGATACATTTATTACAACAAACAACATTAATAAATTTTTTTTTTTAAATATTGTAAAATTTGTTTGGATTTTTTGACTTATCATATACTAAATCCCTTCAAAATAATAAGTTAAAAAGGAAGTTAAGTGTGTGTATAGAAATCGAGCCTTACATTGGTCATCACTGTTTAGCCCAAAGAGTGAGAAACTATATAAGAGGAGTGTAGGTGCAAATACAATAATAATAGAAATAACACAAAGAGAAACTGAATAATACTTCTTAATTTTATTACTTTAAAGAGAGAAATTACACAACACTATTTGGACTAAGGCGCGGCACTCGCTCTCTTTAAGGAGATTCAAGCCCTTAGTTGGCTAAACTTTGTAACCGGTGCAGACCTTTTCTGACTTGTCTCCCCCAGAATACAACAGCCCAACAAGTGTCGTATGGCTAGAACAACCTTTGCACAAAATGTTCAAGCCCAAAACTTCACCAGAAAGAACACACTTCTTTGACAAGAATCTCTCTATTTTTTGTGTGTATATTGTATTTGCAGTAACTTGGATTGAGTCTGAATGAGTCTATTTATAGGCTCAATGGGCCTCACGAAATTACTACCCAATTTATTCTGATTAATTAAGTCCATTATTCTGATGTAGTGGGCGTTACAAGATTAATTGTTGGATATTAAACTGATGGGCTGGAGTTACACAATTAATGGTTTGATAAGGAGTTTCTGAAGAATGAAAAGGCCCAAATGGATAGTCCATTAAGTGGGTTAATGGCTCTTTATTTTCCATAGTAAAAATGGAGTATTAATTGTGTAGGAGGATCCAAGAGGCTGATTCATTTCCAATTTTGATACCTCCACTCTTCACCTCCCCCTTACGCACGTATCTAGCACAATATCTGAGTCAATACATTTTAGCCCATTAATCACCACAATTAAAAAGAATAAAATAGTCTCTCTCCTTTTCAATGTGGGATTAAAAATTTTGACTAACTCCTCATCTTCCATATTCAATCCCACATCTTTACATGTATGTTATTATATTTATTCATTTTAATTATTTAATATTAAAATGCTCCAACAAGGAGTAAAGTGGGCTGAAAAACTATATAGAAATTGAGCCTTACATTGGCCATCACTGTTTAGCCCAAAGAGTGAAACTATATGGGAGGAGTAAAGTGGGCTAAAAAACTATATGTGAGCCATCACTAATTTGAAACACCTTATTACAAATGTCCACGGCCCAAACTTTAACCATCCTTTCTATAGTTGCCTATTTGGGTGCTTAGTATACTTGAAAGTTCAATATGAAGAAGGGCGCATGATTTTTGGTTAGGAATCACCTACAACTCTTATAAGTTAAAAAGACTCTTTTAATCTCCTTAAGCAAGATGAGGAAAATTTAGCAATAGGCCTACATTAAATTTCCAAAATAAAATTTTGAGAAATTTCCACCTCAAAATTCATCATACGCAAGAGATAAAACTTTATGTGTGTACAAAATCTCATACATAAATGAGAAACTAACATTTTAGCATGGATAGTTTTAGAAAAAAGAAAAATAGAAAAAGGAAATGGTAGTAGGAAGTCATGACATGGATAAGTAAGATTAAAAAATATAAAAAGATTAGATAAAAGAGAAAGAAAAGTGTATAACTCTAAGTTGTTGGCAAGCAGGAATATATTTCTTGCTTTTTTGTGTTTTTGTTCTTTCTTTGTTTCCTTTTCTTTTGAGTTGGAGAAGGAATATATTTTTTGATACGATAGGATACACTATATATAGTAGAAGTCATTAATGAGTTCTTCATGACATTAGTTCTAACAATAATGAAATTAAGGCTAACTTGGAGGCTTTGGTGTGTTTTGAAGCCAAAATTGAATTCTTCTCGCTGTAAGTATTAATATTTGTTTTTGCAAATTTGTTCTTGTAGGGGCCAAGTTTGAGTTCCAAGTACACAATATGAATGAACTCAGGCCCAAAAAGGCCCAAAACAATAAATTTGTAGAGAATGGATTGAAAGACTGGGCTCTAGTTGATCAGACAAACGTTGGGATAGATTCAGGTTCGAATAGAATAGACAGAAGTCAGATTGTATTGCAAAAAAAGGGTCCTCCCTCGTATCTCCCTCTCTGGCTCTTATATAGTCTTTAAATAGGGTTACAAACTTCGTTCTTCCCTCCTATCGTTCTTTTCTTTTTTTCTCTCCCCCTCTCATGAAGGATCTCTTTTCTTATATAATTCTGCCTGAAGCATCTTGGTTCTACACTTGTCAATCGTTGGGGGCTACCACTTAAGTACTTGTCTTATCAGACATCCTTACTGACCTTAGTTGCATTAGGACAACCCAAATGACACTGTTAAGGTGTCTTCTCCACATTAATTCAGTCATGAAATTATCTGCCTAACATTTAATGCGGTGGTGGCAGCCTTCCCCCCAGATATTTTAGGACGCTTTCCCATCCAATAACTTGGTACGAACTATTTATCTTCGCAAGACTTCTGGGGGTCCTACCCTGATCATAGGCCGACTTCGGCAGGCCTCGGCAATGGTCAGCTGAGGATGTATTTACCCTCGGCTCATTTCTACGAGCCGTCATGGTCCAAGTTGATTTCCACGAACCGCGTTTGTCTTATTTAACAAAGATTCCCTATCCCCGGATAGTCCCATGTCCTCGGATCGGACCATAGGCCTAATCATGCGAACCTATGATGGGCTTCTAGGCCCAATATCCCTACAATAGCCCCTTGAGATCCTTCTTTCTGACTCCTCTGGAGAAAGGAGGATTTCGACACCATAAAGTCACGTTCATGTCGCTTCGGCTTGCGAGACGTGTTCTTCATTTAATACTGGCAGCTTCATGTCCCCCATGTTCTACGGTGCGATGTGAATCCAACGGCTGGCGTTTTTATTAGGTACCGAGCGGGAGTTTTCCCGCTTTTGGGTTTCCGCTACGATATAAATACCTTTCAAGTCAACTTCTTTCTTCACTTTAGTATTCCATTTGTTCTAGCGCACATACTTTGAACCTGCACACCTTTTCTGAGTACCTGTGTCCTTATAAACACTTACAGCTCGTCCGAGGATCCTTTCACCCTTCCTGTAAGTCCTCTCAAACTTTTCTTCTTTGTTATTCTGCTCTTTCTTCTTTTTTACGCCTTTTTTCCTTTTCTATATCCTCGGCCCCATCCTCTTTCCTTAGATCTTTTAGTTCTTTGTTCTCTTTATAGAAATTGGTAGGTTTAAGAGTTTAGTAGATTTCGAGGAAGATATGGCAAATTTTAGGGCTCAGTACAGGATCCCTCCTAATGTTAACCTTAGATATTGTGAGGAAGGGGAATGGTTTGAGCGAAAGTGAGAAGGTAAGGTAGTAATCCCCATGATTGCATTCATAGAAGGTGGCATGAGGATCCCAATGGGGGATGTTATGAGAAGTTACCTTAGGTTCGTTCGTTTAGCCGCCACCCAATGTGCCCTTAACATGTTTAGGATACTAGGATGCGTAGATGCTCTAAATGAAAAAATGGGACTGAGGTTAACCCATCAAGATGTCAATTGGGTATACAACCTTCATTACCTGAAGGGGAAAGGGTACTACCTGAAGACGAGGAAGCCCGAGATTAGGCTTATACAGTGCCTCCCAGATTCTAGTAAAGGGCTAAATAAGGATTTTCTAATCGTGTCTGGGGAATGACACGACGGCCTTCCCTGCCTAACACAGGAAGGGTAGCTAGGTGTGGCTCTAGGAGTAGGATAAATAACTTGTTCTTTATACTATGTTGGGTTTGTGCTATTATGTTGTTAATGATTTGTACTTCATGATTTTTGCAGATAGGCACGCTACTGAACCAAATTTCAGTTTGGTCAATAGGGAGGGTTTGGATAAAATTCTTAAGGTCGAGGTGTTCGTCAACGAAGAAGACGGTCAACTTCGAGCAGCACACCTGATTCTTGGGATCGCCCCAATCTCACGAGCCTTTCAAGCACCTAAGTGTGTGATAAAGGCCAAGGACCCCCGTCTGCACCGCATCAGTGTTACCGTGGAGGGATTTCTTCTCCTCGAAGGTTCTATTATTCCGGAAGGTACTTTCCTCACCCAGCCAATTCCTCGTCCTCCTTCAACACTGGAGACCGTCCATAGTACAACCAATATACCTGAAGGTATTCCGAGAGTAGGGACCTCATCCTCACGACCAGTTATTGGCGTTGCCATCTCGTCTCGTACTGCCCCGTTGCGAGAGGAAGAAGTGGTAGAAGTGCACGATTCCGAGGACGAATTTGAGGTCTTCAATCAAACTTTCTCCTCAGAACCTTCTTTTCCTGAGCTCGGTCCACACTTCTCACCCATAATAGACGAGATGGGCATTCAAAGAAAATCACAGAGGAGTTTGCTGGAGCTGATAGAGTCCCAACCTGGAAAGGCTACACCCAGTGAACAACCTCAGCCCAAACTCCCCCTCCTCCTCCAAAACTTCCTCCTCCTCAGCCATCCTTGCCGGCCAGAATTGATCCTTCTGACCCAAAAAGAAAAAGTGAGCAAAAGGGCAAGGAGGTGTTGGAGGTCGGAAGATCTCGTCCCACGCTCGAAGACGAGAACCCCCAAGTTGCCAAACAACAGAAAACTAGAGAGATGGGGTAGAGGGATTTGGAGAGGAAAGACAATCAGCCACCTGAGCCTCAGGCTTAGCTCCTACCCTCGATGCTCCATGGCGAACCCTTAAGGGTAAACACATCCATTAGGGGCTTCCATGGAGGCACTGGGTGTCATGTGGCCTCGGCTTTAGAGGAGTCATTACTACTTCCAACTGATATGGCCGAGCTCCGATCTATCAGGAGGCCCAAGATTTTCCTAAACCTCAAAAGATACTTGGCCATGGTACATATTCATCCCCTCTCCTTTACCTCTCTATTGTTGCTTGCAAGGTTACTAACCTATTTCCTTTCAGGCTGTCCAAGCTACTTTCAGGGTAGAGGAGATAACCAACTCTTGCTATCGTCAACTGAACGATGAGAGGACAAGGCGTGTGAGGGCTGTTGAGTCGCTTAAAATCTCTGAACAGTCCAACCAGGACTTGAAGAATAAACTGAAGGAGAAGGAACAGGCTAGAAAAAGTGCTGATTCGGCCTTGGCAGGCGCTCAAAAGCAAGCCGAGGATCAAAGGCTGCTTCTAAAGAGAAAATGGCGGCTCTTCAGAAAAAAAAAATAGCTGAAGTTCAGAAAGAAAAAGATCAAGCCGAGAAGGCCAGGATTGAGGTTGTGAAAGCAAGGGAAGAGGCCGAGAAGGCTAGGGAGGCGGCTGAGCAGTACGGTTTCGACATCGGAGTGGCCGAGACTGAGAATACCCTTAGGGCAGAGGTGCCAGCCGTATGTCAGACCTATTGTGCGTTAACTTGGGAAGAGGCCCTCAACCAAGCTGGGGTTGAGGCTTCTTCTAAGTTAAGAAAACCATACAAGGTTTTTTACCCTCAAGCTATCAGAGTCTCAGACCTTTCTCCTACTCAGGGTGAAGCAGCCTCCACAGCTGTTAACCCTGTTGAAGAGCCACAGCCTCAAGATCTTCCTCCTCCCCCCACTCAGCATAAGAACGGAAAAAAAACTGAAGCTCCAAAGGAGAGTTCTGCTGCCGTGGGGGATTCCTCGGAAAGGGGCACAAAGAAGTCATAAGAAGGGGCAGCTTCCCAAGATTTTGAAAGGATCTTAGCCTCAGTCACCATGCCTGCACAGGAAGACCCTAAGGAGTAGGAGAATGTGACTTCTACTGAAGTGGCTAAACAGACCGACAAAACTTCCAAGTCTGGGCTCCAGATAAAACTGAAAAAATATACCTTTATTTTTACCATGCACTTTGTAGTTTTTGTAATTGAATTTTTCCTTTTGTGAGACATGTTTTAGTGAAATGAGCCTTCTCTTTTCTCAGATTTGTATGAGTTGTTTTCTTTACTTTTGCAATTTATATTCTGATTGCTTCTTGGGTGAGTGTAGCCATATGTTGTAACAACGTGAAGTTATTTGCCTAGGGGAAAACATAATTTTTGAATGTTTTTTTATTGAGAATTAGCATAACTCAAATTCACTAAATCTTCAGTACCAAAAAAAAAAAAAAAAAAAAAAATTTAACTTGGAGAGGAAAAGTGTTCAGGTGTTGGTCAAATAAAAGCCAAATCCATGTCACCCTAAAATGCTTTAAGTGATGCTCATGGGCTTAAATTGAGATTCTTACTCTAACCATAGGTTTCATTTGATATCCAAAATGATGCTATACTAAGTTAATTTTCTCAAACAGATGGTTTGAGGAGCCAGGCATAGCCTTGGTTCTGTTTGATACTTATATAAATTTTACACAGTGTTAATTTTCTCCAAGCAGATGGTCCGAGGATCCAAGCACAGCTTAGGTTTTGTTTAACACTTAAATAAATGACTAAAAGATATCAATTTTTCCAAGGTATGTGGTCCGAGGATCCAAGCATAGCGAAGGTTCTATTTGATACTTAGATTAATTGTACACAGTGCTAATTTTCCCAAAGCAGATGGTCCGAGGAACTAGGCACAACTTAGGTTATGTTTAACACTTAAATAAATGACTGAAAGATATCAATTTTTCCAATGTATGTGATCCGAGAATCCAGGCATAGCCAAGGTTCTGTTTGATACTTAGATTAATTGTACAGAGTGTTAATTTTCCCAAAGCAGATGATTCGAAGAACCAGGCACAGCTTAGGTTCTGTTTAACACTTAAATAAATGACTGAAAGATATCAATTTTTCCAAGGTATGTGGTCCGAGGATCCAGGCATAACCAATGTTCTGTTTGATACTTAGAATAACGATATTGTTGACAGACAAGTATTATAGTAGGCACAATGAAGATGGAGAGAAAATTGTATTAATAATAATATCTTGTAAGATTATTTACATTCCATGGACGAGGTATAACCCTTTCCTCGAGGTCTTCAAGAAAAAACGCACCTATCCCAGCCACTGATGTTATGCGATACGGACCCTCCCAATTGAGTCCCAACTTCCCCCATGCTGGGTTTTTGGTAGCTCCCACGACCCTTCTTAAAACCAAGTCCCCCACTGCAAGTGGCTTTAGCTTCTCGTTAGCATCATACCTTTACTTGAGCTTGTGTTGATAATATGCCAACTGGACCATGACATTTTCTTTGCGTTCATCGATTAGGTCTAAATTCTTTTCCAATAACCCATCATTACTGCTCGTATTAAAAGAACTTGTCCTCAGAGTGGGAAATCCAGTCTCTAGAGGGATAATAGCCTCAACCCCCTATGTCATGGAAAATGAGGTTTCTCCTGTGGATCTCCGAGGTGTGGTCCGACAAGTCCATAAGACGTGTGGCAGCTCTTCCACCCATTTCCCTTTTGCATCGTCCAACCTCTTCTTCAGTTTACTCAGAATGACCTTATTAATGACTTCAGCCTGCCCATTCCCCTGTGGATAAGCTGGAGTGGAATATCTGTTCTTTATCCCTAGGTCACTACAATATCTCCTGAAGGCTTTGCTATCAAACTGAAGTCCGTTGTTCGAGATGAGGGTATTAGGAATTCCGAACCTAGTGACGATGTTTTTCCAAATGAACCGTTTGGCATCCACGTCTCTGATGTTTGCCAATGGGTCAGCTTCGACCTATTTGATGAAATAGTCTGTGCCGACCAATAAGTACCTCTTGTTTCCTACCGCCTTGGGAAAGGGCCGACGATATCCAAGCCCCACTAAGCGAAAGGCCAAGGACTGGAGATAGGATTAAGAACCCCCCTCAGGTTGGTGAATGTTTGGAGCAAACCTCTGACATTGGTCACACTTCTTTACATAGTCCTCGGCTTCTTTTTGTATCTTCAGCCACCAATAGCCTTGCATAAGGGCCCTGTGGGACAAATACTTGCCCTCTATATGGCTTCCACAAACTCCTTCATGCATCTCCTCAAGGATTGGCTCGATTGCTTCCGAATGTACACACAACAGATATGGACCAGAAAAAGACCTTTTATATAACTTCTAATCCCCGGATAGCCAGAACTGAGGAGCTTTTCTTCGCACTTTGTTAGCTTTGGCCTTATCTTCTGGTAAGATATCTTCCTTAAGGAACAATATAATAGGATCCATCCAGCTAGGGCTCACCCTTATCTGATGAACATGAGCTATCGCTCTTCCTACCTCGGCTGGTTTACATAAATCCTCTACGAGGATTACTCGCGGTAAACTCTGTGCCAAGGATGTTGCTAGCGTGGCCAGGGAGTCCGCATGTGCATTTTTACTTCTAGGGACTTGTAATAAACTAAAAGATTCAAAACTAGTCTGTAAATGTCTAACCCGGTTTAAGTAGTCTTGCATTCGGGGATCTCGGGCTTCTAATTCTCCCTGAACTTGGCCGACCACTAATCTTGAATCAAAATATAACTCTACCGTCTTTCCACCCATTTTTCGTACCATGATCATTCCTTCTAGCAGAGTTTCGTATTCAGCTTCATTATTGGTAGCTGAGAATCCCAATCTTAAGGATTTTTCGATCGTGATGCTCTCTGGAGATATCAAGACTAGCCTCACACCAGATCCTCTATGGTTTGCTGCACCATCCACATAGACTCTCCAGGATGCAGGCTCTTGCTTGGAGATCATTCCAACCGATTTTCTATTCATGTTGTGCTCTTCTACTTTTTCTTCTGCTGGGTTTTCAGCAAACTCGGCTACTAGATTTGCAAGGACCTAACCCTTGACCGAGGTGTGGGGCATATACTTGATGTCAAAAGCCTCTAGAATCATCCCCCATTTTGCAATTCTACCTGTGTAATCAGCACTTCGAAGCAAAGATCTTAGTGGTAGTTGGGTTAGGACGACCACCGTGTGTGATTGGAAATAGTGGGGGAGCTTGCGTGTAGCATGCACTACTGCCAAAATGGCCCTTTCCAACGGTAAATATCGAACCTCGGCCTCATGTAGGGACTTGCTCACATAGTAAACTGGCCTCTGCACGCCATTATCATCCCGTATCAGTACCAGACTCACTGTGTGGGTGGCCACAGCAATGTAAGCAAATAGCGCTTCATTCGCCTCGGGCCGAGACAAATACTCTTTCAATTGTTGAAACGCCTGGACACATTCTTCAGTCCATTCAAATCCCTTCCATTTATTCAATAATTAAAAGAAAGGCCTACATCTGTCCGCTGACCGAGAAATGAATGGGTACAACGCTGCAGTCATCCCTGTAAGCCTATGGACTTCCTTAGGATTCCGAGGTGGTTGAAGATTGTTGATTGCCTTAATCTGGTCAGGATTAACTTCGATTCCACGATGCGTGACCATGTAGCCCAAGAACTTCCCTGACCCAACACCAAAAGAACATTTGGAAGCATTAAGCCGAAACTTATACTTCCTCAAGATACCAAAAATATTTCCAAGGTCATTAACATTATCTGACTCTACCTTGCTCTTCACTACCATATCATCAATGTAGATTTCTATGTTTTTCCCCAACTAAGGCTCAAACATCCTGGTCATCATCCTCTGATAAGTAGCCCCTGCATTCTTTAAACCAAAAGGCATCACATTATAATGATAATTTCCAGTGGGAGTGACAAAAGCTGTCCTCTCCTGATCGTCAGAAGCCAATGGTATCTGATGGTACCCTTGAAAGGCATCCAGAAAGCTCATCCGAGGATGACCTATGTTCGCGTAAAATAATCTGCAAGTGCACAGAATCGTAACAAGTAGTAAAGTGTTTTTAGAAAACGAATGTCGAACCCACAGGGATTAACTATGTTATTGAATATCGAAATTCACTAAATAAATTACTATTTGGAAAATCGAAAATAAATGGAACGTTCTACTCTCTGAATTAAACTAAACTATTTAATAAAAAGAATTAACAAAGCGTAAAAATCTAACTGTGTAAAAATAATATGATAAGAATGGATCTAAAGCAGTTGATTTCACCTAACAAATCCCACACAATTTATTCTTCCTAATTATTAAATTCTAATAATCTCCCGTTGATGATTAAAAATTCCTTAAGTATTCAATATCTACTCTCGAATAATATCAAAAATAGCTTCAACCAACAATTCCATATCTCTATGTGAATTTAATTAATTGGGGACTCATTACGTACTTTGAATTTTCGCTCAACTATTGGTGTTTAATTCTAGAACTAAAATAACAAATCACCTCTCGGTCTCATTGTAATTCAATTGATCAAACTATAATTTGTAAAAAAAAATAGTAAGCATTAAGAATAAGAATTAAACACTTAGTCATGGAAATATTAAAAATAAAATAACTCAGAAAATAAATTGTGTGTTCATTGCTAGACTACATCAATGCTCTAGAAAATAAAATTTAATTCATAATAAAATTGAAAAGAAAACAAATAAAACTTATGTCTTTCATCTGAATTGGTTGATCAACATAAAACTCTCGCCTTTGTCCTCAATCCTCATCTTCAGAAAGACTCCTTCAAAACAGATTCTTCAATGTGGCAGCCCCCATTCACAGAAAAGTTCTCTAGTGCAACGGCACCTGTGCAGATTTTTCCCAGCCCCACTTTGCATGTAAAGTTACTTGGCTGCTGAAATCTTCTCAATCCTTCAAAGCACAAATGGATAGATAAATATAAAAAAAAATCAAATCAAATCAAAAGAAATAAAGGAAAACTAACAATTTTAATAAATAAGAGGATAATAAAAATCATGTAAAAATTACACTTATCAACCTACAGTTGCATCCACTAGCTGATCAATCCTCGGCATAGGAAAAGGATCTTTAGGGCAGGCCTTGTTCAAATCCGTAAAATCTACACACACACACCATTTCCCACTTTTCTTTTTTACCACCACTGTATTAGCCAACCATTCAGGGTAGACAACTTCCTTAATTGCCCTGGCTTGTTTAAGTTTCTTGACCTCATCCCTGACAGCATCTGAATGTTCCTTGGACGAACGCCAAGGAGGCTGCTTCTTAAGGGTGACCAATGGATTGACCTTCAGATGATGGCAGATGAAGCTCGGGTCCACCCTGGGAGCCTCGTAGGCATTCCATGCAAAAAAATCTACATTTCTCTTAAGAAACTCTACCAATTCCTCTTTTTCCTGAGGTGGTAGCTGGGCTCCTACCTGGAAGAACTTCTCTGGATCATCACCTATGACAAATTTCTCTGAATCCTCGCATTTAGCTTCTTCGGCTGGTTCCTTCACTGGCAATTCCGTGGACTTTGATTGCTACAAGCTTTCATTTATCGAGGCCGAGGACTCAACTGTTGGTTGGTGCAAGATTGTAGATACAAGGCACTGCCTAACCACGGATTGATCCCCAATCAGCTTCTCAATCTGATCTCCTGACGGATATTTCACCTTTTGATGCAAAGTTGAAGAGACAGCCCTTAGAGCGTGGAGCCATGGCCTGGCCACGATGGCTGTATAGAGAGAATACGCATCTACCACTATGAAGTCCACCTCTACCATCTCTGAGCCTGCCTGCACGGGCAACCTGATCTGACCATTTGGGATGACAACCTTCCCATTGAAGCTCACCAAGGGCGAATCATAGGCAGTGAGGTCTTCAGGTTTTAAGCTCAACCCTTTGTACAAATCAGGGTAAATGATCTCAGCACAATTGCCCTGATCTACCATCACCCTTCGCACATCATATCCTCCTATTCTGAGGGTTACTATCAAGGCATCATCATGTGGCTAAATGGTTCCTGCTTTATCATCATCCGAGAAACTCAAAGTCAGTCGAATTTCCACCTTAACCTTCTTCGGCCCCCTACTAGTATCCTCGGCAGGTAACCGAGCTACAGACATCACCCTGGAAGGTTGTGACCCAGTCCTCCCAGGTGCAGCGAAAATAACATTAATAGTACCTATCGGGGGCCTTGTAGAAACACTCTCTTGTGTTCCGAATCTTGACTGGTAATCCTGTCCGTTAGGGCGACATAGGAGGTATTGCAACTTCCCCTCCTTGACTAGCTGTTCCAGATGATTCCATAACGTTTGATAGTCCTTGGTAGTATGTCCTCTCTTCTGATGGTATTGGCAATGAAGACTTTGGTTGCGTTTCAAAGGATCGTCACTCACCTTATTCGGCCATTTAAAATATGGTTCTTCCTAACCTTCTCCAAAACTTGTTCCACAGGATCCCTGAACACAGTGTTCACCACTTGAGGATTTGCAGATTCAGATTGTCCAACAAAATCTCTCTGGGGTCTGTTGTTGTTTTAACATTCCGACCTGAAATCCCTCCTCTCTTGGGGGATAACCTTACCCTTTCCCTTATCCTGTTGCTGGTCCTCCTCTACTCCCTTATACTTGTCAATTCGATCCATGAGTTGACGTATGCTGGTAACCGGTTTGCCTGTCAAAGAGTTCCTTAAACCATGGTTAGTAGGTAGGCTGAGCTTGAAAGTGCTAATGGCAACATCCTTAAAATCTCCATCTATTTTATTGAACATCTCCCAGTATCTATTCGAATATGTTTTAAGGGTTTCTCCTTCCCTCATGGATAAAGACAATAAAGAGGCCAAAGGCCGAGGAGCCCTAGTGCATGTTACGAAGCGAGATCCGAACACTTGAGTGAGTTCCTTGAAAGAGTTTAGAGAACCTGCCCCCAAGCTGTCAAACCACCTCATCGCCATAGGCCCCAAACTAGATGGGAAAACCTTGCACATTAAGGGCTCATTCTTGGAGTGTATGGCCATCTTCTGATTGAAGTGGCTAACATGCTCCACGGGATCAGTTCTACCATCATACATAATGAACGTGGGTTGTGAGAAATGCCGAGGAAGTCTCCCTTTCTCGATCCAACGTGTAAAAGGTGATCTAGAAATCTGATTAAGTGCCTTGCTCATAGCGTCATTACCCAAGCCAAACGAGGATGAATCTCTCCGTTTACGCTCATAATGATAGTCTACTTCACGTGAAAAAGATTCGCTAGGAGGTTTCCTCGATTTGCGCTTATAGCTAATGTCCTCCTCTCCGCCAGAAGAAAGGTCAGAAAAAGATGGGACTCACCTTTGCCGTTCATGACGTAAGTTCCTCTTCAAATGATCAATCTCCTTCTGCATGTTTCTCACATTTTCCTCATAAGAGATGTGGCTCTTACCCTTCTCATGGCCTCTACCAGTATGGTTAGTATGTACACTTCCTGGTTAGTATGTACACTTCCCTCCCGGTCTCTTTGTCGTTCAAGATCATGAAAAGGATCTTGATGCTAAAACCCCATAGACTCTACTTGATGTGGACCTGAACCTATCATTGTCGAAAGTTGGATTCACTGAAACACCAGTCTTTCCCACAGACGGCGTCAATTGTAGGGGCCAAGTTTGAGTTCCAAGTTCACGATATGAATGAACTCAGGCCCAAAAAGGCCCAAAATAATAAATTTGTAGAGAATGGATTGAAAGACTGGGTTCTAGTTGATCAGACAGACGTTGGGATAGATTCAGGTTCGAATAGAATAGACAGAAGTCAGATAGTATTGCAGAAAAATGGTCCTCTCTCGTATCTCCCTCTCTAGCTCTTATATATTGTCTTTAAATAGGGTTACAAACTTCGTTCTTCCCTCCTATCATTTTTTTCTTTTTTCTCTCCCCCTCTCATGAAGGATCTCTTTTCTTATATAGTTTCGTCTGAAGCATCTTGGTCCTACACTTGTCAATCGTTGGGGGCTACCACTTGAGTACCTATCTTATCAGACATCCTTACTGACCGTAGTTGCATTGGGACAACCCAAATGACATTGTTCAGGTGTCTTCTCCACATTATTGCAACCAGAAAATTAGTTGCCTAACATTTAATGCGGTGGTGACAGCCTTCCCTCCAGATATTTTAGGATGCTTTCCCATCCAATAACTTGGTACGAACTATTTATCTTCACAAGACTTCTGGGGGTTCTACCCTAATCATAGGCCGACTTCGACAAGCCTCGACAATTGTCAGCCGAGAATGTATTTACCCTCGGCTCATTTCTACGAGCCGTCATGGTCCAAGTTGATTTCTATGAACTACGTTTGTCTTATTTAACAAAGATTCCCTATCCCCAGACGGTCCTATGTCCTCGGATCAGACCATAGGCCCAATCATGCGAACCTATGATGGGCTTCTAGGCCCAATATCCCTACAGTTCTTATATATGCGTGTTTTTCTATTATTATTCATAAACAGTAAGTTGCTATGCCTGCTTAAAATTTGTCATATAGATATTAAATATAGTAAATTTTTATTGCACTTGGATTAATACTATATTTTTGTGAGATATTACCACTAAATAGTTTGGTTTATGTTACTATATTCTTGGATCCATGCTTTAATTTAATATCTATTTATAAGTTAATCACATGCTCATACATAAATGAGAAACTAACATTTTAGCATGGACAGTTTTAGAAAAATAAAAATAGAAAAAAGAAATGATAGTAGGAAGTCATGACATGGATAAGTAAGATTAAAAAATATAAAAGATTAGATAAAAGAGAAAAAAAAGTATATAACTCTAAGTTGTTGGCAAGTAGGAATATATTTCTTGCTTTTTTGTGTTTTTGTTCTTTCTTTGTTTCATTTTCTTTTGAGTTGGAGAAAGAACATATTTTTTGATACAAAAGGATACACTATATATAGTAGAAATCGTTAATGAGTTCTTCATGACATTAGTTCTAACAATATCGAAATTAAGGCTAACTTGGAGGCTTTCCTAAGTGTGTTTTGAAGTCAAAATTGAATTCTTTTTTTTTTTTTTTGAAAAATTGAATTCTTCTTGCTGTAAGTATTAATAGTTGCTTTTGCAATTTTTTTTTATATATACGTGTGTTTTTCTATTATTATTCATAAACAGTAAGTTGCTATGCTTGCTTAAAATTTGTCATATAGATATTAAATGTAGTAAATTTTTATTGCACTTGGATTAATACTATATTTTTGTGAGATATTACCACTAAATAGTTTGGTTTATGTTACTATATTCTTGGATCCATGCTTTTATTTAATATCTATTTATAAGTTAATCACATGCAAAATTTCAAAATAATTAGTTGCCATTTACAGTTAAATCAATATGGTTAGCCGTTCAGTATATTTAAAAAACCAAAAAAAAAAACAAAAAACAAAACCATAAGAGTTCTTTATAGATTTGTGAGTTTTTAATGCCTAATCACCTTGATATTGAAAAAGAATAATAGACCACCTTAATATTTAGTAAGTATGATAGTTGTAGCAAATAAAATTATTCCAACTATGGGTATAGCAAACTATTAATACTTTTTAATGAATGGTAAGAATTGACATAAGCAGAACAAAGTAAATAAAAAAAATTAAAAATTAAAAAAAAAAAAAACTTTTTAAGCTTATTAAGGGAAGAATTAAAGACATAGTTGGAACTTTTGTTGTTAAAGTATTCATATTATTTATTCTTAACTTTTTTAGGTGCATTTCCTTTAAATAAAAAAAATATACAATTTTAAAAAATTAGTCTCTCCTGGGTCACGTCCATGCCTCTTAAACAATGAGGCCCAAATCCAATTTTCATTCAAAATCCAAACTTCTTTACTTGCTTCTTAAGTGCTGCTGCTCTCGCTCACGCCCCAGATTCTGTACACACTCCTCCTTCGTAAACGTTTGATCCCACCCAAAAGAAGCCATCAATCTTTTCTTAAATTGAAAAAAATCGGAGTTTCACATCAAAATCGAGCAATAAAATAAAATGCTACAAAACTGAAAAGGCAGCAATTCTGAATTCTCACGCCTATTTCTCTTTCTTTGTTTCTTTTTATCTATATATGATATACAGATTTGGATTCAGCTTACCAGCCTTATTGTATTGAGTCATGCTTTTCTTTTTCTCTAAACAAATTGGATGTTATTGTGTTTGTGACTCTGTGCATGTCATACAAGAAGATGGAGCAACAACAGCAACTTCTACATTTTTGCCATTCAAAGCATCCCTTGGTCTTCATTCCAGACTACAGAGATGGAGGTACATAATATACAACCAGGTAAAGCTCATAATTTTAAAAATTCTTTTTTTTTTTTTTTTTTTTTTTGCGGTACATGTATATTATTTTGTTGCAATCATAGTTATTAGTTATACCTAACTTACAAATTCTTTGAAGGTATATGGAATTTCTTAGGAGTAATTGTTAGTAAAAATGCGAGGCTGGACTTTTCTTCTAATAGATGTCGACTATTTTTCTTAATTAATACCCAATATACCAAAAATAGCGACTTTCATACATTCCAAGTAGAGAGAAATCCTCTTAAATGGAGGTGCAGTTGTGGTCATCAATATAGCTCCTGAAATGAAGAAGATATGTTTCAAAGACATGTGAAGTGGAAAGTTATGTATGGTGATATGATGCATTGTTTCATCCATTCATTGTATCTATATAGTATTTTTATAACTAGACATAACAAGTGGAATTTAACTGAGATTTTACATTGTGTTTACTCATGATGAAACTAAGAAGCCCACCAGTTGAAAAACATTTTGTAATTCAGCATTGTTTTAATTTTTGCAAATGATGATAGCATGCTATTGTGTAATCTTTTAGTTTTCAATTATATATCCGATTAGTGGGCTCCCAATGTGCCAAAGCTGATTAAAATTGAAATGCTAGTGCAGCTCATTATGTTGCAACAATCCAGGCTGGAATTAGAGAGTGCTTCAAACGTCAATTCCAGTTTTTCAAGTTTGATGTTTGTGGATAACAATGATGGGTCATAGTCATACACTGATTATTATCTAGTTATGTATGTTGGCACTTTTAAGAAGGTGGGTTTGTATTTGATTGAAAAGTCTATCACAGAGGAGTTATGAGGAACAATGGAAGAAGTAGGGGAAACAGTATGAACATTATTGCTTGAAGTGGAATACTTTGAAGAGAGAACAGAAAAAGCTTATACTGGATCTAAGTAATGTGGTTGATCAACACAAAAATAATAGAACAAGAACTATACTTGTCTTAAGTATTTCTTCTTGGCAGAGTCCTTCAAGTTTGGATGCTAAAATAGCTTAGATACTTGAAGGCCAGCTTTGCGGAGAGAGTGGTGAAGATGGGTAGTGATTTGATATAAACCTTAAAGATAGAGGAGTTGGATAAAAATACAAAAAAAAACAATGTTAAAGAATCGTACTTGCCAATGACTTATAGCTCAATTTTAGTGGTAGATAGATGTCCTTCATGATGCTCCCATAATGAGGCACAGGACCCTGCAGTTGGCTGAGCGCATTCATCCACCGCTCACGCTCACTTATCATTTTGTTCCTCAAGGACATACCCATGGACTTGATCACCAATAGCAGACCACAACATTTCCTAGCAATTGCTCTTGTAACAATAGTAATATATTCTAGCTCAAACTCATCTCCTGCATTCTATACAAACGAGTTCCAAGCCTCTTCTTCATTCAGAAATATTTCCATGACATTCGGATTCATTTGCCTACACACTTCATTTGCTTACAGTTGGCGTGGCCATCATCTTGTGGAATCCCCACAATGTCAAAATCAATCTTGTTGGGACAGAATTTCACAATGGTAGTGTATAAACTGAATGGCATGGTCCTCAAATGCCAGTAGAAACCAAGGGCATGAGATCAGAAATCATAACAAAGTCAGCCCAAAAAGGAGGACTTGGCATGAGATCATAAATAATAGAGACAACTTAAGAATGGAGGCTCAACTCAAGTTTTAAATACTAACAAAGAAAGGCAAGAAAATGGAGAATCATTTTGAAGATGATGGTGGTGAACTTGATTACAGGTATGTTCCTTTTTTGCTTTAAGTGGTTTGTGGGGCATCCAAAATGAAGTTACTGAGCTTACTAGTATTGATTGGCTTGGTATCTAGTAGAAATGTCAAATTGAATGAAGTGAATATATTATTACGTTGTTAGTAAGCACTTTTTTTAGACCCTTTTTTCCTCCATTTTGTGAAAATAGTTTGCAAACTATTATGTGGGCCATTTAATTCTCAAGGCGTGATATCCAATATGGCCATTTAATTGAGATGATCCATTGGACACAAGGTGTTTGAGGAAATGCCCTTCGTTGGGCTCTTTGGTGGTGGGTGATAGCTTATTTTGTTAGCTTGTGAAAGTATTCACAAATAAAGGATCAGCTTGATGGAAGTATTTTGATGGTAATCTTTTTCTACACTAATACTTGAATTAGGTTGAGATCATATGGATTTTGCTTTTTCTACTTAATATTACATTAGAAGAGGGCGCATGCTAATTTGTGTTGAGATTGACACCGTAAGACGTTTATATGTCCATTAGCTATGGAAATTGAGATATGAAATTGGAGCATGTGAGAGATGATTCTTGGGTTCTCTAAGGGGATCTCACAAAGTGAGCATTTACATTGGGAATTGTACTTTTTCGTTGATATAAAATGGCAGTTGTTTGATTAGCTAGAATTTAGATTGCTTCCTGCTGAACGAAGTTCTTATTTGCTAATAATAACTACAAAATCACATCTTGGTGTATTGGTTAGGACTTGTACTCTTTTGAAGGGTGCAATGTGGGATTTTTCTAGGACTGTTCTAAATATGTTAGCAATCCTTTCTCCTATCAAACTTAAGAATTGATGAATTATTCATACAAATTCTTGCGTAACGGTTGTCTGTCTTTTCTAGTCAAGTGTCTTTAATGTTTGATGTGAGTAACAAGATTAAAGCAAGGTCAATGCTTTGTTGGACCTAAATATATTCTAAGCTCTCTTGGTTTTTCAAACTTGGTATAGTAGATTATATGCTATTTTTAAAGGCCATCTGCATCATGAAGCTTGAATTACAATCAAAATCTGCGGCCAGCAGTAATTTCATGTATGCAGCAGCTGGGCAGAAAATGCAGCTGCGGCATTGAATATTCTTCAAGGCAGTAGCTAATGAAAGTTGCAGCTGAATTGGGTGATGTTTTTAGTTTCATGTCAGTGTTTTTGTTGTAGTTTTGTTGTTTGTAATAATTAGTGCACATGCATGTATTAGGTGATCTATTAATTAGGAAAAAACTAAGAATGTGCTAGTTACAATTGTAACTAATTCTGTTACAGAAGTTAATTACACAGCAGTAACCACTGAGCAAGGCTTGTCTGCTTGTGGGGCTAGTAGTATAGATAGCGGTAATTCCAACGTAGAATTTTGCTGGGATTGTTCAAAACATGTTTGCAATCCTCTCTCCTAAACTTAAGAATTGATGAATTATTGATACAAATACTTGCTTAATGGTTATCTGTTTTTTACCAGTCAAGTGTCTTTAATGTTTCTTGTGAGTGATAAGATTAAACCAAGGTCAATGCTTCTTTGGTCCTAAACATATTCTAAGCTCTTTTGGTTTTTCAAACTTGGTACAATAGATTATATGCAAATTACAAAAGGCATCATGCCCCCATGATGGTTGGTTCTTATCATTTATTCACGGAAGAAGAACAAAAGATGAAACTATTGAATGGTCAATACAACTTTCTTTGGTTTTTTTTTTTTTAAATTTTTTTAATGAGAGATTTTTTCCACGTTGATTGGGTGATTTTTTTCTAAAGCAATAATAAGGTAACACTAATGGAGAAAGGTGCTTTAGTATCTTTCTATAATTGGATGCTATGTAAAACATATATAATATCAAGGTGCTGGCTTCCTTTTATCCAGGCTTTTCACCTATATTTTATGTGCCAGGAGATGGCAAAGGAAGCAGACCTTCTTAATGACAACCACTTCAAGCCAAATATTATACAATACAAAATCTCAGTGAGGAGGCTAGCACAGTGCCTGTGTCTATCGCATGCCTGATTCTATATATAAAGAATAAATCCTATCAATCTATTTATATATGTATGTGCAGGGGAATAGCTATTCAGTCTTATATGTGCTATGGCTATGAATGTTTAGCCCATAGAGAGAAATATGGAAGGATAAAGTGGACTGAAACTTGGTGAGCTAGCCCAAATTTCTTAGTGGTTGAGCCACCCCTATTTGTAATATCTTAACACAAATGTCCACAAGCCCAAAATCCAACCACCCTTCATATAGTAATACAATATGCTCAGTATGTGGTTGTGTACCCAGCGTCCCAGCCAAGCCTGAACTAGGCTTGAAAGTCCAATATCCAAAAGCATGGGCGCTAGATCTATGGCTAGGAATGGGTTACACCTTATAAGTCAAAACTCTTTTAGACTTCTCTAAGGAAAATGTGAAAAACTTTGAAGTAGGCCCATTGTCTTTCAAGTCTATTAGTCATTCACTCTGCCACCATTCTAAATACTTTGGAAGAGTGACACTTATCTCATAATCTCTTCACTTTTTTTTTTAGGTGGAAAATATTCCCTCCACCTTAGTAGCTAAATCAAACGGTTAAAAATAAATCTTAGGAAACAAAAGTAACTCCTTTAGGAATGAGTATACGTTACTAAAAAAAAAAGAATTTTCTGTATCTCCATAGATTGTCTAGACTCTAGAGGTAAATAAATAAAGTTCTCCAAAATAAATTGGTTCCAAATTTATTTGATTCAAGAGGTTTGAGTTCCTAATACGCTGAAAGAGTGACTCTTATCTCATATTCCCTTTACCTTAGTAGCTAGCAACCTAAATCAAACTGATTAAATACCTCAGGAGACAAAAGCTACTCCTTTTTAATCATAGTGGCAAATATGAAAAATAATTAAACCATGTGAGAGATGAGTATAGACTATAAACTACTAAAAAAAATAAAAGAATTTTATGTTATATTGCATCTCCATAGATTGTCTAAAGGTAAACCAAAATAGATGGGTTCCAAATTTATTTGATTTAAAAGTTTTGACTTCCCAATATTTTCTATCAAACAAGGCTAATTCACATTTTGTGCTATCACCTGATTTAATAAAGTCATCTAAAATTTCAGAATTGGGTCTAAAATCATCGTTCTTGCACAGTTAAATTATTGTTTTGTTCCTCTTGGACTTATCCATGGCCATGATCACCACTAGCAAACCACATCATATCCGTGCATTTGCTCTTTGCAAAAATAGTAATTTCTTTGGACTCAAACTATGGATGAGTTTGGCATCAATTTTAACCTTTAGCTTTTGGCTTTTAGTTTTTATGAACACATTTTTAAAACCTCACTTTTTTTTTGCATTTTCTCACTTTTTCAAATTTTTTAGGGTACAAGTATACTTTAGTTCAGCAAAAAATATTTAGCAAAAAATTAGATAAGTTGTTTCCAAATAGACCCATATCTCCTACATTCAACATAACTAAGTTCCAAGCCTCTTTATTCAGAACCTGTGCAGACACAATTGGCATTATTTATAGTCTTTAAGCGATGGGGAGAGGTTGAGGAACCAATTGGCATTCATTTGGAGCACTGGCTGTAGTATATTATTATACTACAAGCTTTTGGGCATGGTCTTTGAGTGATGCATTTGTACAAATTTTGAATTTTATTCTGCCTCCTTATTGTAATTTCCTTTTGGTCATATTCAAATAAAATTTTCTTCCTTTTGAGTTACACTCTTCCTTTTTCTCAGATGTGCAAATGAAGGTAGTTTTTGATTCTCTTGTGAAGTTCATTAATAGTATTTTAATATAGTAGGTACCAATCTTTGCCTTTGGCACCAATCTTTGGTACTTTGATAAAGTAAATAATATTAGTATAGCTGTAACGTGAAGTATTGCATATACTCTACAAAGGAAAGGAAGCATCAAGTGTGATTACTGATTATGCCTTGCTTGAGATATATATGTAGCATTAGCATTACTCTTAATGAAGTAATCTTGCAAGATGCTTTTGTCCCTTTCTCTTTTTCAGGCCACAAAGCATAAATCTTATATTTATTCTCTTTTTTATTATTATTTAAATCTTCTCAATGATTATTAAAGTTTTATTGATGTTCAACCTGCACATTGAGTTACAGGGTTGGATTTGGTTGGGCTCTTCTTATTCTTTGCTAAAAACCCGGATTGATATCAATTGTATCATTCTCTCCCAATTGATTCTAGTGCACATTTGAAGTTAAGGGAATAGTTATAAAAGTTTTCACAACCTTTGTTCCAAAACTAGTTAAGGTGATAAGTTATTATTGGAATAATATCATTTTCTCATTAACTCATTGTTTACATCATTTTTATGATACATCAATCACAATAAACAACATTAATAATTATATATTTTTTTAAATTGTAAAATTTGTTTGGATCTTTTGATTTATCATATGCCAAACCCCTTCAAAATAAGAAGTTAGAAAGGAAGTTAAGTGCGTATACAGAAATTGAGCTTTACATTGGCCATCACTGTTTAGCCTAGAGAGTGAGAAACTATATAAGAGGACTAAAGTGGGCTGAAAAACTATATATGTGAGTCATCACTAATTTGAAATACCTTATTACAAAAGTCCACGGGCCCAAACTTTGACCACCCTTTCTATAGTTGGGTGCCTTAAAAGTACAATATCAAGAAGGGCACATGATTTTTGGCTAAGAATGACCTACAACTCTTATAAGTTAAAAACTCTTTCAATCTCCCTAAGTAAGATAAGGAAAATTTAGCAGTAAGCCCACATGAAATTTCCAAAGTACAATTTTAAGAAAATTTCACCTCAAAATTCATCATATGCAAGAGATAGAACTTTATGTGTGTATAGCCTTTTTTTTTTTTTTTTTTTTTTATATGAACAAAAAAAGGGCTCATACGGCTCGGTATCATTGCCCTGGCCCACTTAAATCCGAATTTTATGGCTTGGGACCATCAAAGTTGCTTGCGGCTATCCATGTGGGCACATTATTTTAAACTGAAGCGCCATGACTCGAACCACAACCCTCGGACTTGCAAGGGTGATGGTTTAAGGGATTCCTACCATCAGGCTACCACCCTTCAGTGGTATAACCTAGTTAGAGATACATAACAAAATCTCATAAATATATGAAAAAAATAACATTTTGGCATGGACATGTTTAGAAAAAATAAAAAATAGAAAAAGGAAATGGTAGTAAGAAGTCATGACATGAATAAATGAGATTAAAAAATATAAAAGATTAAATAAAAGAAAAAGGAAATTATATTACTTTAAGTTGTTGGCAAGCAAGAATATTTCTTGCTTGCTTGTGTTTTTGTTCTTTCTTGTTTCCTTTTCTCTTGAGTTGGAGAATGATTTTTTTTTTACATTAACACTACGCATTTTAAAATAAATAAGAAATAATTTCAGTTCATGGTGATTATTCTTTTTCATCAAGTTAAGATATCAATTAATTTTTTGTGTATCAAATCAAATTTTTATTAGCTGGGCTATTTGGAATCCCATTCATGGCTATTATACTTGATATATAGTTATTTTTCAATATGATAGGAATTAAAGACAAGTTTAACAAAATTGTTGCTATATGTGATCACGAAGTTGCCTTGCTAAAATAACAAAAACAAAAGTTTCTTGTAATGGAGCTTTATCTCAAATTTTATTTTGTAGTATTAGAGCACTCGCATCAGTGCTTATATAATAGAAAAAAATACCACATTTTATCCAACTTAAGTCCAAAATTCACCCACATTAAATTATGCAAAGTTGTATAAAAATACATGGTTGCTACAATAGCCATGTAAATTTACACTAACACTATGCATTTTGTATTTAGTTTTTTATTTTTTCTTTATGTATCTTGAAGACAATAGGAAAAAAAAATGAATGGTGATTGTTATGTGAGAAAAAAAAGAAATGATTAAAAAATGAAGAATTTTTATTATTATTATAATGAAATGTAGTATAAAATAGATAATTTGACTAGGATGTTTTGAAAAGCGAGTATATAAAATAGAAAAAGTATGTTCTTATATTAAAATAAACAAAAAAATTTGCACAAACTGATGTGAATAATCTTTAAAAAATTTGCACAAACTGATGTGAATAATCTTACTCTTAGTATTAGGTAATACTCTTGCTCTTAGTATTAGATAATCTTGCTCTTAGTATTAGATAATGGAGTTCATAATAATAGAGCTTGAAAAACATATTATTTTCTGAAGGAATCAATAAAGCATAGCAGACCACATGTAAGATCAAACGAAGATCAAGACAAAGAAAATCTTATTGTCTAGTGGTTTCAATTTAATTCTTTGCATGCTGTGAATATTCTTGACCTTCCCAAATAAAAATTACATTAATTGACTAATTGCATGATATTTCAACTATCACGTGTCTGAGTACTATATATAATCTGAACAAATCCTTGTAATTATGTTCATTGGGCACAATGTCGATTGTTTCTTGCTCAAAAGAATTACTATTACAATAAGAATGATTACAATGCAATCCAAATGATGATGGTTACTTGTTTATTAGGCCACCATAATATATTGTCTTGGAATTAACAACACCATTAATTACGTAGATCTCTTTGGCTTTGGCACCAATTTTGGTACTGCACTAGCTAGTTGATAAAGTCAATAGTATGTTGGAACGTGAAGTTTTGCATATGCTCTACAAAGGGAAGCATTAGCATCTTGTGACTTTGATTATGCCTTGCTTGAGATAGTTGGGCACGTAGGATCATAAGACAAATGCACTACAAGTAATGTTTACCAAACTGCCAAGAAAGGGAGAAAATTATGCATGGTTTTTTTTTTTTGAAGGAAACAATTTTTCTTTCTTTCATTCCCTACTTTGTTGTTTCCCCCACAATCACATTCACAATACAAGAACAATATGGGTTACTATCGAAAAATTATATAGTCACAATTTTTTTTGGGAATAATTATAAATGTTTTCACAACATTTTCTCAAAACTTGTTAATGTGGCAAGTTATTATCAGAACATTATTTTTTTCTCATTAACTCACTATTAACATCATTTTTATGATACATTAATCACAAAAAACCACATCAATAATTATAAATCTAAAAAAATTATAAAATTTGTTTGGATCTTTTGATTTATCACATGCCAAAGCCCTTCAAAAAAAGAAGTTAGAAAGGAAGTTAAGTGCATATATAGAAATTGAGTGCCATGAAAGTTGGGTGCCATGAAAGTTCAATATCAAGAAGGGCACATGATTTTTGGCTAGGAATGGCTTACAACTCTGGTGTGGTATCATTGCCCTGGCCCACTTAAACCCAAATTCTATCATGTAGGACCACTGAAGTTGCTTGGGGCTATCCATGTGGGCACAACATTTTAAACTCAAGCACCATGACTCGAACCATAACTCTCAGACTTGCAAGGGTGATGGTTTAAGGGATTGTCCCTACCATCAAGCTACCACCCTTCGGTGGTATAACCTAGTTAGAGATACATAACAAAATCTCATAAATGAATGAAAAAATAACATTTTAGCATGGACATGTTTAGGAAAAAAAAAATAGAAAAAGGAAATGGTAGTAAGAAGTCATGACATGGACGACTAAGATTAAAAAATATAAAAGATTAGATAAAAGAAAAAGAAAATTATATTACTTTAAGTTGTTGGCAAGCAAGAATACATTTCTTGCTTGCTTGTGTTTTTGTTCTTTCTTGTTTCCTTTTCTCTTGAGTTGGAGAATGATTTTTTTTTTTTTTTTTTTGATACCATAGGATACACTATATATAGTATAAGTCATTAATGAGTTCTTCACGACCTTGGTTCTAACAATATTGAAATTGAGGGTAACTTGGAGGCTTCTCTAGGTGTGTTCTAAAGCCAAGATTGAATTATTCTTGTTGTAAGTATTAATAGTTGCTTTTGCACATTTGTTCATATATACATGTGTTTTTCTATTATTATTCATATATGTTAAGTTGCTATGCTTGCTTAAAATTTGTCCTATAGATATCAAATGTAGTAAATTTCTATTGCACTTGGATTAATACTATATTTTTGTATCCTCAAACTATAGTCTCTACTAAATTTTTCGTTGGAAGTTTTGTTTGAATGACACTGTTGTTTTGAGTTATAGTGACTGACCTGACTTAATTGAAAAGTTGTATAATAGAGAACTAACCATATCAAATATGAAAGCAAATTTAGCTGCACTCCCAACTTGATATATAGAACAATAAAAAACTTGGATTTGGGTTAAATACTTTTTGATGAATGGTAAGAATTGACATAAACGGAACAAAGTAAAAAAAAAAAATAAAATAAAACTTTTGAAGTCTGAAGAATTGGGGGAATTTAAAGAAATGGTTGGAACTTTTGTTGTTAAAGTATTATTATTATTAATTCTTAACTTTTTAGGTGCATTTCCTTTAAATAAAAAATCATATTTAACTAAAGAAAAAAAAAAGAAAATACAATTTTAAAAAATTATCTCTAACTCAATACTTTTAACATTGCCTTCCGCTTTAGAGATTGCAAAAAAAAAAAAAAAAACATTAATAAAATCTTTAATTAAAGGAAGTTATTGTATTGTCTTTATCTTAACAAGAGATGAAGAAATCATCTATCATAACAGTTTTTTGCCGCAACCATAAAAATATTTTGTCCCCACCTAGGCCTCTTAAACAATCAGGCCCAAATCCAATTTTCATTCAAATCCAAACTTCTTTACTTTCTTTTATCAGACACAAAAATCAAACACCTCATGTGCAAATTAAATGCTGCTCTCACTCGCGCCCAAATTCTGTACACACTCCTCCTTCGGAAACGTTTGATCCCACCCAAAACAAGAAGCCTTCAATCTTTTCTTAAATTAAAAAAAGAATCGGTGTTTCACACGCCTATTTCTCTTTCTTTGTTTCTTTTCATCTATATAGATTTGGATTCAGCTTACTAGCCCTGTTGTATTGACTCACGTTTTTATTTTTCTCTAAACAAATTGGATATTATTTTGTTTGTGACTCTGTGCGTGTGATACAAGAAGATGGAGCAACAACAGCAACTTCTACATTTTTGCGATTCAGAGCATCCCTTGGTCTACAGAGATCGTATATACAAAGATTATACCTACAGAGATCGTATATACAATGATTATACCTACAGAGATGATATATACGAAGATTATCCCTACAGAGATCCTTTCTACGGATATCATATCTACAGACGTCCTATCTACAGACGTCCTATCGTATCTATGGATACTTGTTGCGGGGCCAAGAATCAGTTTATGGTCCTAACTACTGGTGTCCAAGAGGTGGATGCCCGGACTACCTTCATCATAAATCATGTGCTGAAGTACCCCTTGGGTTGCACCATCCCTTGCACCCATTACATCCTCTTATTCTTTTTGACGAAAAAACTGGTTATCTTGAAGAGAAAGAAAAGAGCAGATGCCAAGTCTGTAATGAATCTCGTACGGAATACACTTATCGCTGTTACCGTTGCGACTTCAACCTTCACATGAAATGTGCTGTTTTGCAACTTGAAGCTGAATTCCACGATCACCCATTGACTTCCTTGGGCAAGTCAATCACATTCACTTGCGACATTTGCGGCAAAGAAGACAAGGGTGTGCCCAATCAGTGTGCCACATGCTGTTTTTGGATTCATAGAAGCTGCGCTTCTTTCCCACGCAGGCTCAAGGTTGTACGTCACAAGCATCCCCTCCACATCACCCATTCTTCTCTTGAACTCCGTGAATCCGACTCCCGATTTTGTCAACTCTGTGTTCAAAAGGTGGACACGCGCTACGGGCTTTACTATTGCTCCAAATGCAATTTCGTTGCCCACCTCAATTGTGCTATAGACTGGAGAAACAGGGAGTACATAAATTTGCTGGAACTTAAAGATGAGGAGAACGAAGATGCAGAGCTCGATCAATCTGTTGAGTCAGCAGCAGCTTACGAAGTCAAAAATATCAAAGCGGGGGAGGACGGAAATGAAATAGCCACAGAAATTAAACACTTCAGTCATGAGCATGACTTAAAACTCACTGATGAGGAGGTTCACAATAACGAAAAATGCGACGGGTGCGTAAGAGCCATTTTCCCTCCTTTTTACAATTGTGCCGATTGTAGTTTCTTTCTTCATAAATCTTGTGCTAATTTACCAATGAAAAAGAAACACCCGCTTGATCGACACCCACTCACCCTCCGAAAGGCGTTCACCTGGTGTAATGCCTGTTACCAGGATTGTAATGGCTTCTTCTACACTTCTGAGTCACGCAACTTTGATCTTGATGTTCAATGTAGTTTGGTCCCAGAAATCCTTACCCACGAAGGTCATAAGCACCAACTCATCCTCTCCTACACAAGCTTTGAACAGAGTTGCAGTAGTTGTGGTGATAGAAGAAATCTAGTATTTCGTTGTACCACTTGTGAATTTGCACTCGACTTTAAATGTGCGACACTACCACAAACCACATGGTACAAACAACATGAGCATCCCTTCACTCTCAGTTATGCAGCTGAAGATGACTCTGGTGAATATTATTGTGATATCTGTGAAGAAGAGCGAAACCCAAACCATTGGTACTACTACTGTGTAGATTGCACTTATCCTGCACATCCCAAATGTATTCTTGGAAAATACCCAAATTTGAAGTTTGGAGGCACTTACACATTTGATTGTCACCAACACCCCCTTACTTTCATTGAGGAAACTAAAGATGACCCTCCATGTCACAAATGTAGTCTTCCTTGCAAAGAGTTGATTTATCAATGTGTGCCGTGTAATTTCCACATCCACTGGCATCATGTATAGAAAGGACAAATGTGGTTTTAATTCTAATTTTTACATTTTCCTTTTGGGTTGAGCACTAGTTCTTTATTATTGAATTGACTGTGTTATTACAACAATAAAAAATGAATCTCTTTCACCTTTTATAACATCAAGTTTAGACTATTAGTGTGAACTTGTGTTTTTATTCAAACAAGTCTTCTTTTCATTTCTTGACATTACTTACAATATGAACTTTGTTTAGAAAATAAAATTGAAATCTCAAAATCTTACTGTGAACAAAATTTAAATTTATAACAATATATCATCAAACCTAGAATTATACTGACTGATCATATGATTTTGCAATCATCTTATAGTCTAGTAGGAGTAAAAAATTTGAATTTAACCAACAGTCATACATTCATGCATTCTAAACTTTTTTGTTAGATTTGTTCCTCTGTAATTTTTTGTTTTATTTTACTCATGATTCTGTGAATAGTATGTCGTTATCTACTCCTGTATTTTATCTTTTAAAAGATCATATACATCATCAAGCTTCTCCTATAATGTATCTCTCTCATGTTTTATTGATAGAGTTCATAGTTTGACTAAGTATTGTTCCAAGTGATTGTTTGATTTGGAGCAGTTTGTTGTTACAACATAGAAGAGATTACTTGGTTTTGGGGCTTTTTTTTTTTTTTTTTAATTGAACCCTTCCATTGTATGAGCACATATCAGGATCAGGAACTATTTATTGGTGGCATTGGTATTTCTCCTCAAGATAGTATTTTGATGTGTTGCCATGTTATACGGGAGTTTTCTGGATTCTAGTATGTTGTGTTTGGTAATCCTCTGCATGTGTGGCCTGATGTGGTACTGATAGAGGGGTCTTGTTAATGGGATTCTAGGCAATATTATACACTGAAGCTCTTAATTAACTGCTATTTCAGTCTTTAAGTTTCAGATCTGTCCTTTTAGAATGCTCGTGACGTTTAAGGATTGTTTCTTTACCTGACTTGGAAAAGTTGTATCAGTTAAGTTTGAGTTTTATAAATTTGTCTCAAAGGACCTCCAATTTTATATGCACTGCTGTCAATGACTTCAGAGGCATATCTACTTGTTAGGTACCATTTCTCATTTGTGACCACTTTGATGTGTGTAGTCTTGAGGTAGTTGCCACGCACATTGCACAAATCCACATGCATATTAACTTCTATAAACATTAACCATGAAAGCATGAACCCCATTCTATAAAATTCATTGTAGACATATATTGCATTTGAATAGCTTCTTAAACAGATATCTGATTTTAAGTAGTATGACCAATGCTTTCCCTTTAGCCTATTATAAAAAGGAAAAATGTGGTTTAATTTTAATTTTTATATACTACTTTTGGGTTGAGCCTTTGTTTTTTTTATTGTTAAATTAAATCTAATGTGTTATTAGGGCTGCCCACTAGTTTAGTTCACTAATGGAAGCCGTGTTGCTGGCCTCATTACTAAAATTAATAAACAATCTTCAAATTCAGCAACCGGAGATACGTTTCTCTCTCCCTCTCTCTTCCTCTATTTTTGTTTTCTGATTTCCTTTGTTTTTGCTTTTTGTTTTTTTGGTGGAATTGTGATGGTTTGTGTGATCTGCTTTGGGTGAGTGTATTCAGCTTTGAACAACATTTGAGCGGGTTGTGAGTGAATGAGTGGTTGTGAGTTGGAACATTCACATGCTGCTGAAGATGTGACCATTATGGGGCTGTTGGTAGTATTTCAATTTGAGGTGTAGCCTACCTGTTTGACAAAAGGTCCTCTAGACCTCAAGTCTCAAGTTGCATCAATCACATACAACCAAGTAAGGCTGATAACTTTAAAATTTCCTTCTTCTTCTTCTTTTTTTTTGTTGGTAAATTTACCTATTATTTTGTTGCAATCATAATTATTAGTTTTACCTAACTTACAAATTCTCTGAAGGTATATGAAATTTCTTAGAAGTAATTGTTAGTAAAAATGTGAGGCTGGATTTTTCATCTAAAAGACATCTATTATTTTGCTTAAATAATACCCAATATACCAAAAATAGCAACTTTCATACATCCTAAGTATGGAGAAATCCTCTTAAATGGAGGTGCAGTTGTGGTCATCAAAAAGGCTCCTGATTTGAAGAAGGAGAGTTTCGAAGACATGAGAAATGAGGACTTATGTATGGTGATATCATGTATTGTTTCTTCCATTCATTATGTCTATATATTATTTTTATAACTAGACATAACAAGTAGAATTCATCTGAGATTTTACTTTGTGTTTACTCATGATGAAAAGCCCACTAGTTGAAAAATATTTTGTCATTTAGAATTGATTTTTGCAAATGATGATAACATGCTATTGTTTCTTCCATTCATTATGTCTATATATTATTTTTATAACTAGACATAACAAGTAGAATTCATCTGAGATTTTACTTTGTGTTTACTCATGATGAAAAGCCCACTAGTTGAAAAATATTTTGTCATTTAGAATTGATTTTTGCAAATGATGATAACATGCTATTGTGTAATCTTTTAGTTTTCCATTATATATATCTGACTAGTGAGCTCCCAAGGTGCCAACACTAAAATTGATGTAGTAGTGCAGCTCATATTAACATTGTATAAACCTGTTATGTTGCAAATCCAGACTGAAATTAGAGAGTTCTTCAATCAATAATTCCAGTTTATCAAGTTTGATATTTGTGGGTAACAATGATGGGTCATAGTCATACACGTTCCATTATCTGGCTACGAATGTTGGCACTATTAAGAAGGTGGGTTTGTCTTTGATTGAAAAGTCTAAGATAGAGGAGTTAGATGAACAATGGAAGACGTAGGGTAAACAATAAGATTGTTATCACTTGAAATGGAATGCTTTGAAGAGAGAAAAGAAAAAGGTTAAACTCGATCTGTGTAATGGGGCTGATAAGAAAAAGAATAATGGAGAACAAGAGCTATTCTTGTCTTAAGTATTTCTGCTTGGCAGAGTCCTTTAAGTTTGGATGCTATAATAGCTTAAATAATTCAAGGCCAGCTTTGTGGGAGAGAGTGGTGAAGATGGGTCGTGGTTTGATGGAAACATTAAAGATAGAGGTGTTGGGTAACAATACAAGAAAAAACAATGTTAAAACATTCTTACTTGCTAATGAGTCATAGCTAAATTTTAGTGGCAGCTTGCCTGGGCTGTGCACATTCTTCCACAACTCACTTATCGTTTGGTTCCTCATGGACATGATTGCCAATTGCAGATCACAATATTTCCTAGCAATTTCTCCTGTACGAATAGTAAAATATTCTAGCTCAAACCATATCTCCTGCATTTTGCACAAACTTTTTCCAAGCCTCTTCTTCATTCAGAAAATCTGTCATGACATCTTGATTGGTCATCATTTGCCTACACACTCCAAAGATTCTGTTGTTTGTAGGATCTTACAGTTGGCTTGCTCATTGTCTTGTGGAATTCCTACAATATCAAAATCAATCTTGTAGGGGCAGAATTTCATAATGGTAGTGAATAAACTGAACGGCATGGTCCCTGAATGCCAGTAGAAACCAAGGGCATTGTAAATAACAATAACAGCCCAAAAAGGAAGACTTGGCATGAGATCGTAAATAATAGAGAGAGCTTAGGAATGGTGGCTCAACTCAACTTTGTAAATACTAACAAAGAAGGCCAGGAAATGAAGAATCATTTTGAAAATAATGCTGGTGAACTTGATTAGAGGTATGTTCCTTTTCTGCTTAAGTGGATTGTGGGGCATCCAAAATGAAGTTAATGAGCTTACTAGTATTGAATGGCTTGGTATTTAGTAAATCTCAAATTGATTGAAGTGTGTTTATATTTACATTGTTAGTAAGAACTTTCAAAGGTGATACTATGGTTGTTTGACACATATGATACTTGAAATTTTATGCTACTCACTAATGTTAGGAAAATAATGGTATTTGCACTCTTTGCTATACACTTGTTTTTTACACCCAACCTTTAGACCTTCATTTCAAATTAAGACAGAGATCACATTTCCTTGAATTTCTAAACTAAAATATTTTTTTCTTGTGTTACTCAAAGTTTGTAATTGAGGTGAGTTGAAGAGCTTCTCATTTTAGCTCATGCTATAATCACATATACATGTTATAAGATGCTATACTTATTTATATTGGGACCCTTTTTCCTCCCTTTTGTGAAGTAGTCTGCGGACTATTATGTGGGCTGTTCAATTCGCAAGGAGTGATATCCTATTTGGTCTTGTGTTTTTATTTTACACATGGTGTTTGAGGAAATGTCCTCCTATGGGCTCTTTGGTGGTGTGTGGTAGCTTTTTTCATTAGCATGTCAAAGTAAAAATAAAAGACAGTTTAATGGAAGTCTTTTGTTGGTAACCTTTTTCTACACTAATACCTGAATTAGGTTGAGATCATATGGATGTTGCTTTTTCTACTTAATATTACATTAGAAGATGGCGCATGCTAACTTATGTTGAGATTGACACTTTGAGATGTTTATATCTCATTGGCTATGGAAATTGAGATATGACATTTGAGCATGTCAAAGATGATTCTTGGGTTCTCTAAGGGGATCTCACAAAGTTTGAGAATTCTCATGAGGAATTGTACTCTTTTGTTCATAAAAAGTGGTGGTTGTTCAATCAGCTAGAATTTAGACTGCCTCTTGCTGAAAGAAGTTCTTATTTGTTAATGATAACTACAGAGTCGTGTCTTGCTGTATTGGTTAAAATTCTACTCTTATGAAGGGTGCAGCGTGGCATTTTTCTGGGACTGTTCTAAATATGTTAGCAATCCTTTGTCCTATCAAACTTAAGAATTGATGAATTATTCTCACAAAAACTTGCTTAACGGTGGTCTTTCTTTTACCAGTCAAGTGTCTTTAATGGTTGTTGTGAGTAATAAGATTAAGCCAAGGTCAATGCTTCATTGGACCTAAATGTATTCTTAGGTCTCATGGTTTTTTAAAATTGGTACAGTAAATTATATGCAATTTTAAAAAGGCATCTGATGCAGGAGCAGGAGCAGGAGCATCTGCATCATGATGTTTGAATTACAATCAAAATCGGCAGCCAGCAGTAAACTATAAGTTAGTTACAAAAAAACTAAGCATGTGCTAGTTACAACTGTAACTAATTCTGTTACAGTAGTCGATTACAGCAGTAATCACTTAGCAAGGCTTGGCTGCTTGTGTGGCTAGTAGTATAAAATAGCTGTAATTCCAATTGTAAATCAGCTTTGTTGATAAAGAAGAATTTACTTTAGCCTTGAGTGCTAATATTTAGAGATGAGTTCTCTATGCAGAGGTGTTGTCCGCCTATAAACTTCTCTAAGCATCATCGTCATAACCCCATGATGATTGGTTCTTATTATTTATTCACAAAAAATGGAACTATAATGACTGGTACATCTTTCTTTGTTTCTTTTTCATTTTTTATTTTTTTAATGAGAGATTTTTTTTTTTCATTGATGGAGTGATTTGCTCTAATGCAATATAAGAGTTACACTAATGGAGAAAGATGATTTAGTGTCTCTCTATAAGTGGATGAGATTGTATAACATATATAATATCAAGGTGTTGGCTTCATTCTATGCACGCTTTTCACCTATATTTTAAATGCCAGGAGATGGAAAAAGGAAGTAGACCTTCTTAATGACATAACCACTTCAAACCAAAGATTACACAATACAATCTTAGTGAGGAAGCCAGCACAGTTCCTATGTCTATCACATGCCTTATATGTAAAGAATAAATCCTATCAATCTGTTTATATATGTATGTGCAGGTTTGTGTGAGCAACAAGAAATAGAAATATACAACAAGTGAAGCTTCAGACAAAGAATGACATATTAGTTTGACAACCTTGGACAAGATATGCTTACAGTGGGAAGGAAAAGTCTTGATAGAGTAAATTTCATTTGTGGGTCAATATCTAGTGGGAAGCGTAACAGATGTGTCATTTTTCCAACTTGGTTGCTGAAGATCCAGGGAAAAAAAATCCCTCCCCGCCTCTCCCTTTCAAGATATCCTACTCTCTATGCATACATTTATATGGAATGTCAATGGTGTACTTGTGATTAAAGTTACACACACATGATCTTTTTATGGCAGAGTCCCATTTATTCATATTTGCACAAAGTGCGCTCAATTACTCTATTCTTAATAAAGGATGAAGAATCAATCTTTCTTTGTGTGACAAATTTATAATTGACTTTAAGCCCTTAGAATCTTCATTACAAATATTGACTCATGTAGATAGTTTGCTTGCATATGGTGTCTTATATTCAGTCAAAGAAAAATAAAAATGGCAGATGAATGAATTCATTCTCCTTTGTTGTTGCATTGAAAACCATGTTATATTGTTGTATCCCAAACTAAAATTTTTAAAACCTTAACGATTACATCTTAATTGCTTTTGCTTAATATTTGACTCAACTCAACTAAGCCTTAATCCCAATTAAATTTGGGTTGGCTATAAATTCTTATCAACTAATAATTAAGATATTCAATAGAACCTCAATAGCTGCGTCGTTACCCCAAGCTGGTGAAAGAGGCACTAGTGATTATCCCCATTATTTAACTAGACAATCTTCCAGGTGGACCCAAAACTTGAATTAGTAGTCAATCTTTGTTATGGATGGAAGGTTGATTTAACACCAATGCTGCTCCATTATATTGTGGTGCTCATTCCTCGAAATGAGTGACGATCTTGAACAAGTAAATGTAATGTCCAAAGCTGAGGCCATTCTTAACTTCTTAATTTTTACAAAGTTACAACTCATGAAAAGATGCTCAAAAGCAATTGCCTGGAAGGCCTGCATAAATCCAAAAGAACTTTGTTTTGGTGATGATTATGTACAGGACTTGAATTCTCTAGCAAATAATGTTGTGAACTCAAAGCTTGATGACAAACTTAATTTTTACAGAGTTACAACTCATGGAAGGATGCTCAAAAGCAATTGCCTGGAAGACCTGCATAAATCTAAAAGAACTTAGTTTTGGTGATGATTATGTACAAGATTTGAATTTTTTAGCAAATAGTGCTGTGAACTCAAAACTTAAAGACAAACTTGATAATTGGTGGTTTGGAGATGTTTCATTTCTTTGAATAGATCAATTTAATGAAGTCATTCAAACTATTAAAAGTAAAGGGCTGAGATCACAGTTTGGAGGATCATGAAGGGCTCGTTGGTGCAAAATGGCTTTCCTAAATCACTTTTGGGCTTCACAATTTGGCTCCCAAACATCTAAACCCACAATTACAAAGAGTTACAACTAAATGCTTGTTTAATGTGCTCCACGTGGTAGAAATTTTAGTTTTTTGCAATTTTCTCTACACCTATGCTAGAAAGAATTGATTCTATGTTGGAGCAGTCATTTTCCAGATCTCTTGGTTAAGAATTATGGAGACAATGAAAGTGGTTATGTTGTGGGCATTGTTTTAAGGGTGGTTGAATCTTATGTTTATTTTCTTTCAAGCAAACCCGCACCAAAAATATTTGCTATTGGAAGATTGATAAATGGTTATCTTATGCTAGTTGCAAGGAATGAGAACCTTAGTGCTATAAGTTTTCAGTCACTTGCAGAAGCAATACCAAAAGATGATCAGCAATGTGATCAAACCTATATACTCTATAGAACCATTGACATTAATCTCAATGTATGGAATTTTGATGTTGGTTTAAAAGAAAAAATATATGTGCTTGCATAGCTATTGAGTCTTATATGTGCCGTAGTTATGAGTCTTATGACTGTTTAGCCCAGAGAGTAAGAGATATGGAAGAAGTAAAGTGGACTGAAAACTTGGTGAGCTAGCCCATGTATCAGAGTAGCCACCCTTAATTTTTAACATCTTAACACAAATATCCACAGGCCCAAACTCCAACCATCCTTCATATAGTGACATGCTCAGTGTGTGGTTGAGTACCCCTCTCAGCCAAGAATAGGCCTGAAAGTTCAATATCCAGAAGCTTGGGCTCAAGATTTTTTGGCTAGGAATGGGGTACACCTTGTAAGTTAAAACTCTTTTAAACTCCTCTAAAGAAAATGTGGAAAACTTTGCAATAGGCCCATTGACTTTCAAGTCCTTTAGTCATTTACTCTACCACCAATCCAAATACTTTGGAAGAGTGATGTTTATCTCATATTCCCTTCACCTTAGTAGCTAAATCAAATGGGTTAAATAAACCTCAAGAGACAAAAGTAACTCCTTTAGGGATGAGAATACATTACTAAAAAAAAATAGGAATTTGCTGTTATACTGCATCTCCATAGATTGTCTAGACTTTAGAGGTAAATAAATAAAGGTCTCTAAAATAGATTGGTTCCAAATTTATTTTATTCAAGAGGTTTGAGTTCTTTTTTTTTTTTTTTTTTTTTTTTTTTTTTTTTATCAAACAAAACTAATTTCAAATCTTGTGCTATCACCTGACAAATAAAATCATTTGCAATTTCAGAAGTGAGTCTTAAGAAACAAGGGAAACAGCTAGATTTGATTCCTTTGAAACTGAGAGAGATCCAGGTATTCGCTTTCATCTT
The DNA here is from genome assembly GCA_032727855.1 of Quercus ilex subsp. ballota. Lineage (NCBI taxonomy): Eukaryota > Viridiplantae > Streptophyta > Magnoliopsida > Fagales > Fagaceae > Quercus > Quercus ilex. The sequence continues at coordinate 16,755,184 of CM064910.1, forward strand.
AGTTCATAAGATAGAGGCCTATAAAGATTGACCCATATAATTGCCCCTTGGACCTCATGCCCTGTAACATTGACTTAAAACCGCCTTGCTACTGACTTAAAACCGCCTTGCTCCGACATTTTCGGTCATCATGTTATTCTATTTTTGGCTGCTCAATAAATATAGGAACTCAACATATTTCAGAGTGTAATTAATAGTACATAATAAAAATAACATAAATAATAAACACAAATTAAAGTGACAAAAATTTTGTAAAAATGTTGTAAAATAATTTATGACCGTAGTAGTACTCTCTTTGGAGAGCTTATTATGAATTAAAATTTCTTGAAGCATATCAAACATCCTTTAATCAGATCTTTGAGCGCATTTTTTTGTACACCTGAATTGCTTAGGATGGATCATACTATGACAATTCTCGCAGACAACTTCCCATTATAAAGTCATCCAACAATATCTACAAACATCATAATCATGAACCAGAACAAATGGTACACAAATGATACAACCAAAAACAAAGATGATATATTATTACTTCCAAGTATATGTACAATATTACTAAGATATGTCACCAAAAACAGGAATGTCATTCTATCAATTATCTCTCAATTTCCTTGACTATTCCCTTCTTTCTTTTCTATCTTTGAAAAACCCAAATAACAAGGGTTTTTCCATTTCCTTTCATTTCATTTCATTTAATCAAAGAAAAAGTAAAAAAAGTAAGCTAAAAGGACAATATTAAAAGGTATAGTTGTTGGTTGGGGTTACTGGTAAGTGGTTAGGGTCTTCTCTATCTTATCAACATCTTCTTGTGTGTTTCCACCTTTAGGCAAAAACAGAGCCACAGGACAATGCCATCAAACACACAGCAGCTTGTTCCTCTTCCTTCAACTTCCTCCTCCTCTGGCACCTCTGTTTTTTCATCACTGATGGTAACCTTTGCAGCAAGAAATCATTTCCCAAAGCCATTAATTTTGTCTTCAAAGAATCTCTCAGATTTTTGCCACCATTGCCAACAGCTTTAGCAGTGGATGTGGTTGTGGTTGTGACATTGGAATTGGATTTGGTGGTAGTGGTAGTAGCTCGAGCATTTGATCTATATTTTTTCCTATATGATACATGACTCAAACCCATCATAGAATTCCTCCTCTTTCTGTCCCTGATCCCACAGGCATTACACAGTGACTGAAAAAGCAACAAACAAAAAGACCCATTAATCAAAATCACCAACACACATCACAAAATGACAAACAAAGAAGACTAATCTCAGATTATTTTTAATTAAAAAATAAGACTAATCAAATTGGCAAAGTAGTAAATAAATACCCAAAATTCAAACCAATGCAACAGAATTGAAAAACATTCCCCCAAAGAAAACCCAAATTGAGAAGACTAAAAAATTCAGATAAGAAATCAGTATATAAAAGGCATTCAGATTATAATAAATCAGTCGCTAGGAACAGAGAAACCCAAATATCAAGGTCACAAACCAACACAAATTGAAGATGAAGTCCCAAATGATGACTGAGGAAATTGGAAAGGAAAAAATTAGAAACACTTTAAATCAAAAGCATAAACCCAGAATAATAATCAGAGTAAAATTACAGGAGAATAGTGATTTACTTTGAAAATATTAAAATAACATGTATAATTTTTTTTTTTTTAAGTAAGAAACAGTAGAGGGACCCATTGATCTAAATCAAAAAACCAAGTCAAACATATTTCAAGGAAAAAAAAAAGTGTACAATAACCAGCGTGATAGGTATTGAAGTGACCAAAAAGACTAAGGACCCATATGAGTCAAAATCAAAAAAACCCAAATGGAGAAATGAGTGACGCACAGAAATAGTGACTGAAAAGATCAAAAACTAGAAAAACCCCACAGCTCAAAATCAAAAACTCAATCAGGCAAAAAGGTTATGGAGGTGGGGAAAATCACCTTGGGCCCAGCTGGCCCACCTCTCCACAAGGGTGTCTTTGTGGTCTTGCAAACAGTACAGCACTTCTTGTTCTCAATCACATCCACAGACAATGATTCCTGAATAATAATAACACCAACATTAGCAGCTGTTATCATATTTAATGCCAAACAAACATAAATAGAAAGCAAAAAAAAAAAAAAAATTACAGTTGTCTTCTTTTTCTTTCTTCTTTTTTCAAATGCAGAAAAAGCAAAGAAACAAGCTTTCTAGTCACTCTAAAATCAAAAACTCACCTTTTCACTAAGATCCATCATGCACATCAAAGAGAGAGAGTAGTGGGTTTTGAAGGTTACAGTGATTCAAGCTCTATAAAAAGTGTGAGAAAACCCAAATCATTTCTTGAAAAAACAGAGAGAAACAGAGGAACTCATAAAACCAAAAAAGAAAGCCCAAAACCCAAAAAGGAATAATACCCAAAAACCAGAAGAGAGGGAGAGAGAGAGATACTAAATAGGACCTACATGCCAATGAGAGAGACAAAATGGGTTTTAGAGAGAGAGGGTTCAGTGGATAGGCTCAAAAACCCTAGGGTTTATTTTTTGTGGGGTTGAGTAAATGACTAAAATGGCCTTGATTTGGCAAATAATTTTGGTGGCAGCACAGGGCACACCGCCAAATTTTCTGTGAGGTGTGGGCCTGTGGGGACCACGTGTCAGCATGCACGAGTGCATGGTGGGTAATAATATATTGTGTCACTATCAGTATCAGCAATGGCTGCACTGCAGACCGTACACATAATGTAATATGGGGCTCATGCTTATTGTATCGTATTGCTTTTATGAAATTTGATTCTAATAAGAATAAAATTTTAATGTTTATTTTTTTGATTTTTTAAGCTATAGATGGATATATGATTGTGTTGGAAAACCCCAAACGGTGAAATGCTTTATATAACAATATGGTTTCTTGTTGCTACTGACAAGTATGGAGATTTTTTTTTTTTTTTTTTTTTTTTTTTTTTGTAGAAAGTAACAAAAAATTTTGGGAGTGGAATTGAGAAAGAAACATAGTGTTAAAAACACATTTCACAACCCTTTTGGCTCCAAAAGAATTTATAAGGAAGGAAATGTTAATAGCTCCACACTTCAAAACCATGAATTTTACACTTATGGGGAAACTTTATAAGAAAACATAGACATAACAAATAGGTTTTGTAGCTCAATGATATATCCAACTCTAGTTTGCGTTTGATTTGGGATTTCATTCCTAGCTTATTGTTAATTTATGGGTCTTTGGCCAAGAAAAAAAGAGAGAAATGTTAATGGTTCCACGTTTTTAAATCATGAATGTTACACTTGAGAATAACATCTATACATATGAGGACACTTAATAAGAACCTTGTATATTGCCTTGCCTAAAGAATAAGCTCGACTTGTTTAAATACTGTCTTACTCTTTATCCCAACTTGACAAGTCTTGGTGAGACCACTAAACAATTGGGTTAGTTATATAATATATTTGATAAATTTACAACACTCTAAATGGTTTAATAGAAAAGGGTTTTCCAATGATAAATACACTGTGTGATTCTTCTTTAGTCTCAAAATTTCACAGAACCTACAATGGTTGCAAAATTAGCATATAGGAAAAGAAAAATAAGGGTTGCAATGCAATGATAGGATGTGCAAGAACTAAAAGAAAACCGTGTGACCAGATATCCCAAGAACCTTTTTTTGGGTGAGGTAGTGGATAAAGTAGGGACAAAAAAAGGGAATGATGCAGAAAAAAATGGACAAAATGTGGGCAGATTATCAGGGTTACACAATGGAAGACAAAGCTCTATACTCTAGTACACCAATACACACCATCTTCCTTTGTCTTTGTGATCAGACAAAAAGCCCCCAAACCTTTATGGACCACCAAAGCTCACTCCAGCCATACTCTTTTTTAGTGGTGTATTTGTTTTTGGTGGATAACATACACTATATAGTTGTTGGCAAAAGGCCCTGAAAAAGAGATTGTGTTATGGTCTTGACTCTTGAGCTCTCTCCCCTGTGCATATAATGCAAATACCCAAGGTGGATTCCATGCCTATATATCTGATTCAATAATAAATGGGCAACTGCCATTTTTAGGTAATTGTCTTCTAAAATAATGTCATTTGTAATAGGGGTTTTTTGTTTTGCTTTTGTTTTTTTTTTTTTTCGAATACCATTGGAGCTAGTTGTTTATATTAGTTTATGAGCATATACTGATATACCCTCATCTTACGATCTCAACTTAAAATTTGTATAATTAAATTCAAACACATAATTAAGAACAGCACCTCAATTTTTTCAATAATTCAAATATGGTTGCATTGATCAAACTCTTAAAGTGCAGCACTTAAGCATTGAGCAAAAATTTTGAGATTCTTATATAATTTTGACAACAAAATGTAGTGTGATATTTCTGATTTGACAATAAAAAAAGGGATGTATGTTGATGTAAAGATATAGTGTCATTCTTACACAAAATGATAGGTTCTTTCTTTTATATATACGAGTCTGTAGCTTCTGATAATGTATAGAATAGGAGTTGGTTCCACTTGTCATGAGAAACCCATGGGGCTCCTAAATGGTTTTTTTTATAGTTTTTTTAGTTCTTTTTATTCTTTCTTACAAATAAATTTTAATAGTAATAGCAAACTTACTGAACATTCATATCAATGTTTGCAATTACAATATGTTATGTGCAGCTAAATAATTTAACAAAGGAGAACACAATTCTAGTTGAGAAATTACGTATTGCTAAGATTATGTACAACAACATAGATGGTGACAACAAAGAGATTCTATTTTCCAATAATGATGCTATCAGTGCTACCTGTGCAAAAACATATGAGGAGGCAGTCACAGGGTCATTGGATAAAAGTCTCCAGGCAGGTATTCCTTGGATATTTTTTAAGTTGTATGATAAGTGTATTTGTATGTCTTTAGATTGAAGGGAAAGTAGGGATTGTAATGTTCTTTCATAGATTATAGATTAAAACTGGCCATGGGCCAGGATAAACAGCCATGGGATTAGGCCAAAGACAGAAAATGGGCATTGATTTAGGGGCACACAGGACTAAATAGCACTTACATCACATAATATGTGTAAGCTTATAATTTTTATGATGTATTGCTCTGTATAATTAATTAAAACTTGATTGTTATTGTCTTACAAAAATGTGTTTCACTTTGCTTGTTTGATGTACTTAGGTCTCCGTCATTTGGAAGACTGAACTCTGCATAATTGGGACATGACCATATACATTATACCAAGGTTGTTGAAATTATTTTTCACTAATTGGTCCTTTGAGGAACCTCACATCATTTATATTTAAGTATTTTTGTTTGCTCATTGGCAAGCATTATTGCTTTACTCAAGAACGGTTAACATTTTTTTTCTTATTTGATTATTTAATAAAGGTTCCCGGGGGATCATGGTGAGAGTAAATTGTAACCAAAAGACCTTTCCCAGCTACTACAATATTGCTGAAAATCTCAACATGAATCCCCAACTACTACAATATTTCCCAGCTACTACAATATTTGTTCTTTGTTTTTATCATTTTTATTGTTTCCAGCTAACATTGAAATGTCTTTTGTCCAATGCCGGCTTTTGCTGCATCAGTTAAATGGATTTTGAGTCATTATGTACGGCTAGTGTTCTTCTTTGTATGTGAGCTAAGCTTCTTCTGGGAGTTTATGCAAATTCACAATGGTGGTCAATTATGTATTGTAGCTATAGTTAAGGGCAGAGAGGAGTGGTTTGCTGTGACTTTGAGTGCAATTCACAAAAGAATTAAGGAAGAACCTTAAGATGATATCTTTAATTACTACCCTTAATTTTGAGTGCAATTGACTGAAGAAAAAAGAATTAAAGAAGAACTTGAACATGATATCTTCAATTGCTACTTTTGATTCTCACCGACACACATATCATGTGTTAGCATAGGATCATAGTTGGCTGCTGCTTTTGGTCAGATGTGAAGACAAATGCATCATATATTTGATATGCACCCTAAACTATTTCAACATCAACAAAATTAATAATTGGATTCATATCTTATAACTGGAATTTAGAAGTCATGTAGATGTGGGGTACATATATGATTAATGCATTGATAACAATCAAGGTTTTTTTCCCCCCCTCAAAAAATCAGGCCCAAAACTTGATTTAAATTAAAGCCACAAGTGATAACTTTCATTCACTTCACTATATTGGGCTTCCATACTCAATTTTATCTGTTTAATAAAATTTCTCCCTAATTCACCATATACTTGTATTTAGTCTAAAATACAATAGAAACTCGCATACTTGACATCCAATGACTCCCTAAAATCCAGCCATACCCACTCCTAACAACCACTCAAACTCCAGTATACCACTACCAAACTACTTTCCTCAGTCATGGAATATAAACAATCGAGAGAGATGAAAACTCACTTTTAAATCCCCTTGGAATGGATGAGACGTGCCACCAACACTTTATACTTCACTACTTTAGAGTCTTACATTCTTCCAATAAGCCACAACACATTAAAAAAATGACACCTGAGATATTTCCAAATAAACCAAGGTAAAATAAAATAGTTTTTTTGGCAGTAAAATTGTAGCACTATTGAAACGTCATTCAGGCAATCTCACAAACACATCAATGGCATGCCAACGATGCTCATCTAATAGAAACACAAACACAAACAAACGAAAAAAAAAAGCGTCTCATATTAATATAAACAAAGCATAAAAGTTTTGGACAAAAAAAAAAAGAATTGAAACAGAGAATAAAAGTTTTGCACCCAAAAAAAAGAATTGAGATGTAGAGATACCTTAACCAAAGCAGGGAGGTTCTGTCAGTATTTATAAACCGTGTGGAAAGGAATAAAGGGAGGAAGGAAATCAGATAGGTAGCTGTTACTGAGAAACAATAGAGCAGGAAGATGGGTAGCTTTCAAACTCTCTGTTTTCTCACACAATACCTGAACAAACTCTTTGTTTTCTCACACAATACCTGAACGCTTCAATGTTTTTTTTTTTTTCTTTTTTCTTTTTCCTCCCTTTAAGCTTCCCTCTACGTTACATATTACAATACCCTGAACTCAATATTTCCAAACCCTGAATGCAAAACCTAAACGCTTCCCTTTTTCTTTTTTTTTTCTTTTTTCTTTCTTCCAAACCGGCTTGAACGTACCTTTTCTTTTTTTCTTTTTTTCTTTTCCTCCCTTTAAGCTTCCCTCTACGTTACCCTAAACGCTTCCTTTTTTCTTTTCTTTTTTTCCTCTTCCTTCCAAACCGGCTTGAAAGTTTGATATTTTTAATTACGCTTCCTTTTGTTTTTTTATATTTTTTTCTTTTCTCTTCCCTCCAATCCGGATTGAAAGTTTGATATTTTTAATTTCTTTTTCCTTTAAGCGGAACTGAAAAGGCTTTGGTTTGGGCTTCATAGTGGAACTAAATAAATAGAAGGTGGGCTGAATTAAATAGATAGTGGAATTAAATAAATAGATAGTGGGAGTAAATAAATAAGTAGTGGGCTGCAAATTGTAAAAACCAATTAAAAATTGAAGGAAAAATTATTTTTTTAATAAAGAAAATAATGTGGCAGCTGATGTGGCGCAACGTGAGAGCAGCAGAATTAAATTCTACGCTTCAGCTTTTAGTAATATATAGATAAGAATATGTTAACAAGTACTTACTTGAACTCATTAAGGAAGAATTAAGCAAGTCTCATTATATTAGAAGTAACAAAAGCAAATAAATAAATATTTTCTTAACTAAATATAATCTGACTCACTATAAAATGTTAATAGATTGTAATAAAAAATTAATAATCTTATCAAATACACTTCAAATAGGATCTTTTTTTATATTTGAACTTTTCTTTCTTTCTTTGCTATCATTAGTAAAATAACATGACTTGGATAGATTTGAACCTACAATTTGATTCATGCTAAGGGGAATATAAATCATCTGTGTCGCTTTTTGTATTCCATTTTTTTTCAAAACAAATCACAACTTGTTATGTATGTTTTGGACGACGTTTGGCTCCAAGCTGGTTTTCCAATCCATTACGTAGCGATTTATAATACTATTTATTTATTATTTAAACAAATTACATGATTTGTTAAGAAAATCATGTGGCACATAGACTCTTTATTCACCACATCATAGGTTAGAATAAGATAGTTCCAAACTAGTTTGAAGCCAAATTTTTTCTGTATTCTTTTTACTTTTCTTATAAAATAACTAGTGTTTAGAATGAAAATTTAAAAAAAAAAAAAAAAAAAAAAAAAGAGACATATAGCAAATTGTAATTGATATAATATAAAGTGAATATAAAAAATGTTACGCAAAATTTGTATTGTGCTAAGTGGGTCTATGGTCTATTCAAATCACTACACTTATGCCTAAATTGTGAAAACATATTTACTATTCAAAAACAATAAGGGACAAAACGTGAGTAGCTGATAGAGTAGAGGTAACAGAATGAAAAAGAAAGCACGCACCAAAAACAGCTTTCTTTTTGCATTGGTTGACAAGAGTTAAAGGACCTCAACCGTTCGAAAAGAGGACAACAATAAACCAAAACTCTTTTGGCTTCCCAATATTTTAACTGTAATGCTTGGGAACAATATTTTTCTGCTGAAAATAGTGGACTATGAGTGATTGATAGTGTTGGGTCGATCTAAAAATAATTGTATCTAACATTCATAGTCGAGGATTTAAATAAGTTTTTAAGTGTAAAAAAGATTGTGTATGCATATTAATCATATTTTAATTACATCATGCTCAAAATAGAACACCACAATGAGTTGGAAAGCTATAAATTTAGGCCTGAAAAAGAGATTTTGGTCTGGTATGAGGCTCAATCTCCGATGAAGCAAATCAGGTTGGTCAATAGGCTGCTTTTCACTTCCCCATAATACAGACCAATTAATTCCCATTGCCCATCAAAAGAAGCGCCTTGAAATCTCTCTCTCACCCTGGCTGGAAGTGGACGCTAGACAGTGTGTGAGTGACTGTGTGCGCTTGGAGGAGAAAAGCTGTGACTTTCTTCGATAACATGAAATCATGTACTCCCTCCGTCTCATATTTCTTGTGCTATTTAAAAAGTCAAATTTTTTAAGAGAATATCATTTATTATCTTGTCTGTCTTTTAAAAATATATAAGTTTTCAAAACTACCCTTAAATAAATTTACCAAAATTTTTTTTTTTCAAATACTCTGTAGTAGTTTTGAAAATAAAATAGGGGTATAATAGGAACATTAATAAATTAATGACTTTTATTTTTAGAAACAGGACAATATTTTGGGACATCCCAAAATGAAATAGAGGACAAGAAATATGGGACGGAGAGAGTATGAAATTATATCTCTGTTCGTTTCTCATGTACCAAGGATGTGGACAGAATAATTTATGCTTATATGATTGGTTCCTATTTTTGTGATTAAAAAGAAAGGAAAATCAGAAAATGTTAACAAGCGCTTCTTTTTTTCTTTTCTTTTTTTTTTTTTTGTTTCTCAAGAAAAAAAAAAACGCGTGTTTGTTAAGGTCCCTGATCCCACGTAATAAATACTAGTTTTATATATATATATATATATATATATATATATAACTGAGTCTTTTTTTTTTTTTTTTGGTTAGTGATCCTATTTTATTAAAAAAAAAACTATGTTTTTTATTTTATTTATACTATTATTTAAGAGGCTTTCTCTATTTGGATACCTCTTTTTTTTTTTAAAAAAAATACCCCTACACTCATATGTTTAAGTAGAAATAAAACTAAATAACAATTTGGTAAAAATACAACTCTAACTCCCACTAAAATATTACCAAAAAAATAGGGTCACTCTCTTGTTATTTTATTTTTTATTTTTGAAAATTCTCCTATTAATTTTCAAATTGTTTTATCCACTTATAAATTAGATCCTCAAAATAAAAATTATATATATAAAATAAAAATACAAATTTTTATTTTGCTACAAAATACTAAATAGGACCACTAAAATAAAATTTAAAAAAGCCTCATCACACACTTCGCGCGTGTGATGAGGCTAGTATATATATAATTTTTATTTTGAAATTTTAATTTATAAGTAAATAAATCAATTTAAAAATTAATAAAAGAGTGGTCCTATTTTTTAGGCAATGTTTTAGTGGAAGTTAGGATTGCATTTTTACTAGATTGTCCTTTGGTTTTGTCTCTACTTAAACATAGGGGTGTAAGGGTATTTTTGAACTAAAAAAATGAGGAATCCAAATATGGGAAGCCCCTTAAATAATAGTATAGTTATATATATATATATATATATATAATTTTTATTTTGAAATTTTAATTTATAAGTGAATAAATCAATTTGAAAATTAATAGGAAAATGGTCCTATTTTTTAGGCAATGTTTTAGTGGGAGTTAGAGTTTCATTTTTACCAGATTGTCCTTTAGTTTTGTCTCTACTTAAACATAGGGGTATAAGGGCATTTTTGAACTAAAAAATTATGAATCCAAACAGGGAAAACACCTTAAATAATAGTATAGAAAATAAAATAAAATAGTCAAGTTCCTAACATGGGTCTTACCTAATAAAAAAAATAAAAATAAATGAAAGAAAAAAACATAAAAATATTTATAAAATTACAAAAAATAACATAAAGTTACAAAAAAGATAATAAAAAAATTGTCAAAAAAAAAAAGGTAAAAAAATTGTGGTTAACGAGACCGCACATTAACACAACCCAAAAAGAAAAAACCAAAGATTAATGCATTGTTTTTTTTTTTTTTTTTTTTTTTTTTGAGAAACAACTAAGGAGTAATGCTGATCCCCCAATTAAAGAAAAAAGTTAATAGGTTAAGTTTAGCTTTATATCAATTCTATATGAACTATTTACTTACATTAAATTTATTAATGCTAATTAAATTATCTCATTTCAATAATTAAGTTTAAAAAAATAAATTACACTTTTTATCCTTTAAATTTTTACATTATTTTTATTGTAGTATTTTATTTTTCACAATTTTCATTTTATTCCATTATATTTGATCCCGTTTTCATATTGGTTATGTCATTCAATACTGTTAATAATATTACTATTAAGTGTCAAATAAATAACGTCCACAAGTATGTCAAACATAAAATACAAGTGTCACCAGATTACTAATGGTTTAGATCTTGGAGGGTTATTCTTTCAACTCAACCTAGGGAGATTAGATTGAGAAATTTCCAACCTAATACAACTCATTGTGTAAAATCCAATCCAACCCAATCCACCTTGTTTGGGTTGGGTCGATTGGTTGTACTTACATATTTCATGCTTTGAGCTTTCTACTATTTAAACATTTTTTAAAGTAATTAATGCAATTCACATAATATGCTTAAATTATATTAAAAATTCATCAAAATAATTTATCAAAATACCAAATTAAATCAAACTTAAAAATCAAAATATGGGTAATAAAAGAAGCATATATATATATATATATATATATTGGATCGGATTGGTCAAATGGGCTGAAAAACTACTAATCTAAACCACGACCCAACCCAAGGCATCAAGACCAATATGAAAACAAAATAAAAATGAAGAGCCAAATTAAAATTTTGAAATGAAAATGATCCAAAAGTAAATAAATTCAATCTTTAACTGTCATAAGTGTACCTGAGTCTATTAAAAACTATGAACATTTTTGTGTGAAGATTTATTAATAACTTAAAATATGATTTTCTTCGATAATTTATTACGAGTCCATGTTTAGCTTATAAATAATAATAATAATAATTTCAAACCCTAATGATATCACTCAAACAAGTTATAGGAGTAGCTATTGAGGAAAAGTTCTTAGCTCCAAGTCCAATCTGCTTGTGGGGTAACTTGAGGGATGACTCGAACATTGTAGACTTCAATATACATCTATTTCATTCTCTAACAGCATATTTTATCTCCCATGGCACAGTCATTGGTTACAACTGGAATAGATAGCAAAGTAACACACACATAATTGTCCTGGTTGCTCAGTTACTATTTTTTTAATAAAGAATCCGCATGTAACTAGTAAACTTTTTATGATGGATGCCATGATTATTTTGGAGAGAACACAATTATTAAGGACTTCATTAGTTTATTTTATTCAAACACTCCCTGCTACTATGTTTAATGTTTAATACTGTTTGCTTTTGATATTTCGGAGTGAGAAATAGTTTTTTTTTTTTTTTTAATGAACAAAAAAAAGAACCTCACGCGTGTAATTATTGACCTGCCCTACTTAAACCCATTATTGATGGCGTGGGACACCCCTTGGCACGTTAAGGCTATTTGCGTCGTGGCACAGCATTTTTGTGAAGCACACGACTCGAACCCAGTAAGTCTTGAACTCACAGGTGTAACCAAGTCTAGGACTCCTACCAATGCACCACACCACAAGAAATAGTTATTTGTTTTGTATCCCTTGACCACCCCATATATTCGAGAGGATTGTCACGGATTACAAAAGTAAAACATTGATGTCCTCTCTTTACTACTAGTCTACTATAGAATACATAAACAATTCACCCCCTAAAACAGAGCACATTGTCGAGAAATTTCTCAAGAGCTATTTGTAATAATTGATAATATCTTTAAGAAACAAAAAGTTAATAATTGAACAAAACAGCGTCCAACTAAGCCTAGAGTTATGAGTTATGAGACAGCATTGATTGTATCATGCCTATGAAAATATATGAAGAATCCCTTTAATTCCACTTTCCATGCGATTATTAGATTGACCAACCTCCTCCAGCCTTACCAGGTCCTCATAAAAACAAGCACGATTACCAGTAATCATAAAAGTTCAGAAAATAAGAAAGGAATCCGTTTAAAAAATAAATAAATTTTAAAAAGTGAAAGAAAAAATAACTGTACTTGTGGAACATAGAGGATCAATAAGCAAATAGCTGCAATTTTGGAATACCATAAAACCAGATGACATTTTCTTTTCGTTGGATTCTTGAAGACTATGATGAATACCGTGCTTGGGTAATAGTAAATACCACAAAACTAAACTAGGCCCATTGTAAACAATAAAATTAATTTTGGATTTTTTTTTTTCAATGTTTTTCAAACTTCCTAAAATAGCAAGGTTCTTCAGCCATCAAATTATCAACCCAAAAAAAAAAATCAGAATTAATTCAAAATCAAACTGAAATAACTTTTTAATCAAACCGAACACCCTCTAAAGCTTGTTCCTACGCTACAGCAACTTGTGAACTATATGCTCCGGTAAAATTTTGAAGAATATACTTCAGTAATTTAGCTACACGCAAAGATGAAGAGATAATACTTCATTTAGCAAATCTTGCGTCAACAACAGAGGTTAACGTATATTAATCTAATGACTTCAGGGAGAAAAAGAAAAAAATCACAGTTCATACAAAATTTATTAACATATAGCCTTTATAGCAAAGTCAAGTGCAACACAAAAAAAAAGGCGGCAGACTAGAACTCTGATATCAATAAATATTAAGAAACTCTTTTCCTTCAATGAGTTTTAGACAACTTTTCATATCAAATCAGTAAACGGTATACCCTAGGCAAATACAATTTCGACTCAAAGGGGGGGAAAAATCATCACAACATACAATGAACATAAAAATCCAGTATCCCTCATAACTACAAGTGTCTATAGAGTGAATTTGGTAGTACAAAAATCACCCTGCAACTGACAGACTCCGACTCCATTCTATGGCAAATAGAACAAATGAAACAACTTATGAGACTCAACATTGACTTCACGGGAGAGCCCAATCACCTGGAATAACCATTCCCCAAAAAGAGAACTCTGGCTCCTCAACTTTGTTGCAGCAACAAATTCTAGTTCTGTCATATAACCAATCCAAGTATCCCTCAACATCTTAATCCAGCCATTACCGACACTTGTGCCAGTCCAGCACCCCCATAAATCATGCACCAGACTGGACCGAAGAGGACCCAAACACGACAAGACACCTGACCTGACCCCAACTAATCTCTCGCCACCAAATACTGCAATATTTTAAAAGAAAATATGTCAAGAGCATCAATAACAAAACATAGAGCAGCCATGCAAGCAAAGTTCAGATAGTTAACTCCAGAAATTTAATTGCACACTAACCAGAACAAAAGCTAATTGAATAAAAATAAAACACAAGACATGAGAGAAATAGTATAAAGATACCTTCAGTCAAATTTGAATCCACCTGAAGGAACAGAAGGAACTTCGCTCCCTCCAAAGTTGAACGTAGACTGGGCAGCATCACCTGGCATTGTCTCATCATCTTCCTCCAACCAATATGTCTCAAGAATCTTCACAGCCTTCTCATAAATCTCAGTATTGTCATGACTCTGGAGATTCTCAATTTTCTCTAGCCCCTCCGCATCATCAATCATTTGAGCATAGAGATTTACATCTCCAGTACTGCCCGAGTTCTTATCAGCTTCCCCTACCTTCAAAATGTTTTCAAGCCCTTCCAAACAAACTGTGACAATCCTTGGATCAGGGCAGATGAGAAGATCACACAAGGGCTTGATACACCCTTGATTTACCAGGTACCTGTGACCAACAAAGAGATATAATATCTGCAGACCAAACACTTACCCAAAGGCAAACTAGGACAACGAAACAAGATTTTTCGTACTTGATTTGTTCAGGAGAACCACCAGATGTGGCATTTGAGATTGCCCATGCAGCCTCTTTCCTAATATCAAACTCAGCATTTTGAAGCAAATTAACAAGGGGGGCAATTATATCAGCCGCAATAACAGCCTGCAACAAGCAATAAAGACCCCATTTTATGGTCACAGTTGAAGAGAAATTGTGTATTTAGATCCAAATTTCACGAAACTAAGACGAGCATAATAACAAATAGAGAGAAAAATGGATTAAACCATGTTGGAATAGCTTAAATCTATAGGTTACCTGAATCTGCTCCTTATTGCCAGCAGTGATATTTGAAATAGTCCAACAAGCTTCCTTCTTAATGCTCTTTTTATAATTATTGTTCAACAGGTTTAATAGGCAAGGAAGAGCATTGTGGTTGATAATAACCTGAACAGCAACAACACCTCATTAGTTGAAAGTGATACCAAATGTATAGGGTATGAAATGACAAATTTTTGTCTATTGATTGAAGGATTTGAGCTTTATTAATCAGTGGATTTCAAGTGACCACGTGTAAGATGTCATTTCAAATCCATCAAATTTTTTTATAGGTGTCAATTCAAATCCATAATATCACAAGTGTTTATTTAAGAAAATCCTCAGTTCTTATCATCATGTGCTGTTAAATTTATACAAATAATTGTTCTTCAAATCCCTTTATTTGAAATCCTCAAATCCAACCACAACATTCAAAAAGCACAATTTGCTCGCGTGTCTATGACTGTGGAGTGAGACTATATATTTTAAAGAAAAAAAAAGGATAATGTCTAGCCCTACTTCCCAAGTCTATTTCTTTGTACAGGCCTCGTAAGTACACCACGAAAATTCAGAAGAGGACAAAACCATTGTCTGATCTAATGCATTACAAAAGCTGGCCACACCAAAACCAAAAAAAAAAAAAAAAAAATTCACAGACCAAGAATAGTTGCCCACAGACAAATCCTGAGTGCATACATGAATACATCGCTCCATTTACAAGCATGTGACATAATAAAAAAATTAGGGAAGATTGTGTACCTAAATCTTAATGACTACATATACTTGGGAAAAAAACAATATAGCCCATATTTTATTATTCCAAGCTGCACAAGTTCCCAATACCTGAGTCTGCATATCATCTCCAGTCACAATATTTCCAACCGTACGAAGAGCAGGAATGAGCACAGAAGGAGATGGGTGGCTGAAAAATGGAAAGAAATTTTATAATTGAGTGCATAATATAGAGGTTTACACATCCCACCACAAAATAAGTACAACTCAATAAGGTTGAAGATCTAAGAACTCACAATAAAAGCTCAACAAGCCGAGGACAAACACCAGCTTCAATGACAGCTTGAATTTTGTCATTTGTACCATCAGAAAGATACGAGAGTGCCCAGCAAGCATCAGTTAAGACTTCTTCATCATTTGAATGAATAAGACGTGCAAGAGCTGGGAGTGCAGGCTTAACCTGAGCAGTAAACAATACAGCATAATATATAACATCACAATGGTTGGTGAAGGCAAGTTTTCAAAAACTGCAACCCCACAATATTATTTTAGATTTTAGACTAATTAATAGCCTCGGCAGCATCGCCCACAGTTTCATAATTTGTTAAGTTTCAAAGAGCATCCAAGATAGCTAACCTGATCAAAAGGAGGCTGAGGCTTGCCTCGGCAAAAATTTGACAGTGTCCAGGTAGCATTTCTCAGCATAGAAAGCTTGGCATGCTCATTCAACTGTGCCAGCAATGGAAGCAAAGCCCCATTGCCTAGGACAAGGTCACGACATCTAGGGGAATCACCAGCAACATTTCCCAATGCCCACACAGCCTGGACATCCAAAAGATATAGGTGGAGGTCAAGTTATTTTACTTAAAAATGCCAACTTGATTAACTTCATAAAATAGTGCCAAAAGTACTAAAGAGCTAGTTTAAGCACCTAAATCACATTCATACCTGCTCACGAACATCATCACTAGGAGAACCAAGAAGTTTGACAAATATTGGGACAGCCCCATGATCAATTACCACTTTAGTGTTCTCAGATGTCCCAGAAGCAATGTTAGTGAGAGCCCAGGCTGCCTCAAACTATAAAAAGTTTCAAGCAATAACAATGTTAAATTCATGGTCACATACATCTAAAAAAACCATCAGATAATAGACAGCATGCAATAGACCTGAAGCTGTGGGTAGTCCTCCCTCATGAGAAACTCAACAAAGCGAGGAACAACGCCCGACTGTATCACTTCCTCAATTGGAGGGCTGCGCTCTGGTAAAGAAAAAAAAGGTGAATAATTTAAACAAATATATATGTACAACAGATGCATTAGACTAGAGAGATCAAATTTCTTACCAATTGAAAGCAATTTCCTGAACTGAGTAGTTGCCTCAAGCTGCAGATTACTATCATCACTCCACACTCCCGCAACCATGGATGGTAGATGTTCTAACTGCACTTGAACAATTCAACCATAATTAGCATGATAATCACCAATAATACCAAGAACTAACACCAGAGCAATTCCAAATCAGTAAAATGTTAAACAATTTGCATAGCAAAATCCATGATTAGAGAACTTCAGTAAAAGCAAGTTGTTTTGATCTGATCTTTTTTTAAGGACAAGCATAATAAGAGCAATCCTATGCATTCAATATAACCAATCCAACTAAATCACCAGTAACCATTCTGATCAAACTCTAAATTCAAGTAAATTCCACTGAAACCTTCAATGTAACTAAAACAATTTTGAAAAATAAATTAAAACCATGAATAGATGATCCAACCAAACCCGAACTCCAAATCAAAATCCATTGAAGCAATAGCAGATGAACTAAAACCGATACAACTGGACCATAATTTAAAGAAAATTCCATAGAAACCTCTACAAAGACTGACAAAAAAATTTCCAGCTAAAAAGCTGATAAACCTAACCAAATCCTCAAAATCATAGAAACTGAGCTAAAACACTAAAAAACCAATCTAATTAAACTAAATTCCATCAAAACCTCTACAATGCCCCAAACAACATCCAGCTAGAACAACAATAGTCAATCCACCCAAAACCTATCATAACGAAAGTAAATGAACTAAAACAATAGAAAAGTATTGATGTTACAAAAACAATATACAGCTATAACACTGTTAGAGGTCCCAAACAAACCATAGTTCCCTGAGCAAAGTCATTCATCAAAAACTACATAAATTAAACAAAATCTCATCAGATTTTACATAACCAGAACATTATCCAGCTTGTTCACCAATATAAGATCCAACTAATCCCTATTCTCCCACCCAAAAATAAGCTCAAGCACTTCAAAACCAATCGAAATTCCAATTGAACCCCAAATTAAATGCAAATCCCATCAAAACCTTTAATCAAACGAAAAATTAACAGTAATAAAACAAATATAAAAATACCAATAGACAACCCAACAATTTATTCCCTAACAAAAAACCCATCAAAACCAAATTAAATTATTCTAAAACTCCTCATTCCCCCATCCAAAACCAGTCAAAAACCATAAGATTTGAACTAAACCCATCCAATCGAACTTCAATAAACCCTTTAGCTTCAATCAAACCCTGATTCTCCAACAAAATTCTTTGATACCAAAAACGACAAATCCCAACCAAAACAGCATCCAGCTAAAACCATAATTCCCCTATCGAAAACTCGTTACAACCATAACAACTGAACAATAAGCAATCCAATCAAACTTCAATAAACCTTTCAGCTCCAATCAAACCCTAATTGCCCAACCAAAACTGAAAGCAAATTAAGCTTAAAACACCACCCCAACCCCCAATCAAACCCTAAATTAGAGCAAAAACTCCATCAACAACTAAAAAGGACATCAGCAACACGATCTCAACCAAAACATCATCCAACTTAAAACCCTAATTCCCCTATCGAAAGCTCATCACAATCATAACAAATGAACAATAAACAATCCAATCAAACTTTAATAAACCCTCCAGCTCCAATAAAACCCTAAATTAAAGCAAGAAGTTCATTTAACCTCTTTCCTTTTCATATATATAAAAAACCAAAATGACATCAATAGCAAGATCTCAACAAAATATCATCCAACTAAAAACCCTAACTCTCCAATCGAAAACTCATTACAACCCTAACCAATGAACAATAAACAATCCAATCGAACTTCAATAAACCCCCCAGCTCCAATCAAACCACAAATTAAAGCAAAAAATTCATTTAACCTCTTTTCCTTTTCAAACTCCCTCCTTGGAGGGGCATGGGGCTTAGTCAAATAGAACCGGGTTGCACTGCTTGATTATATATAAAAAACCAAAATGACATCAACGACACAATCTCAACAAAACATAATCCAGCTAAAAACCCTAACTCCCCTATCGAAAACTCATTACAATCACAAGAAATGAACAATAAACAATCCAATCGAACTTCAACAAACCCCTCAGCTCCAATCAAACCCAAAATTAAAGAAAAAATAAATAAAAATCAATAGCAAAACTCATTTTCATTTCAACATACAATCAAAAATTCCAAAACGACGATCACAACCAAAATTAAAGCCTAAATTAAGGCAAAAATTCCATTTAACCTCATTTCCATTTCATATACATAAAAAAAAAAAATTAAAAAAAAAAAAACCAAAATGACATCGATAACACGATCTCAACAAATTATCATCCAGCTGAAAACCCTAATTCCCCTATCGAAAACTCATTACAATTTACAACCATAACAAATGAACTATAAACAATCCAATCGAACTTCAATAAACCCTAAATTAAAGCAAAATAATAATAATAATGATCGCGAACCTCTCTTTCATTTCAATATGTGTATCAAATTCCAAAACGACGATCAAAACTAAAACCGAACAGAATAAAACGACGTAAAGCTAGAGAGAGAGATAGGGACAGTACTTTCTTTTCGAGACCCGTGGCGGAGGATTGAAAAGAAGAGCCGAGCAGCGGCTGTTGCAGCTGGTTTTGCGCCGCGCCGGAGGAGAGCTGTTGGAGACCTTCCCGACGCTTCTTCAGGAGACTCTCTTCTCTTCGCGACTTGCGGATCTCCACCATGTTGTCTTCCCTCCTCCGCCGCCCCTCCTCCGCGTCCACCGCCACCTTGTACCTGTTCCGCCGCACCTCCGTTCGAGCACTCGGCCTCAACGACATCGTTTTTTGTTTTGAAAGATAGAGAGAGAGAGTCAAAAAAATTTAAACTAAAATTTTATAAAATTGGGTTTTGATGAAAGAGAGAGAGAGAGAGGTTTGAGAGTGAGAGAGAAATGAAAGTTAGGGAGTATTATGTATATATATATATAGATAGATATTGGGGCTTGGATCGGCGGGTATTTACGGAGGGTGCCACTCAGTGACGGGTTTTGAATTTTAGAGGAAACGAAAAGAATTGAAAGAAAAGTGACTTTTTCTTTTTTGGATGGACAAAAATGGATGGACCGGTTGGACTTGGTTGATGGTTGGCTATAGCCTATTAGTATTTAGAGAGGCGGTGTTTACACGACGTCGTTTCATCATTTCTGGATTTTGCTACTACTTTTTTTTTTTTTTTAATATTATTACGTCCATGATATATTTTCAAAATAAATTGTTGTTTATAAACTGTTATTAATGGGTAAAAAAAGTAATGTCAATAAGTTGCCACCTAAAATTTATTATAAAATTATTGTGAATCTAACATTATTCTTTTCATTTTTTCCATCTTCTCATCAATGAGCGTGGGGTCAGATAAAATAAATGAGTGAATACCATTTGATTTAATTTTATACTCATTTGTTCAGGTTAGTCCTATACTCACATTACCCTCATATTGGAAATTTAATCATGTGATTAAAATGAAAAAAAAAAGAAAAAGTTAATGAATACCTTATTTGATTTAGAAATTATTTTAAGAAACTTTTTATGAGAAAATTTTTTAAAAAAAAAATAATTGATTTATTTGACAGCCTATTGGATTACAGGTTCTTTATGTTATTGACATATATAACAAATTGCATGTTAATTGATGTTATTTACTATTCGATCCAATAATTTTTTTTTTGCATAATTTTAAAATTAAAAAACATGAAATTTAATATTTGATAAATGAGACAATTAATGATTTGAGATCGTCTTGAAAATTTGCAAACATGAATAGTATAAGAAGAAAATGTGATCCAATAATGGATTTGTAATAATTCTCTAAGAGCACTAGCATTAGGGGTGTAAACACCCCCCAGTTGCTATTTTACAACCTAAGCCACCCAAAATCCATTCCATCCGGGTTTATAAACTTAAAAAATTTGCAACCTATAAATAGTAAGGTTGCATATATGCAACCTTACTATTCATAAGTTGTAAAAAAAAAAAAATTATTTTAATATGTGGTTGTGTTTGAAGAGAAAAAGTGAGTATGCAACCTTACTATTCATAGGTTATAAAAAAAAAATTATTTTAATATGTGATTGTGTGTGAAGAGAAAAAGTGAGTGGGAAAAAAGAGAGAAAATAATACTTTTATTATTTTATTAGTTAGTTTATATTATTTTATTGGGTTATACGTAAAAATAAAAACTGGAATGTAGGGTGATTTGTAAAATGAGTTAGTAAAATAGATAAAGCAGTGTTTAAGGATGCAAAATAGTTTTTTTTTTTTTTTTTGGCATCCTCGGATGCTAATACTTTAATGTTTTAAATGGACCAAGTCGTTTACTAAAAACTCAAACTCAACTCAATAAAAACTTGTTTATATTCATTCATTTTGCACGTCAGCAAAGCTCAAACCCAAGTTGCAATTAAAAAGATTAATAATATGATAAATAAATTCATTTTTTATATTGATTATTTTAAGTGATGCATTAATAATTTAAGTATAATTAAAATTTGATGTAACTTAAAAAAAATTTAATGTGAGAAATAATTGATTTGGAATATGGTATTGTTGTTCAAATTTCATTGTTTTGTAGCAATTGAAACAAAGTCTGGTGAAAAAAAATAATAACCCACAATCAATGTAAATAAATGATTAAATAATATTTTTATTTTTATTTTATCAAAACGATATTTACATTGTCAAACATATATGAAAATGTCTATCTATATCAGTTAGTATTTCATGCGATTTTAAATTTGTAAACACATATAGTATGATCAAATCACTACACCATTCTTATTGTATTTTTATTTTGTCTATAAAATGTAACACGAAATATTAAAATTTTTACAATGACAATTATTGAAATATTGGAGGAAATTAATAACAAGTTAATGACAATATACTATTTTATAAGATATTTTAAAATGCACGGTTAAGTCATTCTACCACCAAGAAACCTCTCTCTTTCCTAGTGTAAGCGATCACTAATGTGTACTAGATAATCCGTAAATTGATTTATTACTAAGATAAAAAAAGTGTCAAATTCAATTCCATGTTGTGCTTTAATTCCGTTGATCGAAGTTAGCATTTAACATACTCTAGAAAGGTGAATCTCCTCCTTCATGGTTCAAGGGGCATCTTCTCCTTCATAAATCATGCAAGTTCATCTTCATATTCCCCTCAAAAAAATATTGTTTTAAAGTTACAAAGATAGCACAACCACAAAATAGAAAAATTATGTTCTCGTGTAATTGTGGCGACTCTTACTCCAAAGAAAACCCTTGGGCTCTTTGGGGTTTGGGCCACAAAATTTATTTGTATTATGGATTGGAAATAACCTACAATGAGAGACTCATGAAAGTGGTTTTTTCAATAGCTGATCGTGTCTTGTCATAGTTGTAATTAAATTGCTTTAAATTAGTCCCAGCCAAGAAGATTCCTCGACCGCTGAGTTACACGTTTGAGATCTGAGCAAGACTTCTAAACCCCAAACTATATTCTCACTTTTTCTCGTGTATCTCTCCCCAATTTGTATTCCAACCCTTCTTTAGTGGGCTTGCCATGGAAAGAAAATATTTTGCATGTCCGTGGGTCCCTTTACTCTTCAGGTCTGAATGGCGTCATGAGTCTAGGTTACTATTCGAGCATGTCTAATCAAGCGTCTAGAATAGGACTCACTTTTTGTTGTCAAGGTGACCCTTTAGTAAATTGCACCCGACGTTGAATCTTATGTTCGAACGGGTGGATTCTCCCAAGACAATACCTTAAGCTCTCAACCCATACAAGTTATCGTAGGAATCTCATGGAGGTGAGGTTCCTTTCCTAGGATGCTACCTTACAAGTTACAACCTTGGCTAACATAGGCCTGCATTGGGCTAGAGCCACCCCGAAAGAAGGGTCCAGATTATTTGGGGAATGGGCTTACCCCTCTCAGCCCACCCACAGTAACCATGTAATCAGCCGGCCTTTTTTACCCTTTTATCTTTGACAAATGAATCTATACTCGTTATTACTAGTTTTTCTCTCAACTTTTGAACTATTGGGTATTGGGACGGTTGTAAATTGTTATTAAAGTCTCCGACCCTTAATAATAAAAATATATTGTATCTCTTTAAAAGAAATAGATTTAAAGAAGTATTTAGAAACTACACACAGCACAGCAATTCATATATGAATCTCCAACATTCGGAGACATGATCAAGTCATGCAGGAAATAATCCACCATCACATTCAATAATTGGAACTCATAGTACCAAATAATTTTTAGGGGTTTTTTCATATCATTTTATTTTATTTTTTCCTTTATGATATTCTGTTACCTTCTCTCTTTGTTATTCTTACTTTTGTGCACTCTCAAATCTATCCGTATAGAATCTCACATTCGCTTTTTTTTTTGCGCATTTTGATCTTTTTTAGATGATACATTAAGAAATATATAAAACAAATGTGCGTTTTTAACCCCAAAAAAAAAAAAAAAAAAAGGATTAGAGCAATCATTAAAGCAAGTTTGAAGCAAGACATAACAATTAAGGGAAAATGAGAAATTTTTGTTCAAGAGATTTGGACAAAGGACTAAAGTTTTTGTATTTGATGAAACTTAAATATAAACATGAAAAAAATTATGAAATTTACTTTGTATATAGATTTATTGTTCTTTCTTTGTAATTTTTATTGTTTGAGCATAATTTTATGATTGTTGTCTTGTCATAGTACTTTCCATCTTTATAAATTTGTTGGAGTGAGAATAAGAGTAGAGGAAATTTAAATTAGCTATAAGTCGACATTAGTACATTACTAGCCTGGGCCCAAATAGTAAACTGGTGGAAACTAGTGGGGTTGCATAATATATGAAGACCTCAAATCACAACTAACCCAACCAGCTAGGCCTTACCCAAACCCACTCCATTTGCCAACAAGGGGAAAAGTTATAGGTCTAAATTACTTTCTCTGCCAACTAAGCCCAGCCCATTAAAATACAAGTGATTTGGAGTGTAAACATATACCTTTTACAATTTATCCGAGTCCAAACAATCGTCATTTTTTTTTTTTTTTTTTTTTTGAGAAGGAAAATGATTTTCTCTATCTATTTTGAAACAAAGAGAATCTATTTTATAATTTATAGTTAATAAAATAAAAGTGATTATAGTACCACAGTATTTAAAATTATTTGTTTTTTCACATTCTCAATTAAAAAGAAATTCTTGCCTTCTTGGTTAAAAAGGAACTAACAAAGTAACAAGTGAGATTGCCAAGTTTGTTCATCATGAGACCTCAAAGCAAAGTATTTTAAAATATGAAATTGACTAAAACACTTGAACAAAATTATATGAACCAAATCATTCTGGGAGGGGGGGGGGGTCGGTTCATCAATCATATGATTGCAATTCTAGATTTGAGATCAAGCTAAACTGAAAGTTCACCCAAAAATAAGAAAAACTCTATCTTGCTTAAATTAGATATGTGGATATCTCTTACTATTGAATAAATTAAAACTTTTAACCGTTAGTCTAGTGGTTATTAAGTTTTATGCAATCTACAATATCCTAAGTTCAAATTTTCTAAACAACACCTTTAATCACTCCAAGAGATCGTTCTTTGTAATTATCCGATGTGTGTGAGACGTGAGAACTACACACATCTAAGGAATAGTTAAAATGTTTGAAGAATTATAAAAACACACATTAGTCACACGAAAAAAAAAAGAGCAAATTATAAATGATCCAGTTAAGAGAAAGAGGACAACAATAAGCAGTTTATAGTTAAGCCCAGGCCCAAGAAAAGAAACTTAGGTAAACTAAGCTAAGAAACTTTGAAATGTCATCACTTCGAAGCACCCCACCAAAAAATACAAATGCTGCTTTTGCAACTTGTAAAGTTGAGCAAATTCCAGCCCCACAACACTAAAAATTCCTTTTGATTTGTCACACACATCTTTCAAAAGCCCACACCACACCACACATACACAGACTCACAGAGGACACAACAACCACTCTTTATTAATTAAAAGAAAAGAGAGCCTAGACAAAATATCTATCTAAGCATGAACTAGATCTAGAAGCCTCTGATTCTGACACAACTCTGTCACAAACAAAAGCCTTCATCCTCATCCAAGGTAAAAAATCTTTGGGGCCCTCTATAAGCTTTTCTGTCCAACTAACATCTTGCCGAAAGCATACTTTGGTATTCTAACATTTTTCCCGGTCCACAAAACTATGATATTTTTCTAGTAGCCTACAAACCATGATTTGATTGAAAACAATGATAAAATAAAATACCCAGAAAAGCTGTGGGGGCACGTAAAGTGTAACAATTATCTAACAGAACTGATTCTATTTTAATGTAGTTGATGCTTATATGCTTAATCAATTCACTTTTTTTATTATTATTTTTAATTCAAGATAAAAATGCTATATTTCGGTCCTTACTTTTCTTATCTCACAAAAACTTTATAGCTGTGGAATGATCATCATGCGCCAAGAATAATAAATCAATTCACTTTTACATAAACATGGTAACATTTGGAAATATGTGTGTCATCTTTGTTTGCTTGTTTTGTTTTTTTTTTGTTTTGTTCATTTTATAAGTACTGCCAAATCGTGAAAGAATTTATCTATTTATTTTTTAATTTTAGCTTTGGAAATCATGAGGCAAGAACTAAAAACTAAAAACTGAAAACATTGTAACAAAATAATTTTTAAATGTGTGAATAGTATCGTGAGACCCAATTTTAAAGAAAAAGTTGCCAAATGAAGGTATTTGTGGGTCTCGTGAACTGTGCACGGGACCCACATAAAAAACGCTTCCATTGAGAAATGTGCAAAACGCACTTCTCAAACGGAGGCTTAATCAAATCCTTCAAGAATTATGCAGCCGACACAATTTTATTGAAGTGATTATTTTACATAAATTATAATATACTTTGAAAATTTTAGCCGGTTTGTTAAGAGATTTCTAACAATATTGTTTGTATTTTTTGGAAACATATGTGAGTGAAAAAGTGTGTGAAAATACTTGTAATGTTTAAACATTGAAAATTGTTGTTTAAACAATAGTAACAAACAAGTCCTCTATCATAAATTTTTTATAAAACAAACGATTTATTTATTAACTAAGAATCACTGTTACAAGTATTGTCCATTAGTCACACACATATTTTACATAAACAAAATTTGGACATTCATTATATTCTATAACACTGCACTAGTGCTCCCGTCCCTCTTTACTAGTTCATTTGCCATGCCATTTGCTTCACAAAAGACATGACATTAAAGGACAGTCCATTCTTGGTCGAGTAGCATCCTACAATCCAAAATCAAAACAAAAAGTTCTAGGGCCAGAACACCATATGTTAGCAAATTAAGGAGAATTTGAGAATCAACTTCAAGATTTATATGTTTATACCCTAATCCCTAGGCCATTTTTAAACCATATTTAACAGCCCATATTTTTGCAATATTATTTGAGGCAATGCCAATGTGAATTGAAAAACTTTTTATCCATCTTCCCTACCAATCTCTTAATACACCGCCACCTCCTACTTTACCAGGATGATATTTAGAACTATCATCTGTATTTAAAAGTAACAATAGGGAGTTGTGGAGGATGCCAATATACTATTTTAGTAATTTTTGTACCTTTTTGTTTTTAAATGATATGCAAGATGATAAAATTCTTCACCTAGATGTAAAATTTTATACATAAGCTGGTTAAGTATTTCAGAAAGAGGACTGAATATCCCATTATTTTTAGAAAGTCAAAGTTGCCCAATTCCATAAGTAAATAAAATATTCCAAAGCATCATTTGAAAAGAACTAGAAGATATACTAGTCAAATTTTAATATAACCATTCTACGCGCAATTCCTTTGTCCAAGGGCAATCTCAAATGACATGTAAGGTACTTTCAAAATTTAGATATCCAAGACACTCAGGGCCACTACCATGTTTAAGAATTGCATATGCATAATTTGCGACTACTGTGATCACACAATTAAGTAAATCAAGACTGATTCCCTTACCATTTAACATTGAAAAATAACACTAAACTAAACCAGACGAAATTCTAGCCTAGAGTCCTAGACTTAAAAATACGTGAAATTGCACGCCCTTCAACTATGTCACCAGCCGCTTATCAATTATCATACACGCATAACATGCTCCACCAAATATTAGATGGCCCATTATTATGTGTGACGTTAGTTTTGCATGGGGCACAACCCACAAGTGTCTACATGTCCCTACACGTACAAAATCACACGCCACATAATTCACCAAGTGGGCATTATTTCTCGCTTGTCGCACATAATAAAAAATGCTTGCTTTTATCGGCAATTTTGGATACATCAACAAGAAAGAGACTAAAATAATACAAAAAAACAAATCCCATCTCAAGATTCATAATAAAATGAAAGGCGAAGTTTCATTTATTTTAAAAAAAACACCCACATGTTCCATCCCAACTTCACTTTCTTTGTTTTTTTTAAATTAAAATTCCTAAAACAACCAAAGGAAATTAAATTACACTCCTAAAGTAAACCCCCCCAAAATATTCCCCAAACACAATGAGATCTTAACACTAAATTAGTACATATTTAAAAGGGGGATGAATTTGGAATTTAAAATTTAGAATTAGGATCCGTTGTGATCCGGTACATTGCACTAACAGCGAGAGTTGCTGCGCTTTGCCGCGTTACCCTTCGATTGACTGACACGTGCCTTCTTCGTGACCGTTGGATCCTCGTTGATGTCAAACCCCGTCATCGTCGTCATCCCGTCTCCACCGACCATCTCCGTAAACATCCTCTGCAGGTCCTCAAAACTGTCCCCCTATTATTAAAAACCAAAAAATTACCATTATACCCTCACAATATTTTATTATTAAAAAAAACACACACACACATTTAATTTTTTAAAAATGTAAATAAATAAATGCAACCTCGTCCTTCACGTTGTTCATCATGGACAACATCTCTTGCATAAAATCACAAAAATCCTGCATTAAAAAAAAAAAAAAAATTCATCATCATGGGCAAAAAGGTAAAACACAATAAAGTTTAATGATATTTCCAAGGCAATCATTTTACCGCGTACTGGCGTACAAGACCAAACGACATCGTTTTACCGGGAAAAAAAATAAATAAATAAACCACCAAAAACCAAGAGATACGTACTTCGTCTTCGTCCTCCAGAGGATTGTAGAGTCCCACGTCGTACATTGACCTCTTTGCCTCGTCGGATAACACTGTTACAATTTAACGTCCGTTAAATCTCCACGTCAGCACATTATAAAGGAAATTTCAACGACACCTTTTTTTTTTTTTGAGGATATGATAAAGTTACCGGAGTAGGCCTCTTGGATTTGCTGAAACCGCCGCTTGGCCTCCGCCGTCGCCGCTCCGGAGTTCCGTGCCCACCTGTCCGGGTGCCACTTCTAAAAAAAAAACACAAAAAAATAAAAAAAAAGTAAAAAAAGAAAACGACGGCGTTTTGGGGAGGGAAAGAAAACGGTGGCGTTTTAAGGGGGCCGACTGACCAGAGCTAGTTTACGATAGGCGGAGCGGACATCGGAGAAGGAAGCGTCTTTGCGAATTCCGAGGACGGAGTAGTACGAGAAGGAAGATCCACCGTTGGATCCTCCTCCTTCCCGATCCATTAACCCGGATCCACGAATACCCGAATAGCTTTTACAACCGAAAAAGTAACCGAATTAACGGATCTCCGAAAGAAAAAAAAAAAAAAAAAACAAAGGTTGGTGTGGCGTGTAGAGTGATTTAAACTATAGAGAGAAGAAGAACAAGAAAGAAAAGAAAGCAAAGGTGGTGAGTTTTTAAGAGACAGAGAGAGAGAGAGAGAGAGAAAGAGAGAGGTGGCTCTAGAGAGAGAAGAAAATATCTAGGAAGAGACGAGGAATTTGTGCTGTAAGGGAGAGAAGAGTAAAAGTATGTTACGAAAGAAACTTCGAGAGATTTTAGATTCAGCCCGGGATATTTTCTTTTGTGAAGGAGCGGAATTAGCACTCGACTTCTGTGAATTTACGACGGCAAGCCATTGGTTTTTTTTTTTTTTTTTTTTGTAGAGATTCGTTTATTTGGCTGAAACTGAAATTTTTGTTTGCTGAAAATATTGTAAATAAAAATCAAAGTTAGCTGAAATAATATAGTGAGACGCATAAATAGTACTAAAAAATATAATGGAGCCTATAAATATTAGCAAAAATAAATTAAATAATAAAATAATTTGTAAAAAAATAATTTTTACCAAATACACACTTAATGATAATAATTGATAACTACTCCTACACATTTTACCATATGACCATTTTTAAATATAATACAAGATAAAATTCAGTTAATATTCTGAGATTTGAGTTAATGTCAGTCAGGTTTGGGATTTTTTTTTTTAATTGATCAACTTGATCATTAAATTGATAAAACCAAACTTGGCCTTTGATTAGCGTGAGAGAGAAGAAAAATGAGTAACGGAAAGTATATAAGTATATCTAAAGAGAAAGTTTGAGAGACTTATAGATTCCTAGGATATTTTCTTTGCTAGGGAGTTAGCATTGGACTTTTGTGAATTTTACGATGGCTTGTCATTGGCGTATGATTTTTTTACCTAAAATGAATTATTAATTAATGTTTTAAAAACACTCGTTAGTATTTTTCATGTTTATAAACAAAAATTTAATATGTCAAAAATTTAATATAATACAAATTTTGATTAATATTTTTAGATAAAATACAGTTAACACCTTCAGGTTTGAGCTAATATAAGTCAAGTTCATAATTTTTCAAAAACTAACTAACTTGATTCTTAAACTGATAAACTCAAACTTGGTCTCTAATAATCGTGAGAGAGGAGAAAAATGAGTAACAGAAGCTATGTTTAGGCAGAATGTTTAAGACATTTTAGACCCTTGGGATATTTTCTTTACAAGGAGTGGAATTAACACTGAACTTTTGTGGATTACGATGGTGCGCCATTGGTGTATGATTTTTTTTTTTCTTTGGGGTGGTTAAGATGATAACTACTACACTTTTTTTCTTTTTTCTGTTTTTGCTGAATAACTACTACACATTTTACTTTTGTTTATTAAAAAAATTAATATGTCAATTTTTAAACATAAACAAATTTTAATTAACTTTTTGTAGAGTCAAAGAATTTGGCAATCTCGGCCAACTTTATACCAAGCTCAAGACCCATGCTGAGGAGTAAGGGTCGTCAATAGGCCGGGTCGAGCTGGCCCAGCCCAGCCCATTTTTACTTAGCCCAATGGCACAATGGACTGGGTATAATGGGCTATTAACTAGTTAACGGGCCGGGTCAGGTTGAGTCGAAAGAGAAAACCCCAGCCCACGACCCTGCCCATGGGCAATGCCCATTTTGTCTTTAATGGACTAGGCTACTAAGTTGGCCCTAATGGGCTACCTATGAGATTGTGTTAGCATATTATTTTATTATTTTTTAAAATAAAGAATCAATTTTTAATTAGGGAATAATCAATCTAGTTTTTTTTAAAAGGAAATAATCAAATAATTTAATACTTAATTACAATTTTTTTTATAGTCAAATCTATTTAATTTTTTGTTTTGTTGATGGAAACTTATTTATTTATTTTTAATTAAGGCTACAAATAGTTTTTTATTTTTATCTTTAATAAAAAAAATCAAATGGTTAATTCAAGTTTGCTAGACTGCTAGAAAAATATATATTTAGTAAACTAAGTTTATCACAATTATTTAAGTATCTTAGTGGTTGGGAGAGTTCTCTAAAGAAATTCTATTACAATATCTCAAGATCAATCCTTCATACACTTCCTATATATTTTTGCTAAAAATTCTAAGTTATTGGACTGGGCAACGGGTTGGGCCAACGGGCTAGGCTACTGGGCTAGCCCACCGGGTGCCCATGGGCATAAAAACTAGCCCACGGCCTAACCCACTGGGCTAGTGGGCTACCCATGGGCCTCAATAACAACGGGCTGGGCTGCCCATTAGCCCGATGGGTTGCCGGGTTTTTGGGTCGGGCCATGGGCCATGAGCTATTTGATGACCCTTACCGAGGAGGAAGAAACGTCCGAGAACAAAATGAGAAAGTCTAAATTGCCCAGGAACATTGCCGAGAACAATCCTGTCCTCGGCCAACCAAGACCATGGGAGGAGGAAGCAACGGGCCACCAAAGTAGCCTTCCAGAGCATCCTAAGAGAAAGAACAAGTACAATGTGTCAGCTATGGAAGCATGGTGGAGGATCAATTCCCGGATAAACTGTCACCTCCCCATTAAATGCCAACAACTAACGTTCTAGCCGCATTAATGAGGAAATGACTCCTGAACAGTGCAGCCTTGGTTGCTGCAACCCATATAAAGAATGAGAAGGCGGTTGATAGGACAGGTATTCGAGTAGTGACCTGCCTAATCAACAAATGTACGGCTAAGATCAACTGAGAGGAGGTATATAATGTAAGAAATCCTTCTAGAAAAGGGAGGAAGTAAAAAATACAATGGCAATTTGTAGAACTCTCCTAACCTTTGTAGTCAAGCACTGAAGAAATAATAAGGGTTACATGCTCCTCGAGAGAGTGCCGGGGAGCAGAATTTCATACTTCAGCTCATGTTCTTGTCATTCCACCCACTCACTGCCATGTCTAGTTGTTGCAATCCTCACCAAGGCCTAATTCTTAAACCCATTATCTACAATTTTATTGTATTGGGCTAGTTGGGTCTGAGTCCGCTCATCCAAAAGCAGTAGTGCCCAAACCCAGTCCTTAGACTTTTTTTTTTTAATATATTTATTGCATTAGTTTATAATTTTTGTTAAAATAATGTTGGTGGTATTATTAGCACTACTAGTGGGGAAGTACATGCAAGTCACGTGCTTGCCATTATATTAGATAATAATTTATTGTTATTATATTCATGTTTAGTGCACAAAACTCTATTTTTTACAAGATTTTAGAGGAATTATGTTACAAAGTTTTGAAGAGATTATGTTAAATCGCCTTACCCTTACCCCAATATCTTGTCATTGCATTGAATAACAATATAATTTCAAATATAAAAACTGAGTTCATAATACAACCAATAATATGTAAATCATTTTATATGTGAAACACCTAAATTTTTTACCATCAATATTTTAAAAATGTGAGGTATGGAATATAAAGTTTTATTTTCTATAAATATACGAGTACGGAACACAACGGGGATATTGACTTAAAAAATGAAAATTTCACATTTCAAAACTCATTTACAAGTACAAAAAGCATTTTGCTCTTAAGAATACATAGTTCATACTGCAACCCACCCTCAACATTACCTTCATACACAACTTTCCCCATATGTATATGTCAAAATCTGCCTCTCCCAATAAGGCAGAGACGATACAGGGAATTGCTTAATAGCTAATCATCAATGGCAAAGAACTTTTAAACCAATTATATTCATAATGATGGGACAACAAAGACTTAGATGTTCTATTGGTAGAGATTCCAACTGTTGACCTTGGTTAATTCACATCCTTGGCAACCAACAAAGAAGAGCTAGAGAAACTTCAATCAAGTCTAATGTGCCCATTGTTTTTGCTAATACCAACCACTGTTATCAATTTGAGAAGCAAGGAACAGAGGAGGAGAAGCAGAACTGAGAAAACATAACCAAAAAAGAATATTGGAAAACAGCAATAGAACTAAATTGTAGGGATATAACATAAACATTAGTAAATTAATGAGTTTTATTTTTAGAAATAGAACAATATTTTGAGACATCTCAAAATAGAATAGAGGACAAACAAATTGGGATGGAGGGAGTACAAATTTAATTTAATTTTTTGGGTAAAATACAATTAACACCTTGATGTTTGAGTTAACGTAAGACAAGTCCACAATTTTTCAAAACTAACCAACTTGATCCTTAAACTAATAAACTTAAACTTGGTCTCTAATCATTGTAAGAGAGGAGAAAAATGAGTATCGGAAACTATGTTTAGACAAAATGTTCAATACATTTTAGACTTCTGGTATATTTTCTTTGCTAGGAGTGAAATTAACACTGGACTTTTGTGGATCACAATGGTACACCATTGGTGTATGTTTTTTTTTCTTCTTTAGGGTAGTTGAGATGATAAGTACTACACATTTTACTTTTGTTTATATAAAAAAAATTAACATGTCAATTTTTAAATATAAACAAATTTTAATTAAATTTTTTATATTTATTGCATTAGTTTATATTTTTGTTAAAATAATATTGGTGGTGTAGGGACTGGGTTCGAGCACTTTTTCCGCTGGACGAGTGGACTCATCCCCAACTAGCTCAATACAATGAATTTGTAAAGAGTGGGCTGAAGAACTAGACTTTAGTACAGAGGCAACGATCAATATGACCTTCGTAACCACCAAAACGAGATGAACTTGAGATTATCTAAAAGAATTTGTCATCGGCCCAGTCTGAGGAGCTTCTTTCTAATGATTAAGGCCCCTCCTCCTTTCCATGGTTGGTTTCTCCCATTATATAGTCCTCCTTGGACGATCTTCGCCTTCCACTTGTTGTTCATCCAAGACTGTGCCTGACTGCCCGTCCCATCAGCCACCTTACCCAACCTCTTGTGAGTTGTAGTATCCTAGATAACTCTGCTCAGGGGTCACTTCCCAATTAATGCGGCCAAAACGTTAGTTTTGGGCATTTAATGTGGAGGTGACAGTTTGTCCTGGAATCGTTCTTCCACCATGCTTCCATGGCTGACGCATTGCACTCGTCCTTTCCCTTAAGATGCTCTGGGAGGCTACTTCTGATGGCATGCCATTCTTTCGTTCTATGATCTCGGCAATACTTCTTGGTCACTTGGGCTTTCTTCGATTATCCTTGGACGTTTATCCATCCCCAGCATGGGCCTTGAGCTTAATGCAAGGTGGGCTGGGGTTGCCAGATTCTGAGGAGGCGATGGAGAAATTTATCGCTGACTATAGGATACCGAGCAATGTGGGTTTGAGGTACTGCGAAGAAGGGGATTGGTACATCAGAAGGGAGGTGGGTGAAGTAGTGATTCTCATAATCGCTTTCCTTGAAGGTAGTATGAGAATCCCTATGGGGCCGATTATGAGAGACTACCTCAGGCATTTCCGATTAGCCCCTACCCAGTGCGCCACTAACGTGTTTAGGATCCTGGGTTGCGTGGATGCCTTAAATGAGAAGATGGGATTGAGATTGACCCATCATGACGTAAATTGGTGCTATAACCTCCAACACCTGAAGGGTAAGTCCTATTACATGAAGACGAGGGAAGATAAGGTTCAGCTTATTCAGTGCCTTCCCAAGTCCAGTAAGGGGCTTAATAAGGACTTTCTCATAGTGTCTAGGGAGTGGGACGACGAACTTCACTGTCCAACAGAGGAAGGGACGCCAGGTGGGGTGCCTAGAGTAGGAGAGGACTTGATGTTTTGTATTATCATAGTTGGTATTGTTTGATTGTTAATAAGAATATGCTTTCTTTTTTGTAGATCCACACGCCTTCGGACGACACTTCCATTTGGTCAACAAGGTGGACTTGGAGACTGTACTAAAGGCAGAGATTTTTGTGAACAAAACCGATAATCAAGTTAGGGCTGCTCACAAGATCCTTGGGTATGATCTGATCCAAAAATCGTTCTCGGCTCCTAAATACGTGATTATAGCCAAGGATCCTAGGCTTCATAGGATCGCTGTAGTGAAGCACGGGTTTCTACTCCCTGAGGGGTCTCCCATCCTAGAGGGCGTCCCTTTGTTAGGCCCTTCTTCGTCATATCAGGCTGCAGGGGAAGAGGAAGAAAGAGTAGTAGGGGAGGAGGAAGTTTCTAATTTTGGTATGTCCGAGGACGAATCTGGCACTTTCAACAAAGTGAACTCGTCCGAGGACCCTTCTGGTGACTTAGGCAACCCCAACCTTACCGAAGAGGGTATCCTGCCACGAGATGGGTTTCAAGAGGAAGCCTCAGACCAGCTTGCTTGACCTGATTAAGGGCCAGCCGGGGAAGCAACAATCCAAGCTTCCCCCACTCAGCCCAAGCCTCAGCCTGTGCAGACTAGGTCGCCTTCTGCCCAGTCTAAGCTCCAACTTCTTCCCCCTCAACCAAGTTTGTCACTGAGGCCTGAGCCCACCGATCCTAAGCATAAAAAGGACAAGGGCAAACGTCTCATGGGGGAAGACAAATCTCTTTCCTCTCAGGAGGAGGGCGAAGCTCGTCGGCCTTCTAAGCAGTAAAAGACTGGGCACCAGGGCCAAGAGGTCGCCACACAGCCCGAGCCCCAGGCCTGGCTCCCTGCCCCAATGCTCCACGGGGAGCCTTTAATGGATGACGCCTCCCTCAGGGACTTCTGATGAGGAGAAGGCACCTATGTGGCCGACGTGCTAGAGAGGGCCTTGCTGCTCCCCAGTGACATGGCCGAGCTAGGGAACCTGAGAGGGCACGAGGTCTTCCTCAGCCTCAAAAGGTACCTGGGCATGGTAAGACATCTAACCCTTGTGATTCCATCGATTTTTGTTCCCTGGACTTTAACTCATTGTGTACTTGTTCCGATTGGCAGGCTGTCCAGGCCACCTACAAGTTGGAGGAGGAGGCCAACAACTAGAGTTAGGCTTTGGATCAGGAGCGCAACAAGCGCTTGGATGCCGCACGGACCCTTAAGAACTCCGAGTTTTACCTTAAGAAGGCAAGGAAGGAACTGAAGGAGATGACGAGGGCCAGGGATAGCACGTTATCTGGCCTAGCTGGCACTTAGAAACAGGTCGAGGACCAGACAGGGCACCTGCGATAGGCCGAGGATCAGCTGCAGATTGCCAAGGAGCAGATTCCTGATTTAAAGAAAAAGCTGGTTAATGTAGAGGGGGCCAAAAATGTCGCCGAGGGGGCCATAAAGTGAAGGCTGAGTTCGCAAGGACAGAGGCTGAGAGTTCTAAGAAGCAAGCCTAGGAGGAAGCTTTTGCTTCTGGGAAGGCTAAGACCGAGGCCAGTCTTAAGGCCCAAGTACCTGAGGTGTGTAGACATTACTGCTCCCAGACTTGGAATGAAGCTCTTAAACAAGCGGGAGTTGAGGCTTCATCTGACCTGTAGAAGGCGGAGCGTGTATACTACCTTTCTGCAATCCGTGAGGTTGTTGCCCCTAGCTCTGAGGTTGACTCTGCCTTCAAGGCGACAGACGAAGGCCAGGCCAGTGCTGCCCAGGATCCAATTTCAACTGATAAGCCTGCCGAGGGGACTGAGCACCAAGGGGCGCTGGAGGAAGAGGAAACCAGTAACAAAGAAGCGCCCCAGGACGTGGTGATGCCTCCTGTTGACCCCTCGGCCACACCTGCTGACTCTCAGGCTCCTCCTGCCGAGAAAAAGCTCTCCGTAGTTTCCCTACCGAGCTAGGATCCCAAGGCTTTAGACGCAACCTCTCGGCAGACCCCCAAGGACAAGATGTTTATCAAGTTGAAGAAATATGCCATCTTGGCAGGCTATCTTATTTTGTCAACTTAGGCCATTTTAGTCTTCTTTCCTTTTCGTTTTATTTTATTTTTTTGTCTCAGTAATGTTGTAATGCAACTATTTTTTGTGTAATGCACCAAATTGCCTGCGTTTATTTCTGCGAACGACGTTTCCCTTAATTTACTATGCTTTAATGCTTGACTCAATACGCAGTTAATCCTAGTAATGTGCTAGTAGTACTTGTGTAATTGGAAACAATGGACCCATAATGCACATTTTGCTTCAGGTTTTAACCGAAAACAGAACAATCTTGGCAGTGAACCTTGGTTCCCCCTTTAGATGAATCACAAAGAGTTCTGGTTTGCAACATACACTTTATACAAACATACGCCTTTTGTAAACTTGCCGAGCCTAAAAGAGCGCTTCAGTACTTGAAATGCTTTAGGTGAGGCTCATGGGCCTATTTTCGCTCCACATTTTATCACAGCAGGTTGGGGCAAATGGTCCGAGGTGCCAGACTCTCTTATGGCTGCGCTTGTAACTTAGGTGAATGCTTACGCTTCGTTTTGTTAAATGTAGTTGGTTTCCCCATGGGTTTGAGTCCGAGGACCATGCAAGACCTTGGTTCTGTCTAGTACTTAGTCTTTTGAAGTAACTAGTTTCCCTAGAGGTTTGAGTCCGAGGACCATGCAAAACCTTGGTTCTGTCTAGTACTTAGTCTTTTAAAGTAACTAGTTTTCCCATAGGTTTGAGTCCGAGGACCATGCAAGTAACTAGTTTCCCCAAAGGTTTGAGTCCGAGGACCATGCAAGACCTTGGTTCTGTCTAATACTTAGTCTTTTGAAGTAACTAGTTTCCCCATAGGTTTGAGTCCGAGGACCATGCAAGATCTTGGTTCTGTCTAGTACTTAGTCTTTTGAAGTAACTAGTTTCCCCAGAGGTTTGAGTCCGAGGACCATGCAAGACCTTAGTTCTGTCTAGTACTTAGTCTTTTGAAGTAACTAGTTTCCCTATAGGTTTGAGTCCGAGGACCATGCAAGACCTTGGTTCTGTCTAGTACTTAGTCTTTTGAAGTAACTAGTTTCCCCAGAGGTTTGAGTCCGAGGACCATGCAAGACCTTGGTTCTATCTAGTACTTATCCTTTTGGAGTAACTAGTTTCCCTAGAGGTTTGAGTCCGAGGACCATGCAAGACCTTGGTTCTGTCTAGTACTTAGTCTTTTGAAGTAACTAGTTTCCCCAGAGGTTTGAGTTCGAGGACCGTACAAGACCTTGGTTTTGTCTAGTACTTAGTCTTTTGAAGTCCCAGTACTTCATCGTTACTATTTGGAGTGAGGGAACTTGTCCCCAGCATTGGAATGTTTGCTTCTAGGGAGATAACTGTCTTGACCTTGCCTTGTCGAGGAGGGGTTCCTCTTCGGACTGGGCAATTAGCCCAACATCGACCTGGACAAGGGCGGCTTATCCCTCCGCCTTTACATGCGATAGTAGCCCCATTGCGCCAATCTTTTGCCACTTTTGATTACGAGGCGCCTTTTGGCTGTTCGAGTTGTGTGCCTGACGTTTCGGTATACGAGGCACGCCCTTATTAATATGTTCATGGATTAACGCCGATCCATCGGCTGGTGGCCTCCTTGGAAATTGGTTGGGATTAATGTCGTTGGTAATTCTCCCTTCGAATTCCGTGCGGATTAATTCCCACCAACCTTCGCCTTCTATATAAGGCTCCCTGAGGGGAATCGTCCTTCCACATTTCACGAATCTTTGAGTTTCACAGGAACTCTGAGCTCCTAACCCTCTAGGCATTCCCAAGGATTTTGCCAGGCTCGCGATCAAGGCTTAGGGGAATGGGATGGCCCTGGATGAGGGCAATGACAAGGAAGCCAAGCCCCTTTCGGGAACCAGGATTGCCGCCTAGACCCTGGATGGCGTAGTTGAGGCAAAAGGGGCAGAGGCCAAAGGTCCTCCCTGTTCAATCGAGAGCCGAAACGGGCGTAGATCACGTCAGATTTTTGGTGCAGCAAAATTTGGGTGTCATCTTGACGATAGTACGCCTGGCAGTTAGGAGGGAGGTCCGTGAGAAATTTAATATTTTCCTCCAGTACGCGTCCATACCTGCCCTTCAAGCTGGCAGTGATTTGCGCCTAGCTTACCCACCGATGGAGGCTTGCAAGATTATGTTACGATCGGTGCCCGGGTGTTGCCGTCTCCAACACTTAATTATCATGAAGCTAGGAGAGCGTCAAGGGCACGCCCTGGGAGGGGCCCATCAGGCACTTCCGCTTCCTCTCCTTTCTCGTCACTGGTACCATCCATACGAGCTCGGTCGTTATTGGTAGCCTTAAAACAAGCCTGCCTCAGCCTCCCTTTTTATGGTTAGCTTTAGGACAAGCCCCTTCGAGCCTCCATTTGTATAGTTAGCATTCAACAAGATTGTCTAGGCCATTCTGTGTATGATATACTCTTCCTTTATTTAATAAAAAGGCTGCACTGTTTATTTGCTTTATTCTCTGAATATTTCACTCTTTTGTAACAACTATTTCTTGAGCGGGTGTTGTTGTTTTTTTTTTTTTAATGAGACTCGGAATCGCTGCCGTTGGCGGCGACGAGAAATTGCCTAACTTTACGTAAGCTAGCCACGTAGGAACAATCGACCATTTCTCTTACTAATGCACAAGTTCTCTCTACAGACGGCACCAATTGTAGGGACTGGGTTCGAACACTTTTTTCGCTGGACGAGTGGACTCAGACCCAATTAGCTCAATACAATGAATTTGTAGAGAGTGGGCCGAAGAACTAGACTTTAGTACAGAGGCAACGGTCAATATGGCCTTCGTAACCACCAAAACGAGATGAACTTGAGATTATCTAAAAGAATTTGTCCTCGGCCCAGTCCGAGGAGCTTTTTTCTAATGATTAAGGCCCTTCCTCCTTTCCATGGTTGGTTTCTCCCGTTATATAGTCTTCCTTGGACGATCTTCGCCTTCCACTTGTTCATCCAAGACTGTGCCTGACTGCCTATCCCATCAGCCGCCTTACCCAATCTCCTGTGAGTTGTAGTATCCTAGATAACTCTGCTTAGGGGTTACTTCCCAATTAATGCGGCCAGAACGTTAATTTTGGGCATTTAATGTGGAGGTGACAGTTTGTCCTAGAATTGTTCATCCACCATACTTCCATGGCTGACGCATTGCACTCATCCTTTCCCTTGAGATGCTCTGGGAGGCTACTTCTGATGGCATGCCACTCTTTCTTTCTATGATCTCGGCAAGCCGAGGACAAGATCGTCCTCGGCAATACTTCTTGGTCACTTGGGCTTTCTTCGATTATCCTTGGACGTTTCTCCATCTCCAGCATGTGCCTTGGGCTTAATGCAAGGTAGGCTGGGGTTGCCAAATTCTCAGGCCCCACATGTGGTATTTATTAGCATTATTATATAAATTTATTGACTTCGGCTTGGTGTTTATTTTATTTTATTTTTCCTGACAAGATACTTCTAGTGTTATGTTTTTTTGTTTTTGGTTTATTATTTTATAATCTAAACGTTGTTAAGTTTGGGATGAGATTATGTGACAAAAGTAGGGTCTTTTGTACTGAGCACAACCTAAATTTGGTTTACCAAAAAAAAAAAAAAAAACTAAATTTGGTTGATATAATGTATCATTTTTCTTATTTTAGATTTTAAAATAATAATAATAAAATTGCCCAACTATAAAAATGAAAAATGGAATCTTATACTATGGTTGATACTAGAGTGCATTTAGAAACAACTTATTTGCATAGTATTTATTAAAAAAAAAGTATAATTTTTAGTAATTTATATATAAAGGGTAAAAACTATTATACGCATATTGTTACACATACATGAAAAAGCAATTGAACAGTGACTTGAAGTAACGATTTTCAAGTTACAATTTCAATTGCTTTTTTATGACTTCAAGCCATAGTTTAGTAGTTTTTTTTTTTTTTTATATGTGTGTATAAGAGTGTGTGTAATAAACATTGCTCTACAATTAAATGTATGGTGTAAAACTTAAAAGCTTTTAAAATAATAAAAAACTAAATATCAAATTATTTGTAAACAAAATTGAGACAAAAAACTGTTCATAAACACTATGATTTAAGATTCATAATTGAATAGATAGATCAAACATTGGGGGGAAAAAATCAACGTTGGAAATGTTGGAACCTTTTGATTCTAAAATAAACAAATAAATAAATAACATTGCTAACTTTTGAAAGTTAGGGTTAATCTACTCCGTATTACTTTGGCTAATCCAAATGTAAAGATAAAGTAGGCAACTATTGAACAGAAAGAACTTTCTTAATTAAAATCGTTGTTTTCATTAATGGAAGATTATATTAATGTATTATTTTATAATTTCTTTTTCGTTTTCCTTTTTTAATTTTGATAATACTTTCATACATCGGCCACATTAAATTGGTAATAAGCCCAAACCTTTAGGGGCCCAAATTAAAAGTCTTGGCCCAAAGAATCTCAACGGAGGAGTTAAAATATAAAGGGATCCATAACCATGGAGTATACCACAATAAGGACTATGTTTAAAGGGGCCTACCCAACAACCCAAGCTTGCGAAGAGGCCTAGCCCAAGTTTCAAGGAAATATCAGTGGGAAAGGATATAAGTTTTTCTCAAGTGAGAATGACTTTTATACAATAGAAATACTATGTATACCACATTTTTCCAATGAATTTTAAGTGACAGATTATTAATAGTAGAGAAAAAAGTAATTTTAATAGTAGATTCAAATGAAAACTAATAACGACTTACCACTTAGAATTTGTTATGAAAAGTTCATAAAAAAAGAAGAAGAATTTGTTATGAAAATATTATAGATGTGACACTTCTCTTTATACAAACATTCAAAGAACATTATTACAATAAATCTCAATGTGAAAATAGGCCACGCTATATTATTTTTTTTTTCTAAAATAAAATATTTGTAATCATTCTGAATATGTTTTTTCTATTTAATAATTTCTTTGTATGGACACATATGCATTTGTTTGACACAAAACACTCAATCGTGCGTCTTGATAGATCTTGAATGACTATTTTTTTTTGAAAGCAGCCTCCACTTTTTCTTTTTGGAATTTTGCTTTTATCCTTGCTTTTTGCTATAATTTATTTTAAAAGGTTGCTATCTAGGTATTGACTAAAATTAGTAGACCGATTTGTTAATATGGTTTATCAAAATTG
Source organism: Quercus ilex subsp. ballota (assembly GCA_032727855.1). Classification (NCBI taxonomy): domain Eukaryota; kingdom Viridiplantae; phylum Streptophyta; class Magnoliopsida; order Fagales; family Fagaceae; genus Quercus; species Quercus ilex. The sequence continues at coordinate 16,796,804 of CM064910.1, forward strand.
AGTGGGAGGACACAAGACTCTCTTTCTTCCAATCAATTCAAGTAATCCATCTATTAAAAAAAAGAATTAAGGGTCCTTTCCAACAATGATAGCATTGTTAACAAATTGGATGGCTTACATTTTGGTCTCATATGAAATCAATTTGGATTCGATGACATAGGAGGAATCAACACAATGTGAGCGTGCTATAAGTACATCTTTTAACGAATGTAGTGCATTCAACTAATGTTCTATCCACAATTTCATTGGACACAAACCAACCATGATGACACAAATTATTCAAGTAGTCCTTGATTGCAATAACTAAACTCACGTTGGATTAATTTTGTACTATTTTATCTTTCAAAACTATGGTCTAATGGCAGTAAAAAACAGTAATCAGTTGGATTAAATTTAACGTAGGATGTTTCTCAAAAAAAAAAAAAAAAAATTAACGTAGGGTTTCATAAAAAATTATTTGAGAATGCAATCATGCATCAAGATCCATTATTATAAGTACTTTCTCTTCAATTAAAGTCCAGCTCCAATTAATCCACTACAGATCTTATTTTTGTAGCATAGAGAGAAGAAGAACAAGAAAGAAAAGAAAGCAAAGGTGGTGAGTTTTTAAGAGAGAGAGAGAGAGAGAGAGAGAGAGAGAGAGGTGGTTTTAGAGAGAGAAGAAAATATCTAAGAGGGGACGAAGGGCCCGTTAGGATTGAGGGTAGAAGAAGGAAGAGTGGAGGGAAGTAGAGTAGAGTTGACTAAAAATAGACTAATTAATTTTGGGCCAAATATATTCTACTCCCCCCCTCCTCTTAATCCACTATAGATTTTATTTTAGGTTTATAATGGACTGTACACGTACATTGATGCTATGTTTTAAACTCTATTGGCACTCAAACAGTCAAATTGGGTTAACTTTATGTGGAAGCACAAAATTAAACTTTGATTAATCTGGACTTATGATCACAATTAATTTATATCATGGGAGATTTGAGTAAGAACCAAACAATTTCCTGAATAATATAGGATTAAAGCTTTATTCATCAAGTTGTTCTCACTACATTTCTCACCGTGTATCTCTCTTTTCATTTCTCTCAAAATCTGGAAAAAATCTCCCTCTTTCTATAAACTTCTTTCCTTTTATACTTCATCTTTATCCTTTTTTTTTTTTTTTGGATAAAAGGATCATCTTTATCCTTTATTGTATTTGCTCATTTTTCTTCTCTAGCATGAGATGTCCTTATCCAACTGGACAGCCCTTTGTCCTATTGGAGTATTGGGCTCTTCTTTCCTCAATGTTAGGATGAATAGAGACTTTTGGGGCTTTTTATCTTATCTTGATTAGTTATCCAATATTAAATGCAAGTGTGTTAGACGGATTATTGTAAATTTATCTAGAAGTTTTAGAAAATGTCATTGGACAGTCCCATTTATTCTGAGATTATTCCTCAGAGGCTTGGAACTTAAGCTGACACTCTTAGCTTGGTAGAGGTATTTACCACGGGTAATTTATCATCGGACGGATAATGATGTACCTTTTTAATTCACGGCTTGAGATATATGCCCTACTCTTTTAAATAAAAAAAAAAAAGAAAAGAAAAAGGAAAACTGGGTTAACTTTAAATTATCATTATTCTACACTCTACCCTTGTAATTATGTTTCTAATAATTGAAATTCGTATTATTTGCACTCCATGGCATGAACAGCTATTTGAATGAGATTATTTCCGTTAGTTTACGGGTAAACTACAGGCAATATCAATGTGTTAATGAATGTCACTTTACTTTTTTACTTATAGAAATAGACGGTATGATCAATTCGAATACAAAATCAAACATGGATAATCAAAATGAGAATTTTGAATCGCATGAAGTAAAATAAAAGTATCCTAAAATTTATCAAAGAAAGTGTACTTGGGTCTCTCCCTCTTGTTTGTCAATGACACCCTAACAAAAAAAAAATCATCAAAAAAAAAAAAAAAATTTTAACACCACTATTATAGACATACAGAAAGACAGGTCACATGACTCACCATGACCAACACCAGTTAACACCAGCACCACAAAATGCAACACCAGCGATGGCATCCCCGAGCGAGTCATGCAACAGGTAAAACCAACAATGATATATAAAGTACTTGTGTTCAATACCCACCACGAAAATTCATCTCCAGCTCAGTTCAACTAAGCTCATTCACGGTTTTGAGAAAGTTTTGGAAAGGAACCTTAGTGCCATCAACCATATGAACCAGAGAGTGTTCATGGGGGTGTGTGTGATACCTTGCTTGCTAGCTAGGGAAGTCTGATAATCCCTGGTTGATGGGTCTTCTCAGGTTGGTTCATGTAGATCTCTCTCTCTCTCTCTCTCTCTGTGGTTTTTGTTTTTTGTTTTTGTTTTTTTAGGTGTATGACTTGTGATTAGATGGTTTGTTTTAAGGCGAGGGGTAACTGCAGTGGCCATTGACTTTGTGTGTGTGTGAAACAGTTACATGAGTGTTTATTCAAGGTAGATCAATATGAAAATGTAATTTTCAGTAGGTGGAAGATTGTTATTATTTTTTTTTCTATGAACATTGAAAGGGGAGTGTTTTATTTTTATTATTTCAAAGTAATTACTGAAGAATGACACATTATCTTACTGAGAAAAATTACATTGATAATCCAAGAAACACAAGTTTTTTTTTTCTTTTTTTGTGGGTATGGTTTGCATCAAATTGAGCTCTGGGGTGGTGGGGTTCTGCACTGTGCAGTGAAAGTTTAGCAGGATTTGGTAGTTGAGGATTAACTGAAATAAGCCTGCCACAAGTCATTGCTCATTAGCTTGGATTCTTTTGGTTCCCACTAAAATGCAAAAAGCAAAATAAAATAGAAAAAATTCTTGGAACTCTTTGTCAATCTTGGCCTGATTAAGGTCTTTTTCATTGCCAATTCAAAAAAAATGAGGCTGCTAAGAGCACTAGGGCAGTAAGTAACATTCATACAATAATATATATATTCACTGGTTTGTGTCTGTCGCATTTTGTTGATGCATAGATTTTCATATTTGAATGTAGAACAATTTTGGATGATTGGACTCTCTTTTTATCATTTTATTTTTCATATGTGATTATACTTAAAGGGGTAGATAATTTGTTAATTTGCTGTTTATTTCACTGGTTGTCATCCATTACAGTATTATCTCTGCAATTTTGTGTGCTATTGCATGTTTTGCTTGGGATTCATCCCTTGTCTCAACTAAACTATGATATCTTTTCAATTAGGATTCAACTGACTCCATTACTTGTTTAAATCTAATGTATCAAAGCTCTCAATGAATGGATATAGGAGGGAGGAAAAAAAGGTTGTACCCACTGCACAAGGCTCCTGCGTCTATGGAATTTGGAGGAAGAGACATTCAAATGAGCTCTAACGATGGTGGCATCAAGTGTAATGGAAGCCAAAGCAGCATGGCTGAATAAGTAAGTACATAATCTATATCTTAAGCACACTATTTACCCACTTAGCCCTGATTGCTTCTCCAAAGACAAAATGTAAAGTAATGTCCTAAAAATTGCTTCTTGTAACATTTACTTTTTGGACAGGAAAACCATTTTTACAAAGATCACTTATTACCATGTACATAATGGCACAGAAAAGGAAAATGCAGCACACTAATACTTGAACCCTACATTACACTTGATATGGAAGAGAATGACGATAGTGCTAGAAAAGAGGGACTTTACAAACTAAGCTTAAGAAATATAGGAAAAGCTTGCCTCCTTTTTTTTTTAGAGGAAAGAATTCCTAATGAGAATCCTGCTTAACAATTTGAGCCTAGTAACCACCTAAACTAGTACTAATACAGAAGCCTTGCATTCTTCTAGCTGCCACTCCCCTCCTAACTGACCCCCACTTGACAGCAGCCCGAATCTTACACCAAGATGCCTTTGGCTTTCTAGTGCTTAGAATCCGTACACCTGAATTGGGAAAAAGAGAATTTCCAACATCTGCTTCATTGCCTGGAGCAAGGAAAAAACTATTTTCCGGCCCCCATGTTATAATTGGAGCCATGCCATTTCCTGCTAGAAGACCACTTGTAAAATCTTGCACCTCCGAAACACTTGTTGGCCAACCATATCCTGCATTGCTGAATTCAGGTAAATATTCCTCCATCACTGAGCAGTTCCTTGGCATTGCGTGACTATTCTGTACTAAAGAATCTTCTAATTGATAGCTACATTCAGCTGCATGGTTTTCTGAATGGTTAAAACCCAGCAATGTTTCTGGTTGATCTGCAGAAATATAGACTGTTAGCTACTTGGGAAAAACTAGAAACATAATTACCCAAAAAAAAAAAAAAGAGAGAGAATTGAACCTTGTAGATTAAAAGGTAGTATATGATACAATTAGCCAATGAAAAGAAATGAGAAGAATAATACTTATAAATAGTTTGGGATATGGATACATGACACTAGTTTTTAGTACCTTGATGTGTGACTGGGAAGCCAAATTGTTGCAAACCTTGTTCTGGAACACTAAATGGCTCAGCTTGCAGACCTGCTGAGGGCATTGGAAACCTAGCTATTGGTGCTACATTGAAGGGAACGATATCATTCTCATTTTCATAAGCATGCCGCTTCATAGTTTCCACCAATTGCTGCCATTTAAAAAGGAAGTAACAGGGAAGGAGATCAGTTTCTAACTAATGGATAACTGCACTCAAAGAATATTGATGCATACCTTCTGATGACAGTTGAGTGAATCCAGAGGATAATATTCTTGTCCATCAAATGTTGCTGCTACAACCTGGTAGATGGAATTGAATAACAGACCAACACTTTCTCCAGCTTTATGGTAAATATACTTCATTCCCTCATCTTTATTATAGGTCATAGCATGTCTTATGATTACCTCCCATGTCCCATCTGAGATCCTACCAAATATCTACATTTCCGTGGCAGAAAGTTAGATTAGTTAAGAAAAAAATTATTTGTTTTAACTACTAAAAGTGCTTTGGAACTATAATCCAAACACAGAGAAGTCTCTTACTTTGCGTAATTCGGTTGGATTGATTACATATTTCCGCAGTAAGTCCTCAACAGTTGTAATTTTGTGAGATGCCAATCGCTGATGGAATGCACCGTCTTTTCCTACTGTCTTCAACCGCCATATCTCATCACTCAAAGATGGAGGGAAGTGTTTCTGATTTGCTGAACAAAGAGATTGCTTATCAGTCTCATACGTCTAGTTATGGTAAAGATGTTAGTAATATCAAGCATAATAGAAGCATACTAGAATATCCACTAGAAATTAAATAGCATAAGTACGAACTACTTCAAGAAATGTAATAATTATGCCTCTACTATTAAAGATCAAAAGGAGCTGAAGTTAAGCTCTTATGACTTACTTTCTCCACGATGATCTTTCACCATGAAAGGTTCACTTCGACCTTCCCTAATTCCTACTTCAGTATGAGGCTTTTGCACAATTGCTCCTAATCTAAACTTTCTACTTCTCATCCAGCTTGAATTGTCAGTAAAATATATGTCACCAATGGAACCAACACCTTCTTTTAAGGTCACGGTCACATCCCCACATAACAATGGCCTTTTACCCTCTCTTTCCTGTAAAACTTTGGCATTGAATTCCTGCTCAGACCAGTCCTCTTCTTCATCGAAAGGGAAATCACCATTGAGTACAACAATACGAATCTTTATTGAAGAAAGCTGACCAAATTTGACTGTAGTCCTGGAACTAGTATCAAACAGTTTAATTCCAATGGGTGTACCGTCTTCAGCTCTTACAGTATTGTTTGTAAATATTTTTGATGACAATTTATTGACAAAGCGCAACTGCAGACTCCTCACTCCAGATGTTCCAGCCTGATGAAATGAGGGTCTGCAACAAAACACAAAACCCAATGTTGGACTGTTTGAGTGGAAAAAAAAAATGGTGAAAATCTAGTCATCTGGTGGGAAAAGGCAGTTTAAATTTGGGTTATACTGCATGTTAGGGGGCGCAAACTGTGACAACATGAAGCATGCTAATACTTCATGTAAAGGGACCAGCAAACCTTTAAGATACTGATGGTACTCAACCATATTCATCTGGTCAGAGTGAGAAAGATCGTTTATATCAATCTTGATTTCACATGATACTTGCCCTGCTAAAAGGTATCAGAGAGACCAAGTGTGTATGGCATAAATATTCAAGAAAACAATCAAGTCAAAGAACAGACCTTAGAGATGGTTGAAGTACTGGTAGAAAGGCTTGTTGCACCTCCTCTCGCACCTATTTGACACATATAGGGTATCAGGAACTCAAGAGATTTGAAAGTAAAAGCACTTTAATATCTCAATGAATATCAGCAATTCCAAATTTTCAACACCATATTGACAACCAGAAGAATATTTCAAACACGTTTTAGTGAATGAAAGCATATCCAAACTATCTAATCCTGCTGATATTAGCACAGTTTAGCTTATTTTGCATGTACAATTACAATCTGGGGATGCATCTATGCAATACAGTAAAAGTACCTGTCACAATTGAGAATTGAACGAATTTTAGCTTGTGTTGAATTTCACACCAGGTGCCTTTGCAGCGATTAAGTTACATAAACAATTTTGGCAAGTTTCAACTGTTCTGTTACTAATCCTTTTTAAGATATTGTATAGACATGGCTAACCCATCATAAGTCATGACATGTATGGGTAAGAAAGATGACTCTCAAATAGTCAAGATAATTAATCATCGAGACCAATCACCAACTAGCCTATGAAATCAAACTTCCAGTCAAAAAGAGAGTCTTGTATCAGTCAATAAAGCTATGCAACCAAAGAAGTTATACCGAGAAACCATACACCATCAAAACGTTGAGAGGAAAGGAAAACAAAAAATTATACGAGGCATGGTAGCTAAAGCTGATATCTCATATTTGAGCAATAAAGTTGAGGTTAACAAAGAAAAATATAGACAAACAACACTCGTGCAAATATACAAGTTTATGACACAGAATCAACTTACCAGATTCCTAAGAAAAGGTTCCAAGAAGTTTCCATTCAGCAGCTCAGTGATGATATTTTTGAAAGCACTGCACAAAAGAACACACAAAACCCACATTCAGAAACCAATAAAACATCGAGAAAAGCAACAAACACAAACGCCAAAACATCCTCATCATAAAATAAATAAATAAAACTAAACCAACCAAGCCTGAAGTGCTTGTCTGCGCTTGGACCTTTCAGAGTCATCATCACCCTTCCCGTTAAGACGCCTCTTCTCCACCATCAAAGATAAACAATTAAGACTCAACTTCTAAAAGCAAAAACTCAAAAACCCAAGAGCAACCCAAAAACTGAAAGAACTATGGTGTTTATAACATAACTAGATTGACATATTCTCAAACCATAAAACTCAAAAACCCAAGAGTAGCACAAAAACTGAAAGTGCTATGGTATTTATTAAGAACACTAGATTGAACATACTCTTAAAGCCTAACAATTAAGAGCCCATGAGTAACCAAAAAACCTTCGACAGCTATTCTATTTATACAACAGTCTAACCATAGGAAGGTACAAGGAAGTTTCATTTTTTTTAAAAAAAAATTCAAATTTTGTAAATGACGCGGTATAATCCTAAAAGTCAAGGCGATTTTATCCCATGAAAAGATTAAAGCAACAAGAAAGGTTTATATTAAATTATTCATGGAGAAAGTCTATAAACATAAATAAAAATTTTGATAAAAATTTCAAACCCTTGACTTGCAAGTTGTTTATGGTAAGTAAAACAATAATGTTAGTGATGAGTTGAGATAAAAACCGTTAAAAACTTGTCAAAATTATTGCGTATAGTAGTATTGATCATTATCAATGTGGTTTTAAATTTTCTTAGGAATGAGTAGAGATAAAAACGGTTAAAAACTTGTCAATTCAACTATGATGAAAATTGGTGTGGTTTCAAATTTTCTTATTAGGAAACTACAAAGTCTACAAAGTAGCATCAGCTTTGAACAGAATGAGAGTTTGATCATTAAAAAGTACAAAGTTGGAGATTCTAACACTTTGGGATTATTCTGTTTATCAAAAAGATACACCGGTATTATTTTAACTAAAAAAAACAAAACAACCGCGTCACGATTGAAAAGTACACTAACCGTATAAACCATGATGCTAAAAGATGCTACAGATTAATGTATGATTTTTCAGACAAAGAGCAAGAAAACACGGTGAACTGACGCGTACTTGTAAATGGTGACAAAATTTCTATATAGAATTAGAAAACATTGATACGCGTTTATTTGTAGAGTGTGACAGGCCCGACGGCAAAAGAATTGGACACTCTAAAGTCTAAACTAAGTTACACTTGTAAAGCATTTATGATTGAACTTGAAAAAACGTAGTTTCAAGTGAAATTCTTTGCAATGTCATTGGAATTTAAGTGCAGAAAGATAAGTGTCTTTTTAATGAGAAAGTAACATGTGTCTCTAGTTTACAGGCCCCATAGGTAGGAGTGGAACTCATAGGTTAACTTGTGTTTTATGAGTAATTTTAATACCAAATTAAAAGTCATAACTTATTACACATTCATATTCTATGTAAGTCTCTTTTCCAAAAAAAATATATATATATTCTATGTGAGTCGTGATAGATTCTAGTTGGTTACTTGTCACTTTAATATGGACTAATTGGTTTTTTTTTATTTATTTATTTATTTTATTATTCATAGTTTGTCGCGTGAACAATTGTAGCAAAAGTGGTATTTTTTTATGTGGTTAAAGGTCATAAATTTTTTGGACTTTTTTATTTAAGTTTGTTTTGCTATGGCATAATAATATATTATGGGGGCGTTGGTAAGGGTATATAGGAAAATTTAAGGTACCAAATTCGTTGTAAACTCATTTTTCTCTCGTTATGGAATTCTCAGCCGCCCATTCCTACAGATATAGGCATATCGTTAAACCGTATAAATCTTTATTTTAATTTTCTCTTTATTTTCACTAAAACTGCTAAGAACAGAAATCACCAACACAAATCTGAATTAGGTCTTTTATATAAATATATATACATAAAGTCAAAAGTTTTATAGTTCAACTGACATTTACTTATCTAATGAAGACATTCAAGATTCTGCTCAAGAGCTTCAGTCTGATTTAGAATTTGATAATTCCGGATTGTATGTTAACAAGCATTGCCCTAAGACTGTCCTTTGTTTAGTTTTATAAAATTTCCATTTTCACCCCAAAAAAAAAAAAAAAAAGACATTCAAGATTCAATTCCTCCTCCCCATTCTATCTATCAAATTCTATATAGAGAGCAAATAAAAAGAAGTTTATAGTAGGTGCAAGATGTATGTGCACATAACAATTAATGAACATGTGCACGTTTATAACCATTGAATGGTAGGTTTACTTCAAGATCTTGCAGGTTGCTATAGTTTGTCACTATCTTTGTCTCTCCAACCTACAAAGAAATGGGTTTTCTTTAATGGGAAAGCAAAGAAGAATTGGGCTGTGATTTAAATTTCGGTGAAAGGTCCTGATCAAAAAGATCATACTGGTTTAGTTATAACTTTCCAGCTTCTTTAATTTTTGGTGTTTTTAGTCAATACTCATCATCTTAGGGCCACTAGGCGTGCTGGGGATTACAAGTTCCTTCCATGAAGTTTCCAGCACCAAACAGTTTTTCCACAAACCCAGTTTTCCTGGAAAATTCTTCGACTTCTCTTTTCCATTATTTTTATTTTTGCTTTTACTTTTTCCCCAGAGATTGGAAAACTTTCAAACGTCGCTAAACAGAAGCATACAGTCTAGTCAGAACCCAAAGTATTACTATTATTATTATTTTTATTTTTTTAACTTTTTCTAATTCCATTTTATAATAGTTCTTAAATCTAATAAAAAATATATTCCAAACGATTTATCTAGGGCCGCAAAAGAATAAAGATAGTGTCGTGACTGTCGTCACATCAACTGATACGACCAATTCCATGGTTTTAAGTTTTATCAAGCCCTTCCTCAAAAAAAAAAAAAGTTTTATGAAGCCATGTTTCTCAAAAAAAAAAGTTTTATTTATTCTATTTTTTTTTTACAATTTAAAAAAAAAAGTTTTATCTAACCCTTGTAAAACTTCCCCTAACATTTTCTTTTTAATTTTTAAATAGTTTTCAATGCTTATGTTTGTGTTTAATAACTTCAATTTAATCATGGTCAATTAATTAATGACTCACAAATGCGTGTCAGTGTGATTAAAAGAAAAGAAAAGTGTGTGTGTGTGATGCTTGGGGCGTACGACACTCACTTAACAAAACTCCAATAGTTGAAATGACCAACATTTTTTTTAAACATGTGTAAAATCAAAATTAAATGAGATGAAGGAACATAGAGACATAGAGTTATAAGATGAGACAAGATTTAGTAGAGTTTGAGCAATGTCATATAGTATGAGTTTGTATATATTATATTGTAGGACTTACTTTCGACCAATTCCATGGTTTTTAGTATTATCTAGCCCTTGTGATTTCACCTCTAACAATTTTTTTAAATAATTTTAAATTAGTTTTCAATGCTTTTGTTTATGATTAAGAACTTCAATTCAATCATGGTCAACTAAATAAATGTGTGTGTGTGATGCTTGGTGCGTACAAGACTCACTTAACAAGACTCTAATAGTTAAAAATGGCTAACATTTCTTTTCTTTAAAACACATTTTTTAAAATAAAAACTAAATCATGAGAAGTGGACAAATAGAGTTAGAGCACTAGCATCAAGCGAGAGATAGAATTAATAAGTGCAACGTAGTGGGGGCAAGGCCCTCCAAAATTACTAAAATATGATTTTTAATATGTAAAATTTGAGACAAAATTTAGTTTTGTAAGACTTAGGCCCCCAAAACCAAAAATATTGGGGCCCCCACCTATGACTTGTCATTGTCCCTCTCCCAATTAAACTAAGGCCTGTTTGGTAAGAAATTTCTAAAAACGTTATTTAAATATTATGGAAATACATGTAAATTAAAAAGTGTTATAGAAGTACGTGTTAGAGTATTTAAATACTGAAAACAATTGTTTAAACAATATTACCAAACACCCTTTAAATTTTGTAAAACTTTCTCCATCCCCCTCCTAAGCCCCAACAAGTTAGTCAGTGGTTAGTTTTATTTTTTTAGTAATAGATTCCTTTATAAACTTCATCACCTTCACTACCACTTTTTTCAACTTCATTTTCCTTACTAGTCACCCAAAAAATCTCTCATCATTAGCTTAAGCTCTCTTCAATATCTATCTTTGGTTACCGATACCCTTTAGAAGAGGCCAAAATAAAAACGGTATTGGTAACGTAGTGTTTTCTAGCCAAATTAACAGGCTAGTCACCATAGATTTTTTTGAGAGGTATAAAACTCTTCCTCTCATTTTTCATTTCTATTTATTTATCATATGGTTTATGATTTTATTTTCTTTCCTTTAATTTATTTTACCCTATTGATAGGTTTTATTCATTATTTTGAATCCCATATTGGCTTCTACTCAAATTGTCTTTGTTTTTGACATTTGGAAAAACCAATCTTGAATATTTGTAATACATGTCTATAACAAATTATAAAATTTGTGTATATTATGTAGAGTTTAGAAAGATGTAAAGTTTTCAAATAAGATAATGTTGTAGATATATAAATTTTGTATACAATATATATATATATATATATATATATATATTACCTTGGAATTAAAAATTTATGACTTAAAAATATAAAAACTAAGGTACAAAGATATGTACATGCATACATATATATATGTATGTGTATATGTATGTACAAATGTGATACTTTTAAGTTTTCTTGAATTAGAAACTAATACGACAGTTTGTTCTTGGCTACTCAAACAAAAATTTCTGGTTTTGCCGCTGACATCAAGTATTGATAAAAAAAAAAATATTTTATCACATCAAAAAGTTACTTTTTTTTTTTTAACACATCACTTTGCAGTACATTATATATCACATATTCTAATTTTTTTTATCACTTTATTTAAATATTCTTTTTTATTTTTTAATTAATATTTTATTCTTGCTTTATTAGAGGTATTCGGTCAATATTCAAGGGGTGAGAGAATGAGTCTGACGGTGAGATACTGAGTGGCTGTGAGAGAGAGAGAGAGAGTACGAGGGTGAGAGGATGAGTGGTTGTGACTTGTGAGAGAGAAAAGTAAAGATATTTTACTAGAGGAGAGAGAAAGGTGATTAAAAAATACACAAAAAATAAATAGAGCATATGACCGAACTGTCCCATAGATAGAACTATACTATAGCAAATGCCAAATATTTTTGGCATTTGACACATCTTATGAGGGTTGGTTTTTGGTGTGTCAAATACCAAAAATTTAGCAATTAACACACCTTATGCCAATGTTCTTATATAACATGAGATAAGATTCATATATTCCTATTATGTGTAGAAGTTCTACTAATTGCAAATCATGATTTTTTTTGTTACTGCTTATCAATCCCAAAAAAAAAAAAAAAAAGTTTGTTACTAACACTTCTCTTGTTTAATGTTCAGTGGTTGTTTTTCCCCCCCATCTTTTGTAATGTTTGATTTAACACAAAGATTCAGAAGATTGTACTTTTCTAGTGTGTTAAGTTGGTTTTTTTTCCTTGGTTTTTTTTTTTTTGGCTTGAAAATTAAATTGAATAAAAATACATTTTTACTTGTACCTAAACAAACAAATAAAACTTTAAAAAGCTGGTTCTAATCAAATATATATTTTTTAAAATACTAATTAACACAAACATTTTACCTGATAGTAATAATTTGGAGGGGTATGTTGTCCGCAAAAGAAGCAGGAGATAATTTTCGCATAATTAGAGGAAATTTAATAAAGGTGAATTGGCATAGTATTCCTTTAATTTAATTTAAAAAATATATATTTTGAAGCACTGTTAAAGTTATTTGTGGTAATAACTTTAACAATTTTGAACATTGAATCCTTGACAATAAAAAAGACAATAATTTAAATAAAAAAAATTAAAGCAATATTCTGCCTATGTTCGTATGCACCAATAAACAGTGATGTTGGGCTTTTAGCAGTGGGTGAGAATGAGAGCCCAAATAAGTTGAGAGCCTGAGACTTGTCGTTTGTTGCTTCAAAGTTCAAAGCAATATTTTTACGGCGACAATAAAGATAACAAAACGAAATGTCCCTTGAAATTTACTTACGAGAATTCTTACGGCGACAAAACAGAGTATTGTCGCTTCTATATAACAGTTCATAACGCTCTTTGCAAAAATATTTTACAAACGCCACGCATTTTTGCCTCAACAACTTCTAGTCTCTATAACCATATCCGCTGCATCCGAAAGGTATTTATAGACTTATGTCCATTTGGTAATATTGTTCTAATAATATTATTTAAGTGTTGTAAAAATAAATGTTGTGAAAATACGTATTGTATTGTTTAAACAACAAAAACTGTTGTTTAAACAACACAACTAAACAAGTTAGTTTTTTATTAAGGTGAACTTTTTGGGGAAAAAAAACTAAAGATTTTATTAGAAAGAATAGACTATATCAGCTTGAAGTACAAAATGAAAAAGTGGTAAAACACCTCCATCCACACAGCACAATTCAAGACATTAATAGAATATTTATTAAGGTGAACTACTTCGTCTAAAAAGATGTCTTTAAAAAAAAAAAATTACTACATTTTATTATAAAATATATATCATATACTAATATGATAATATAATATAAAAGTTGAATTTTAGAAATCATAGCTATTTTCTTTATGTGAAAAGTGGCTACACTCTCATTAATTGTTAAAATATGCTAATTTTGGACCAATTATTATTTACTCTACACTAGTCCTCCATCCTCCCCATCAATCCAAATAAACTATTAGTTTTTCTTATAAATTTTTATGATATACTAGTACTATGCCTTGTTCGATGCACAACTTAGTTAGAAAATATATGTGAATATACCAAAATATTTTCATATAAACTTATAATGTACTAATACATTGCACGGGATATCCGCTAGTACTTAATAACGTTAGTAACTTTCTTGAATTCTTTTTCCTCCCTTCATTTTCAATATCTTTCTCTTGCAACAACCAAAAGAAAAAAAAAAAAAAAACTGTCTGTATTTATTCATATGACTACTTTTATTTTTTATATGCCTATTAAATGTAATATATTCTTAGCTTCTTATGATTATAGTTAAATTATTGAGAAAATAAAAACTACATTGCATTTATTTTAAAGACGTAAAGCTTTTCATAATCTTTTCATTATTGTTGAGATGGTATAGTGTTAAAAAAATTATGTCAGTAATAAAGTAACATAAAAATGATCTTATTTCAATCAGAATTTAATGAAAATCGCATCACACCCATGTGTAAAATAGAATTTGAATGCTCTTGGCGTTGGCAACCCTTCAAACGAAAGAGAGAAAAAGGCTTGAAGAGGCATACTTAATGTGCTGGTTAAAATGCAATTTTACACCATTACTCATATGAAAGAGAATGCTCACACTCACAAAACTCTGAGGCATTTTGAAGCTTTAATCTCTTATCCATCAGTAAATTTTTTTAGCCTGTCCCTATGACTTTCATAGTCTCATTCTCACTACTTGCTTTTTAAATTTGTTTTCCTTTTAAATGAAAACTCTAAAAGCCTATATATATATATATATATATATATAAACATTTTTATCACTTCTCTAGGATTTGTTCTTAATTTTTGGATAATAAACCTTAGCAATGGTGTCATTGCCAAAATCAAGACAAAGACAGAGCGAATCCTTCATGAATTGAAAATGTAGGGATTGGGTTTGAGCACCTCTACTATTAAGTGAGTGGACTCAAGTCCAGCTAGCCCAATACAATGAATTTGTAGAGAGCGGGTTCAAGAACTAGGCACTAGTGAGGGTTACAACGACTAGGCATGGTTGCATATGAATTGAATAGCATGAACGTGGGTTAAAATGTGCAATGATGTTCCTCGGCCCTCCTTTTGGGAGCTTGAAGTTCTTATTATTTCTTCAATGATGGGTTACAAAGGTTTCAGTGATGATACAGGTTGCTACAGTGTCCTATATTTCTCATTTCCTGTCCCCTTTCCGGAGGGATTCCTTACATTATATACCCAATTTCAGTTGATCTTAGCCCTACATTTGTTGATCAAACAGGTCACTACTTGAGTGCTTGTCCCCTCAGCCGCCTTCCCATTTTTTCTGTGGGTTACAGCAACCAAGGCTGCACTGTTACATTATATACCCCCTTTCAGTTGATCTTAGCCCTACATTTGTTGATTAAACAGGTCACTACTTGAGTGCTTGTCCCCTCAGCCGCCTTCCCATTCTTTCTGTGGGTTGCAGTAACCAAGGCTGCACTGTTCAGCGGTCATATCCTCATTAATGCAGCCAGAACATTAGTTGTGGGCATTTAATGTGGAGATGACAGTTCATCCTGGACTTGCTCCTCCACCATGCTTCCATGGCTGACATGTTGTACTTGCTCTTTCTCTTTGGATGCTCTAGAAGGCTGCCTTTGGTGGCCTGTTGCTTCTCTTTTCTACGGTCTCGGCAGGCCGAGGACAGGATTGTCTTGGCGACATCACTGGGCAATTTGGACTTTCTCACTTCATCCTCGAGCGTTTCTTCCTCCTCGGTATGGGCCTTGGGCTTGGTACGAATGGGGCCGAGGTTGCCTAATTCTTTGGCTCCACAATAGCCCCTCAAAATCCTGCTGTCCGGCTCCTCGGAAGGATTTTGATATCCTCGGGCCGTTGTTATGGCTTGTCACGTCTCATCCTCTGTCAGTGCTAGAGTCTTTTCGCCTGTCCAAGGCACGTTCCTGGCACTTCAGTATATGGAGCGCGCCTTCAATAAATTCTAGCGGCTTTGTGCTCCCCACGTTCAACGGTGTGATGGTAATCCAACGATGAGGATTTTTTCAGCTTTATGAGTGGGGAAACCTGCACGGTTGTCTTTAATTGAGGGTATAAATACCCATTTAAACCGATTGGCCTCTTTACTTTTGCACTCAAGAGTTCTTGCGCACGTACACTGAATTCGGTTAAACCTCCAACTACACTCATGCCTTTTTTAGCACAAAAAGCCTGTCCGAGGAGTTTTTTCTCATTTCTGTAAGTCTTCTTCTCTTTCTAGCTCAAATTTCCTCTCTAATTCCTTTCTTTCCTTCGCCTCTTCTTGAGTCTTTTAATCGTTGCTAGGGATGGGTAGATTTAAGAAGTTAGTTGAGTTTGAAGAGGAGATAGAGAAATTCATTGCCGATTATAGGATACCCAGTAATGTGGGTTTGAGATACTGTGGGGAAGGGGAGTGGCTTATTAGGAGGTAAGAGGGTGAAGTGGTGATTCTCATAATCGCCTTCCTAGAATGTGGTATGAGAATCCCTATGGTGCCGGTGACGAGAGGCCACCTTAGGCATTTTAGGTTGGCCCCTACCCAGTATGCCACCAATATGCTCAGGATCTTGGGTTGCGTGGATGCTTTAAATGAGAAGATGGGGTTGATGTTAACCCATCACGATGTAAATTAGTGCTATAACCTCCAACACCTGAAGGGTAAGTCTTACTACATGAAGACGAGGGATGATAAGGTCCAGCTTATTTAGTGCCTCCCTGAGTCCAACAAGGGTTTAGATAAAGATTTCCTCATCGTGTCCGGGAAGAAGCACGACGGCCTTCACTGCCCAACAGAGGAGGGGACACCAGGTAGGGTACTTAGAGTAGGAGAGGGTCTAGTCTTTTGGGTTATCAATCTGCTTTGTTCGGTTGCTAACAGGAGCATGTTTTCTTTTCTGCAGATCCGCACGCTTTTGAACGTCATTTCAATATGGTCAATAAGGAGGATTTGGAAAATGTCCTCAGGGCGAAGATCTTTGTGAACGAGGCTGACAACGAAGTTAGAGCTGCCCACAAGATCTATGAGTACAAGCCAATCCAGAAGTCGTTCTCGGCTCCGAAGTACGTAATCAGAGCTAGAGATCCTCGGTTTCGTAAAATAACTGTAGCGGAGCAAGGGTTCCTGCTTCCTGAAGGGTCTCTTATTCTAGAAGGTATTCTGTTGGCAGGTCCTTCTACTTCCCCCTAAGCTGCTGAGGCCAAGGGAGAAGGGCTAGGAGAAGAGGAAGAAGTTGCTGATTTGGGCCCATCCGAGGATGAATTTGGCGCATTTGACCAAGTCCACTTGTCCGAGGATCCTTCTGGTGACTTGGGCGACCCTAATTTGACCGAGGTGGACCTCTTCTCTGCAAGGACTTCTCCCTAGGCCAAGATGGGCTTTAAGAGGCAACCCCAGACGAGCCTACTAGACCTGCTTGAGGGTCAGCCAGGGAGGGACGAGCCGGGGAAGTCCCAATCCAAGTTTCCCCCTCCACCACCCAAGTTTCAGCCTGTTCAAACCAGGTCGTCTTCTTCCCAGTCCAAGCTTCCACCTCCTCCACCTCAGCCGAGTTTGCCATTAAGGCGCGAGCCTACTGATCCCAAGCATAAGAAGGACGCTAAGGGCAAAAGGCATATGGGAGCTGACAGGACTCATTTTTCCCAGGAGGAGGATGAGGCTCGGCAGCCCTCTAAGCAGCAAAAAACTGGGCATCAGGGCCAAGGAAGAGAGGTGGCTGTGCAGTCCGAGGCCCAAGCTTGGCTCCCTGCCCCAATGCTCCATGGGGAGCCTTTGACGGATAATGCCTCCCTCAGGGACTTTAGAGGGGGTGAAGGCACCTACGTGGCCGATGCGCTGGAGAGGTCCCTGCTACTTCCCGCCGATATGGCCCAACTGGAGGACCTGAGGAGGCAGGAGGTCTTCCTCAGCCTGAAGAGGTACTTAGGCATGGTAAGACATCCGACGCTTGAGACTTCGTTGATTTTTACTCCTCAGTTCCCAGCTTATCGTCTGTTTGTTTCGATTTGCAGGTTGTCTAGGCCACTTATAGGCTAGAAGAAGAGGCCAATAACCAGAGCAAGGCCATGGATCAGGAACGCGACAAGGGTCTGGAAGCCACGCAAACCCTTAAGAACTCCGAAGCTGATCTTAAGAAGGCAATGGAGGATCTAAAAGAGATGACAAAGGCCAGAGACATCACTGAGTCAGGCTTAGCTAGTGCTCAAAAGCAGGCCACCGACCAGACGAGACGCCTTCTCGAAGCTAAGGGTTAACTAAAGATTGCCAAAGAGCACATCAGTGATTTAAAGCAGAAGTTGGTCGAGGCAGAGGGGGTTAAGAATGTCGCGGAGTTCGCTAGAGATGAGGCTTTGAGGGCCAAAGCGAAGGCGGAGTTCACGAGGACAAAGGCTGAAAGTTCTAAGGAGCAAGCCGAGGAGGAGGCCTATGCCTCGAGGATGGCTGAAACCTAAGTTGCCCTCAAGGCTTAAGTCCCTAGGGTATGCAGGCACTACTGCTCCCAAGTTTGGATTGAGGCCCTTGACCAAGATGGAGTTGAGGCCTCGTCCGAGCTTAGGAGGGCCGAGAGGGTGTATTACCCCCTACTATTCGCGAGGCTGCCTCCGCCACTTCTAAAGCCAACACCGCCCCCGAAGCGACAGACGGGGACCAGGCCAATGCTGCCAAGGATCCAACTCCTACTGATAAGCCTGCCGAGGAGGCTGAGCATCAAGAGGTATCAGAGAAAGAGAAAATCAGTAACCAAGAAGTGCCCCAAGATGCGATGAAGCCCCCTATCGGCCCTCAAGTCCCTCCCGCTGACTCCTAGGCTCCTCCCACCGAGAAGGACCTCTCCCAAGTTGCTCCTCCAGCCAAGGAGACAGCCCTCTTAGTGGTGCCTCTACAGGCTGTTCCCTTAGGTCAGAGCTCCGAAGACCCCAAGGAAACCTTTGGACAGCCTCCCAAGGGGGGAATAAAGTTTAAATTGAAGAAATAGGCTATCTTAGCTATCTTTTATCTTATGTTTTGTTTTTTGTTTTTTGTTGTTTTTCTTTTTTCTTTTTTTTTTAAGCACTATAATGCTCTCTTTAAATTGAATATATGAATTCTCTTTTTTACTTTATGTGTTTATTGTTATTGTGATGAGTTTTGCTACTTATATAACCCGGGATTTAATTATTAGCTTCACAATCTCAGAAGCTCAGCATGTTTTTCATTCTAAATTGGCAACCAAAAAATGTAAAGCCCATAGTGATAGTTTCCACTTAGACCTTGGTTGATAATTAAACCACCTTGGCACCACGACCTAATTTTGCTGAATTGAATACTGAGGGAACAAATGCTAAGCACATAGCATCCATAAATGGTAAAAAATGCTCACAAGTGTGCTAAGCACACAACATCCATAAAGATAATCCTTTAAATTCTAGGATCAAATACCACAACACAATGTACCAAGGTGCTCACAAGTGTGCTCTAAAAACTTACTAACCTTAAGAAAACCGTTAGTTGCTGATTATGCTGGGGGGTTAAGTCCAATGTCTTTCAAAATGCCTTAAGTGATGCTCATGGGCTTGTGTTTGTTCATGCCTTCGCTGAATGTAGCCAGTCTCTCCAGGGGTCTAAGTCTGAGGACTATGCAAGACCTTGATTCTGCCTAACCCTTAGGTTCTTCTGTAAGTAACTAGTTTCCCCATAGGTTTGAGTCCGAGGACCATGCAAGACCTTAGTTCAGTCTAGTACTCAGGTTTTTCTTGAAGTAGTTAGTTTCCCCATAGGTTTGAGTCCGAGGACCATGCAAGACCTTGGTTCTGTCAACACTAAGTGTAGACATCAAAATTTTATGATGCATTCACAACCGCCCGATTGTTCATGATAAAATATTTGTGATCAAATTAATCTCCAATTGATGACGTGGACGATCAACGAATGAAATCAAGCCATGTGGCAACATTAAATAAGAAATCCATATGGCGATGTCAGAAGAAAAGATCTATATGGAAGCTCTTATTAAATGGGAGACTAAATTAAATCCATAATTAGCTCTCAATAAATGCTGAGAGAAAATTCCAAATTAAATACGAATGAGTTGCCTATAAATAAGGGCTTCTCATATGAGAAAAAGGGGGAACACTTAGAGAGAAAACACTACCGACACTCTGCCAAAATAGAGAGTTATCTCTAAAGTTCACGAGAATTCCATTGTTCATCAAGGCCTATTCCTACTTCTTCAAATCAAAGTGGGGATTTTCCTTTAACCTAGTTTGAGATCAAGCCAACGGCCCTCGCATCAAATCAAGCACATTCAATTATTCGTTCAACTTGGAGACATCAAAGCACGATTCAAGATCAAGCTTCATAGCCCCTTCGGATCGTAACGTTTCTTGGAGATCGAATCAGAGGAATTTATTGTACTCCTTCATTGTAAAGATTCATACAGAGGATTGTACTCACATATATACAAATCAAATACAAATTGATTATTTGTTACACTATTTCGTGATCGTGTGATTTATCTTTTACGAAAATTGTGTGTACACTAAGATTCTCCTGTATGTAACTAGTTTCCCCATAGGTTTGAGTCCGAGGACCATGTAAGATCTTGGTTCAGTCTAGTACTCAGGTTCTTCTGTAAGTAGTTAGTTTCCCCATAGGTTTGAGTCCGAGGACCATGCAAAACCTTGGTTCTGTCTAACACTAAGATTCTTCTGTAAGTAACTAATTTCCTCATAGGTTTAAGTCCGAGAACCATGCAAGATCTTGGTTCAATCTAATACTCAGGTTCTCCTGTAAGTAACTAGTTTCCCCGTAGGTTTGAGTCCGAGGACCATGCAAGACCTTAGTTCAGTCTAGTACTCAGGTTCTTCTATAAGTAACTAGTTTCCCCATAGGTTTGAGTCCGAAGACCATGCAAGACTCAGGTTCTTCTATAAGTAACTAGTTTCCCCATAGGTTTGAGTCCGAAGACCATGCAAGACCTTGGTTCAGTCTAGTACTCAGGTTTTTCTTGAAGTAGTTAGTTTCCCCATAGGTTTGAGTCCGAGGACCATGCAAGACCTTGGTTCTATCTAACACTAAGATTCTCCTGTAAGTAACTAGTTTCCCCATAAGTTTGAGTCCGAGGACCATGCAAGACCTTGGTTCAGTCTAGTACTCAGGTTCTTTTGCAAGTAACTAGTTTCCCCATAGGTCTAAGTTCGAGGACCATGCAAGACCTTAGTTCAATCTAACACTTAGGTGGCAGCCAAAATACCAGATATATAATCATAATAGACCTAAAATTCGAAATAAAAAAAAGGATGCTTTCATTAATAATAATACCTTCTCAGGTTATTTACATTTCATGGATGAAGTATAGGTTTTTCATCCAAGTCTTCTAAGTAGTATGCACCTATCCCCGCTACTAAGGTAATGCGATATGGTCCCTCCCAGTTGGGCCCCAGCTTTCCCCAGGAAGGATTCTTGGCAGCCCCCACAACTTTCCTCAACACTAGGTTTCCCGGTGCTAGTGGTCTTAGCTTCACATTGGCATCATATCCTTGCTTGAGCTTCTGGTGATAATAGGCCAGCTGGATTATTGCTCTTTCCCTTCGTTCATCAATCAGATCTAGACTCTTCCTCAGTAGTTCATCATTACTGCCTGGAGTGAAAGAGTTCGTCCTTAGCGTTGGGAAGTTTACCACTAGAGGGATAACAGCCTCGGCCCCGTAGGTCATGGCAAAAGGCGTTTCCCCCGTTGACCGCCGTGGTGTAGTCCGGTATGTCCACAGAACGTGTGGCAGCTCTTCTACCCATCTTCCCTTGGCATCATCCAGTCTCTTCTTAAGCCCATTGACGATGACCTTGTTGACAGCCTTGGCCTGCCCATTTCCCTGAGGATAAGCTGGAGTTGAATACCTGTTTGTGATCCCAAGTTCACAACAGTACCTTTTGAAAGCTTTGCTGTCAAATTGGAGTCCATTATCTGAAATGAGGGTATGAGGGACCCCGAATCGCATGACAATATTTCTCCAAAGGAATTTCTTGGCATCCACATCCTTGATGTTGGCCAACGGCTTAGCTTCGACTCATTTGGTGAAGTAATCTATGGCGACCAACATATATCTCTTATTCCCTGGTGCCTTGAGGAAAGGGCCTACAGTATCCAGGCCCCACTGGGCAAACGGCCATGGGCTGGACAAAGGGTTGAGGACCCCTCCAGGCTGATGAATATTTGGGGTGAACCTTTGGCATTGGTCACACTTCTTAACATACTCCAGGGCCTCTTTCTGCATCCCCGGCCACCAATATCCTTGGGTGACGGCTTGGTGCGACAGGGATCTTCCTCCTGTGTGACTCCCACAGATCCCTTCGTGCAGCTCTTCGAGCAGTAATTTTGATGCCTTAGGGTGAATGCACAGTAGGTATGGTCCACAGTGGGAGCACCTATACAACTTGTGGTCCTCAGACAACCAGAACCGAGAAGCATTCCTTCGTATTTTCTCAACCTCTGACTTCTCCTCGGGCAGAACATCGTCCCTGAGGAACCTCACTATAGGGTCCATCCAGCTGGGACCCACCCCAACTTGATGGATATGGACCGTGCCCTTTGCCACCTCATTTGCTCTTTCCAGATGCTCTACAAGAATGATCCGAGGTAAATCTCCTGCTGAGGAGGTGGCAAGTGTGGCCAATGAATCTGCATGGGTGTTTCCACTCTTAAAGACATGTGACAAGCTGAAAAGGTCGAAATCTGACTGCAAGCGCTTGACCTGGCTCAGGTACTCTTGCATCCTCGAATCTCTGGCTTCCAGTTCTCCCTTAAATTGGCCTACCACCAATCTTGAATCTGAGAACATCTCCACTGTTTTCCCTCCCATTTTCTACACCATGACCATCCCTTGTAACAAGGCCTCATACTCGGCATCGTTATTTGTGGCCGAGAATCTAAGTCTCAGGGATTTCTCTATGACAGACTTCTTAGGGGACACTAGGACTAGCCCCACCCCAGACCCCCTCTAATTCATCGCGCCATCAACGTACGCTTTCCAACATGGGGGCCCTAGAATAGAGACTGCCCCAACTGACTTTCCATCCGTGCCTCGCTCCTCTGCTACTATCTCTGCTGGTGGTTCAGCAAAATCGGCCACCAAGTCAGCCAGGACCTAGCCCTTTATGGAGGTCTGAGGTAGGTACTTGATGTCAAAAGCCCCCAGAATTGTGTTCCATTTGGCGATCCTTCCACTGTAATCAGCAATCCGAAGTACAGACTTCAGGGGTAGTTGGGTTAAAACAACTACTGTGTGGGCCTGGAAGTAGTGCGGAAGCTTTCGTGTAGCGTGGACCACTGCTAGTATGGCTTTCTCTAAGAGTAGGTACTTGACCTCAGCTTTGTGTAGCGACTTGCTTATGTAGTAGACTGGCTTTTGAATGCCATTGTCATCCGTATTAGCCCTAGGCTCACAGCATGTGAAGCTACGGCAATGTACTCGTACAGGACTTCGTCGACTTCAGGATTGGACATGATAGGTGGTCTGGATAGGTATTCCTTGAGTTGCTGGAAGGCCGCGACACAATCCTCGGACCATTCAAATCCCTTCCACTTGTTGATCAGGAGGTAGAAAGGCTTGCATCTATCAGCCGACCTAGAAATGAATCGATTCAGGTTCACGATCATTCCAGTAAGCCTTTGGACCTCCTTGGGGTTTTGCGGAGGTTTTAGATTATGAATAGTCTTGATTTGGTCAGGATCAACCTCAATTCCCCTGTGGGTAATAATGTATCCTAAAAACTTGCCAGATCCCACGCCAAACAAGCATTTGGAAGCATTTAGGCGTAGCTTGTGCTTCCTCAAGACATCAAAGGTGCAGCCGAGGTCTCCTAAATGCTCGGACACTGCTTTACTTTTCACCACCATATCATCAACGTAGACTTCGATGCTCTTGCCCAGCATCGGCTCGAACATCCTTGTCATCATCCTTTGATAAGTGGACCCTGCGTTCTTCAGACCAAACGGCATTACTTTATAGTGGTAGTTCCCAATGAGCGTCACAAAGGCTGTCTTCTCCTGATCCTCCAAAGCTAGTGGTATTTGATGATAACCTTGAAAGGCGTCTAAGAAACTCATCCGAGGATGGCCCGTAGTTGCATCCACTAGCTGGTTTATCCGAGGCATAGGGAACGGGTCTTTTAGACATGCCCTATTCAGGTCTGTGAAGTCCATATAGACCCTCCACTTTCCACTTTTCTTCTTGACCACCACAGTATTGGCCAACCATTCGGGGTAAAACACCTCTTTGATAGCCCCTGCACGCTTAAGCTTATTCACCTCTTCTCTAATCGCATCAGCGTGCTCTCTCGATGGGTGTCGGGGTGGCTGTTTCTTGGAAATTATGGACGGATTGACGTTGAGATGGTGACAGATGAAGGCTGGATCAATCCCTGGAGCATCACAGGCGTCCCATGCGAATACGTCAATGTTTCTTTTGAGAAACTCAACTAACTCCTCCTTCTCACGAAGAGGCAGCTGGGCTCCATCCTAAAAGAACTTCTCTGGGTCACCACCAATGACCACCTTCTCTAAATCTTCGCATTTTTCCTCCTCGATCGCCACATCAAGAGACGACACCGGGGCCTTTGATTGCTATAAGTTCTTTTCAGCAGTGGCTGAGGCCTCCGCGTCGAGCCGATGTGAAATGGTAGCCACCATACATTGCCTTGCCGTGGATTGGCAGCCACGGATTTCAAGAACCTGGTCTCCTGACGGGAATTTCACCATCTGATGCAATGAGGAGGCAACAGCCCCCAAGGTGTGGAGCCAGGGCCTTCCTATGATGGCTTTGTACGGGGAGTAGGTGTCCACTACTATAAAGTTCACCTCCACCACCTCTGGGCCGGTCTAGATGGGCAGCCTGATCGTGCCCTTTGGGGTAACAAGCTTCCCGTCGAAGCTCATCAAGGGGGAACTATAGGGCGTTAAGTCCTTCGGTTTCAACCCCAGCCCCTTGTAGAGGTCCGGGTACATAACCTCGGCCGCGCTGCCATTATTAACCATCACTCTTCTCACATCATAGTCCCCGATTCTGAGGGTGATCACCAGAGCATCATTATAGGGCTGGGTGGTCCCAATCTTGTCTTCCTCTGAAAAACTTAGGGTTGGGTGAAAATTCCTCCTGGCCCTCTTCGGCTCCGGCTAGGACTCCTTGGCAGGCAACAGGGCCACAGACAACACTTGTGAAAGGCGCGTGCCTGTTCTTCCTAGTGTGGCCAAGATTACATTGATCGTCCTTACGAACGCCCTTAGGACATTGTCTCTCTAGGGCTCCTGATGGGTCTGGCCTTGATGGTCACTAGGGTGATGCAGAAGGTGCTTCAGCTTTCCTTCTCGGACTAGCTGGTCTAGAGATTCTTGCAGTTTTCTGTAGTATGTCCGTGGTTCTGATGGTACTGGCAATAAAGGTTCTGACTGCGCTTCGTAGGTTCCCCCACCATCTTATTCGGCGACCTAAAGTATGGCTCGTTCTTGATTTTTTCCAACACCTTGTATACTGTCTCTCGAAATACGGCATTGACAGCCTGTGTGTTGGCTGCTCCAGATTGCCCCACAAAGTCCCTCCTAGGGCGGGTGCTGTTGTATTGGTCCAACCTGAAATCCCTCATCTCCTGAGGGATAGACTTTTCCTCTTCTTTGCCCTATAGCTGGTCTTCCTCCACTCGTTTTTACTTGTCGATCCAATCCATCAATTGGCACATACTGGTGGCAGGCTTGCCAGTCAGAGACTTCCTAAAGTCGTGTTTAGTTGGGAGACCATTTTTGAAGGTGCTGATGGCGACATCATCAAAATTGCCCTCCAGTTCATTGTACATCTCCCAATATCGGCCCGAGTAGGCCTTTAAAGTCTCTCCATCATGCATGGATAGAGACGATAGCGCGCTCAAAGGCCGATGGGCTATGCTATTTGTAACGAAGCAGGAGCCAAAGGCTTGGGTCAGCTGTCTATACGAATCTATAGAATTCGTCTTCAAGCCATTGAACCACCTTATCGCCACTGGACCCAAGCTAGAGGGAAAAACCTTGCACATCAACGCCTCATTCTTAGAATGGACAGCCATCCTTTGGTTAAACTGGCTCACATGCTCCACGCGGTCCGTTTTGCCATTATAAATGGAGAAGGTTAACTGCTGGAACCGCCGAAGAAGGGTAGCCCCTTCTATGTGGCGTGTGAAAGGCGACTTGGATAGATGATCTAGTGCCCTGCTCATGGCATCGTATCCCAAGCCCCTAGGAGATGGGCTTTTACGTTTACGCTTCCGGTAGTGCTCTTCTTCATGAGAGAATGTCTCGCTTGGAGGGGTTCTCGATCTTTGCCTATAGTCATCGTCGCTTTCATCGTTAGAGGGCAGGTCGGGGCTAGGTTGAGATCGTCTTCGTTGTGCATGGCGCAGCCTCCTCTTCAAGTCATCTATCTCTCGCTGCATGGCTTGCTCATCGTTCTGCCCTTGGGTCACGTGGCTCTTAACTTCTTTTGGTTGTATGGGCCAGTTGTTGTTTTGTCTCTAGAGCACATGACTGTCCCCACGCAAGTAGCTTCTGCTGGTTTGAGTGGTGTGCACACTTCCCTCTCGAAATCTTCCATTCTCTTCATTTCGATCGGGCACAAGGTCGGCGAAGTTACCCCGATGCTGGGATTTGACCGGTTCAGGCTGATGGGAGCCTGCTTAATGAGGGCCTAATCCTACCATGCTTGATCGTTGTCCTTACTAACGCACGAGTTCTTCCCACAGACGGCGCCAATTGTAGGAACTGGGTTTAAGCGCCTCTACTGTTGAGTGAGTGGACTCAAGTCCAGCTAGCCCAATACAATGAATTTGTAGAGAGCGGGTTCAAGAACTAGGCACTAGTGAGGGTTACAACGACTAGGCATGGTTGCATATGGATTGAATAGCATGAACGTGGGTTAAAATGTGCAATGATGTTCCTCGGCCCTCCTCTTGGGAGCTTGAAGTTCTTATTATTTCTTCAGTGATGGGTTACAAAGGTTTCAGTGATGATACAGGTTGTTACAGTGTCCTATATTTCTCATTTCCCGTCCCCTTTCCGGAGGGATTCCTTACATTATAGACACCTTTTCAGTTGATCTTAGCCCTACATTTGTTGATCAAACAGGTCACTACTTGAGTGATTTTCCCCTCAGCCGCCTTCCCATTCTTTCTGTGTGTTGCAGCAACCAAGGCTGCACTGTTCAGGAGTCATTTCCTCATTAATGCGGCCAGAACGTTAGTTGTGGGCATTTAATGTGGAGGTGACAGTTCATCCTGGACTTGCTCCTCCACCATGCTTCCATGGTTGACACGTTGTACTTGCTCTTTCTCTTTGGATGCTCTGGAAGGCTGCTTTTGGTGGCCTGTCGCTTCTCCTTTCTACGGTTTCGGCAGGCCAAGGACAGGATTGTCCTCGGCGACGTCCCTGGG
Organism: Quercus ilex subsp. ballota; assembly: GCA_032727855.1. Taxonomy (NCBI): domain Eukaryota; kingdom Viridiplantae; phylum Streptophyta; class Magnoliopsida; order Fagales; family Fagaceae; genus Quercus; species Quercus ilex. The sequence goes on from CM064910.1 coordinate 16,824,119, forward strand.
CAATTCGGACTTTCTCACTTCGTCCTCGGGCGTTTCTTCCTTCTCGGCATGGGCCTTGGGCTTGGTACGAACTAGGCCGGGGTTGCCTAATTCTTTGGCCCCACAGAAAATTTTAAATTTGCTATTTCGAGGTTAGGCTTATTAATTTTCTATGCTTTATCTTTTGCTACTTTTCAAATATTTGATAATAAAAATTTTCTAATTTCTTTTAGGGTGTTTATGCATTATATTTTTTTTTACGAGCAATGCCAAGAACACTATAAATTTAACTATATACTAATTTACAAAATAATGAATAAAAGTTTAAATATACAAAAAAAAAAAAAAAAAGGCACTTATCATCTTGTTGATGTGGCACTAAAATGTGTCATATCAATTTGTAATTTTTTTTTATAATAAAATTAATGATAACTTTATCATTTTAACATTTCTTGTTTTTATCAATTGGCAGGTTTTATATATTGATACAAAAGATTAAAAGTGAATTTTAGTATTAAAAAAATGTCTTTGACTAAAATGGGGAGTCATGGGAATAAAATTGTGTTAAGGTAATGTAAATATCTATTAAACTATTCGCTAATCCGTGTTATGCACGAGATAATTTAACGAAATTTATATGTATTTACTTTGCTCAAATAAATACTTGAACAATACCATTTACTCCAAGTTTTTGTTTTAAAATATTGTTGCAAACACTATTAATGAAGAAAATCCAAATCAAATCAGTGCATGCATACATGATTTAATCAAGTTCTAACTGCCATTAGTCAGAATAGCATGCTAAATTTCTATATGTTTCAAATGAAAGTAATAAAAGTATTCAATTTGCTTGAAGGTACAATAACTCATTTCACATCAATTATAAATTTTAATGGGATGGGATGAAACAGAAATTTGACATGCACTCCAAAAATTAATATCCAAAAAACTCCTACATATACTAATGCGGTTTAATTATTGCGTTGATGCAGGGAGGTTTGTGTGTGAGAAAGAAATAAAGCTTCCTGTTTGCATTGATTGTTGACACAGTGTGTATCTTCTGGGTCAAAAAAACAAAAACAAAAATTACCTCTCAAATTGCTACCGTAGTTTCTCAGTCCATGAAACAAAGAAATTATCCTCATCAAATACCTTGCATATTGAATTGCTGGGTTGAAAGCTAATGAAGAAATAAACCAAAGCTTTATGTTTGTGATTTCGCTGGGTCAAAAAAACAAAAACAAAAATTACATCTCAAATTGCCACCATGGTTTCTCAGCCCATGAAACAGAGAAATTATCCCCATCAAATACCTTGCATATTGAATTGCTGGGTTGAAAGCTAATGAAACGATCTATGCTTAATCTGCTAAAAAAAAGGCAGAGAAAATAGTTGAATTGAAGTCTAAAAGTAGTAGTGGTAAAGTAACTAATGTAGTAATGCCTAATAACTCGCGAATTAAAAAAAAAAAAACTAAGTATTAAACCCTTTCCATCTCACCATTGTTTCTCTTCTACTACTAAAAAAAGCTGCGCTAATAAATAATCACCACCGATCACCTCCTGCATTAATCCTAGAAGAGCATTCTTTAAACGTTATAGAGCCATATAATGTATATGAGAGAAGCAGATGAGAGTGTTAGAGAGATAGAGTTTCACTCTTTGTTAAGTTTGGATTTTGACTGTTGATGTCAAAGATTAGTCCTCCTCGAGTTGAAGTTAATATTGTTAATTAAAAAAAGTTAAATAATTTTGTTTTAAAAAAATAATAATGATAATGATGTGGTAAGCTCTAGAGAGATTAATAAAAAGTCAAAAGTTTCGATTATACATACATATATATATATATATATATATAGATTATGTTTAGTCGCACAGAAATTCACTTTCCCTCTGTTTTATAGAATTAACTTATTTTTATTTTTATTTTTTTAATAATTCAATAATTAGGAGAAGAAAATTTTGAACATTGTACGTATTCATTAGAAACACCAGAAAGTAACATTTAAATGAAGATGGAAAATTTGAACCATGTGCATTTTTACTTAGAAAACCCGGAAAATGACAGTTGAATGAAAAAGACCACTAAAATTGTGTCGTTGCAAAAATCATATATATATATATATATATATATATATATATATATATTTGGTTAAAGACGAATTCAATAAAAAACTAGAAGACAGAATACAGATCAAAGCCAAGTCTGACCGAGTACAACCCAGATACATCAAAATCTAGTCTATTTCTAATACCCACAGGCAGGCAAGAAAAGAATAAGAAGCTGCTATCCTGCTCAACACCCATCCTAGCAAGAGTGTCTGCACAGCAGTTAGCTTGGCGATAAATATGTTTAAATTGAACCTGATCAAACCTGGACATTAGCTGCCTACAATCGTCCAAAATGGGAGAAAGAATATTGTTTTCATAATTAACATTGTGAACAACATCCACAAGTATTTTAGCATCTAATTCAACTATAAGAGCAGAGATATTTAAGTTGCTGCACAAAGAAAGCCCATCCCGAAGCCCCCATAACTCTGCCTCGAAGCTGCTAGCAATCCCGATCTTCCTTGCAAACCCAGCCACCCAATTACCTCCCTCATCCCGAACAACTCCGCCACAACCTGCTACTCCTGGATTGCCCAAGGAAGCCCCATTCGTGTTCAGTTTAGTCCAGTCATTAGGAGGCTTTTCCCATCGAACCAACTTGCTTGTGCTACCATTAGGAGATTTAGAAGAAGAATAACAATAAATGAATTCCATTGCTTGGTTGATTATCTCTAAGGCCAGCTTTGGATTAGAAGGCTTCCCATTGAAAACATAATTGTTCCTGCTCTTCCAGATATGCCAGACAGCAAAGGAATACAACAACTTCCAGGGAGGATGCCCATCAATGATACTCTTACTCAACTTCCCATTAAAACTCAACCAATCTTGCAAATTTGACCGCCAGAAGCCATGATTAATATCCTGCACTCCAAGTTGCCTCCATATACGTTGAACCTGAGGACAATCCCTTAAAGCGTGGAGTATGGTTTCAACACCCCTTTGGCATATAGCACACTGGTTATCACTGCCCACCCCTCGCCCTACAAGGCAATCCTTCACTCCAATACTGTTATGGGCGCACTTCCATAGAAAAAACTTGATACGAGGTAACGTCGCTAGTTTCCAAATCCAATTTGCAGTGAAGGGCAGATTTGTATCATCTCCCATTGCAATCCCATAAGCACTCTTCAAATCAAAAATGCCCCTAGAATTCCCCACCCATGCTAATCTGTCACTACCCCTTCCTTGAAAAGAAATTGGGATAGCTTGAAGCATTAACTTGCAATCCAAAGGAACTTCAAAAGGCAGCTTACTCCAATTCCACCCCGTATCTTGAATCACATCCTTAATTTCTAGCAAGGATGCTTCTTGAGTTAGAGGACCTTGGATCAGCTGTCGAATAGGGCCTTGTTTAGTCCAATTTCCATACCAAAAACTGATCTTGCTATCCTTACCAACCGTCCACCTACTGCCCTTCATAAAAACCTCCCTTCCTTTTTTGATGGCTACCCAAATCCTTGAACAAGGAAGCCTATTAGCATTGCAATAGTTGCTCCTTCTGCTAGTACAGTACTTAGCATCGAGCACTTTTGCCCATAAGGCATCTTTCTCATTGTGCAGTTTCCAATTAAGTTTAGCAATGAGGGCAGTGTTCCTCCCTCTAGCTGTTTGCAGGCCAAGACCACCTCTATCCTTCGGTTTGGTCACTTTATGCCACCCAACCCAGTGGATCTTCCTAGCTGTCTCCGTTGTACCCCACAAGAAGTTTCTGTTAACCCTATCTAGCCCATCAAGAATCTTCCCCGGAAGGTGTGCACATTGCATGACATAGGCTGGGATTGTTGCTAAGGAGGCTTGAATGAGAACATTTCGACTAGCCATGGAGAGCAAGTTAGCCTTCCAGCCAGCTAGCTTTTGCTTAACTCTATCCAAGACAAAATTATAGTCTTGTGAAGATGATCCGGGATGCTTAATAGGAATTCCCAAGTATTTGCCAAGATTCGGAGTTGAGACAAACCTCAAAACATCACTAAGGGTCTCCTTAGTAGCATCATCCACATTAGGCGAGAAATACACTCTTGATTTAGCTTTACTAATAGTTTGCCTCGACACACCACAAAAAACATCAAGAACCTCTCTAATGGTAGTACAATTTGCATGGTCCGCTTTAGCAAATAAAACCAAATCATCGGCAAAGAGTAAATGGGAGAATGCTGGGCCACTTTGCGAGGCTTTAACTGGCTGCCACTCCTTCATATTACATTTCTCTTCAATTAGTTAACCAAGATAATCCATACAAAGGATAAAAAGGTACGGGGATAAAGGGTCCCCTTGCCTAATCCCTCTCGAAGGATAAATAGGATCTAAGGCTTCTCCATTAACCATAATGGATGTTGACACCGTAGAAACACAGCTCATTATGATGTCGATGAGATCCTCCGGAAGATTAACTCAGATCCTCCGGAAGATTAACTCTAATTAACATATCCCTTATAAAATTCCACTCAAGTTTGTCATAAGCCTTCTCTAAGTCAATTTTCAAAGCCATCTACCCCACTCTCCCTCTCTTCCTACTAATGGTGTGGATGACTTCTTGTGCTATAATTGCATTGTCCATACCCTTCCTCCTCGGCACAAAGGCTGTTTGGAGAGGGGAAATCAGCTTTGCTAAATAAGGTCTCAATCTAGTTACAATGATTTTTGTCACTATCTTGTACACCGAATTGCAAAAGCTTATGGGTCTATAACTACCCAACGTTTCTGGCCCTTGGATCTTGGGAATGAGAGCAATAAGGGTTCTATTCAAGTAATCTGGCATACTTCTTACTGCAAAAATTTTTTTTAACCTCATCCATCACTAACCTCCCCACTGTCAACCAAAACCTCTGATAGAAGCCCGCATGAAGCCCATTCGGCCTTGGGGCTTTAAAAGCCTTTAAAGACCACAATGCTGCTTTAATCTCTTCATCCAATACCCCCTCCCCCCCCCCCCCCCCCCCACTAATGCTGATCTTTTCCTCCTCTGTAAGACTAGCTTGCCATTGGGTAGTGTAGGGCTCTAATCGAGAGACACTAGTGAAGGAAGTTATGTAGATATCATTGAATCCGTTCCTAATAAATGCTTTAACTTCCGTCTCCTCATTAATCCAATCCCCCATTGTATCTTTTATGGCCAAAATCTGATTTCGCTTCCTACGGATCAGCGTTAAGGCATGATAAAAGGCTGTATTTCGCTCCCCTTGAATCATCCAATTGACCCGAGATTTCATCGCCCAAAGCTCCTCCTCTTGCCTCAGAATCATATCAAACTCTCTTAACAAGTCTTTTTCAAGATTGAGGAGGAAAGAAGATGGCTTTACTGACACTGCTCGCTGAATACCATTCAATCTAGCCATTATATTCTTCTATTTAACAAAAATATTTCCAAAGTGTGCTTTATTCCAAAGGCCAGCATCTTTGGTGAACTTCTCCACAGCTCCAGCAAGACTATGAGTTTGCCCCCAAGCCTGTGAAACAACCTTTGGAAAGGTGAGATCTGTCAACCAGCAAGTTTGGAACTTGAAAGGCCTATTCCTCACTACCCGGGCTGTGGGGGTTACATCAAGTAAAACCGGGCAATGGTCAGAGTGACATCTTGTGAGGTGGGCAACTTTAGCTTCAGGGAATAAAAGGCACCAGCTTAGATTGACAAAGAACCTATCTATCCTTTCTTGAATAAGGGCTTGAACTTCCCTTTTGTTAGTCCAAGTAAAACGAGGTCCAGAGAAGCCAATATCCATCATATTACAATTATCTAAACAATCTTTGAAAAGGAGGGATCTATTAACACTAACAGCCCTACCCCCAAATTTATCATCATCTAACAATGGTTCATTGAAATCACCCACCAAAACCCAAGGCATATTATGCAATTCTGCTACTCTATTTAAATTTTCCCACAAAATGTGCCTTTCAGCACTCCTAGGACTAGCATAAACAGCCGTAAATAACCAGCAAGAATTAGAATTCAGTACCTTAACAATGGTGTGAATTTCTTGCTCGGTGCTGGCAAGTGAAGTGACTTCCACTCTGTCAGAATTCCATAGCATCCAGAGACCGCCTGCATACCCAACAGTGTCCGTGTGGATAGCATTGTCAAAAGGCAGTCTGTCCGAAATCTCCCTTGCTCTTTTACCACCAACTTTTGTCTCCATGAGAACTAAAATAGCCGGATTATGATTGTCAACCAGCTCTCTTACATGATTTTGGAAAGAGGGCTTTAAAGCACCCCTGCAATTCCATATTATTATATTCATAAGGAAAATGTGTTGTGGGGTGGGACACTCATCAGAGGATGGTTGCAACTTCGCTTCCTCCCTCATATACCATCTGATCCGTGTCATCATCAGTACGTTCAATTTGAACATCCTCGGCTGGAAAACTTGGACAAGCTCCCACAGGTTCACTGCGCACAGTGTTGGCATCGGCGATACCTGAGGCAGCCATTCCCAAGCCCATTCCTGATCCTTCAACCGCAAAGATATCTTCATCTGAAGAAACCATCGATGATTCCGTGCCTCCAACCATGTCAGATCCGACACGGTTGGTTCACCCTCCTTCACACTCACTTTTGTCATAGGAAACACAGTCTTCCATGCTCTCTGAAATTTCTCGTTGTACCACCTAATCCTTCGTGTTGGGTTTGCTCGCCTCTCTATTAAACCCACCTCCGGAGTTCCCACTGCTACTCCCTCCAAAATTAAAGCCCACCTCTAGCCATGGCAAGCTAGAGAGCTGAAAATCCGCAGCTACTCTCGGCTTTGAGTCTCCGTCACCTCCCTTGTATGGCTTACCATCCCGAGTTGGCTGAAAATCCATCCTTGGCAAAAACCAATTACCCTTTTGAGCTTGAGATAATGGCGTCTGAGGAGAGTTAGAAGTAATTTCCTTAGATACCCTAGCTCGTCCAGCCACACGTTTTCCCTTACCTGAGTAGCTTAGTGTCTTTGTTTTGAGTGGGCCTCCTAATTCCACCCCAATGTTAGCATTTGGCCCTTTTACAAAGTCTGGGCTACGGCTTGGGGTGTGGGCCTACTTATTAAGGCCTTCCCTAAAGTTGTGATGGCACTCTTCACTTGGCCTTCGGTTAGAATTCTTGGAGGGGAATGCTTTCTTTTAACCTCTCTCGCGGGCCCAACTAAAGCCTTAATATTCCCTGAATCTGTCCACGACCTATTCTCTGCAATTTTCATTCCATTATCTTGTCTCATATGGCCGTTGTCTTCCATAAAGTGGGTCCCTCCACTCCTCTGTTGTTTTGTCCCTATTCTCTTACGCTCAACCATGATCCACGGCCCGTATGTACCTTCCTGCTCCTTGTCATGCACACTCTCATGTACGTTGCTACTGGGTCCCTCCCTATCTCCTGTCTGCTCAGAAGCATGCTCTTTGCATGAGTGGCTGCCCTCACCACCAACGACCTCCGTCCCTTCCTCCCTTGGAGCCAAGCTAGGCTGAACGGTGTACGGATAAAAATCCTTCCTATGGCCGATTCTACCACAAGAGAAGCATAATTTTTGAATACCTTCATAGCAAACCGGTTGCTCAAATTTTCCGATTAACACCGCCGTTATTAATGGTTCCTTAACATCTATTTGGACACACAATCTAGCAAAACGCCCTCTAGTTTTTGTGGCAGTGTGCGTATCAACCCGAAGAACATTGCCAATGGATTTCCCAATGTGGAAGAGAGCTTCAGAGTTGTAGTACTCTATAGGAAGCCCATTGAGCCTTACCCAAACTGCTAAAGAGGTAACTTTCGCCGTATCTGGTCGAAAATTTGGCTCCCAAGGTCTAATGGAAAGAAAATGCTCTCCTATAAACCATGGCCCTCTTCTCATAATATTTTCATAGTCCTCTCTCAAGGAAAAACGAGCAAGAAAGAATCCCTACCCCAAACCAACGCAATCCAATCTCCCTGCAGGCTTCCACTACGCTAATAGCCTGTTGTGAATGAAGTTGAACCCTACCGTTCTTCCATAGACCGTAACAATGAGAGCTTTAGACCATGGAGTTCTGATATGCTGTTTGAGCTCTTTAGAGAACTTGACAGCAGCTAGCCCTTTACAGATCGTCTCTACCTCCACATCCGAGTCTGCATCTTCATCCATACTGTTGCCAAAACAAAAAGCCTGCGTATATGCTCTTGGTATTTCACCAACCACCTTGTCCTTAAAAGAGGCTTGGCCACTCCAAGCCCCTTGCCCATTGTTTGGTACGTCTGAGCTTGCTTCTCGCCCACCTTGGAATCCCACATGGCTCACATCTTCCACCTTTTTTTTGCTCCGAGCCACTTCCTCTTGTTCTTCCCGTGAGAGAGAACGAGGAAGAGAGTCACTCATTTTTCGAAGCTTGCAAAAATCATATTGAAATCCTAAAGAAGCTCCTCTTTGTACATAGAGTCTATGACAACTGCTGTATACCCAGAGTCCAACATTTTTAACATATTACCTATTCTCCGTTAGCATTAACTCCTCCACCATCATTCGTATTGTTATCGTAAATGGAATCTTTCTACATAGAAAAGACGATAGAATGATGCTTCTGTTAATTTATGTGTGATATCACGAGTGGAGATTCAAATTTTAGAATAAAATTGCTAAAAAAACACTAATGTAGCAATAAACATGATTAATGGGTAGAATACAAATTTTAGAAAAAAATTGTTAAAAGTATTGGCAATTGATGTGATTGGTGGATTTCAATTATTTCATAAATAAATATTTGAATTATTAATTGATAATATATCAATTTCTAAATTTAAAGTAGTAAAACTTGTGATAATGGAAAATTTTACATTTTATGATCGAGCCATTTTAGAAAGAAAAAAAAAATCATATTTTAATTTATTTTTTTAATTAGTATTTCCCAATATAAACTAATTAATACTTCCTTACTTAAGCCTTAATTATAGAATATATTTTCCATTTTTCACCTGAATAATAGTGTGTCCGTAGTATATTCTATAATTTTCCTATTAATACGGGAAAAAAAAAAAAAAAAAAACCCTGGTTGACGCCACATTAAGAATCAACAACCAAATTTTTGCATCGAATTCAATTTCCACAGCTTGCAAATCCAAGGAAACGCAGAGGTTGATGCCCATTGCCATCTTCTCTCACTGCCCAAACCTCTGCTCCGACACTTTATGTGTGTATGTACAGTTTGTATAAACTCGTTTCTTGCATTGTGTCTTTGCTGCTTGCATCACATCACTGACTGATACTAGGATTCATGTTTCCTTAAATAGATAGAAATCGTGTTTCCTCAAAAAATCTAAAACATTAGTAATAGATTCCAGCAGTTTCCAACTCTGAGAAAAAAAAAAAGATAATGTTTTTTGGGATCAAAATATTTGATTCCTAAGTGATCTTTCTCCAATCATAATTTGCCACACGATCTTAGTCTTATTTCAGTTGTATGACTTGTAAGAGAAAAGATAAACGTTTTCACAACTAAGTTGCAATCTTTCTGAACTCTTTTGCAAGCAAATCTCTTCCTTTATAAAGTTTGTAAAACCTCAACAAGCATCACTTTGATGAGTTTGATTCACAACAAAGATATGGCCTCCACTCTTCCAAAATCACCACCACCCTCTTCTCTCTTTGCATCCATAGACATGGGCACTAACTCCTTCAAGCTTCTGATAGTTCGTGCCAACCCATCTGGCCAATTCCTCACCCTCAACCACCACAAAGAACCTGTCCTCCTTGGCCTTAACTCAACCCCAACAAACCCTTTTGCTATCTCCAACCAATCCCACCTTCTAGCCCTCCAAACCCTCCAAAACTTCCAAAACCTTTTGCTTTCCCACCAAGTAATTCCTGAACACACTCGTTGTGTTGCCACTGCTGCAATACGTGAGGCAACAAATGGGAATGAATTTGTTGGGAGTGTTAAGGAAAAGGTTGGTCTTGAAGTTGAGGTTTTGTCTGGTGAAGAGGAAGCCAGGCTTGTGTACAAGGGTGTGCTTCAGTTTTTGCCACTTGTTTATGAGAAATTGGTGTTGGTTATAGATATTGGAGGTGGGTCCACTGAGTTTGTTGTTGGGAAGGGAGGGAAAGTTTGTTTTGGGGCTTCATTGAAGTCGGGGCATGTGAATTTAACTGAAAAGTTTGTGAAACATGGTGATCATAATGTTGGGGACATGAGGGAGTTTATCAGGTTGATTATAGAAGAATCTGGGGTGGTTGAGAGAATCAAGGAGTTTGGGGGCGTTGAGATGGTAGTAGGGTGTTCTGGTACAATTCGTGCAGTTGAGAAGGCAGTGTTTTATGGATATGCTAAAAGTGAAATGTTTGAGAATGACAATGTAGTTTTGTTTGAGGAGTGGAAGAGGGATTGGAGGTTTAGTAGAAGGGAATTGAGCGGTGTGGTTGAGAGGTTATGTGATGGGAGGGAGGGAGAGAAGGCAAGGAGAGATAAGTTCTTTAATAGGCGGTCAGAGTTTATTGTGGCTGGGGCTGTGTTGTTGGAGGAGATATTTGAGGTGATTGGGATTGAGGATATGGAGGTTTCTGGGTATGCATTAGGGGAGGGTGTTATTGCTGAGAGTTTGGGTAAGGTGTATGGTAGTTATGATTTGAATGCCAATGTGAGGTGGAGGTCTGTTGTGCAGCTTGCAATGAGGTTTAATAGCAAGAAGAGCATGAGAGTTGCTGCTCAGTGTGCTGGCATTGCAAAGGTATACTGAATTTTCTTGTTTTTGTTTCTTTATGAGGTGCTGCTGAAATTTATGTTATACCAGGTATAACGCCTGTTTGGTATTGCTGTAGGAAGTAAAACTTTAGTTGTAAGGCTTTTAAGTTGGAGAAGCTTAACTGAAAAGAGCTATAGCATTTTGCGCTTTTGGCAAATTACAATGAATAGTGCTTTAAAGTTATGGATTTATAAAGCATGAACAGGAAATTGTAGAGCTTTTAACTAAAAGCTCTAAATCTCTTTTTTTTGTTGTTGTTGTACTTATTGAACCTAATGAGATTGTGGTGATTACCATGTGTCTTGCACTTATTTTTGCACATTAGGATTTGATTTACAATTCAAGAAGTTGAACCTAATGAGATACATAACATTTTTACGGTTTTTCATAGACATTATGATATAGGACTGCTTAAAGACATCCAATGATATTAACCAAATGATTGTCCAGGTGATTTTTGAAGGCTTGAGAGAATGTGAACAGGTTGCTGCCTCCTTGAATGAAAGGGATCTTGAATACCTTGAAGCTGCCTGTTTACTTCACAGTGTTGGGCTTTTCATGGGAAAAAAGGGTTACCATAAGCAGACTTATCGAATAATCATGGTATGCCATTTCGTTCTTTAGTTTCATGTTCCATGATAGTCTTGCATACATGCAAATGAGAGGCTTTATATGGCTATTGAAGAAATCATATATGCTTTGAGATCTTTGAAAGTTGACAATTTGTCATCTCTAAAACATTTCAGTATCTTGTGTTGCATAAATAAAATTATTCTTCTGTTTATTAATCTTTGATCTTTTCCATAGGATGGTGGTCATCTTCATGGTTATAGTACTGAGGAGGTCAAGGTATGTTGTCCATCTATCACTATTAGTTCTGCTCTGTCCTTAATGATGCATATTTTTAGTGTTCTTTGTGCTACCTCTGGGCCTTGCCTCCGGTTGTTAAGGGTGGATTGGAATTGATATAGGTCCATGTTTGTACTCAAACTCAACTCAGCTGAGCCTTAATCCATAAGGAATAAATAGACTCTGTAATGATAATAATTAGTACATCTGCAGTTAATGGCTCTACTTGCAAGACATCACAGAAAGAAATTCCCAAAATCTGATCGTGCTTCTTTAATAGCATTCTCTAACGAGGTATCTCACTCTATATATTCAGTTAATTATTGTCATTTTTCCTAGTCCTATGCAGGAAAGAACTGTTTACATTCCTCCCTACCTTTTTCTTTTATTATTTTCAGGTAAAGCAGAAATTTCGATCTCTTTGTGCAATTGTACGAATTTCTGTAGCATTGCAGCAGCATCAATGCATAAACATTCAAGAAATGGTCTTTTCAATTTCACATGAAGGTTTCAAATTGGTATGTGCCAGTCTGAATGTCATCTAGCTAATCATTTAGTTTTGTAGTCTAATGAGAAGTTGCTTGATGATGTATAGCTATTCTATGAAGCTTATGGAATGAGTTTTTTTTCTGCTCTTAGAAAGCATCAATTTAGAACATAAAAAGTGGAGTAAAATAAATCTGGTTATGAATGGGAAGTGAATTGTCACATAAAGCTTATGTTGCAGTTTGTTTTGCTGTTCTTTTTTCTTTTCCTTTTTTTCTTTTTATGTTAAGTAATAATGCATTATTGAAAGTTAAACAAAAGTGATCCCCAAGTACACAGGAAGTGTACCAAGGACGCAACAAAGTTTCAACTACAACTACATAAATCTAAAAAATCATCTAAGGTAGAAAAATAATGGCCAGTTAAGGCAGCTGACCAATCAAACATGGATTGTAAAAGATACAATTTTAGCTACACAGACAAACACTCAATCCAATCAAAAGTACGAAGACTCCTCTCCTTCCAAATAATCAACATAACCCAATGAGGCATGGCTCCCCACACATCAATAGAATGATGGTTACCAAAGTCCCCCCTTCCAGCACTCCATCAACTCCACCACCCTTTTCGGCATAATTCAATTCACACTAAAAGACTAAACACCATAGACCATAGATTGTGTGCAATGTCACAATGAAGCAACATACAGTCGGTGGTCTCCCCACTGTGCTTACACATTCAACACCAATCAACAAGGCATCTATTCTGCTTCTGAAGATTCTTTATGGTAAGAATTTGTCCCCGAACTGCGGGCCATGTGAAAAAAGCTACCTTATAAGGAATCTTATCCTTCCAAATGGTTTTACACAAAAAATGAGGGGAGTGACCTGTAATAAGAGCTTCATAGTAGGACTTAACCTCAAATAAACCACTCCTAGTAGGGGTCCCAAACATCTGTCTTCCTTAGCCCTTGTAACTTTAAAGGAATACAGAAGACAAAGAAACGATTGCAAAATCCCAACCTCCCAATTATTAACAGATCTAGTGAACAAAATATCCCATTGAAGAACCCCAGAATTCCAATTCGTATTTTCTGCCATGAACGCCTCCTTATTTCTGGCTATATGGTACAACATCGGAAAAGCATCCTTCAGGATTGTATCTCCACACCATAAACCAGAAGCGAACTCTGAGATCATTACCCAAACCAAACTTGACATACCGTGAAAGCCTCCCCACCCTTTTTTAATATACTTCCAAAGGGACACACCATATGGTCCCTTAAGCAGACAGGAAGTCCAAGCACCCAATATACACCCATACTTCGTAGCCACAACACTTCTCTATAAAGAATTAGTTTCAGTGGCATACCACCAAAGCCAGTTCCCCAACAATGCATTATTAAAATGTGCAGGCTTCACACAAAGTCTGCTTTTTCTTGGACTACTTGGTGAAATCCATCTTATCAAACAAAGTCTGCTTTTTCTTGGACACTGACATTACACTTTATTAGTTCTATATGTGTTATATAGATATAGGTATATCATTGTGACACCTCATTCTCTCATAAGAATGGGTGAAAGGTGAGGTCATGGGTTCAAAATGCATTGTGTGTGTCTCTAACTTACCAATAAAAAAATTTGTAGTTTTTCATCAGTTATTGAGCCTCCCAAAATTGTTATTTGTCCCTACAACAATATCAAGTATTGTATTGCTCTAGATAAATCAGGTACGTATGGAAATCCCACTTTCCAAGGACACTTCCCATTAAATGTTAGGGATTCATAATCTTTTCATGTTCAAAAACCATTAATTTGAGGCAAGTAGTTTTTTCTTGTTAAATTTCATTTTGTGATCCTTTGATAGATATGCTACCACTCTTGCCTAAATCGACCTTGGTTGATGTAACTGGACTGACTTGGAAATCTTTCAATCTATGATGTGAAGTTGGGGCTTTTGAACTTATTTTTTCTTTAAGTACCATATAGCAAAGGCAAGTTGTTAACCTGTTTGCATTTGGTCTCACTCACTTTGCATCATCCTGGGGCGCATTTACAGGAAATAGGTGATTCAAAAGATCAAAATTTGCTGCCTACTACCGCACAACCTTTAGCTGTTGACAACGTGGCAGAGTTAGGGAAAGAGTTGGAAAACTTTAAAAAGGTAGATTTTCTTACCTGCTCGCTTGATTATGATTTAATTTTTGGTAGATATTTTCATGAATGTGGGTTAAATTGCAAAGTTTATGTCTTTAACATCTATTTTATATGCATTTAGGTATTTCAGCAAGATTTGTCTGTAGTAGTTCATTCAAGCACTTCAGAATCATAGCAGTAATAGGAAGACTTGCACCAGAGGCAGTATCACTCTATTCTGCTACTAAAAATCATACAAACCATTTACTGGGTTTCATTAGGGGTTCCATGCTGTTGCCTTAAAATCAGTAGTATCTGGTATGTAGGACCTATTGTTCTTTACATGATGTATTCTCGTGTAGGATTTAATGATAATTGATAATTTATCCATTGCTTACAATATTCTAATCTAATAGTACACTGCTCATTTTGATTATATTGTGATTTGTGCACATTTGAACTATGGAAGGATTGTTGTGTTGCTCAAGTAGAACAAACACTCTAAATAGACCCTTGGCAGAAAGATATTGGAAATGAATATCGGTGTCAAATTTACTGCCTTTTGTCCTCATAACACAGTTCAAGTGAAAGAATGCATGAACTTGATAAATGGAAGGTATAATGCATAAATCTTGTGTGAGTAGGTATTTTGCTCTTCTCCACATGAGGCAGAAAGTTGAACTGCTCTAGTTGTGTTCAATTACCGGAAAAGTAAGATTTTGAGTCTTCTGAAACTTATCTTTCACATTGTCTTGGATTTCAAGAATGGAAACACTCTCCTCAACAGCTGAATTAAGCCATCATATTGGCATCATTTGAGTGGAGATTTAATAGTGCGTGTAGTAAATGCATAAGATTTTCTTTTCCTTTATTTTCTCTGCCTCTCTCTCTGCTTATTGCCTTGTACCATCTTACCTAAATAATAGACATAGCATTAGATGGGGGAATCAGGATGTTAACCGCACTTAATTGCCAATTGGACAATAATAACCTTTTGATCTTTGCATACAGTTTCATATTATGATAATCTTATATCTACAGTTTTTTCACTCTTGCACCCTAGTACCACTCGATATGGTCCAGGACAGGCAAGGAATTTAGTTGGTTTTGTAGTGGAGACCGCTAATAAACTGAAGCTAGTGTTGACCCGAACTATTTGTAATGCCAAGAGCCTTGTAGCTCCACAAGCACTTCCTGGTATTTCTCATGGAGATGTTTAGCATTCCAATCCTCACTCTCCCAACTATTGAATTGTCAAAATGTGCATAACATCTATTGTATCTAAATTCTGCCTCAATTAAAAGCTGCTTGTCTAAGAAGAAGCCTCACTGTGATGTTTGAAATACCATGACTAGGGGAAATTGTACTTCAGAGTTGCATCCTTGGCACAACCTTTGAAGGAATCATTACTTTTTATGTTATTGATAGGGAAAAGCATAAAGGTTATTTGCCAATTTAGTATATTGGTTTTCATTATAATTACTTATAGTGCTTTTGTTTCACTTGTAGATTTCAGAGTTATCCACCTCAAATTATGTTGAAAAATGCACAATATGACAGTTTGGTGCTTCTTAGAAGAAAACTGAAAGGTTCTGATACAGGAGATTTGTCAACATCTCATGCATGAGCTGAAATTATTAGGCAGCAGTTGCAACGAGATGGAAAAGGATCATTTTTGTTTAAAATGGATTCATTTCATATTTCATATTAAATTTTATGAATTTAAAGGTGTACAAACTCTCAATTCATTGTAAATTTTAAATGACGTGAAAGTCTGTACACTATTCAATTTAGAAAATAAAATATGAAATGTGAAATGGATGGAATTGAAAGGATCTTATTCCCCAAGGGATGAAATTGGTACCCATGGAAGGAGAATTGATGTGTATTCTATTGTATTGAGCATAATAATATATATAGTGAGAGGTCTATGTATATGGACATAGAATCTTGGGATTGCTAGAACTCAAATAGTATTTACTAACACTAGAGTACGATGGGTTTAAGCCCACATGTGGACTTGGGCCAATATAACTATGAGATGAGATGTACAATCAAACAGTAACCAAAAGCCCCATTCTCTCTCTTTTTATTTCTTAAAAATTTATTTCTTGCCATATGTTGATGTGGGCATATTTTAAAGGTCACTAAGCATCATTTACAATTGAATTTAATGAAAATGTAGCACATAGTTGTTTTAGATTCTATTCCCATCTTGAGCAATATTTGACTGTTTACAAACATGGAGCACCTAGATAGATATGTGAAAGGAATTGGTATCTCATGTGTCAGGCGCATGAGATCAGCCTCCTATGAGCAGGTAGATGAGTGGATCCCACACGGAAGGAGCTGGTATCTCATGCGCTAGGCATATGAGACCAGCCAATTTTGGTGGACATAGATGGACATAATTGGTGGTGTTTGACGTTTACTTTAGACAAAGCGGATAAGTGTTACCCAATTTTGGCAATGCATAGGAACATAGCTGAAAAGAAGTGACACTGTGACAGGCCATTGATGACAGATGTTTTGTATTATTTAGGCCAAATTTTAAATCATATTCAAACCTAAGCTTACCCATTATTTTGTACATTATCAACAATCCAATAATTTACAAATGGTTGACAATGTCATTTCTTCCCCATCAACCTCATCTACAGTAGTACTTTGGATATTCTTCTAAAATCAAGGTACTGATGCTATTTTGTTTCTAGTATGCAAAACTTTCTTTCTTTTGAATATGAAAATTTCTTTTGGGTCTATAGCCAAACTGTCTTTGTGTGCCATATCAACAAATGTTATCTTTTATGCCCTTAAATTAACCCAAAAAATGAGACCAAGCACAATGTAAATTATCATTGCTTTTTCTAGTACATGCAATTATCAATTTCAGATGTTTTTGTTTCTTCTAGTCTCTTGTCAAAGGCATGGAAGATCATTGTTAATCAAACTCATGCGCATGGAGATAAATGTGTAATGACCATCTTGGGCCTCCAACTGTGAATGGCCTCTATTCCCAAATCCATAATGACCTGCTACACAAATTGAGTTTGTAATCCCTGAGTTTCTACTTTCTAAAATGAACAAATAACACAATAAATCCATCACAAAAATTTTCACTTTTTTTGTGTGTGTGTGTAAAGTCTGAAGTTTTAATGTGTAATTGACATAATAAAAATAGTATTAGTAATGGTTTTTGTAAAATGATATCGTTCCAATTACAATTTAAAGCATCAACTATTTTTAAAAAATCATTAGGACATTTTTTTTCTCTCTCTAGCACTGTTCATAAATAAATAAATAAAGAGAGAAGAAAGAGAAATCTAAGTGAACATATAAATAAAATGTACTTAAATATGTACTTAAAGAATAAATAGCAACTATGTCATTGATGTGATAAAGTTGCCTTCTTTATCTATGAACGTGATAAAGCTACCTGTACAAAATGCATTATTACTCATGCATATACTTCACCGTTTAGCTAAGCTCAAGTATAGAGTATAAATTATTGGTGCCTGACCTAGTTTTGGCAACACATAACATAAAAGACGGAAAAATCTCTCATATGTGGGGTCTACTTACTTGTGAGAGGCTGGTCTTATGCACCTGACGTATTAAGATACTAGCTCATAAAAGAATTGTCAGCTTGACAGGCTATCAATGATTGATGCTTTGTGTGTAATGGGTCAAATTTTTAATAACAGTTTCAAATCTAATCTTACTCATCCTCATTGTTTTGGTCCCTTAGAGCATTCTCATCAGCTGTTCTATAAAAAATGTCATTTTGACACACCAAACACCTACTTTATCATTTTAACACATCATTTTAAACATATCATTTATCAGATGTTCTATTCTTCAATTTTATACATTAAAATAATATTTCTAACACATTAAAATAATATATCATCATCTTCAACAAATCAACAACAATAAACAACGGCACACCCAGCACTGCCACCAACAACCAGCACTGCCGCCACCAACAACCACTGCCGCCGCACCCACCAGAAAAAACAAAAAAAGAAAACCACCAAAATCAACCCACAACCGCCGCACCCACCAACATCAGCCCATCACAACCACCAAAATCAACCCACAGCCACTTGAATCACAACCACCAAAACAGAAAAACAAAAACAAAAAACACAACCCACCACCGACCCACCGCATCCCACACACCCACCCACCGCAGACCCACCCGCTGCCGCCGCCAAACCTTACACCCACAACCCGATCAACCCACCACCTTCAACCATAATCAGCCAACCACCAACAATACCCACAACCAACCACCATTAGCAATACTGCCACAACCACCAAAAGAGAGAGAGAGAGAGAGAGAGATCGGCGAGGTGTGGATAGAGAGAGATCTACGGATCAGTGAGAGCAAACCAACGTTTTCGCCCGATCTCGGCCTCGTCGGTATGAATCGGGTCGGATCTCGGTCTCTGTATGAAAGTTGCAGTGTGGTGGTGATGGCTGTTGCAGACGGAGAGAGGAAGAGAGTGAGAAAAAAAAAATCAAAGTGAGAAGGGAATAGGAGTTGTTGCAGACGGAAAGAGGAAGAGAGTGAGAAAAAAAAAATGAAAGTGAGAAGGGAAGGAGCAACGGAGAGATGGAGACCAGAGAGGAGAGAGAAAGGTGATTCAGTGAATAAAATAAGAAAAAAAATTATAGCATTCCTATCCGTATCGTCTCATATTTGAGACGGTACTGTAGCGATGTGCCAAATTTTTTAGCATTTGGCACACCTCATGGGGTCAGTTTTTAGTATTTGGTGTGCCAAATGCCAAATATTTGGCATTTGGCACACCTGATGGGAATGCTCTTAGCATTTGGCACCTATCCCAAAATTATAAGAATAATGTTTGATACAAATAGTTTTACAAGTTATAATTGAAATAACATTATATTTATTTTTAAAAAATAATATATAAACTTATTATCGATGTTATGGCAAAATTTAAATATAGTATTTATGTGTTGTTTCTTAGTTTCCCTTCTTAAAATACAGTTATGTAGTCTTTTTTCATGAAATGAAAGTATATTTTTTATTATATACAATTACATGACTGAATTTTAAGATAAGAATTTAAGGAACAGCACATAAGTATTGTACTTAAGGGTCCGTTTGTTTTGAGTGAAAATGATTTCAGGAAATCATTTTCCGTAAAATAGGCTATTTGGTTGGTTTTGAAAATTGAATTTTCCGGAAATCATTTTCATTTGACCGAAAAAAAGGAGCTTTGACCACTGAAATGCATTTCCGTCCCTATTTTCACTTCAAATGATTTTCGGAGAGAGAGAGAGAGAGAGAGAGAGAGAGAGCAAGAGGAAGAAGAGGAGCCCAGATCACGCCGGAGACGTCGCCGGTGAACCCCGAGCACCGCGCCGATCTCGCCTTCGATCGCCCTTCCAGACCCAGCGATCTCGATCGTCGATCGCACCGCGCCTTCGACCTTCGACCCAGACCCAGCGAGTCGCACCGCGAACCCACGCCTTCGCCTCACCTCACCGGTGGTGTGTGGTGTTGGGATTTGACTGTGATTTTGAAATTTTTTGAAATAAAATTTGTTTGGATGCTGAGAAAATGTGAAAAATATGTAGGAAAATAGCATTTTCAGAATAGAACCAAATACATGAAAATATTTTCTACAACAATTTTCATAATGCAACAGATAGGAATGGCAACGGGTCGGGTTCGGGCCGGGTTTTTTCATACCCGGACCCGACCCGCGGGTCAAGACCCGCGGCCCGAACCCGGCCCGTTTAATAATCGGATTTTTTTTACGGGGCCCGGACCTGCCCCCGCCGGGCCCCGCGGGCCCCGTCCCTCATGACCAGCCCAACCCAAAATCAGAAACAAAAATTTTGATTTAGGATTTTTCGGCCCGAAATCACAAACACAAACATAAATCCAAACACAAGCACAAACATAAACACAGAAATCACAAATACAGATTTCAGATCTATAATTTTCCATTTCAAAATCACAAAACAAACACATTTCAGATCTGATTTTCATTTTTCCCTTTCAGAAATCATAACACAGATTTCAGATCTACAATTTTCCCTTTCAAAATCACAAACCAAACACAAATTTCAGATCCATGATTTTCATTTTTCCCTTTCAGAAATGATAAACACAAACACAAACCGAGGCGAACTGCGAAACTGAACCCAGAAAAAAAAAAAGAAAAAAAATGGAGAATGTCGTGGAGTGAGGCCATGTCGCGCTTGTAGTTGTGGCCATGGGCGAGGAAGATGAAACGGAGTTGAGAGAGTAGACTGTAGAGAGCCTGTGCGGCGGCGGCGTGGGGTAAAGCATGTGCGGCGACGGCGTGAGGAAGATGAGAGGGGCGGTGGCGTAAGGAAGATGAGAGGGGTAGAGGACTGTGGCCGTGTGTGTTGTGGACTTGTGGCCGTGAGTGTGAGAGAGCAGAGCCAGAGAGATGAAGAGGGAGAGGCGGATGTGTGAGCTGATGATTCAGCTGAAATGAGAAGAAGAAGAGAAGAGTTTAGGGTTTACTATATATATATGGGAGGGTAATTTAGTAATTATATATATATATATATATATATATATATATATAACCGGGTCTTATCCGGGTCGGGTTTCGGGTCGGGTTTCGGGTTTTTTGATAAAACCCGGACCCGACCCGAACCCGCTTCGGATTTTTTTTTTAAAACCCATACCCGACCCTATTCTTTATCGGGCCGGGTAAAATCCGGCCCATTAGGATCGGGCCGGGCCGGGTATTCGCGGGTCGGATTTAAATTGCCATCCCTAGCAACAGAACACTTGAAAATATTTTCCTTTCCCGAAAATAGCATTTCTGGAAAATATGCTATTTTCCGAAAAAAATTTTACGGGAACCAAACACAGCCTAAGTTATATTCTACAACATATTATCTTAAGTTCTCAATTTTATGAAAAAAAAAGTGAAAAAATTGTATCATTGATTTATTTTTATTATTTTGATGAAATATTATTATCTTTATTATTATTATTATTATTATTATTTTAGATCATAGAGATAGGCTTATTGAATTTATAAATGGTTTACAATGGCATTGTCTCCCCCCATCAACTCATGTACATAAAAAATAATTTAATATACAATATGTTTCCATCTTCAGTCCTAATCAAAGCCTTCTTTTTTGTAACCAAAGTACTTTTCGAAATTCTTTCTCAATGTAAGGTACTGGTGCTGTTTTTGTCTCAGTTCTGCAAAACTTTCTTGCTTTTCCTTTTTTGAAGTTGATTTCTTTGAGTTTGAGCCCAAACTGTCTTTATGTGTCACATACGTTTAATGGGGTTTATCAAAATCTTACTCACGCGTCTTTTCATTAGACACATTTCGCATCCAAAATGTACAATATATGGATTTGCAGATGCAATTAAGATATGGGCAATATTGCGCATGCACCTGGTTTCCAAGAAGGTTGTACTAAAAGTCTAAAACTAAATGCAATCTTGGTAAACTCAACCAAGTTGATTAAAGAAAAACACTGGTCCAAAAGTGATTATGGCTATTTGGTTGTAGGGTTTCGAGAAGTTATTATTATTTTATAGAGTTTTGCTAATGTATGTTTTATGGTATATATTAGTAAATTATTTAGAAAATATATTATGAAAAAAAATGAAAAAATGATTTACTTTTTTGAAAAAAAATTCAATTTTTTATAAAAACATTTTCAAAAATAGATGATTAACAGCATACATTAACTAGACATTTTTATATATACATATTGTTAGACGGAGAGATAAGGGAGAATTGGCCCTTACCCTGCCTAAGAAATCAATTGTTTGAATTATATAATCCCTCTCTTAATCTTATGCTTTGATTTTTTTTCCCCCTTTCTCTCTCTTTTAGTATCTTCTTTCAAAATTCCTTAAAGAAATAAGAAATTCCAGCTTCATTAAGAGTTTAATTAAAAAGAAAAAAATTATACAACATAAACAAATTATTTTTACCTTTCAAAAGTGAGAGGAAAAAAAAATGATAATAGGAGTTCAAATTCATTATGTAATTATTTATACTTCCTCATAAACTTTAGTGTGTAAGCAAAAAAAGAGAAATAATTACAAAATAAATCAATAATGTGTTCAAATTAAAATCTAAAATTTTAAGTAAATAAATGTTTGTAGTATAATTTTAACATTTTTACAGATTTCAAATGAGTTATATTAACCAAAAATAACATCAATTTACATCAATTACATTTGACGTCTATCTAGCTACTAAAAATCATTTTATATGAATAACAAGTAAATTTTAACCATGAAAAAAAATTACAAAATGACTTACTCATGTGTAAAAACAATCTCTAATAACAAATAGATACAGTCCAATGAAACGGTGTTTTTTATAGGATTTTTGCGTTAAAATATCATCTTATATTTATATGAATGGTTGTTTATTGTTTAAATTAGTTTGCACTTTGCATGCACTCGCACTCACTTGTTTGCACTTATGTACGTAGGTGTAGCATGTGCAAGTACATATACTAAATATATATATGTGTTAATTATAAATTTTGTTTCCTTAAAACCAAAATCTAATTCCGGCACCGTTAAAGTGAGTTATGCATTTTCTTTGTGTATATAATATATAGAGTAAAACGCAGGGGGTTGGCTGAGTTAGTTGGGCTTTCGGTCTTAAAGTGCTTGTATTGAGCTTGACTGGGTGTGCTCCCCAGTTTGAGTCTTGCTACTTGCACTTTGAAAAAAATTTCCTGGGCCAGCGCTTTACCCCTTCGTGAGCCTACCCAACGTGAACAATGATTAGTTTCTGGTCGAAAGGCTTAAAGATACACTATGCAAGAGCAAAAAAAATAATATACAGAGTAAAGTTATTTAGGAATACATGCAATTTTATTAAAGTGTAAGTTATGATTAATATAATATCATTTTCACATAAAATTATAATAAAATATTAATGACATTATATCTATTAGGCCCTAGCACCATTATATAATAAGTTTGATAAGAGCACCATTATATAATAGGTTGAAGTAGAAAATGGAAAATGTAAAAATTATTAACTTTTTTACAGCTTTTTTAATTCATAAAAAATTAAAAATAAATAATTAATATATGCCATAAAAGACACCTATTAACCGAACACTTGTAAAATTTGTACATAATGTTCTTTTCCAAGTGAAAGTGTGAACCACGAGGTCACTGCATTGGGTTGTGATGTTTTACCCAAGTAAAAGGACATCAACGCATGAAAATGACAATTCACACAATTTGATTACTGTTCTTTAATTTATACTTTTCAGAAGGAATCTGTGGATCAATGTGTTCAATCATCATCAACTCTGATCGTTTTTCTTTTTTTTTCAATTTTCTTTCTCTCTTTTTTTTTTTTTTTGGAATGATTGACCAATTACGCTAAAAAAATTTGATGTGATCGAGATGAGACTACATATGATGACAATATGTTCATATAAACCCCTATTCCTATCAATCATCAAACTTCAAAATCTACTGATAAAGCCATAAAGTATGAATAGGATGTGAAATAACATTATATGAATCTCTCTCTCTTTTTTAGGGGATGAGGACATTGAGGGGGCCGGTAGAACCTAATAGGCATAGGTGCTAAATGCCAATCTGTCGGCCATACAGGAGACATTTTGTTTATTCTAAAGTATTGTTCTAAAATTTTAGCTATTACTCTAAAATTTAACTTTATTTATAACTAAAATATGTATAAATAAACTTCATATAAAATATGTAATGGAGTTTGACTACAAATTTGGTTGTAGTTAATAGTTACAATTTCGATTAAAAAATTTAACATAACTTTGTATTGTGAAAATCGAACTGTTAAATTGCGTGTACTTTATATTTTTAAAATATGTGTCAAATTTCATATCAATTGGATATTATTTATTATTTAATTCATAAACTTATTTTTTTATGTATAATTTTAGAATACAAAATCTTGAAATTTAAATATTTAATTAATAACATAATTATTGATCTTTAATCTTTTAGAAATTTTGCAAGCATGTAAAATATAAGAATAAAATATAATCTAATGGTGGATTTGTCAAAATCACATTTAATAACAATATATTGAGTAGAATTGTAGTCATTAGCTATAAACTTGGCTGTAGACAAACTTTATCCTAAAATAAGTACTAATAAACTTCCTCTAAATATAAATGCGATTGGAACTATATCAACATAATAAATAAACTTCTTAATTTTCTTACTTGGTTAAAAAAAACTTCTTAATTACTTTTTGCTTTACAATATGATTGGTATTTTGTAGTGGCGTTTCTATTGTGCATTTGTATTAGAACTCTATTTCATCTTCCTTGTGTATGTATGTGTTTTTAAAATGGGGGTTAATTGTATCATTTTTCTTAAGAACATGTTGTGTGCAGTATAACTTGTCCCACTTTTTCTTAGAAGTTACCATAACTTTTGAATGAAATTTTTGATGTGCTTTTATGCTAAAATATTGAACCAATGACATCCAATAAGATTTGATTTTTTTTCTATGGATATAATACAATTCAAACATATGACATTTAATTTTTTTAATAATAAAATAATTGGGGAATGAGAAATTTAAAATTTTGAAACCTAACCGTTTTTGTTAAATATATAATAATGTTCACTTTACAGCAACTGTTGTCTACTATTTTAAGCAAAAATATATATTAATGTTAATGGTGAATAAAAAATTGGGCTATCTCCAATTCGTCCATAGGGTCGTCCAAGTCCAAAATTGTTGTCTTAATACGAGAAGGTCATCCAACATGAAAGCACTTGAACAATCTCCCAACACTTAGAAATTCTCCAGGTAAATTTATGTTCAAAAACTTATAATTCGGACCACATTTTACTATTTTGAAGTATGAGCAAAATCCTTATTCATCGCTCTAACTTCCCACTAAGTTTCTAACTTCCATCGCAGTTGTAGAAGTTAAATCTGAACCTTCTAACTTCCATAGCAGTTGTGGAAGTTAAGTCTGAACCTTCTAAGTTCCATCCACGTTGAAGAAGTTACTAAACGAGTAACTACTCCAAAACTCACTATAAAAGGACACATCCATATCAAATGAAGGTAAGTTTTCACCACTCCTAAAGTTGGAATTCTTGAGTTCTAGAGAGAAAACTAATTTAAGCATTGGAGGGTTCACCCCGGTTATCTTTGATCTTGTTTTTCTTTCTTTTCAGACATTCCAAGCAACCACTAGCCCATTGAAGCTCAGAGCATTCAACCTACTGATTTTCTATACATCATCAAATGTCATTACCAATTTATTATCAATCATTATTATTTATTATCAATGCCAATTTATTATCAAGCCAAAACATTAATGGACTTCTTTTTAATAATACTAACAAGATTGACACAAATCACTTATTCAACGATAAGGGAGTTTCCAAAAAAAAACCTCTTCCTTGTGTGTGCATCCTTTCTCTTTTGTTTGTTGGACAATTGTTGGTTTATATTGTTCTATCAATGTAAACTAGTAATTTTTCTTGTTTGTTTATAAAAAGTTTGATTTTAAAAAATTGTAAACTACATATTTGGTCCATATTCTTTACATCATATTTTATTTTAGTCCCTAAATTTTCAGTTTGGCCATTAATTTTTTAATATCTTGTCAATTTGGCCTTTGTTGTTATCTTTTAAATGAAAATTTCTGTCGTGACTAACGGCAAAAAAAAAAAATTTCCATTAATGTGGCAATATATTTTTTTTGGACCATTTTCCATGTTAGTAATTTCTATCCAAGAGATAAGGCTGTAAACGAGCCGAGTTTTGTCAAGTAGTGCATGTTCAAGCTTGGCTCATCAATAAAAATCAAAAGCCTGAGCTTGTGACAAGTCTAAAAATAGTGTTTAAGCTTGAGCTTATGGGAAAATCAAAAAGTTTGAGCTTGGCTTGGCTTGGCTTGATTAATTAGTCAAGCCAAACTCAAGTTTGATATCAAGCTCAAACTTGAGCTCATGTCAAGTTTTTGAGCTTAAGATCTAAAAAAATTACATTATTAAATGCTTAAATCTCTAAAATTAAGGAAAAAAAATAGTATATTCATTTTATCATGCATCTAGTCCTACTTATGATTAGCTATTATTCAAATTAATAATTTACATAATTAAATTCATTCATTCATCATTCCTTATCTACAGTTACAGCAATTGTTCAAAATACAATTTTTACATTCATGTTAGATGGTGACGGATTAGAAAAATACATGTTTGTAACTATTATGAATGAGAAAATACTAATATGTTTCATAACTTTACTTAGATGATTAATAAAGAACGATCATATGTGGCCTACTTAATTATTTATTTATTTTTAAATTTAACTATAGTCTAAAGTGGTTCTTGATCAGTTTAAAGGAAGGAAAAAATTAGGTAATATAGGTAGTGGTCTCATGTTAGCAATGTCATTATTAAGATATGTGTAATGAGTTTATTTAGCTAACACATATAAATTTACAAATGAGTCTATGCTTGAATTGTTGTGTATCAAGACTAATAGCTCATGAACTTGTTCGTGAACAAATTTTTTTGCTTAGGCTCGGCTTGTTTATTAAATCAGTCTAAAACTAAGGTTTAAGCTTGGCTTATTTATAAACAAACAAACAAGAACAATTTTTTATTAAGCCGAACCTGAGTTGTTTATGATCGATTTAGTTCATTTACATCCCTACCAAGAGATAACAATAAAAAGTAAATTGACGTGACACTGAAGGATTATAAACCAAATTATTACAATATTATGGTTAGGGAATAAATTAAAATATGGTATAAAAAAAAATATACCAAATATTTAGCTAAGATTTAATTGAAAATTCTGTACAAATATTTTTTAATTAAAAAAATTATATCTATATGTTATAGACACGTGGTCGTACCCATAAAAAAAAGACACGTGGTGGTAAAATAAAAATACTTTCTGTAAATAAATTTGTTGTCCGGACAAATGTAGTACGCCTAGTTGAGGGGTCAGATAGTCACACAATGGTCCATCAATAATTTTGCAAATTCCAAGACACGTGTTAGAGTATGCCCCGCAATGCAAATTCACAGCCAAGACTAGAGAGTTTATAAAAAGTACTCTTTGGTGACCTTTTTAATAACACGATAACATCGTCCTTTTTTGCAATAACGATGAAACTGACCCATCAATTCGCCACCAGGGGTTGGCCTGCTGTCACGTCAACTGAGAAGAATATACCTAAAACAATTATTATAAAGTTAAAGTTGTGGAAATTTTTTCACAATTTCCATATCAATTTCCATTTGGGTCCATATCAATGCCTCTTTTTTTTTTTCTTTTTCTTTTTTTTGCGAGGATCTGAGATTTTTTTTGAGTAGTGTCACAAATTTTTTCACAATTTTACAATAATTTTACTATGTAGAGGTTTATGAATGGTGAAATTATAGATTCATATGGACCTATTATTTTATTTCCACCACTTACGAGTTGTCACGTAATAAAGTTGTAAAAAAATTTGTGGCACTAAACTTACTCGACTTTTTTCCCCTCTCAGAAAGAGAATCTATAGTTATTTCCACAGCCAAATCTAAACATATTTGGTTGTTCAAATATTATAATTTGCACATAGGATTACTATTAATATATGGATTTTACTAATGTGTGCCCTAAGGGCACACATTAATTTTCAATTTTGGAAAAATTTATTTCGGGAATTGAAAAAGTATTGACAGCATTTTCAATTCCCGAGAAAAAATTTCCAAAAGTGGAAGGTTTAATGTGTGTCCTTAGGGCACACATTAACCGGACCCTTAATATATATGAATAAGTGGATTTAGATTAATCAGAAATTGACACTTAAATATGGTGTAAATTTGAGTGTGAAAATAGTTTTGTCTTTAGAGTTTCTAAATGCCTGATTTGTTTCAATAGAGTTGAAGGGCAATAAAGATCCCAAATTTCATACACTACATTATCAATTTATGAAATTTTGAGATATATTTGGGTGTCAACTTGTAGTTGGATATTATGACTTGCACATGGGATCATCAGCGATACTTGTGACCTAGTGAATTTCAGTGCATTAATCACAAGTTAAACATTTAAGTATGATGTGAATTTAGGTGTAGAAACAGTTGTCTTTAGAGTTTCTTAATACCCAATTCGATTCAATAGATTTGTGATTTGAAGAGTAGTAAATTCAAAGATCCAAATTTCATTCACAACATTATCGATCTATGGAATTTTGAGATATTTCATGGTCAATGAGAGGAATAGATATTTCATGCACAAATGAAAGGATGTTGCTCTCATATTTTTCACCAATGGCGGCTCTAGGATATATTTTTAGGAGGCTGGTAAGAAGATGCATTTTGGGTAAAAAATGAATCTTGCGGTCTACATGATTTTCTTATTACATATTTGTCCATAGTATGTACTAGTAAGAGAATAAAAGATGAGAAGTGCTACAACGTCCACAACATATTCACAAAGCTTTCCCAATAAATCTATTGTTATTAGTTTTCATTTAAACCTATTAATAAAATTAATTTTTTGCCCATCAATAACAACCAGTAATAATTTGCCATTTAAAATTTGTTGTGAACATAATGTTTCTCCTATAAGATAAATTATAAGTTCACCGCATATTGTTTCTCAATATAATGAACATAGTAATTATTGTTGCTAAGATTAAATCTTAGAAATCATTTTTATTATTTTTGAATCCAATAAACATATGAATTATTTTTGTTAATTGAACTCCAAGCTAGATATAAATAAAATAAACTTTTATGCATTAGTTTATTTCAAATTTTTTAAGATCTAAACGAGGCTTTTTTTTTTGTATTGGGCTTTTTTTTTTTTTCCTACTATATTTTAGATCAAATTGGTTTGTTATTGGGTTTTTTTTATAAAAAAAAATTTTAAACCAAGATATTATCAAGGTGATCTTATTTAAGTTTGAATTAAAAAAAAAAAATAGGTCCAAGGGTTCAAAATATTATTTTAGGAGGGCCTTTGGGCTCAGCTCAATGTGTTCATTTAAACCCCTTACTCTTGGACGGTACCTATAGCCGCCCATGTTTTTAATATGTAATTTTCTATGAAATTTTGGGGTACGGGCATACGGAAAAAATTTCCTCACTTTTTAACTTTTTGTAACATATGAATTACATTGTTTTTAATTTTAACCAAGCTACAATTTTCATCTCCGTACATTCGTGATTCGTTTGCTAATTAAATATGGTTTTTGTATCAAGTTCAATGCCTCAGTGTGCGTGTTAGTTTTTCCAAGAGGGTTGTGTCAAATCAATACACCCAACTTATGCCCAATCTCATTTCATTCAAATAAATATTTCCTTTAACAAATAAATAAAAATGAAAATCGATGCATGCTCGAAATGAAATATTCAAATTGAGAATGGGTACAAATAAAATTATCTACAAATCATGATTTTTATTTACACTTTAAAATATAATAATAATTGTAGGGTCAATTTTTGTAGCCCAAGCCCAAAAGGTATGGAATATGAGCCCAATGAACCCTAGACAATAAATTTGTAGAGCGTGGGTGAAAGAACTGGGTTAGGTGTGAACTAAACAAGAGTTAATTATGGTATTTACAGATGAACTAACATGCAATCATGCTTGGACAAAGGCAAACGTGAAAGTCCGAAGAGACATTTTATTGAATGAAAGTTGGTTACAATTCTTAGAGTTACAGTAAAGTTATTTTATTATTTTTTTTTTTTGTTCCGTCCCTCTTTATCAGAGGCCTCTCCCCCTTATATAACACCCTCTCCCTTCATCTTCATCGTCCACTTGTTCATTATCTAAACATCTACTTGAGTGCATGTCCCATTATTTATCTTCTTTAACCTTGTGTGAGTGGCGGTAGCTGAGATTGTACTGTTTAGGGGTCTTTTCCACATTAATGCGGTTAGAAAAGTAGTTGCAGTGCATTTAATGTGGTGGTTGAAGTTTGTCTTCTAGATATTTTTCTGTTCCTATCATCTCCATGTACGCCTGAGATTCATCCTTATCATTAGAATTGTTAGGAGGATTACTTGAACTTCCCAAACATCTGTTTGACCAAGTTTCCTTGAATCCGAGGATAATGGCCTCTTTGGACAATTAAAGATCTCCTCGGAATGTACCCATCGTTCATCTCCAGGTATGTTTCTTTCACATGAGCTTTTTCTCAAATACGCTCCCGTCTTCGGACGTACAGTAGTCTTCAAATAGGGTCGTAGGCCCAATGTATTAAGTTGGGCTTTTCACCCCCCAAAATAGCCCCTCAAAATTTTAATTTTTCCCTCGCATCCGAGGAGAAAAAGTAGGATTTTGACTTGTCACGAAATGGCAGTTTGAAACAACAAAAATATCTGAACTTACATGCGTGTGGGCATAGAAGTAGGCGCCTCATAAATGCTGCTATTGTTTTAGTATTCCCAAAGCGTTATCAATTGTTCCAGGCGGCGTTTTGTCTTTGGTATCCAACGGTGGGCTATTGATCCAACGGACATGATTTCTCCTCAGGATTTGGGCGTGATGACTCCGGTGCTTTTGCTTGTCCCCATATAAAGTATCAGAACAAGTTATCTCTCCTTCACTTTGCAAATTCTCAGAGCACCCAGCAAACTCAAGCACTCGAATCTTTCAAGCTCTTTCAACCACCGGTCTTAGCCTTCCTCAGAATCCGTAAGAATTTTTCAACGAGTTCGAGGATCAGTCTTCAATTTAGTTTGAGTAAGTTCTTCTCCACTAAAACCTCCCGTCCTCTCTTCGGCCAGCCTCCTCGGCTTTCAAATAGTCACTCCTGAGTCACTACGTTCAGTGCTTCCTTCTTCCCAGTTAGTGAAGATGGGTAAATTTCAATATCTGGTAGATAGCCCCGCCCAAATAGAGGAGTTTAGGAAAACATATCGTATACCTCAAAATGTGGGTTTGAGGTATTGCTCTCCGGAAAGAATACTAACAGATCGAAAGACGGGCGAAGTTGTAATCCCCATCATCGCTTTTCTAGAAGGGGGGATGACTATCCATATGGGTCCCATTACCAGTAATTATCTCCGAAATCATAGGCTTAGCCCTGACCAATGTGCGCCCAACGTCTTTAGAATCTTAGGAGCCATTGACGATTTGAACCGTCTTCTGGGGTTGGGGCTCACCTGGCGTGATGTGGTGCACATGTACGAGTGTCATAGCCAGCAAGAGGCGGGATATTACCTTAAATCCCGGTCCGATGTTGTGAGGCTCCTCTCCTGCCTCCCCAAATCTAACAAAGGGATGAAAGATGACTACGTGATCATCTCAGGCGCGTGGTATGACGATCCCCATTGCCCAACCAAACCAGGAGAGCTAGGTGGGACATGTTAGATTTAGGTTTACTAACAGTTGGTTTAGGATCTCCACCTTCTAACCAAATTTTTTTTTTTTTTGGTCATTATTTTCAAGTTTCTGACTACATTTTGTTGTGATGTTTAACAGATAGAGAACACGTTTCTCCTCGGCTCAGCCTTACAAACACTGCCGCGCTCAACTACTTGTTAAGATCAGAAATCTTTGTAAGTGAGGATGGCCAGCTCCGGTTGGTTCCTCTTATCCTTGGTTATACATCAAATCCAAAGGATTTTCAGCCGGTCGGTAATGCAATAAGACAAGGAGACTATCGTCTCAGCCGCATAGACGTAGCTCAGAAAGGATTTTTGGCTCCGTTTGACCTCAAGCCCGTACCACATCCAAATCCACAGGGTGTACCACTGCTCCTCCAGCCAATTCAACAGGTTCCCCTTGGACCAGTGGAGGGTGAAAGAGTTGCTTCTTCGATCCCTTTGCTTGACGAGCAAATCGACAAGTTCAAATTTGAGGGAGAAGCTTCAGGAGGGGTTCAGGTGATACAAGTTTCTGACGCCGAGGAGGAAATTGACATGCAGTCGAGTGTCCGACCTCCAGTTTTGATAACTGCTCTTCCAGAAGACTCTTCAGACGAAGAAGACATGGCGGATTTAAGGAGTTTAATGAGGAATAGGGGCAAAAAAGTTGAGTCCAAAGGGACTGGTATGTCCCAATTGCCGTAAGTCTTCCTCCAACACCTCCTTAGGTTCCTTCGGATCTCGGCGGCAAGCAATTGCCAGATCTGAAGAAGAAAAGGCCCCATATTGAGGATAAAGGGCGGGAGGTAGTGCCTCCGAAAGGGACCAAGCAGCAAAAAGTGGCTAAAGACTCCCGGAATAAGAGGGTTTCGTCTACTGAGAGCCGGGATGAAGTCGTCATGGCTGATGCACGTCAAGGACCTCGCACCTGGTCTCCAATGTTAGAGTTGGATGGCGCTCCAATCTCTTGGGAAACCTCCCTTAGGAATTACGATGGGGGAAGGGTAGGTTATGTTGCCGAGTCCTTGGAGCAACCACTCCTCTTCCCAAAGGACATGGAGTCTTATAGGCGTTTCAACCAACAGGAGCTTTTTCTATCCCTTAAGAGGGACTTGGCCATGGTAAGTGAACTGATCTACTTAGTTAAGTTGCCGATCCCCTTTTTTTTTTTATATATATTTTTTTTATTATAAATTTTTTTTTTACTTCCCTCTTTCCTTTGCTCTATATTGAAATTTTCGTTATGTAGGTTACCCAGCAAATTTTCGTGGCTGAGGAGTGGAATAAGAAGTCTTATCTCGAAGCCCAGGCAACAGCCCTATCACGATCTGAGGTAGAAAGATCCTTGGGTAGCCTGAAGGAGGATTATTCTCAAATCTCCAAGTAGCTCAAAGAGATGACCAACGAGAGGAATACCTCAATGCTGGCCTACAAAATATTGAGAGCCAGGCCGAAGCCTAACACAAGTTGCTTAATGAAACTCAGACCAATTTGGCAGTTGAGAAAGCGCTTGTAAAGGAACTTCGCGCCGAACTCCAAAAGGCTAAGGACATAGCCAAGCTAGCTCAGAGGAATGTTCAGCTAGCCAAGGAGGCGACCGAGGCTGAAAAGAAAGCAGCATATCAACTGGGAGTGGAGGTGATCGAAAAAGGTCTAACTGAGCAGTTTGCCTCGGTCAGCCGAGAATACTGCGATATAACATGGGGCAAGGCAATGGATGCTGCTGGGGTGCCTGCTGACTCGGGACTTATGCTGCCTGGGAGCATATATCACGACCCTGACATCCGAGAGCTCCCAGGGTCTGATCCCCCTCCTCCAACACAACTCCCAGCGGCTTCAATGCAATCCTTGGTCAGCTAAGTTCCTCCAATCACCCTTGAGTCCTCTAAGGAGTCTGGTCAGCCAGGTGATCAGAGCGAACCAGCTGAGCCACCCAAAGATAAGGGCAAGGGCTTGGAAAAAGAGAAGACCTTTTCAGAGCCCAAGGACCAGGCCCCAGAAGCTGTTGGTACTCGGACAGGCCAGGCTGCCGACCCTATGGTCCCTCAGGCGAAAACTTAGATACTTTGGTTTTTTTATTTATTTATTATATTTATTTATTTTTATGTAAGGGATTGTACACTATCCTTTTTTAATCAATGAAATAGTTTCTCTTTTACTTTTGGTGTCTTTGTTGCATATCATATGACTTACTTTTGCCATAAATAACTGCCCTTTGTAATCATGGTAACGTAAGTAAACATAATCACCATATCATGTTAATAATGCATATAACTAAGATTGGCACTAAAAAGAGTAGTTTGTACAAGGACTACTACTAAATAATGAATGCAATGAGCGTTATAAAATCTTCAAAGGTCTTTTCAAACATGCACCCAGAAGGTTAACATAAGTTAGAGTTACTTTAAATACATTCGAGAATGTCAGGCAAAAGTCATTCCAGAGTTAAACTTCAATAGCAATAACAACACAGAGGTGTTGACTAACCTATACTGTCTGATCCAAGGATTGCAGGCATGTGAAGGAGTGTTAACTAATCGAAATCATCTGGTCTGAAGACTGCTGGCATGATGAGATTTAAGTTTAAACACTTAGAGAACGGTGAAGGAGTGCTAACTAACCCACATCATCTGGTCCGAGGACTACAGGCATAATGTGATTTAAATTTAAACACTTAGAGAACGTGTGGAGGAGTGCTAACTAACCCACATCATCTGGTCCGAGGACTACAAGCATGATGAGATTTAAGTTTAAACACTTAGAGAACGGTGAAGGAGTGCTAACTAACACACATCATCTGGTCTGAAGACTACAGGCATGATGGGATTTAAGTTTAAACACTTAAAGAAATGTAACGGAGTGTTAACTAACCCAAATCATCTGGTCTGAGGACTACAGGCATGATTGGATTTAAGTTTAAACACGTAGAGAACTGTAACGGAGTGTTAACTAACCCAAATCATTTGGTCCGAGGACTACAGACATGATTAGATTTAAATTTAAACACTTAGAGAACTGTAACGGAGTGTTAACTAACCCAAATCATCTGGTCTGAGGACTACAGGCATGATTGGATTTAAGTTTAAACACATAGAGAACTGTAACTGAGTGTTAACTAACCCAACTCATCTGGTCCGAGGACTACAGGCATGATTGGATTTAAGTTTAAACACTTGAGAGAATACTTCAGATAACAAATTGGCATATCGGCTGAAGAAAAGATTCGATTAATAAAAGTACCTTTTGAGGTTATTTACATTCTAAGGACGTGGTATTACATGACCATCGTCCTCTAGGAAATACGCCCCAATGCCAGCTCCTGAAGTGATATGATATGGCCCTTCCCAATTAGGTCCTAATTTTCCCCGAGCTGGGTTCTTTACAGTGCCCATAACTTTTTTTAGCACCAAATTACCAGGTTCTAGAGGCCTTAGCTTTACGTTAGCATCGTAGCCTTGCCTGAGCTTTTGTTGGTAATGTGCCAGCCGAACCATTGCACTTTCCCTTCTTTCTTCAATCAGGTCCAAGCTCTTCTCTAGCTGCTCATTGTTGCCGGTCGGATTGAACGAGCTAGTTCTCAATGTTGGGAATTCAGTTTCCAAAGGTATGACAGCTTCAGCCCCGTAGGTCATTGAGAAGGGAGTTTCTACAGTAGATCTGCGAGGCGTAGTTCTGTAAGCCCATAGTACATGTGGTAATTCTTCCACCCATTTGCCCTTCGCGTCATCTAATCTCTTCTTTAGGCCATTTACAATGACCTTATTAACAGCTTCTGCCTGCCTATTACCTTGAGGA
This sequence comes from Quercus ilex subsp. ballota, assembly GCA_032727855.1. NCBI lineage: Eukaryota > Viridiplantae > Streptophyta > Magnoliopsida > Fagales > Fagaceae > Quercus > Quercus ilex. The sequence continues at coordinate 16,859,513 of CM064910.1, forward strand.
TAAGCAGGGGTGGAGTATCTGTTTGTGATTCCCAGCTCACCACAATAAATCCTGAATGCTTTGCTATCGAACTGTAGGCCATTTTCCGAGATGAGAGTATAAGGAACCCCAAACCGAGTGACGATATTCTTCCACACAAACCTTTGAACATCTACGTCTCTGATATTTGCTAGAGGCTCAGCTTCGACCCACTTGGTGAAATAGTTTGTGCCGACCAGAAGGTATTTCTTGTTTCTGGCAGCTTTAGGGAATGGTCCCACGATATCCAAGCCCCATTAGGCGAAAGGCCAGGGGCTAGATAGCTGATTAAGAGTTCCTCCTGGTTGGTGAATGTTTGGGGCGAATCGTTGACACTGATCGCACTTTTTAATATACTCGTGAGCTTCCTTTTGTATGTTCGGCCACCAATAGCCTTGAGTGAGGGCTCGGTGAGTCAAGGATCTGCCTCCAATGTGGCTCCCACAGATTCTTTCGTGTAGTTCTTTTAGTAATAGCTCAGCCGCTTCAAGATGCACGCATAACAAGTATGGTCCCGAATAGGAGCGTTTGTATAATTTCTGGTCCTCGGATAGCCAGAATCTGGTCGCCTTCCTCCGAATTTTGTCAGCTTCCCCCCTTTCTTCAGGGAAAATATCTTCTTTTAAGAACTTAATTATAGGATCCATCCAGCAGAGCCCGGTCCTGACTTGGTGAACCTGTACTAACTCTCTTTTTGCCTTTGTAGGCCCATGCAAGTCCTCGACGAGGATGATTCTCGGCAAATTTTACGCCGAGGAGGTAGCAAGCGTGGCCAAAGAATCAGCATGTGAGTTACCACTTCTGGGGATGTGTAGCAAACTGAAAGAGTCAAACTCCGATTGTAGACATTTAACACGGCTCAAGTACCCCTGCATTTTTTCATCCTTCACCTCAAACTCACCTTGTACTTGACCTACAACTAACCTCGAGTCGTAGAACAATTCCACGGACTTTCCTCCCATTCTTCGGATCATAGCCATTCCCATCAGTAGGGCCTCATACTCCGCCTCATTATTTGTTGCCGAGAAGTCCAGCCTTAACGATTTTTCGATAATGATTCTTTCGGGGGATATCAACATTAGCCCAACTCCAGAACCTTTTTGGTTTGCTGCGCCATCAACGTACACTTCCCAATGGGAGGGGCTTTGTTGAGAGATCATGCCAACTGATTTTTCATCCATGTCCGACATAGGTGTTACTTCTTTTAGTTGGGGCTCCGTGAACTCAGCCACTAAATCCGCAAGGACCTGGCCCTTGACCAATGTGCGGGGCATATATTTTATATCAAAAGCCCCTAAGATCGTACCCCATTTAGCAATCCGTCCAGTGTAATCAGCACTTCGGAGTATAGTCTTGAGTGTGATTTGAGTGAGGACAATGACCGTATGGGCCTGGAAATAGTGAGGTAGTTTTCGTGTACTAAGCACCACTGCTAGGATAGCCTTCTCCAGAGGCAAATAACGAATCTCAGCCTCATGCAGCGACTTACTTACGTAATAAACCGGTCTTTGGACACCACAGTCTGATCGTATCAACACCAGGCTTACCGCATAGGGAGTTACAGTAATGTAGGCAAACAATACTTCATCTGGCTCAAGACTAGACATGATTGGTGGCTGAGCTAGATAATCTTTGAGCTACTGAAAGGCCAGAGCACATTCTTCAATCCATTTGAATCCCTTCTACTTGTTGAGCAGAGAGAAGAAGGGCCGACACCTGTCTGTTGATCGAGAGATAAATCGATTCAGGGCAGCAGTTATTCCGGTCAGTTTCTGAACCTCCTTGGGATTCCGAGGAGTTTGTAAATCGTTGATGGCCTTTATTTGGTCAGGGTTAACCTCAATTCCTTTGTGAGTCACCATGTACCCCAAAAACTTGCCAGACCCCACGCCGAACGAGCACTTGGAAGCATTTAGGCGCAGCTTGTACTTTCTAAGGACTTCAAAGGTACTTTTAAGGTCTTCCATATGCTTAGCAACAATCTTGCTTTTCACCACCATGTCATCTATGTAAATCTCGATATTTTTACCCAGCTGTGGCTCAAACATCCTCATCATCATTCTTTGATAGGTGGACTTGCGTTTTTCAAGCCAAAGGGCATCACCTTATAGTAGTAGTTACCAATAGGGGTGACGAAAGCAGTCTTCTCTTGGTCATCCAGGGCTAGTGGTATCTGGTGGTAACCTTAGAAAGCATCCAGGAAGCTCATCCGAGGGTGGCCGACAGTAGCATCCACAAGCTGATCAATTTTTGGCATGGGGAACGGATCCTTAGGACAAGCCTTATTTAAGTCAGTGAAGTCTACACAGACTCGCTATTTCCCATTTTTCTTTTTCACTACTACAGTATTCGCTAACCACTCCGGGTAGAAAACTTCTTTGATAGCTCCAGCTTGTTTGAGCTTGGCTACCTCTTCTCTCACTGCGTCTGCATGTTCCTTAGATGGGCGCCGATGAGGCTGCTTTTTGAGAATAATCAAAGGGTTGACTTTGAGATGGTGGCAAATGAATTGGGGATCCACTCCTGGGGCTTCGTAAGCATTCTAGGCAAACACGTCTAGATTCCTCTTGAGTAACTCTATCAGCTCTTCCTTCTCCTGAAGAGGCAGCTGAGATCTGACTTGGAAGAACTTCTCAGTATCGTCTCTAATAACAACTTTCACTAAATCTTCGCATCGAGCCCCCTCGTTTAGATCTTCAACGGGCAACACCCGAGACTTTAACTGCTATAAACCCCTTTCGGCCCTGGACTAGGACTCGGCTTCGGGCTTATGTTGGATGGCAGCCACTAAGCACTGTCGGGCTGCGGATTGATCCCCTCAGATCTCATAAACCTACCCTTCAGATGGGTACCTGACTTTCTGATGCAAAGTAGAGGAAACAGCTCCTAGTGTATAAAGCCAAGGTCTGGCCACGATTGCCGTATAAGGTGAATACACGTCCACAACTATAAAATCGACATTTACCACCTCAGAGCCGGCCTGCACAGGTAAGCGTATCTGGCTCTTCGGGGTGACGACCCTTCCTTCAAAACTCACGAGGGGGGAATTGTATGGCATTAAGTCTTGGGGTTTTAGGCCCAGCCCTTTGTAGAGATCGGGGTACATTATCTCCACAGCACTACCCTGGTCCACCATCACCCTCTTTACATCGTACCCTCCAATTCTGAGGGTGATGACTAACGCATCATCATGGGGTTGGATGATGCCAACCATGTCTTCGTCTGAGAACCCTATAACCAATGAAGCAACAGACTTAGATCTCTTCAGACCTCGACATAAATCCCCTGCTGGTGACCGGACAACCGACATAACTTTCGACGGCCAGGATCTTGTTCTTCCCGGTGTGGCGAAGACAACGTTAATAGTTCCCAATGGGGGCTTCGAAAGGTCATCTCTTCGGGGTCCCAAGTTCATCTGGCCTCCTTGGCCACTAGAATGGTGCAAAAGGTGTCTCAATCTACCCTCACAGACTAGTTGGTCCAAATGATCCCACGGACTCCTACAATCCTCTGTGGTATGCCCATGGTCTTGATGGTACTGGCAGTAGAGGTTATGATTATGCCTCTCGGGGTTCCCCACCATCTTATTCGACCACCTGAAGAATGGTTCATTCTTGATCTTTTCCAAGACTTGGTGTACTGGCCCTTTGAATACAATGTTGACCGCTTGAGGATTTATTGATCCTGATTACCCAGCGAAATCTCTCCGTGGTTTACTATTATTGTAGCGGTCCGACCTGAAATCCCTCATCTCCTAGGGGATAACCTTGTCCTTTCCCTTTTCCTGCTGCTGATTTTCTTCAACTCTTTTGTACTTTTCTATACGATCCATGAGTTGACGCATGTTAGTAACTGGTTTGCCAGATAAGGACGTCCTCAAACTATGGTCGGTAGGGAGGCCGAGCTTGAATGTGCTGAGGGCCATTGCATCAAAGTTGCCCTCCATATCATTGAACATCTCCAAGTATCTATCCGAATATGCCTTCAGGGTCTTACCCTTCTGCATGTTCAAGGATAGTAGCGAAGATAAGGGCCTGACTACTCTTCGGCATGTGACAAAACGGGAGCCGAATGCTTGAGTGAGCTCTTTGAAGGAGTTGATGGAGCCTGCTTTCAGGCCGTCAAATCACCTCATTGCAACCGGACCAAGACTAGAGGGGAAAACCTTACACATCAGAGCTTCATCTCTGGAGTAGACAGCCATCCTTTGGTTAAAATGACTCACGTGCTCCACGGGGTCTGTTTTACCATTGTAGATGGTGAACGTTGGCTGGTTAAAACGCCGAGAGAGTCTCGCTTCCTCAATCCTGCGCGTGAAAGGTGATCTTGAAATCTGATTCAAAATCCTGCTTATAGCATCGTTCCCTACGCCTCTAGGTGATGGGCTTCTTGGTTGCCTCTTATGGTGAGGCTCCTCCTCGTAGGAGAAGGATTCACTGACTGGTGTTTGAGACTTCTGCTGGTAAGTGACGTCTTGCTCATCGTCGGAATCCTCATCAGAATACGAAGAAATCCGCTTCCTTTTTGCATGGCGCAACTCCCTCTTCAAGTTTTCAATTTGTAGTTGCAAATCCCGGTTCTTCTCTGCATGAGACACGTGACTTCCGCCATGTGACTGGCTTTGGCCAGTATGCATTGTGTGTGCACTACCCTCATAATCTTGTCTCCTCTCTAAGTTAAGAAAAGGGTCAACGTGTTGGGATGCCCTAGATTCTGCTTGGTGTTGACCTTGTTCTGCCATCATCAACTGTTGTTTTCACTCCTGCACAAGCTCTCCCCACAGATGGCACCAATTGTAGGGTCAATTTTTGTAGCCCAAGCTCAAAAGGTATGGAATATGAGCCCAATGAACCCAAGACAATGAATTTGTAGAGCGTGAGTGAAAGAACTGGGCTGGGTATGAACTAAACAAGAGTTAATTATGGTATTTACGGATGAACTAACATGCAATCATGCTTGGACAAAAGGCAAACGTGAAAGTCCGAAGAGGCATTTTATTGAATGAAAGTTGGTTACAATTCTTAGAGCTACAGTAAAGTTATTTTCTTCTTCTCTTTTTTTTGTTCTGTCCCTCCTTATCAGAGGCCTCTCCCCTTTATAGAGCACCCTCTCCCTTTATCTTCATCGTCCATTTGTTCATCATCTAAACATCCACTTGAGTGCATGTCCCATCATGTATCTTCTTTGACCTTGTGTGAGTGGCGGTAGCTGAGATTGTACTGTTCAGAGGTCTTTTCCACATTAATGCGGCCAGAAAAGTAACTGCAGTGCATTTAATGTGGTGGTTGAAGTTTGTCTTCTAGATATTTCTCCATTCCTATCATCTCCATGTACGCCTGAGGTTCATCCTTATCATTAGAATTGTTAGGAGGATTACTTGAACTTTCCAGACATCTGTTTGACCAAGCTTCCTTGAATCCGAGGATAATGGCCTCTTCAGACAATTAAAGATCTCCTCGGAATGTACCTCTCGTTCATCTCCAGGTATGTTTCTTTCACATGGGTTTTTTCTCAAATACGCTCCCCTCTTTGGACGTACAGTAGTCTTCAAATAGGGTCCTAGGCTCAATGTATTAAGTTGGGCTTTTCACCCCCACAATAATAATGAGAATCTTTGAGCTGAGAACATAAGTGATAAGAAAATAATAATAATGACAGCTCTTCACCTTAAATTATAGGGGTGTGTTATTTTGCAATGTGGACCCTAAATTTTAAATTTTGTAATTATGAATGGCATTGCGTTGTTTTGTGGGTTTTCTAATCAAACTCGAGGGTTTGAAATTTTATAAATAGGATTGCGGTGAATTTGAGTTCATATTTTTAAACCCATTATAGTTTGGCAAAGGATTGGATTTTATACCGTAAAATCAACTCAATTATTAGTTTAAATTACTAAAATACCACTATTTTAAATTTTCTTTGCTCAAAAATATGGTTTCTATAATATAATAACTGTGACTCTCTTTCATCTCCTAAAACAATACTTAAAGTAAAAGCGCTTACTAATGCTTAAATTTTGTTCAATGGTATTTTAGATGATCCATTTTAGGTTAACTCGACTTGATCCAATCCGTTTTAACTCATCTCACGATACGATAAACATGCAAGTTTGGTATAAGTTTGGATTTTTCAAATATAAATAAGATGAGCTTGTGATAGTATTCTTAAACTTTATTAGAGTAATTTTGGTCAGTAAAATAGATACAGGATTTGGGTTTGGGAAAGGTTTTTTTACATGTACCATTCATATTTGTAATTATCATCACTATAAGTTGAGAATATTTTTCGAATCCACCCGCCATCTAAATTAAACTCCAAAATAGCGGTGTACATTTCAAATGTTATTATATTTTATGGTGTATATTATAAATAGCCTCACGATTTAAGATGAACATTGCAAATTCTCTTATAGTTTAATTATGGTGGATAATTACCCACTAAAATGATAATTTTTGACATTAAGTTAGATGTTGGGCTAGACATTGCAGATTAACATTAGGGTAATGGTTGTAAAATTTTTGAAGTTATGATACACACTGCAAATTTTCATATAGCTTATGGTGGATAATGTAATCAACCAAAAAAAAAAAAAAAACCTAAATTGTGGTAGGGAACTTGTAAGTTGACATTAGATATTTTCCCCTAATTCATTCACAACCTTCAATTTTTATGGCATTAATTGGAGTACACAATTTGCACCTGCAACTTGCACACTATTCCAGTGCTTTGATCCAGAATTCATCCAAAGCCATATCTTGTATCTTCTCCAGAAATTCTTGACGTACAAATTTCTCTATTTCAAAACAATTAACAAGCATGCTTAAAATTGAAGGGTTAAATGGCTCTAACGACATTTGTTAATGGATTACTTTAAGAAAATTTTGATACCATTTTTATCTATACTATTTATAAGAGGACTCCCCTTTTTGGACAGAATTTTTATGTAGTTCTGAAATACTCCTAGACCTTAGTTTGACAGTGAAAAAACTCGGGGACAATCAGGTAAAAATATATCTCTAACTCTATTTAAAATGCCTACAAAATAAGATATTCTCCTACTAATTCATGTTTTCAAAACAAACTTATCCAAAAATTAAAAAAAAAAAAAATCATTCCACTTTGTATATTTCCTTCAAGCCCATGTTCCAACCTTTTTTTTTTTTTTTAAGAGTCAAGACTCACCGATTTCTTTTATTTAATTTTTCTGTTTTTTTTTTTTTTGGTTGTGTCATAATCTAAAAATTGAGATGAATGAAAAATTATGACATTAGACCTAAAAAAAAAAAAAAGCCTCATCGCACTTGCAAAGCGCATGTAATGAGGCCAGTGGAAAATATAAAATATTTCAAAATGCACTATATCTTAATAGTAAATGGCCACATCCATCCCTTATGAACTCACAACTTTGTCCCATGTCCTAGGTCAAGCCTAGGAGCTAGACTCAAAAAATTAGTTACTTTTTTAATTTTTCTATAAAATAATTTTTAAAATATTTCATAAATCAATATTTTTAAGGTATCTATTAACTTTTCCCTAAATATAATAAGGGAAATATTAACCAATGCTTTAAGGGGCATTGGTTTAAAAACTATTTTTAGAAACATTTTATTGGAAGAATGATAAAATAATAAATGTTGTTAACAACTTTTTATATTTCTCATAAAAGTGGTGTCAAAATTTTCTTATTATGATTTATTAATAATTGTCCTAAGGGTATCCGTTAACATGATTCATATAATAAATTGAGTGTTAAAATTAAGACCATTGTAAATGCACAGTGGCCCCAAAATTTTTAATATACAGGGCACTCAAATTGAGATGAGTTTATTGCAATTTTTTTATGAAATTCATTGCATGGTATTGATCTAACTTTATAGTAGTATGATATTGAGTATAATCATCAATCTTCAAACGTAAGACATCTCCATTTCCCAATAAATCTTTATATTGGTATTTTTTGACTTCAAAAATAATTTTGTTACTATTATTTATGAGAAATGTTAACGAGTGCCATTGGAGCATTGGTTAAGAATCAATTTTAAGAAAATTTTGACATTACTTTTATGGGAAATGAAAAAAACTGTCATAACATTAATTGTTTTTTTTTTCTTTTCTCATAAAAACTTTTTTTAATTAGATTGTTAACCAATGTCCTACAGCACTTGTTAATATGACCCTTTTATTTATTTATAGATTGGGTGTTGGACATTAAATAGGGTTGTTTCCCCACCTCCTCTCTCACGTGAGCATACCCATCATTTAAGAAAGGAAAGTGTGAAAGCACATATTTTTTTTTAGCTAAAATATAATTTCTCGTGTAGTTGGCCCTTTTATAACGCATAGTATGAGGTTTTGCAAACAACCTTATCCACCTTTTTCTTTTTTTCTTTTTTCTTTTCATTGGGTTTATTGAATAGACTTAGTCCACCCTTTCTCTGTTCACGTGAAGATACCCACCACTTAAGAAAAACAAGGTATAAAAAGCTACAGTTTTTTGGTGCTGAAATATCAGTTTTCTTCTATTGGCTGCTCTTTTATAACTTATTGCAGGAGTTTTCTAAATATCCTTATCCACTTACCTCGATTGCCTGCATCACCCACCACTGGCAATGCGACTCTTCCACTGCATGTGTCATAATCTATTTTATTTTAGTATTTTATTTGTGTCCTATCGTCAATTGATTTCTATAAACAACAATGCAACCATATCATTATATTATTTTGGTTAGTAGTACAATTCTATAATACAATATGATATAAGTAAATGTTGGGTTTAAGTTATACTTGGTGTAACTCTAAGCAATATTGCACACCTAATAATTTTTTATTAAATTCATATTTTGAAAATTCAATTGGTAAATTACATGTTTTATATATTTTTAACATACATGCCAATTTTCATAGCAATTGGATATAATTTACCATTCGATCCATAAATTCTTCTTTTATGTATTATTTTAAACTACAAAAACTTGAATTTAAACAATTGTTTGATGACATGACTATTTATCTTTGATCATCTTCAAATTTTGTAAGTATGAAGAATATACAAAGATAATGTAATCCAACGGTGAATTTATCGAAATTCAAATCTAATTAAAAAAATTAAGTGATGTAACATTATCTAAAGTTACATGAAACTTGAACCCAACCCATAAATAAATAGTCCTTATATATATATATATATATATAGTCCATTATGTGGATTTTGAATTCTTTGATCTTCAAAAGATTACTAATAATAATATATCAATAGTTGCAATTGACAATTATTATAAGTAAAGACCTTCATACAAATTCGGCACAAATTTTTATTTTTATTTTTATTTGTGTTTTGTATAATGCACTCAATTTTTTAAATACCTACCACTATGTTAAGTAACACCGAATTTATGTTGGATTCTCGAGTAGTTGATACTATTGTTGTCCAACAAATGATACTGATATCACACGTGTAACAATGGATAATTATAAGGACAAAGTTAGACTACAACCTTACTCATTAAAATAAACATTAATACATATTTTGAAAATATAACCGTTGAATTGCATGTTCTTTACACTCTTAATACATATGTCAAATTTTATGTCAATCGGATATTATATACCATATGATCTATAAGCTTATATTTTATGCATAATTTTAAATTACAAAAGCTAGCAATTTAAACAATTTATTGATGACATAGCTATTGATGTTTAATTTTCTAGAAATTTTGCAAGCATGAAAGATATAAAAAGAATATGTAATCCAATGATGGAATTCTCAAAATTTACCTCCAATAAAAAGATATTAAGTAATGTTGTAGTCTTAGACTATAACCAATTTTATAACTAAACTTTGTCATAATTATATAATGCAAAGATTAATAACAATGAATATCAACTTATGTAGAACTTTTTCTGACAACTAATGATTAGAGTAGTTTTTTTTAGAGAGTTTCAACTTATGGTATTTGCTCCTAATAATATAGTCTTTTATCATCAGACCAAGACACCAATCAATTTTTTGTATAGGCGAGGATTAAATCTCAGATTTCTTATTTAACTACCCAATGTTTGGAGTAGTTTTTATTTTTATTTTTTTATAAACAATGATTAGAGTAGTTAATAGTTGATACTAATGTTGTCCAACAGATGATACTGATATCACGCGTGTAACAATGGATAATTATTATTGTTCACAATGCAATGGTTGATAACGATAAATATCAACTTAAATTGAACTTTTTCTAACAACTAATGATTATTCTAGTATGTCTATAGACTATAGATTTGGTAGAATTTCATTATCTTAATGCCGATGATTTATGTTTGATTTTTTTATCCATTTATAGACACTACTTTGCTAATAAGAGTTGCAATTGACCCTAATATAAGTAAAGATCTTTGTCCTTCTCAAAAAATAAAAATAAATAAATAAATAAAGATCTTTGCTGTCGATAATAATAAAAAATTAGGTACATTAATATTGTATTTTCTATAATGCATTTAACGTTTTAAATTTTCATCATTATGTCAAATAACACCAACTTTGTGTTGGATTTTTTGGGTAGTTGATCTAACAAATAATACCGATACTACATGTTTACAATGGATGATGATCAATGTTCACTATGTAATGATTACTAACGACATATATAATTGTATCAACCATTTTTTTGACAACTAATGATTATTCTCATATATTTATAGGTATAACAAGATATTATAATCAGAAACGCTCATAATTATATATGATTATTGATACCTTAAAAAAAACTACTATAAAGTTTATTATCGCATATATGTATGGCTTGTTACCACGTACACGTGAGTAATATATATTATCAATGACTTATAGGTTGATTGGCAAACTCGCTCTTCCATTGGGTGAGCTAAAACCTATTATGACAACTTTTCATTCTATATATATATATATTAAAAAAAAAACATTGTCTGAGCTAAAACCTATTATGACAACTTTTCATTCTATATATATATATATATATATATATATTAAAAAAAAAACATTGTCTTTTATTTTGATCTGGTGATAAAGAGGTATCATCAGGAAAGGACGCCATAAATTGAAATTCTAAAAAAAAAAAAAAAAAAAAATTAAACTCCATTAAAAAAAAAAAAAAACGAAAGAGTTGAGCATATTTACGACAGCCAAAATTCAAATTTGTTATCATATGGCTGTATAGTTTAATATTGAGTATGTGCATACGTTGCAAGTGGTGCATGTTCATAACTTATAATCATTATGTCCATAATCATTAGGAGCATCTTTCATACTATTCGAAAAAATCAATTCCAATTACTCCATATCTTACGAGTTAGATTCATTTGAAATGTACATGGAGAATTGGAGATGACAATCCGATCAATACAAGTAAGTTTACATACACAATTTTTTTTTTTTATATAATTTATTAAAGTGGAATTATGACGAGTATGATGTTACTCTTATATGCTCTCACTATTAACATTATTCTCAATAGACAATAATTACAAACAGTCATTTCAATCATTCTGAAATTTATAGAGCATATAAAAGTCTTATTGCAAGATAAAGAAAACAAAAATTATATGTCAATTCAAACAGTTGACTAACTGATTTCCAATTGGGCAATCAATCACTATAAAAAGTAAAAAAAAACCCATCAAATTGTTAACCACAAACTTGGGAGCAAAATTGACTTTAACAGTGCCCAAAACTCAAAATGTTCATACCCAGCGCCCCCAACCCCACTAACGAAAGCTAGTGGGCTTCTACCAACCAAAAAATAAATAAAAAACAGCAATTGGACCGAGTTGTAAATTAAAAATTTTATCAGTCAATTTAAAACATTCACAATACGTGCTATTTAATAAATATTGTTGTTTGATGAGTATTATTTGAATAATAATAATAATAAAAATAATAATAAATGTTTGATTGGTTTCATTTACTAATAAATCTGGATAAAAGGATTATATTGACTCATTTTGATAAAATAAGTAACTTAATTGACAAAAATTACACCGTAAGAAACTAATTTGAGAATTAGAATAAAACTAATCAAACTAAATAAAATTTTAGCCTAGTTTAATTAAAACAGACGTTGCACCTTGGATGGGATGGTAATTGCCTTTCTTAAATGATGTATCGTGGGTTTAACTGTTTAAGTCATCTTCAAAGGTAATACTACGTACTTATCAACTATGAATAAAGATCTTATGTCTCGCTTTTAGTGTTCCACTTTATACTCTCCCAATTGTAATATGTTATGTATCTTCAAAAAATATTGGTTATTTTATTAGGAAAGTAAAAAGAATATGCGATGGGCTATAATTGATGAAGTATAAAGTAAAACGTATATTTATTAAAAGCCTTAGATGTCAATTTTTATTTTGTTATTTATCTTTTTCCCTTTCTTATCAAAGTGAAAAGAAAAAAAGTAATTTAAAGAATGGCCACTAAAAAGTTTCACTAAATAATAATAATAATAATAATTATTATTATTATTATTATTATTATTATTATTTCATTGTAATTTGGAACTTTTTCAACCCACCAAGGATAGGTTGGTTAAGAATTTTAATCTTAACTTGCCCAAATCAATTTGTGACGAATCCTAATACCAAATGTATAATTTTTTCACAATATTGATACTACTTTTATTATATACTTATTACAACATGTTACCTTAACAATTATGAAAAAGATGAAAAATTCTATTTCACTAAATTTATTGATATATGGGTTTTTAAAAAAAAAAATTTTATGAAAAAATGAAGGCGAAACTACACTATTGGTCCCTGAAGTTTACCTTGTGTGCGTAATTGGTTTCTCACGTTTGAAGCGAGCACAATTAGTCTCTTAAGTTTAAAAACTAAGTTGTATTGATCCTTTTACTAACTGCTGTTAACGGTGTTACTTACGTGGCTAACGGAACAATAACTTGGCATTTTTTTAAATGATGTGGCATGTTTTTAATTAAAAATTAAAAAAAAATAGTTTCCATGTTAGATGATGAAATTGAAAAATCATATTGACTGGATTAAAAACAAATATGATATTTTAAATTCCTATCAACGATCAATCCACCATCATCAAGCATAGACATTGCAGACCGTGCACCATCATCAGCCACTAATCAAAACCCAGATCATCAAGCACCATCATCAAACTCTTCCTTAACCCGCTGATCAAACAAAGAATAAAAACCATTAAAACCCCAAAAATCATCAAAACCATCAAAGAAGGCGGCGGGTTTGAAGTTGAGGGAATCGAGGAATGTAGGAGACCATGAGGCCAATGGTTAGGGTGGTGAGCACGGCGGTTCTGTCGAGGTCGAGGAGAAAGGCAGCACAGGGGATGAGGGCGATGGTGAAGGATGTTGCTCCAATGCAGGGGTCGAAGGATGTTGCTCCGGCGGTTCCGCTGAGTTTTTGAGCATTGTAGGCGAAGGATTTGCTCTGGCGGCATCATTTTGGCTAGCCGGAATATCAGATTGAAGAAAAGGATCTGAGATTGAAGAGAAGGATTTGAGAGCAACAGAGACAAGGAGAGGGACTGAGATAGAACGAGAAAACAAATCTTTGTTTTCTTTTTCTTAAAAATCTCTTTGGATTTTGGTGGTGTAGCTTTGTGATTCAACGTTAGGATTCTCCTTCTTGTAATGAAAGTTGCGAAAATAGACAAGTAAAATCACTTAAAGTAAGTCTTGGCTAAAATGATAACAACCCCAACGAATTTGTGGTGGGGGAGATGGACTATTAGTTAGTGGAGTGGTTTTCCAGATTTGATTTTTTTTTTTGAATTATAAAAAAAGAGCTTGTGATGGAAATTCCATTTGAGTTCTGGTGGCTATCAATCTCTCACTTCCCCTTCTCTCTCTCTCCATCATGCATTTGTTAAACAAATATCTGATTTGTTTTTAATCCAGTCAATATAATTTTTCAATTTCATCAAACACGGAAACTATTTTTTTTCATTTTTAATTAAAAACATGCCACATCATTTAAAAAAATGCCAAGTCATTGTTCCGTTAGCCACGTAAGTAACACTGTTAACAGTAGTTAGAAAAATGACCAATACAACTCAGTTTTAAAACTTAAGGAACTAATTGTGCTTGCTTCAAACTTAAGGGACCAATTACGCACACAGGGTAAACTTCAGAGACCAATAGTGTAATTTCGCCAAAAATGAAATAACTGATTTCGCCAAAAAGTAATCTGCTGCCTAGTAAGGTGTTGGATGGTATTGACCGGGTTAATAGAAATTTCTTGTGGGGTTCGACCGAGAGTAAGGGGAAAATGCACTGGGTGGGCTGGAAAAAGGTTACTAGACCTAAAGATGAAGGGGGTTTGGGGCTTCAAACAACTAAAGGAAGAAATACAGCGCTCTTAGCAAAGCTTAATTGGAGGTTTCATACCGAAGAAAAGGCACCTTGGGCTAAGGTACTTAGATTGAAATACTGCAGCCCTCGGAGACTGAATTCAAGAAATATAAGTAAGCTTCCTAGTTCTAGAACTTGGAAGGGGATGATGCGAGGGGAAGATACTTTCAAGAAAGGAATTAAATGGATTCCGGGTTTCGAAAGTAGCCTGGATTTTTGGAATGATAATTGGACTAGTTTCGGTCCGTTAAGAAGTATTATTCAGGGTCCTTTGTCTAGAGAAGCAGCCAGCTTAAAGATTAAAGATGTAGTGGATTATACGGGCAGATGGGACTGGTCTTTAATTCAAATGCTCTTCCCGGATGAGGTTCGTAGAGACATTATGGCCACTCCAATTCCTTTTTCTACCAGAATTAAGGACAGGCTGGCCTGGAAGCATTCGGCCAAGGGGGTGTTTGATCTTAAAAGTGCATATTTGCTTGCTACGGATGTTTTGGGGGATGTTCCTTTTAATGGGCAATGGATTTGGAAGCTGAAAATTCTGCCCAAAATACAAATGTTTGTTTGGAAGTGTATGCATCTTAGTCTTGGGGTAAATCAGTGTTTGGTGGCTAGAGGAGTGCGTATGGATGCCTGTTGCCCTCGGTGTCATTGTGAGGTTGAGTCTATTCTTCACTTGTTACGGGACTGCCCATTAAGCAAGAACGTGTGGCATCAACTTGGAAGGCAGGTAAATAGTTCCAACTTCTTTTCCTTGAGTCTCCAGGAATGGCTAATCTCTAATGCCACATCTAAACTTCACCACAATTCGGGTCCTCCTTGGAATCAAGTGTTTTTATTTAGTCTTTGGCTGATCTGGAAAGATAGGAATCTGTGCGTCTTCAAGCATAAAAATCCTAATCCCAATTTGAGTAGAGAAATTATGGATAGGGTTGTTGAGTTTTTCTTTTGTGCAAACAATGCCTTGGTCGCCAAAAGGATGATTGTGAAGAACATTAGATGGGAGAAACCGAGGGCTGGTTGGCTCACCTTGAACACTGATGGAGCTGTAGCAAGCAACTTGGGTCCAGCCGGGGGAGGTGGGTTAGTCAGAGATGTAAATGGTGGTTGGGTTATGGGTTTTGCAAGGAGGATTGGGAATGCTTCGAGTTACTTGGCTGAATTATGGGCTCTCGGAGATGGTTTGCAGCTATGTTTACAAATCAATGCTCAATCTGTTGTTATTGAGTTAGATGCTAAGGCCATTGTGGATGCCTTTAACTCTCCTTCCTCTTCCAATTCTTTTGTCTCCTCTATAATGGATGATTGCAGGTGCTTGGCTACCCGCATTCCCCAAAAGAGGTTTAGACATATTTATAGGGAGGCTAACAAGTGCGCTGACTGCTTGGCTAGAATAGGCACTTTGCTTGAGAGTGACTTTACTGTTTTTTCCAGTCCGCCTGTGGACTTACTTAGTTTTTTGGAGGCTGATGCCACTGGTCTGTTTGTGCCCAGGCTTTGTCCTGAAACTTTGCTGGTTGTTTAGTGTTTAATGTTACTTTCCTTTTTACCAAAAAAAAAAAAAAAAAAAAAAAAATTTCCTAAAATAGATAGCTAATGTATGCCTTAAAAATATATATTAACCGGACCCTTGATATATTAACTAGATGACCCAAAAGGTAGGATTGCATATTATAGAAACAAGATCATCTCCATTTCAAAATGAAGGAAATATATTTCATAGTTATGATTTTATTTCTTAAATCTAACAATATAAATAATGCTATATCTCACTCATTTGGGTAGTCTTAGTCATAATTCTCTCGATTTTTCTAAGATTTACATCTCTCATTTCTTCAAGTAGTTCTATTTCTCTAGGGTTTCCAAAACATAAATCTCTCACTCATTCAGCTAGTCTCGGTCGTAATTCCATTAGGTTTTCTAAGGCACAAATCTCTAACTCGTAAAATTCTAGATATCCGCATTAAAAAAAAAAAAGAAATTGCAAAAGTTAAAGATGTATTTACTATATATATATATATATATTTTTTTTTTTTTTTGTTGAGAAAGGATGTATTTAGTATTTAGTATTTACCTTTACTGGAAAAATAAAAGACAGATACAACCTTTTTTGACGGATAAAGCCAAAACAAGTGGTTAAAAAGTCCAAAATACCCCCTCTGATCCTCAACGTGTTGCCCTCATCCCTTCTCTGCAAAGACTGAAATATCTGTGACTCCCTCGGCGCACGTTAGCCACCTCCAACACCAATTTCACACAGCTCTCACTCTCTCTCTCTGTGCGAAGAGAAGAGAGCAAAGAAAACAAAATTGCCTTATTAGGAAAAGATCTGGTGGGCCCGACCACACCTTAGCATTGCCTCTTACCCCATTTATTATTATTTATTTATTTTTGAAGGCTCAGTCCGTTACCGAATGTATACAATACGAAGTCCTATAAATACAACTTCGCAGCACAATTTCACTCACAAAAATAGAGAGAGAAACCGAAGCTTTAAAAATTCATTCAGACTCTCACTTCGGTAAGTTTCTTCGTTTACTTTTTCTCTCTCATTTTCTTATTCGCTGTTTGGCTGCTGAGAAAGTTTTTGAAAATTTTCTTATGGAAATTGTTTTTGTTGCTTTTAAGCTTTATTATTTGTGTGTCTCTCTCTATGTGTATTTTTTTTTTTAAATTTTCATTTTCTTTTGCTTCAATGTTTGGTACAGAGGAACTGTGGAACTGAGCTAAATGATTGCATTGCGTTGAGCTGAATTGAGTTGATTTTTGTTTCGGTGAAAGGCTTGTTTTGACTTTGTAGTTTTCCATGCGTTTTTCTCGGGAAACAAACAGGCTAAAATGTGTCAGATCTTTTGCTTAAATGCTTGATGAGTGCTCATTATCATGTGTTTGTGTGATTTTATGTGTTAGTGTTTGCTAATGTAGGTGTTAGTGAATGATTTACTGAGTTACTGCTGTTTTAGTTAGTTGTGACTCTTGTGAGCCATGGTTGACTATGGTTAGGTTCAACTATTTTGGCCCAATATAGTAGCTTTACTAGTGTAGGGGAAAAAAAACAAGGAAAACAAGTTTTACCTTCTGTTTGGTTCCCAAGAAAATGGAGTAAAAAAGTGTGAATGTTTGTATATTTTAGCAATAATGAGAAAGGAGAATGGTTACCACAGTAACCACACACGCACTAAATGAGCAGCATGCCCGTTTGCATGGATTAATTAATAAAATGACTGTAAAATTAACAAAAAAAAGAATCATATCAATGAAATTTCCTAAATATGAATGATTTACTGAGTTACTACTGTTTTAGTTAGGTTAGTTGTGACTTGTGAACTATGGTTGATTGTGGTTAGGTTCAACAATTTTGGTCCAATATAGTTGCTATACTTTTCTAGGAAAAAAAAAAGGAAAACAAGTTTCACCTTCTGTTTGGTTCCCGAGAAACTTGGGGAAAAAAGTGTGAATGTTTTGTATATTTTAGCAATAGCGAGAAAGGAGAATGGTTACTACACACACACACGCTAAATGAGCAGTATTCCTATTTCAGTGCATGGATTAATTAATAAAATGATTGTTAAATTAACAATTTATATTAACAAAATTTCCTAAATATGAATTTGTATTGATCTAGAAATCATTATAAATAAAAAAGAGAAATATCAATTTGTATTAAATAGAAATTTTTGTAGCAAAAGTTTCTAATGGAATAAAGTAGGATATGTGTGTGTATGTGTTGTATACAAGGAAAATGCTAGAAACAAAAAGAAATTTAATTTTAGAGTGCTATGGTTTTTGTTTTTGGTCAATGTTATAGTGTGTATTTGTTTGGGTTTAGTGTTTGATTCTTGTTTTCTTTGTGTCCTAAATTGTGTGGCTATGATGTGGGGTATGTTTGAAATAGTTGGAGCTAGTTGAAAGTGAAATTGGGTGAGCACAGTTCCATTAAATATTTGCTAAGAGTACTGTTGTCTGTTAAGGCAGAATTAAGAATGCAATTATGAGTTTATTAAGAGACTTTGGTCTTTGTTTTAAATCAAGGGTGCATTAGTTCACTGATAAAACTTATTCTAACAGATGGTTGTGAGTTAATGGTCAAATCCAATCATTTGCTAACACAAGTGCAATTATTGTGGGGGAATTAAGATTTGTTCATCAATAGTTTTGTACTTTAGTTTTGGTGATTGTGGGAGTTGAATAATATGGAAGAGTATGAGAACTGAGATGGAACAGGATATGGCGGGCCACTGACTGTAGTGCACGAAACCACCTAGCAATAGCATTGCTCACCTATTTAACTTATGTAGATTCTGTAGTAAGTTGTAAAATAGATGATTTATACAGGGCTAAAAAGTCCCATAAACTAAATGTCTTTGATTTTAACTTAGGAATGGGAACTCAAATGCCAACTTAAATCATTAATCCCATTACACCAGGCTCTGGAGCTATCTGCATATGGATCTCTGTTTTACTTCATACATATCTGAGTGTCTTCTGCTTTATTGTAAAAGCAGCTTGTCTTTTTTCTGTTGGCACATTCATTTTACTCCTTAAGTTATGGTATTCGAACAGTATTTCTTCTTACAGGTGGAGGATTGGCCTTTTAGAGTATGTTGAATTCGTTGCCAAGAGCCTTATAGCTCAACTGACACCCCCTAGTGTTTACAACAAAGACATCCAAAGTACAAATACACCCACCCTTAGCTATTGAATTATCAAAAAAAAAAAAAAAATTTATACTGGATTCGTTTACTTTCTGTGACATGATCTAGAGGACAGATAGTTGTTGGGTTACAGTTGCTGTATTGGATTTATGGCCAAGTAATAATTAACATGAGTTCTTCCATTTATGTTTTATCTTCAAATTAATTTTTCATTCTGTTTCTAGGATCATAGCTGATTTTTCTGGCATGGGCTTGGAGGAAAGACCTACGGATCTACACAAGAAGAATGACAAAACTGACCAAACAGGGACTATATGCGTGCATGCCTTTTCTGATCTAACCTATATTTCTCCAGTGGTATTCTTATACCTCCTGAAAGAATGTTATACTCATGGTATGATTTTTCTTCCAATCATCACTAGTTTCATTCAATCATGCAACTGCTTTGGATGCCTATTAGAAATTACACTGTCTCCTTTTCTTTATATTTTTTGTGTTGAAAGTATTTGCTCTGAGCTTCTAACCTTAACAGGTTGTTTGGATTGGGATTATGTTATAAATGGAAATGGGAATCAATTGGGAGGTTCTCTTTAGGAAATAGTTTTGTTCTTCTCTCCCAAAGGAAAAGCATTCTACCCGTTTTTGGGCGGAATGCTTGATTTGCTTCATTGAATATGGTGAAATTTTTTAGGGAAAAATACACAAAATCCCCATGGTTTATCCTTAAAACATGGAATCCCCTTGAGGTTTTGAGTGTAACACTTAGCCCCTTGTGGTATTGTTGTGTAACACTTAACCTCTAGGGCATTTCTGTTCCCTAAGGTTTTTGAGTGTAACACCCAGCCCCTTGTGATATTGTTTTATATGAAAATTTACATTTTTACATAAAATAAAATAATAGGGGGCTTTTGTGTTTCACTCAAAAACTTCAAAAGGGTAAGCACAATACAATTAACTGTTTACACATAAAACATTACCATATGGCGGTTAAGTGTTGCACTTAAAACTTAGGTGGGTTCATGTTTTGTGGAGAAACCATAGTGGGCTTTGTGTACTTTTCCCAAATTTATATTTATCCCTCTTTCTTTAAAAGCCATAATAAAAAGAGAAGTAGCTTATAGTCAAATTATTTTTTAAAAAAGTTTAACTTTCAATTCCTTTCTTTATAAGTTCCCAAACACACTAGAAGGAGAATACCACAATCCCTTCTATTCATCTAAATTCATTTTTCCTTATCATCCCTTCAAGCTAGTGTGGTGGTATACTGCAAGACTCATTGTTGGAACACGGCTAAATGTCACCTTGCTTGGATGCTCTTGGTGTCATAAAGTTGGTCTTAGTAGAGTGATTTGAAATATTTTTCCCTACAGAAATGAGGTATAGTCTAATACTTTGGTCTTGTTATTGAACCCAATTTTTAGGTTATATGGTTAGATCAGCTTCATGTAGGTTAAGTTTTTACAACTCACTTCAGTGTCCTCTGGATCTTGCTGGTTTCCTAATATTTCTAGGACAGATGATCTCCACATCGCAATTCATTCTTGGGACCTTGTATGGTTGGCCTTTTATTTTAATGCACGTATTTTGTAGGACTGTTTTTTCAGTATTTCATTCCATGCTTCCTTTTGCATAATTGTTTCTTGTTGATTTCATTTCATAGGCACATTGAAGGCAACTACTAAGTTCCGAGCTCTTCAACATCAAGTTTATCAAGTGCTGCATAATGGTCCGCAACCTGGACCATCTACTTTTGTTATTCAATGTCTCTATGTCTTGCCCATATTTGGCATATATTGTGAAGGCTTCAGTCATCTTATAGTATCTGCTTTACGTCGTTACCTTAAATTAGCAACCAACCAAGCAGATTCCTTGGAGGCAAAAGACCTTGCTGGTCAATTATTTCTTGATATTGTAGGGGGCTCTCTCAACCATGATGAGAGGATTGTTGTAAAGATTCTTGAAGTCTTTGATGTCAAATTAATCAACATTGGGAAATTCATGTACCATGCAAAGGAAACGACTGATTCTAGCGGTGATGCAGCAAGGAAATTTGTTGAGAAATACATTTTTGGATTGGTAGAATCCCAGTCATACATGACAGCAGTCTCACTATTTGAGCAATTTTCCATCCGCCAGTCTGGAAAGTCTTTTCTCTTCACTATGATACAGAGCAAAGAATTCAAAGCTGCAGACAAGTGGGCAACATTTATGGGAAATCAAATGTTATGTGTACTTGTTCAGGAGTACATTGATAGGAACTTGCTAAAGCATGCATACGATATTATAAAGAAAAACAATCTCCGCCAGGAGTTTCCCGATGTATATCACAAGTGTAAAGAAAGGTATCTTAAACAGTTTATATATTCTTCTGACCCATTCAACTCTCTCTTGGTAAAATTCTGTTTGATATATTTTCAATGCCCTTAGTCCCACCCTTACCTGAAAAAAATTAAAAATAAGAATGAATATTCAACATTGCAGTTCACTGAAGAAGCTAGCAGAAAAAGGATGTTGGGAAGTTGCAGAGGCAAAGACAAACGGTGATAGACAACTTCTTGAATATTTGGTTAGTAGCTTTTGACATGAGTAACCATTACATTTTTATATCTTGCTTTTACTAACTTTTAGCTGAGGTTTGTCAAAACAATGGTGATAAGATCTATAAAAATTGTAGTATTATTGTTTGGAGCTATAGTTACATTTTATTCATTTGATATGCTCCCTTCTTTTATGGGTCATTTTCTCTACTACATTGATTCTATTATATTTTTAAGGTTTATTTGGCAATGGAAGCTGGGTACACAGAGAAGGTCGATGAGCTGTGTGATCGATACTCCCTTACTGGTTTTCTGGATGTCAACGGTATATTCTATTTTCCATAGTCATTAACGTCTTTATACTTGGGCATTCTTTAAGTTCATTTGTGCCATCAACAATGGCCGGAGATTAGCCTCTTTTAGATAATTCAAAAATATTTCTTCACATTTAGCCTCAACCAATGCTGCAGCTTTCGGCCTCCTTCTCATTGTTTTTTATTCCTAAAATTTTATATCTTCATTCCTTCTGGTAGTGCATTTGCTGGTTTGCACTGCTCCTAAATGCACCACATTAAAATTCCTTCCCATTTCCTTAGTTATGCAACCTTTAACTTGTCACGCACACAACAAACTCAAGCTAGGATACCTTCTTTGAATCTTCTTTTCTCTTAAGAAAATCTGTATTTTTACATCTCATACTTTTGATTAAAGCTCCTTTAATTATAATTGCTATCATCTACCCCTACAATCAACAAAAGATAAATGCCAACTGGGCTTAAAGCTTTAGTTGAGCTTAAAGCATCTTCATCTAATGAAGAAAAAGAACAAAAAGAATCAAATCATTTTTGATAGTTACAATGGAGAGAGGGGATTTAAACTCTGGACCTCTTGGAAAGACTAGGCGGTGCCAACTAGTTGAGCTAACAAGGCTCTTTGCCAAAAGGAATCAAATCATTACAAGCATGAAATGTTGTCTTTAACCTTTTATTGTCAAGTCTTTACTTATCATTCTTTTTGGAGATGCCTATTATTCTCTGCTCTAGTGAAATTTGTAATCCATCTTAGATATATATCTTTGCTTCTCGGCTTAAAATAATAAATGTGTCATTGCTGATACCCAACTTTTTTGATGCAGAGCTGGAAGGGTAGAAAATAGAAATATAAAGATGAAAATAGGGAATGGGTCACAAGACTCTAGGCTTCACCTCCGAAGGTTACCTAGAATTAGGGAAATCTCAAATCAGAAAATTCTTATTCAAAATGCACTACTCAAACTATGGCTGGAGCCTCTTTTAAATAGGCTTCAAGGCATCATCAGTGAAGAGAGTTACAATCAAGCCACAATTACACTACATAAAATTCTCAACCACAATAAAGCCCAAATTCAAATTGAAAAAAAATCTGGTATCTCAAACCTAATAAAATAAACATTAATTCTGGTTGCATTTCCTGCATCATTTTGCTCCTTGGAATATAGCTAGTATTTTGCTTCTTTGCAGCAATAGTAAGGCATTGCATAGAATAGCATCCTGTGGCCCTTTATATCTAAAGGAACTTGTTTTACTTTATGTTCAGTCATTTCAATTCTGAAGTATGACTTGTAAATGTGAGCATTGTATCTTGGTTTTCTTTGTTGAATACACGCAAACAGACCCTTATGTGTTACCGTTTGATGTTTTACAGTGCCTGAGGCAAGTCTTCTGCAAAATCGTTTTCTGCATCTTAATGAGTTAGCTGTAGAAGAAATCGTTTGGGTTGATGAAGTTGATGGTTTGCGTAATGCAACGTGCCATATTGAGGGGTGTAAAGTCTTGGGTCTAGATTGTGAATGGAAGCCCAATTATGAAAAAGGGAGCAAACCAAACAAGGTAATCAGCTTGATCTTCTCTTTCTCTCTCTCTCTCTCTGGGTTTCTGTACTGTATCCTTAATATCTATATATATGTTGTCATGTTACTATTTTATTAGAAAAAAAGAAAAGAAAAAGGTGCATATTTTTGAAAAATCATGGAGTTATCACATTGGAAGTATTTTCACTTACGCATGCATTTTGCACTTTAAAATTACTGAAGTAGTTTTGTGTACTTACAGGTTTTCATATTAATTTTGGGCCTTGAATTTAATCATTCCTTTCTCTTTGTTAAATTTAGCATATATATTATTTTAGTTCTTCTTTATCTTACAATATCTAGTAGTTTAACCTAGGTTAGATTGACATTTGGTGGAAGGCCAATTTTTCTTTAGTTCAGATCTTGCATTAAATTTATGTGTTATTTCACCAATGTATTCTGATATTGAGTAGAAACCTAGATGAGGATGTTTCTTTCTACAAGTGCAGTAGCAGTGGTGTTGGAAGTCTGTTAGTATTGATGTTGTAGCACCTGGGGCTAAATGGGTTTGATTTGATTACTAAAAGTGTGGGTTGTCAGTTGTCTAGATTATTGTTTTAGGTTAATGGTAAGAAAAATATACAAAAAAGATGAATAAAAAAGTGAATTTGAAGTGAAGGACAAAAAGAGTTGACCTTTTACCTCAATTCTTTGTGGGGAAAATCACAAAAATGACCTTGCATGGTTGGGAGATGTTTATTAGTGTGGTATATCTGTTGTCATCCATAATCAGATGGATGGTTATTATGTTTTGTCCCTTGCAAGAATTTGCCCTTGCCCATCATGATACTTGGAGAATGCTATATCGTTTGATTCTTCATTTTTTGTTCCCCTTGTTAGTGTTAGAATTGTGTGGTTAAATGATTAAATTTACAAACAGTTAGTAAAAATGACTTTGTTCCATGTTTCAGGTGTCTATCATGCAGATTGCTTCTGATAAGATGGTTTTCATCTTTGATCTGATAAAGTTATTTGAAGAAGTGCCTGACGTCTTAGACAACTGTCTGGCCCGCATTTTGCAGTCCCCTAGCATTCTAAAACTTGGTATGAGAAATCTAGATGCATAAGTATGGTAGAATGACTTGTAAAACCATAGCAATGAGTTCTAGCTCAAATGGCACCTCCTCCCCTTACAAGAAAGGGTGGAGAGTAAGGTTGTCAGTCCAAAACCCACTTACCAAAAAAAAAAAAACTCTGCAAAGCCTTCTAGAAATGTATATCTTCAAAAGAAATTATCTAATCTATGATTTCTGAAACCTTACATGGATATTTTCAAAAGAAATTCACTCTGCAGGGACAGAAAAAAAATCCTTGTAATCCCTGGAATATAGCTACTTTTAATTGACTGTGTAAACGACTGTTAGGAAAGGTTAATCAAATTATTGGATTTTCTTAAAAAATAACTATAAAACCCAAACTATATTATTAGTTAGGCAACGTTTCAAACTATTTTCGTTTCTAACAATTCGAGTCCAAAGGACTCGATTTTGCCCTTTAAAAATGCACTTGGAAATCGAGTGTTTCACACTTGAGTTTGAAACTTGAGTGTCTCACACTCGATTTCCAAGTGCATTTTCAAAGGGCAAAATCGAGTCCTCTGAACTCGAATTGTTAGAAACGAAAATAGTTTCAAACCTTGCCTTACTAATAAAATAGTTTGAGGGATTTGGTTATTTTTTAAGAAAATTCCAAATTATTGGATAGGAAATAGTTGGGGGCATAGGTGTTTTTGTGAGATGTGAGTTTAGACCATTTCGTTGTTGTAATGTTATGGTGTGGTTGGGAATTTCATCTATACTACAATATCTTGTTCTTGTTTTGTCAGCATTTATATGGACATGGCTGATTTTTTATTTATGTACCTTGTAGGCTATAACTTTCAATGTGATGTAAAGCAGCTGGCTCATTCATATGGAGAGTTGGAGTGTTTCAAGCACTTTGAAATGCTACTGGACGTTCAGAATGTGTTTAAAGAACCTCGAGGTGGCCTATCTGGGCTTGCAAAGGTAAATTAAGCAATGAATTCGCTTCAGCTCCTCGTGTAATCCCCTGTAATCATTGGACATAATCTCTTGGTGATTATTGCATACTAGAAAATATTGGGAGCTGGTTTGAACAAGACAAGACGTAATAGCAACTGGGAGCAACGACCTTTGACTCAGAATCAGGTAACTTCATTTTCTTATGTTCTGTAACACTTTTAACTTCCTGTAACTGCACGAGGAAGACCATTAGGAAAGAGATGTACATAAGCCTACTCCTGTAGGGCAAAGTAAAAGATCTCCTTTCCCATCCACTTTCAATCAGCATCTCTTCATGCTTGCAGTCCAATAACATCTGGTCTTATCCCAGAAAAGATGCATCAAATAAAATATGTATTGCGATGTGAAACTATCTAGTACAACCCCCATTTAATGTAAATAAAGAGCTCTTGCATATCTATTACGTAGTGGATTTGGAGCAAACAGAGATGGCTGCTTATCTTTTGGGAACTTATTAACTTCTTATTTTTCCAAACTGGACATATGTCATAACGTGGGAAAGGAAAAGACTTTCACATATTCCATGCAAAGTAAAAGTTTAGTTAGAATTGTTTGAATCTAAGGTCTTATTACTTTTAAGAAATGGGACCTAGAAAATTGCTGTTTGTGGGCATGCTTGTTTGGTTCTTTCAACTCAAGAGAGCTGATTTTTCTAAGGAGTTGAGTATCTGGTTTTCCTTATAGAATCTGTCATGATTGAAGTTTAAGATCCGAATATCATTAATGCTTGAACTATAGATTTATCTGTAATAACTCTACGAAACTAAAACAATATCTTGGGTGCAGCTTGAATATGCTGCTCTGGATGCTGTCGTACTGATTCACATATTCCGCCACGTAGGCAGTCATTCTCAACCTGCTACTGGCAACGAGGGGCATGAAAAAATTGAGTGGAAATCCTACATTGTAAGTATAGATGACAGAACTACCGTCTGCTGGCAAACTATTTAACTTACATCTCTCTCCTCTCCCTTCTTGTTGTAGCAAGCTTAATGTTTGAAGAGGACGTGTCACGTGTGTTTTGTATGTGCACATGCATTATCCTGTTATGTGTATGTATGTGTGTGATCTCTGTATTCGTGTTTAGATAATTTAGTACCAGGTCAGAGCACAGGTAATCAGTAGGTTTGCATGAAAGCGTGAATATATGCTATGTCACCAACTTTAGGCAGTGTAGAAAAGTTGCATGCATGTATTTTATTTTGTTAAAGCCTTCTCTATATTCTGGACTAATGACAGGTTTCCCAAATGGATAACATCAAGAAGCCCAAAAAGGGAATGAAAAGTAAAAAGCAGCCAAAAGAAGCTCAGATCGATGAGCATTGTCAATCAAGTTAGTGCAATGCTGCCGAATTTCAGCCCCAGTTGCATTAGTCCATAGTAATCTGTAAATATTTCAATGTAGTTGAAGAAGGCACTGCCATTTAGAACTGTTGCTGTATATATCTGCATGTTTATAATGGATATTTCTTTATGAAATAATGAGAATTCTTCCCTATAAAGTATAATCTACTATATAACTTTTTCCATGCTTCTCCTTAAGAAAACAAAATACGTTGGCACAAAATATGAAAGGGATGACACTAGTCCTCTGCTGGTTGTGTTTGGGAACTGTTTCCCATGGAAGGAAATACACAGAACTAGGAAGCATTTATCTACTGCCTCCTTATCCCCACTTTTTGAGGGGCACCTATATATACTGCCCTTGTATTTTGTTGAAAGAAAAACTCAAAGCTCGTTGGTTCCTATTCTCAGGAACATGTTAGGAAGTCAATCCGCTAATTTGCGTCACGTTTGCCTCAATTTGATGTTTGTTCTCGCTTAAATTGAACAAATTCCTTGAGTTGGCTTGGGACTGTTATATACTTGTAAAAATGTTTGCTACATTAAAGGGAAAAATGTGAGAATTCGTAGTATTCTATTATATATGAGATGATTTCCGATAGCTGGTGCACAATCAAGCTCAGGCCTTGTTCCTCAAATTCGCCACTGCTCACTACTAGATCAAAGTAGCATAAACTAAAGACTGAGCTTTTGTTATGTGCTTACAATTTATTTTCAAATATTAAGAGCGAAAACTTAGCTGTTGTTTTTTAGCTTTTGTACCATGTCAAAACTTCTTTAAAACTTCCTTAAGACCGTTTAGTAATAACTTTATAGATTGTAACATCTAACTCTGGGTTGATTTTAAGTTTTTCTCCGAATTTTACATTTAAAAAAATT
The DNA here is from genome assembly GCA_032727855.1 of Quercus ilex subsp. ballota. Classification (NCBI taxonomy): domain Eukaryota; kingdom Viridiplantae; phylum Streptophyta; class Magnoliopsida; order Fagales; family Fagaceae; genus Quercus; species Quercus ilex. The sequence goes on from CM064910.1 coordinate 16,887,245, forward strand.
TGATCATTTAACTTTTATTTATTTTCAATTCTATCTTTTAGCCCACTTCTTTTAGTGGGTTGTCATCAAGTGTCGTCCCATACATCGTTCTTTGATATATTTAAAATTTTAAATCAAGAAAATAATAAAATGATAATAAAAATTAAAAAAAAAAGAGTTAATTTGGTTTTCACTAATTGAAAGAATAAAAAGAACTGGCATATAACCCCCCCAAAAATGATAAAATGATATAAAGAGAAAAATTGGATAATTGTATCAATTATATACACAGACCATCTCCAATAGAATAATTAGACCTTTTTTCCATCCAAATTTTGAATAACCACAACTTGAAATAGGCTCCAAAAGATTAGCAATCAAATAGTCATTTTTTTCCTGAATTGATACAGTGCCTCTCCACACCAAGCGAGCCACTGCCATACCTTTTTTTTTTTTTTTTCCAAAAATAAAATATTCATCTCCCCCTTCTTTCTTTTCCCATTTTTCTAAAAAAAGAATAAATAATTGGTTAAGAAAGAATAATTATAAAATACAAAGAATGGAAACTTGAAAAGTTTATTGGAGACTGATTTGAAAATGTTATTAACTAAATTAGAGGGGTAAAAAGAATGAGTTAACAGATTCACCCAATTATTTGATTTCCCTTTGCCATTTTATCTTGAAAATTTATTTGTTTTTCCTCCCTCAATGTTAACTTTTTCTTCGACACTCTTTGTCCTCGTTCAATAGGTCACTTCTTGAGGAATGAATCTTATGATGGGCCATTAAAGTCATTACCAAATTATTGAATAAAAATATATTTAGTATATGTTTGGATACGGATGAGAAGCAGCACGTTTTGTGTCTGCGCTTTTTTTTTTTTTTTTTTGGAGCCATGATTTTTGATTTTTCTATCAGTGTACTGTTTACACCAGTAAAATAAGCGGTGGACGGTGCACACCAGTGGATTTCGTGCACTGTTCATGAGACCTACAAACCTTACTTTTAAGCAACTTTTTCATTAAAAATGGGTCTCACGGTACTATTCACACATTTAAAAATTATTTTGCTAAAGTTTTTTTAGTTTTTAGTTTTCAGTAAAATAAGTTATATCCAAACGGATCCTTAATTTCTCTTATGTTGACATCTGTGGGGTCAAAGAATTTGGCAACCCCGGCCCACTTTATACTAAGCCCAAAACCCATGCCGAGGAGGAAGAAACGTCCGAGAACGAAGTAAGAAAGTTCAAATTGCCCAGGAACATTGCCGAGGACAATCCTTTCCTCAACCAACCAAGACCATGGGAGGAGGAGGCAACGGGCCATCAAAGGTAGCCTCACAGAGCATCCAAAGAGAAAGAACAAGTACAATGTGTCAATCATGGAAGCATGGTGGAGGAATAATTCCAAGATAAACTGTCACCTTCACATTAAATGCCCATAACTAACGTTAAGGCCGCATTAATGAGGAAATGACCCTTGAACAGTGCAGCCTTGGTTGCTGCAACTCACAGAAAGAATGGGAAGACGGTTGATGGGACAGACACTAAGTAGTGACTTGCTTAATCAACAGATGTAGGGCTAAGATCAACGGGAAGGAGGTATATAATGTAAGAAATCCTTCTAAAAAATAGGACGATCTGAAGAATTCATGTAACCATTCTCATTTAATAGTTATTACAAAAATGCTCTTCAGATTGTGCCGAGGACAAACTTTCTTAGATAATCTCAGTTCATCTCTATTTGATTGTCATGAACACCATATTGACCGTTGTTCATGCACTAAAGTCTAGTTTTTTAGCCCACTCTCTACAAATTTATTGTATTTGGCTAGTTGGGTATGAGTCCACTCGTCCAGCAGCAGAAGTGCTCAGATCCAGTCCCTACAACATCTATACTATTTCTAAGAGGATTTTCTTTTTTGAATTGGACTTTTACGTGGTTCAGACTTTAGAAATATCCTTAAACCTTATATTTAAAAGGGAAAAAATTTGAGAACAATTCGGTAAAAATATATCTCTAACTCCATTTAAAATGCTTACAAAATAAGACACCCTCCTACTAATCCATTTATTCAAAACAAACTTATTCAATTTTTTTTAAAAGTAAAATTATGATACTAGGTGCCCGTTTGGCTTGGGCTGAATAGCCAAAACGCGCATTTGCGTTTTAGTTTTTTTTTTTTTTTTTTTCATAGGTTTGTGTCAACTTTTTTACTATTCAGTTACTGTTGCGGCTACTGTTCATGAACAATAGCCGTAATATTTGATTTTTCTCACAAATTTTACTGTTTATAGACTCACAAATTTTACTTTTCAGCAACTTTTTCATTAAAAATGGGTCCTACAGTACTATTTACATATTTAAAAATTATTTGCTATAATGTTTTTCAATTTTCAATTTTCAACTGTATCCAAACGGACCCTAAACCTTAAAAAAAAAAAAAAAAAAAAAAACTCATCGCACCCGCTTGCATGCACAAAACGCGTATGACGAGAGGAGTGGTAAAAATATTGTAAAACAACGACCTCAGAAATTGGAGAAGAATTTTGACCAGTAAATGTCATCCCCTGAATTCATGATCTATCATAAAACCTACACTGTCTCCTCCAACACAGAAAAAAAAAAAAAAAAACACATCTTTTCTCTCCACCTCTCTTACCCTTTATTAAAGGAATTTGTATTACCAAACCTTTATGCTCTTCCTCTGTCTCTGTCTCTCTGTCTCTCTACGTCCCTTTAACAAACATCCTTGGGGGCATGAAATAAAAGGAAAAGAGGAGAGATAGAGGATAGAGATGGAGCATAGCCGGTACCGATCCAATAGAGCCGTAGGCCGGAACCAAGGGATCCTGACAGTGAGGAACTTAGCCGAAAACAAAATTTATGTCGGCTGCCGGACTCCATTTGATCCTCGCATGATAAATCAACATGGAACTAATAAGTCGTCAAGGACATCCTCTACCTTAGCAGTGAAGAAATGGTGGAATGATCCTGAGTCAAAGAGGAGAAGGAGAGTTGCCAAGTATATGCTTTATAGCACTGAATTAGGAAAGATCAACAAGAGTTCTTGAAAGAAAGGGTACTGTTGCACATCTATTATGTAGTGGATTTTGGAGCAAACAGAAATGGCTGCTCGTCCATATCAAGTTTTTGGTATTCAATGAGTCGTGCCAGGCTCTGTGGTGGGGTTGTTATTTTGTCGGAATCACTAGCTTGGAAATCATAATTCAGATTTTTGGAATTTGATTTCCAGACTGTTCGTCGTTTCTTTGAGATACTGAGAATACGTTGGTTGAGTTAAAAGATTTGTGCTAGCGTAGTCTTTTTTATTGGTTTCGGTGCTGGTTTTCTAGTATTGTTCCTCTCTTAGAAAAGAATAGCCTCTTGATTTCATTTTTTCTCTGTTATTGCTTTCCCTTGTTCATCATTATGAACACCTTGTATTTTCCTTTCCTTTTTTCATCAATAATATTACTCTTATTACCAATCAAAAAGAGAAAAAAGAAATGGCTGCTCGTCATTTGAGAACTTATTAACTTCTTATTTTCCAAACTGTACATATTTCATAAGATGGGAAAGGAAAAGACTTTTCACATATTCCACGCAGAGTAAAAGTTTAGTTAGAATTTTTTGAATCTAAGGTCTTATTACTTTTAAGAAATGGGACCTAGGAAATTGCTATCTGTGGGGATGTGTGTTTTTTCAACTCAAGAGAGCTGATTTTTCTAAGGACTTGAGAATCTGGTTTTCCTTATAGAATCTATCATGATTGAAGTTTAAATTCTGAAAATCATTAATGCTTGATCTATAGATTTATCCGAAATAACTATACTTTTTGGAAACTAAAACAATATCTTGGGTGCAGAGCTAGATTAAGCTGCTCTGGATGCTGTCGTACTGATTCACATATTACCAGGTCAGAGCACTGGTAATCAGTAGGGGGTTTGGTTTATATGAGACTGATGAAAGCGTGAATATACGCCATGTTACCAAGTTTAGGCAGTGTAGAAAAGTTGCATGCATGTGTTTTATTTTGTTAAAGCCTTCTCTATATTTTGGACTAATGACGGGTTTCCCAAATGTATAACATCAAGAAGCCTATAAAGGGAATGAAAAGTAAAAAGCAGCCAAAAGAAGCTCAGATCGATGAGCATTGTCAATCAAGTTAGTGCAATGTTTCAGAATTTTCAGCCCCAATTGCATTAGTCCATAGTAATCTGTAAATATTTTCATGTAGTTGAACTGTTGAAGAAGGCACTTCCATTTAGAACTGTTGCTGTATATATCTGCATGTTTATAATGGTTATTTCTCTATGAAAGAATGAAGAGTTCTTCTACACTAGCTATACTATTAACTATATATAATCTGCTATATGACTTTCTCTTTGCTTCTCCTTAAGAAAACAAAATATGTCGGTACAAAATCTGAAGGGGATGAGACTTGTCCTATACAGAACTAGGAAGCATTTTCTACTGCCTCCTTGTCCCCACCTTTTGAGGGGCACCTATATATTATATCCTGCTCTTGTAGTCTAGTATTTTGCTGACAGAAACTCAAAGCTTTTTGGTTCCTATTCTCAGGAACATGTTAGGAATTTAATCCGCTAATTGCGTCACTGCTTGATTTTATGTTTGTTCTGACTTAAATTGAACAAATTCCTTGAGTTGGCTTGGGACTGTTATATACTTGTAAAAATGTTTGCCACATTAAAGGGAAAATGTAAGAATTCGTAGCATTCTATTATATATATATATATATATATATACACACTAGTATGTAGCTCCGTGTATATGCACGGGTACAATTAAAAATAATTACAATTATATGGTTCAAAATATAAATTTTTTGTAGAAGTGATTCAAATTATACATGACATTAGCTTACACTTTTTTTAAATCATATATTTCTAAAATATGTAATGGTATATGTGGGGCCAAGAAATGATCAGACAACCCCAGCCCACTTCCAACCGGGCCCAAGGCCCATGTCCGAGGACGCGCCCACGGACCGAGGACTGAAGTGTGGTACCCAGCCACCCTCTAAACAGCGCCGAGGGTGATAGCATCCTCGGAAGTCCGAGGTCCGAGAACTTGCAAGCAGCACTTCGTCAAAGGGAGCCTCCCCGAGCATCCGAGGAACGAACAGCTGGTATCAAATACCGGACATGAAAGCATGGTGGAGGAGCGCCCCCCAGACGAACTGTCACCTCCACATTAAATGCTTCCAACTAACGTCCTGGCCGCATTAATGAGGAAGGGACGCCTCAACAGTGCCACCTTAGTTGTTGCCACCCACAGAGGCAATGGGAAGGTGGCAGATGGGACAGGCACTCAAGTAATGCCCTAATCCCTTTACAAATGTAGGGCTAGGATTGATTGGAAGGGGGATATATAATGTAAGGAACCCCTCCTAAAGGGGAAGGAGAAAAATAACTATGGTAATTTGCATGTACTGAGAGAACTTCTTATTGATTCTTCGAGAAAGAAAATATAAGAACTCCAAGTTCTGGGAAACATGTCCGAGGAGCATTATTACTTATTTCACCGCATGCTTAGCTTATCCAACCCACGTACAACTATGCATGGCCGTTGCATTTCTCGCTAGCGCCTAGTTCTTGAATCCCTCCTCTACAAATTCATTGCGGGGTGCATTGGGCTTTTGACCCGTGTCCATTGGGCTTGGGCGACTAAAAACCCAGTCCCTACAGTATATATATATATATATACACACACACATATGGTTTAGAATTGAATTGGTTTTAGACTCTTCAATTTTTGCACCCAATAATTCACTTACCACAAAAATTAAAAACTTAGATAAACACATGGCAGAAAATCAGACTTTGATTGAAATCCAATTTAGAATTTAATAGGATTTAAACTCTTAGATTTTTACAATTAATATTTACTAGGTATAAAATTAAAAATTAAATGGGACACATATCGCAAATTGATTTTATCAATGGTGATGAAGCTAGAAATTTTTTTCAAGGGGGCCAAACTATACACATACACACATATACATAAAAAATGTTTGTAACATGATTTAACATATGTTATTTTCTTACATTTTAAAATTATTTATATCTTTTTTTTAGATGTAAATATGATTGATGTTGATGATTTGGCTATTGGAGACACCATTCCAACAACTAACATTGGAGGTTTGATAATTGGAGTCATTGTTCCGATGGCTTGAGACACCGTTCCGGCCACCAATGTTGGTGGTCCAATCATCGGAGACATCACTCCAGCGACGCTCAGAATCAGTTTGCATATGCATTGGCTACTTTGCCCTCCATAGTTGATCATACTTGAGGGAGTATGGACATGTCCTTTAAAGATTGAACAAAAGTATCAAGAAAACAAAAACTAATACATGAAGAAAATAGGAGACATGGCTTTGCATGCAATGCAACTGCTAATGATTGGGTGTATCGTCATTTTCTCCAGAACAGAAGTATCGTATCTAAGCTGCATGAATCACTATTAAACCCAACAAATTCCTTATCTGTTTGGAACAAACGTGGGTTGTTCATTGATGAATCATTTCTCATTGCATGCAATTACACATTTGGGAGTCACAAACTATGGGTTGCAATTATGTTCTCAGCATTTCCTTGGATGGAGAAATAACAATTTCAATGCCTATTATAATCACTAGTTAGGACCAATCTGGCGTTAGTGATACCATTGTGACATTGCCTTTGTAATAGAAGAAAAATCATTCAATTTTTCAACATTATATCTTCGAAGTTTGCGTAGTTCTAAGACTGTTCTACACACACACACAAGCACACACTTAAAATATGTTTGCAACATGATTTAACATATGTTATTTTCTTACATTTCATAAAGTATTTACATCAAGTGTATATAACATTAACAAAACTAAAAGGCTCTTAACTCCTAACCATGAAATCCACATTTACGATTTCTTTTAAAAGGAAAAAAAAAATTGTCTGTATCTCTAATTTTCTAAAAACATTAAAAAAATAAATAAAGAAGGTTTTTACTAAATATATTTATAAACTTTTCTATTTAATATTATATTATAGATGTTTATATCGGTGATATAACATTTCCATAAACTCTTTAATAAGAAAATAAATAAATAAACATTTGCATAAACATAAATCTTATGCAATAAAATTGATTCATGATTCAATTAATATTTGACAATTATTATAACTAGGCTTACGGTTCCGATCAACCTAAATTGATTTGGTTGACTCTATCTTAGATAATTTTTGGTAAAATGTCATTTAGAGTCAATTTTTTAAAACTTATTTAAGAGCGTTTAGTAATAAAATTATATATTGTACCATCTTATTTTGGGCTGATTTTAAGTTTTTCTCCTAATTTTACTTTTTAAAAATATGGGTAAATTACTAAATTACAAATTACCTATATGTGGTTTGGTCGAAATTTAAGTCTTCTACTTGTGGTTTGAAATTTGACACTTTATACACTTGAGGTTAGCTTAATTAGATTTTCGTAACTCACATATGTTAAAAACAGGACTAAAAATATAATTTTGCTCATCTTTTATGTCTTTCCTCCAAAAACATAAAAATACGGGAACAAATAAGATAAAAAAGAATTCAGCGGAACACTTGCATTATAGGATTTCAAACCATAGATAAGTAACTTAAATTTTGGTCAAACTACAGGTGGGTAAAGTGTCAAATTTTAAACCACAGGTAGGTGTTGGGAATTCAACCGAAATTCCAACCTGTGAGAAACAAAAAAAAAAAAAAAAAAAGAGAAAACACACGTAAAAGAAAACAATCACAAGCACAAGACAGTATTTACGTGATTCGGCAATTCGCATACGTCCACGGAGTTGCAGGGATTTCACTATTATCAGAGAAAAATACAAAGTGCGTTTACAGTGTTTTTTTTCTCTCTCTAAAAACATGACAATCCAAAAAAAAAAAAAAAAAAAAAAAAAAACCTAATCACAAAAGCGGCTTTTATATCCTGCGCACAGGATTACAATGGGCTATAAAACGGGCCAAAAACTTTTTCCGGGGGCGTTGCCCCCAGACCTCCAGAAGGCTTATCCATGGGCTACGGCTTAGGTCTATCGGCCCAAGCCTCTACTTCATGGACTAAGCCTCAAAAAATCTCCTATTAAAAACCACACAACATTATTTTAGTCGGATCGAGTTATCAAACAAATCAAACATAAAAACTAGGCTCCACAAATCCCAACAAATCTCCCCACTTGGAAACTAGTTCAATCACCAACATTAGCCATTATCCTCCAAAAGCAATCCCTCATCCCTACAACTCATCCTCCTCTTCTCAAGCTAGAAGGCCAACTAAAGCTGCACACAGCTTCAACTTCTCAATAGTGACTCTTTGTCAACATGTCTGCCGGGTTCTTAGATCCACATATCTTCTTAAGTATTACCAGCTTATCTTCAACAAGGTACCGGATAAAGTGGTATTTTGTCTGTATATGTTTTGACTTTGAATGAAAAGCCGAATTTTTAGCAAGAAAAATTGCATTCTGACTGTCACTGTGTAGAATGCCCATCTCCTGCTTCTTACCCAATTCATCTAAGAAACCATGTAGCTAAATCATCTCCTTTCCAGGTTCAGTTGCTGCAACATACTCAGCTTCTGTAGTAGACAAAGTAACAATCTTTTGCAGATTTGAAGCCCATGATATAGCTGTACCACCCAGAGTAAATACAAACCCAGTAGTACTCTTTCTACTATCAATATCGCCAGCAAAATCAGCATCTACATAACCCTGCAGTTTCAAACTTGCACCTGTGAAGTAAAGACATGTATCTGATGAACCCTTCAGATATCTCATAATCCACTTGACTGCCTCCCAATGCTGCTTTCCAGGCCTACTAATGAATCTGCTCACAACTCCCACTGCATGTGCAATGTCTAGCCTTGTACACACCATAGCATACATCAAGCTGCCAATAGCTGAGGCATAGGACACTTTGCTCATATGGTCCCTTTCTTCTTCTGTCTTCGATGACTGTTCTTTGCTTAATTTGAAATGACTACCCAAGGGTGTGCTCATTGGTTTAGCTTCATTCATGTTGAACCTGCTAAGAACTTTCTTCACATACTCTAACTGTGAAAGTTTCAATGTACCATTAGCCTTGTCTCTAATGATTCTCATACCAAGGATTTGCTTTGCAGCTCCTAAATCCTTCATTGCAAACTGTTTTGACAATTGCTTCTTCAGATTATTAATCTACATAACCCTGCAGTTTCAAACTTGCACCTATGAAGCAAAGACATGTATCTGATGAACCCTTCAGATATCTCATAATCCACTTGATTGCCTCCCAATGCTACTTTCCAAGCCTACTCATGAATCTGCTCACAAATCCCACTACATGTGCAATGTCTAGCCTTGTACACACCATAGCATACATTAAGCTGCCAATAGCTAAGGCATAGGACACTTTGCTCATATGGTCCATTTCTTCTTCTGTCTTCGGTGACTGTTCTTTGCTTAATTTGAAATAACTACCCAAGGGTGTGCTCATTGGTTTAGCTTCATTCATGTTGAACCTGCTGAGAACTTTCTTCACATACTCTGACTGTGAAAGCTTCAATGTACCATTAGCCTTGTTTCTAACGATTCTCATACCAAGGATTTGCTTTGTAGCTCTTAAATCCTTCATTGCAAACTGTTTTGACAATTGCCTCTTCAGATTATTAATCTCCTCAATGCAAGACCCTGCAATAAGCATATCATCAACATACAATAGTAATATGATGTAAGAATTGTCAAAAAACTTAACATAGCAACAATGATCAGTTTCACATCTCTTGAACCCAATTCCATGCATAAAACTGTCAAATTTCTTGTACCACTGTCTAAGAGCTTGTTTTAGGCCATACAAACTCTATCTTAGTTTGTAGCCTAGATTTTCTTGTCCTTGAACAATGAACCCTTCTAGCTGAATCATGTAAAGGTCTTCCTCCAAGTCACCATGAAGGAATGCAGTCTTCACATCTAACTACTTAAGATGTAAGTTTTCTGCAGCCACCATTCCTAACACCAGTCTAATTGTTGACTTCTTCACAACTGGAGAAAATATCACTGTGTAGTCAATGCGTTCCTTCTGCTAAAACCCTTTAACAACTAATCTGGCCTTGTAACATTTGCTACCATCATACTCATTCTTTATTCTGTATACCCACTTGTTGTGCAAAGCTTTCTTTCCTATTGCCAATTCAGTCAGTTCCCATGTCTGATTCCCCAACAAGGAATCCATCTCATCCTTCATGGCTAACTCTCACTTGCTTGAATTCTCATCTTGCAAGGCTTCATTATAACACTCTGGCTCACCACCATCGGTCAACAGGAGATAATTTAAAGCGGGTGAATAACGCTGTGGAAGTCTAATGTTCTTGGAAGATCTGCGGACTTCAGCTACAGGTGTACTCTGATCTACCTGTGAATCTACATTCTCTTTATCTTCTTCACCCCTTTTCTGGACAGTACTTTCAGTCAGTCCATCTAAGTTGACAAACTCAGATTTCTTTTGATCTATCTTTGTAACATCTGACAGTACAGTTGACATGTCCTTGTACATAACCTGTTCATTAAATATCACATTTCTACTTCTAATGATTTTCCTGTTTTGTTCATCCCAAAACCTATAGCCAAATTTCTCATCACCATAGCCAATGAAAAAACATATATTAGACTTTGCATCAAATTTACTACGAGTATCAGAATCAATATGAATAAAAGAAACACAACAAAAAAAATTTTAAATGTGAAAACTTTACCTCTTTACCGCTCCAAACCTCCTCAGGAAGTCTGAACTCCATAGGAACTGATGGCCTTCGATTTATCAAGTAAGCTGCAGTGCTAATAGCATCAGCCCAGAAAATTTTTAGTAGTCCAGCATGCAACCTCATACTCCTAGCATGCTAATTGAGAGTTCTGTTTATGCGCTCAGCCGCACCATTTTGCTGTGGTATCCCAGGAATGGTCTTTTCCATCTTAATTCCTTGTGCAGCACAATACTCACTGAACCCTCCATCTATGTACTCTCCTCCATTATCAGATCTCAAACATTTTAGTTTTAAACCTGTTTCTGTCTCAACCATGGCCTTCCACTTCTTAAAAGTTTCAAATACATCAAATTTATTTTTCAGAAAATAAACCCATATCTTTCTGCTTGAGTCATCAATGAAAGTGATGTAGTACCTTGAATCTCCAAGGGATGCAACTGGAGAAGGCCCCCACAAATCAGTGTGTATTAACTCCAATTTTTCAGTTTTCGGTGTTCTGCCAGTTTTCAAGAAGCTCATATTTTTCTGCTTTCCTAAGATGCAGCTTTCACACATGTCAAAATCAACGGACTTCAATTCTGGTAGTTTCCCTTTTGACAGCAACATCTTCATCCTTTTCTCACTCATGTGACCAAGTTTACGGTGCCATAGGCTTGTATCAGTATTTGCTTTAGCAACTACAGTTGTGTCTCTTGGACTTGAGGTCATATAGAGAGTGCCAGTCTTCTTTCCACGAGCCAATACTCTAGCTCCCTTTGTAACCTTCCAAGTATCACCAACAAATAGTATTGCATGCCCTTCATCATCAAGTTGTCCAACAGAAATCAGATTCCTCCTCAGGTCAGGAATATGTTGAACCTTCTCCAATAACCAAACAGATCTATTGGGCAACAATATCCGGACGTCTCCCATACCTACAACATCCAAGGCTGAACCATCAACCAAATACACCTTACCAAAATCACCTGCAACATAATTCTGTATGATTTCTTGGTGTGGAGTGGTATGAAACGAAGCTCCTGAGTCCAAAACCCAATCATCAAGTGGACTGTCTACTGCAAGAAGTAATGTATCATGTACCTCTTCTGTTATAGCATTAGCAGAATCATCTTCATTCTTCTTCTTAGGACTTTTGCATTGGTTCCTAAAATGACCTGTTTTTCCACAATTCCAGCATTGTACTTGTTGGCCTGATCTAGATTTACTTCTGTTCCGATTAGTATTTCTGGATTTTGATCTGCTCCGATTTGAATTTCTGTTATTACTTCTGCCTCTTGTCTCAAGGTTTAGGGTAGAACTAGATCCTAAAGTTTCACTTGCATCTCTTTTGCGAATCTCTTCAGCTAGAATTAAATCTCGAATATCATTGTACTTAAGCTTTTCATTTCTTGTAGAATTACTTACTGCCATCCTCATTGCCTCCCAACTGTTTGGCAAAGAAGCTAAGACGATCAGAACAAGAATCTCATCATCGAAATCAATTTCTACAGACGACAATTGATTTGTGATAGTGTTAAATTCGTTCAGATGTTGTGCTACTAATGCATTCTCTGCCATTTTCAAATTGAACAGTTTCTTCATCAAATGCACCTTGTTGTTTGCTGACGGTTTTTCATACATACCAGACAAAGCCTTCATCAGATCTGCTGTGGTCTTCTCCTTTACAACATTGTGTGCAACAGACCTAGACAGAATTAACTTGATAACTCCGAGTACTTGTCTGTCAAGAAGAGCCCATTCATCAGCCTTCATCGCCTCAAGTTTTGTCCCTAAAAGAGGCAGATGCAATTTTCTTCCATAGAGATAATCTTCAATCTACATCCTCCAATACGCGAAGTCTGTGCCATCAAATTTTTCTATTCCAGACGCCTTTCTTGCTTCCTCTGCCATTGCTCTCACTCAAACCTAACCCTAGGCTCTGATACCAGTTGTTGGGAATTCAACCGAAATTCCAACCTATGAGAAACAAAAAAAAAAAAAAAAAAAATAGAGAAAACACACGTCAAAGAAAACAATCACATGCACAAGACAGTATTTACATGGTTCAACAATTTGCCTACGTCCACGGAGTTGCAGGGATTTCACTATTATTAGGGAAAAATACAAAGTGCGGCTATAGTGTTTTTTTTCTCTCTCTAAAAACACGACAATCAAAAAAAAAAAAAAAAAAACCCTAATCACAAAAGCGGCTTGGGCCTATGGCTTAGGCCTGTCGGCCCAAGCGACCCAAGCCTTCGCTCCATGGACTAAGTCTCAAAAAATCTCCTATTAAAAACTATGCAATATTATTCGGGCCGGATCGAGTCGTCAATCTAATCAAACAGAAACTAGGCTCCACAAAGCCTAACAGTAGGCAACTTAAATTTTAGCCAAACCACAAGTGAGTAAATTGTAATTTTCCCTAAAAAAATTGATCATTTAACCTTCATTCATTTTCAATGCTATCTTTCAACTCACTTGTTTTAGTGGGTTGTTGTCAAGTGTCGTCTTATACATCATACTTTGAGATATTTAAAATTTTAAATTAAGAAAATGATAAAATGATAATAAAGATTTGAAAAAAAGGAGTTAATTTGGTTTTCACTAATTCAAAGAAAAATGATAAAATGATATAAAGAGAGAGGTTGGATAATTGTATCAATTATATACTTAGAGCATGCTCCAATAGAAAAGTTAAACCTCTTTTCTCTCCAAATTTCGAAGAACTACAACTTGAAAATTGAAATAGGCTCCAAAAGATTAGCAATCAAATAGTTTTTTTTTTTTTTTTTTTTTTTTTTTTTTTTTTTTTTTTTTTTCTGAATTGATATATATATATATATATATATATATATATATATATATATATAGCGGCTCTCCACACCAAGAGAGCCACTGCAATACGTATTTTTTTCCCTAAAAATAAAATATTCATCTCTCCCTCCTTTCTTTCCCATTTTTCTAAAAAAAGAATAAATAAATAGTAACAAAAGAATAATTAAAAAATAGAGAGAATGGAAACTTGAAAAGTTTATTCGAGACTGATTTGAAAATGTGATTAGCTAAATTAGAGGTAAAAAAGAAAAGAAAAAAAAAGAAAAAAGAATGAGTTGTTGGTTAACATTTAGGTTGAAACAGCTAATCTGTTGGAGCACCAGCATCCTACTAGCGAGAGAAATGGAAAAAAGTTTAGACAATTGAATCAATTTCATATATATTATTGCTTACAGAACATATTAGAGAAATAGTTAGATAAATCTTAGAAACACACACAAATACATTAAGTGAAACTAAAAAGAAAAGAAAAGAAAAAATATATAATCCATAACAAATGTTTGATGAATCTTTCAAACAAATTCAATAACTTCATATTTAAACCAACAGTAGTATTATTTAACTGGAAAAATTATTTGACTTCCCATTACCATTTTATCTTGAAATTTTTGTTTTTTCTCCCTTTATGTTAACTTTTTCTTCGAAACTCTTGGTCCTCGTTCAATAGGTCACTTCTTTGAGGAATGAATCTTATGATGGGTCATTAAAGACATTACCAAATTATTAAATAAAAATATATTTAATTTCTCTGTTCATGTTGACATGGTAAAAGTATTGTAAAACAAGGACCTAAGAAATTGGAGAAGAATTTTGACCAATAAATGCCATCCCCTGAATTCATGATCTATCTTAAAACCTCCACTGTCTCCTCCAACACCCCAAAAAAAAAAAACACACACACACACATCTTTTATATCCACCTCTCAATTCTCTTGACCAAAGGAATTTATATTACCAAACCCTAACGCTCTTCCTTTCTCTCTCTCTCTCTCTCACTTTCTCTCTATGCCTCTTTAACAAACATCCTTAACAAACATCCTTGGGAGCAGGAAATAAAAGGAAAAGAGGAGAAATAGAGGATAGGGATGGAGCATAGCCGGTACGTCTCCAATGGAGCCATAGGCCGGAACACAGAGATCGTGACAGCGAGGAACTTAGCCGAAAACAAAATTTATGTAGGCGGCCGGTCTCGCCCTCCATTTGATCCTCATATGATAAATTACCGTGGGACTAATAAGTCGTCAAGGAAATCCTCTACCCTAGCATTGAAAAAATGGTGGAATGATCCTGAATCAAAGAGGAAAAGGAGAGTTGCCAAATATAAGCTCTACAGCGCCGAAGGGAAGATCAAGAGTTCTTTCAAGAAAGGGTACTGTTGGATTAGGAGAACATGCATTATGATGGTACGTAGGCTTTGATGATGATGATGAGGAGGAAGAGAGAGAGCAAAATAATTGAGAGGTGGGAGGGTGAGAGAAAGAGAGTTTCTAATTAACTTTCTATGCTTTGTCATGCATAATATATTAGTTGTTATATATATATATATATATATATATATATATATATTATCAAAAGCCTTAATTCTCTCACATATACTCCACCCCTTTTGGCTTTATTTCATTCTTTGATGCGATTTTTTTGGTTTTGTTTTGGATGAGAGAAATCGAAAATAAAAGAGAGAGAGTTCTATGTTTTTTCATGCCTGGCATGTTAGTTGTTATTATCAGAAGCTTTTTCTCTTATATGGTGCTATCCTTTTGCTTTGTGCTATTCTCTATTGCGATTTTTGGTTTGTTTCTGGACGAGAGATCATCCCAAGCAAAACATGCATTACCGTTTTCTTAATTTGTTTTGTATGATTTGGATATGAGAGGAAAGAGGAGGGGGGATGGCTTCGAATAGAAAAAGGGTTACTTGTACTTGAAAAAAAAGTAGTGAAAAAGAAGTTTCAATTAGTGGTTTTATATATCATGTATGAAAGGTTCTGTTTTTCTCTAATATATATCTGATTTCTGGACAAGAAGAACCAGGGACTTTTCATATGTGGCATATAATGGGAAAGCTTCTACAATTTTTTTGAATGGTTTTCTTTTTGTTGTTGATAATTTCATATTTTTATTTATTTATTTATTTATTTTTAGGAAGTTACAACAATGGGAAGGGGTGATTCAAATTTTGATTCTCCTTATTAAGGAGAACATGCAATGAAATTAAATTATAAGACTCTTAGCACTTCTTTTAAATGATTAATTATCTATTTGGATGTGGAAAATATTATGTCTCTCTCACCTAGCTAATATGCTTGAAAAATATTTTACTATGATATGTGAAGTTCATAGTAGAACCTAAGGCATCCGCTCCCTATCCATGATGATTACTTTTTATTATAAAATCAAGAATTTAATTAATTTTTGGTGTAGACGAGAATTGAATCTCAGCTTTCTTATTTAACAACAAGATAAACTTTACTAATTGAGCTAAATGAAATTCACCTCCCTAATACATTTTAAGGAATACAAAGATGCATGGTAAATGGACTTGTATTCTAATACTTTTTAATCTATACATTAACAAATCAAATTCAGTCTAAACCACTTGCGAATAAAGTGTGATTATCTATTTGTTTTTACGTCTGAGCTTGATATTTTCACTCTAACTAAAGACTATTTTTATAACTAACAGATTTCCCAGTTCTCCAAAACACTAACAGATACTATCAGCATCCTCTTGTTTAGTGCTTTGCGGGTTGGTAAAGCATCCCACGCTATTTTCTAGATCAATAACTTCAACCTTTCATGCATCTTTATCTTCCATAAATTTTCCTCTCACTGGGAAGTAGGGGACTAGTTTGAAGAAATCTGGTTCTTTGCTCTAAAAGGTGTATATCTTACAGTGAAACCTTTTGCTTTGGTTATGTACTCAGCTTCATTTACCAATCTGGTGGAATAGCGAAATTCTGATTTTACAAATACAATTAGCTGTTGCTTGGTCAAAAACTCGGTATAGCTTAATTATTTCTATCCCCGGTTCTACCATCTTCAAGTATTAAGTCTTTGACCAAATTCAATTCTGAAGGCCTATCTCCTCGAGGCTTTGGAATGAACCCATATAACAGAGTCATCCATGACCATAGGTCATCCCAAATACAGGTAGATGAGTTTGATTCCACTAATAAGCAACTTCCCTTTTTCAAAGTTTCTTTGCTGCAAAATATTTTTCCACAGCCAATAGCCAGTTTTGGGTGAGGGAGCTTACATGAAGCTTTTTCCTCTAGGTAGAATCAGTTTTCACCCATATCTATTCTGAGCTTTGAACCAAATTCCAACTCAATTTTGTGATAAGGGCTCCGTTGAAATCTTGCATTCTTCTTATACCCAAAACACATTTTCTTAGGCTTGCACAGTTATGCCTAGCTTTTAAGTGGCAAGCACTTCCCATTTGAATTCTCACCCTAAAAGAAAGATCTACTAGCTGCATTAATTTTAATTAGTACACACCATTTTTGGAATTTCAAGGGACGACATTGTGTATATAGGAGTGGTTTTTGCCACTGACTTAACCAAAATGAGACGAGCAGCCTGTGAAAGTACTTCGGCCTTCCAACCATTTAGCATAAATTGATAATTAGAGAAAGGAAAGTGTTTCATTGTTGTAGCCGTGAATGAAATATTGTTCTTCTCAGTTGACTGGAAGGCTAATTGTGGCAGAATGGACGGATGAGTTGACTTTGGTAGAAATAAAAGGATATAACTAATGTAGGACATATATTAATAAATTATTTTAGAAAAAAAAAAAAAAGTGACTAATTTTTTTAAAATTTTCAATTTTTCATTATTTTTTTTATAAAATGGATGATTAAGGGCATACATTAATTGAATCTGAGATGAAAATAGAGTTTGAGGGCAATAAATGATAATGAGCCAACTCAATAGTGGGAAAATAGACTTGGCATGTACTTTGTGGTAAACTTGCCTTCATCCGTTTGGTGATTGTGTGTTTCACTACAAGCACAACAACCAAAAGGCATAGTTGTTAGTATCGTACAATACGCAATACGTATCGTACGATATGTATCATATCATGTGTAAAAAGTTCCGTATTGTATCGGCGTATAATAAGTGCTCAGGAATCGTACGATATAGTGTGTGAATCGTATGAATCGTATCATATCGTAAAATCGTACGTATCGTACGATACATAGACAAATGCCTTAAAATGATATTTTTTTGTTAAAATTTGTACTTTTATTTGAATCTAACAAGTTGTTAGACTTGTTTTAAACATAAAATCATTAAGGTACTTAATTTAACCTGATAAAGTAACATATTCATAAGTTTCTTTTCCTCTCTTTTTTTTACAAAATTTGGACTACACAGTATACACTTACACTTCACTTTAATATTTACAAATTTATTTTCTATACTATGAATAAGATATTAATTGAAAATATAATTATTTTTTATTTTTTTCATTATTGTTATAAGTCCAAGAAACTAGAATGCCAAGAAGAATTTTTTTTTTTAATTATTAAAATAAAAATAACAAGAAAAGATAGTAAATGTTAATGATGATGAAGAAAATGTTAATGAAGAAATAAATCTGCAAAATAATAAACGTGATGATAGCATTGACTTAGACGGGGTTGATTAGCCAATATGATGAATATGATAAAATAAATTAATTTTTGGGTCATTTGTAATATATTATAATTTTTGAATTTAAGCAATTTGAATGTGTATGTTATAAACACGTGCTAGTTTGATTTATTTAGTTAGTTTGTCAACTATTATTACATAAGTGATGAATAAATTACTCATTAGCTGAATATATTCAAAATTTATAATGAATATACCCTTTATATATGTATATCTATAATTTTTTATAGATTTTATTAAGTGTTTGTGTATCTTACGATACACGATACGATACGATACACGATATAAAAAAATCAAAAATCGATTCACGATACGATTCATGTTTTGACAACTACGCCAAAAGGTGTGTAAGATTACAAATTTACTAATTCTTTGGTTTCTCCTCCCCTTGCTACCAAACCTTACCTCCCTAGGTTTGACGCTGATGGGTTAGGTCCCTTTGTAAGTCTCTATTGTTATTTTGGTTGGACCCCTTTTGATGTGGTCCTTTTTTGTTAAACCATGTTAGGCTCCTTTGTCTGCAGCAAGACTTAAGCTAATTTCCCCAAATTTTAGTGGCTTGTGCTTTTGGGTTTTATTGATTTGGGCCTTTAAGGCCTTTGTAACTTAGTTGTTATGGTTTGGGCCTTTTGAGACCTTAGTTAAAATAATAGTAACAATAAATAAGGCTTGAACAAGAGGCCTTAGCTATTTCCTTAATTTAAATTATGGGATAAAATCAATTACAAATAGGTGATCAATCACACGTTAGAACCCAATAGTTAGTAGCTAGACTAACTTCTTAAAGTTTTATGGGCATACTGCTTGGGTTTTTATATTTGGGCATTTTGAGATAATAATAATTGTGGGGCCTGAGAATTTGGCAACCTCGGTCCACTTTATATCCGGCCCAAGGCCCATGCCGAGGAGGAAGAAACGTCCGAGGATGAAGTGTGAAAGTCTATATTGCCAGGAACCTTGCCGAGGACGATCATGTCCTCGGCCAACCGAGACCAACACGTCAGCCATAGCGGCATGGTGAAGGAACAAGTTCAGAACAAGCAGTCACCTCCGCATTATATGCGCTCGCCTAACCCCCCGGCCGCATTAATGGAGATGTGACCTTTGGACCAGGCTGCCTTGGTTGCTGCAACTCACAGGAGTGCTAGTAAAGGTGGCTGATAGGATGGGCGGTCAGAAGAAGGAGCGTGGATGATCAACAAGTGGAAGAGAGAGGTTGTGAAAAAGGACTACATAAGGAGAAGGAAGAAAGGAGAAAAGGGGGGGGATCCCCTGGAGGATTCCCTGGGCAAGGGAGACCACTATCAAGCTCCTCGGACCGGTGCCGAGGACGGACTTTGGAGGAAGACCTTGGTCCACAAGCCTTCGACGATGGCGAATGCTGCATTGGGCATTGTCTGCTTGCCTGGGCCTAGTTCTTGAACCCATTCTCTACAAATTCATTGTACAGGGATAGCTGGACTTGAGTCCACTCTCTCAACAGTAGAAGTGCTCAGACCCGGTCCCTACAATAATAATAATAATAATAATAATCACATCAATATATATATATATATATATATATATATATATATATAAGTAGAGACCTTATGCGAGAGTGCATGAGGTTCTGCCACGTAGTGCTCTAATTTTGTATTTAACATTTTTTAAACATTTTTTCATTAAGTTTTTTTACAGTTACCAAAAAGTTCGCATTAACTTGTTCTACTATTATCTCATTAATTGTTTGAACTTACACTACACCTTTCTCTTTTCTTCATGTCTTTTAGCGTACCCACCGTTTAATATTAAAAACAAAAGCAAAATAATAATAATTAAGGACTAATAGTAATAATTAACCAGATAAAGTCCTAGAGAGAGATAAAGAAACACGTAAATGTTATGGATTGTTAAACGAAACACATTATTTCACTAATACCAAAATTAAATACTTGATATTGACAAAGCATTTGTAAGACAGAGAAAGAGGAATCTAAGGAGCCACCACCTCTGTCATATTGACCTCCCACTACCATCAAGCCACCGAAACCCCTATGAGTAATTTTTTTTTCTTTTTTCTTTTTAAATTTGGAGAATAGATATGATTTAGGTTTGCGTAATTTAGTTGGATAGTTTTTGTTTTAGGTATATAAGTAGAGAGAACATTTGATGCACAATGTAAAGCCATATTCTACCATAGATTTAAATCATCTATAAGACACATGCATACTTGCCCACACCATGTCTTAATGTTGCACTATTGATGAGTGGCAGATGGTGAGAGAGTTGGGCATACTTTTATTTCATGGTATGCAATATGTGAACACAACACAAATTAGTTAATTTTTTTTAAAAAATTAATCTTACCGTAAGAATGCTACAAATGTGTAGTGAAACTACTAAACTAATTTTTAATATCTCAAAATGTATATGTTTCTTTACTCTAATTTAGTATACTTTTTCTTTATAATATATGTACAACAATTTTCATTACCATCTTATATAGAATATTATAAAATTATCCATGCAATGCATGGTAAACTTGCTAGTAATAATAATAAATAAGGCCTAAACAAGAGCCCTTAGGGATTTTCTTACTTTAAA
Organism: Quercus ilex subsp. ballota; assembly: GCA_032727855.1. Taxonomy (NCBI): domain Eukaryota; kingdom Viridiplantae; phylum Streptophyta; class Magnoliopsida; order Fagales; family Fagaceae; genus Quercus; species Quercus ilex. The sequence goes on from CM064910.1 coordinate 16,908,069, forward strand.
GTAAGGGATAAAATCAATTACACATAGGTAATCAGACCTTAGAAACTCAATGGTTGGTGACAACTCCTTAAAATGAATAAAAAGACATGCACACAATTCCCCCCCCCCCCCCCCCCCCCCCCCGCCCCCCCAAATCAAAATCATGTTCACATCACTAAGGCTCCAAAAGTTGGATGGGGGTTGGCCAAAATCTAGGGTAAAAAATTAGGTAAATTTAATTGTTGACTACTTCAAACCTATGTCCTTGTCTCACACCTCATTCTCTATTTTTTTCTACTTTATATCTATGTAGGGACCGGGTCTAAGCATTTCTACTGTTGAGAGAGAAGACTCAAGCCTAGCTAGCCCTATACAATGAATTTGTAGAGAGTGGGTTTAAGAACTAGGCTCAGGCAGGCGGACAACGCCCAATGCAGCATTCGCCATCGTCGAAGGCTTGTGGACCAAGGTCTTCCTCCAAAGTCCATCCTCGGCATCGGTCCGAGGAGCTTGATAGTGGTCTTCCTCACCCAGGGAATCCTCCAGGGGATCCCCCATTTTTCTCCTTTCTTCCTTCTCCTTATGTAGTCCTTTTTCACAACCTCTCTCTTCCACTTGTTGATCATCTACGCTCCTTCTTCTGACCGCCCGTCCCATCAGCCACCTTTACCAGCACTCCTATGAGTTGCAGCAACCAAGGCAACGTGGTCCAAAGGTCACATCTCCATTAATGCGGCCGGGGGGTTAGGCGAGCGCATTTAATACGGAGGTGACTGCTTGTTCTGAACTTGTTCCTTCACCATGCTGCTATGGCTGACGTGTTGGTCTTGGTTAGCCGAGGACATGATCGTCCTCGACAGGGTTCCTGGCAATATAGACTTTCATACTTCATCCTCGGACGTCTCTTCCTCCTCAGCATGGGCCTTGGGCCGGATATAAAGTGGATCGGGGTTGCCAAATTCTTAGGCCCCACAATAGCCCCTCAAAATCCTGCTGTCTGTATCCTTGGACGGGGAGAAGGATTTTGATATCCTCGGGCCTTCGTTATGACTCGCCCAGCCTTGGCCTGCGTCAGCGTTGGAGTCTTTTCGTCTGCCTAGTGCACGTTTCTGGCGCCTCGATATACGGTGTGCATTAAATTCTGGCGGCTCCATACTCCCCACGTTCAACGGTGTGATGGAAATCAGTCGATGGGGATTTCCTGTTTTTACGAGTGGGAAACTCCGTCTGGTTATCTTTAATTGAGGATATAAATATTTGTTTGAACCGCTTTGCCTCCTTATTTCTGCACTCGAGAATTCTAGCACACATACTTTGAATCCGGTCAAATCTCCAACCCAACCAGCGTCCCTTTCACTTGATATACTTTAATGTTTTGCTCAATACCTTGGTTCTGTCTAGGACTTAGTCTCGTGAAGCGATTGGTTTTCCCACAAGTTTGAGTCCGAGGACCATGCCACACCTTGGTTCTGCCTAACGCTTGTATTCTTCTGTAAGTAGTTAGTTTCCCTATAGGTTTGAGTCCGTGGACCATGCAAGACCTTGGTTCAGTCTAGTACCCAGGTTCTCCTTGCAGTGGTTAGTTTCCCCACAAGCTTGAGTCCGAGGACTATGCAAGGCCTTGGTTCCATCTAACACTTAGATTCTTCTATAAGTAGCTAGTTTCCCCATAGGTTTAAGTCCGTGGATCATGTAAGACCTTGGTTCAGTCTAGTACTCAGGTTCTCTTTGCAGTGGTTAGTTTCCCCATAGGCTTGAGTCCGAGGACCATGCAAGGCCTTGGTTCTGTCTAACGCTTATGTTCTTCTGTACGTAGCTAGTTTCCTCATATGTTTGAGTCCGTGGACCATGCAAGACCTTGGTTCAGTCTAGTACCCAGGTGTTCTTCTGTAAGTAACTAGTTTCACTGAAGGTTTGGGTTCGAGGACCACGGAAGACTTTGGCTCAGCCTAATACCTAGGTGTTCTTCTGTACGTAACTAGTTTCGCCGAAGGTTTGGGTCCGAAGACCACGGAAGACCTTGGCTCAGCCTAGTACCCAGGTGTTCTTCTGTAAGTAACTAGTTTCGCTGAAGGTTTGGGTCCAAGGATCACGGAAGACCTTGGCTCAGCATAGTACCCAGGTGTTCTTCTGTAAGTAACTAGTTTCGCCGAAGGTTTAGGTCCGAGGACCACGAAAGACCTTGGCTCAGCCTAGTACCCAGGTGTTCTTTTGGTTGGAGTGAAGGACTTTGTCCTCAGCGTTGGGAAGTTGGTTTTAGCCTGATGGCGGCCTCGGCCTTGCTTCACCGAAGGGGGGCCATTCCCTAGACTGGGCCCTTGACCTCGCACTGCCTCGGACAGGGGTGGCTCAGATTTCTATCCTCACGCGTGGCAGTAGCCCTTCCTTCATTCCAATTTTCTCCTCTTTTTGATTACGCGGCGTTTTCTGACTATTTGCGTTTCGCGCTTGACGCTTCGGTGTGCGAGGCGTGCCCTCATTAATGTTCTCGTGGATTAATGCAGATCCTGCGGTTGATGGCTTCTTTGGAATTCGGTCAGGATTAATGTCGCTGATAACTCTTCTTTCGAATTCTGGGTGGACCAATTCCCACCGACCTTCGCCCTCTATATAAGGCTTTCTGGGGGGATCGTCCTTCCACACTTCACGAACCCTCTAGTTAAATAGGAAGCATGATTCTCCCACCCTCTAAGTCCCTTCAATAACCTTGCCAAGATTGTGATCAAAGCTTGACGGAATGGGATGGCACTGGATGAGGGTGGGGGCAAGCAAGCCAAAGGTCCTCCTCCCTCGATCAAGAGCCACTGCTGTTGTAGCCCGCGTCAGACTTCCGGCGCGGCCAGGCTTGGGCGTCATCCTGGTGGTATAGTGCCTGGCGATTAGGAGGGAGGTCCATGAAGTACATAACGCTTTTCTCCAGTGCGCGTCCATGCTTGCCCTTCAAGCTAGTGATGGCTCGCTCCCAGCTTACCTGCCGAGGGAGGCTCGCAAGATTACGTCATGTTTAGTGCCCGGGTATTGCCGCCTCCAACGTTCAATCATCGTGAGGATAGGGGAGCATTAAGAGAACATCATGGGGCGGGGCCTTCGGGCACTTTTGTATCTGCTCCTCTCTTCTCGCCGGTACCATCCATACCGGCCCGGGGGTTGTTGGTAGCCTTGAAGCAAGCCTGCCTCAACCCCTTTTCTTTTAGGGTTAGCTTTCGAATAAGTCCGTCTGGGCTTCTGTTTGTATAGTTAGCTTTAAAACAAGCCTGTCTGAGTCTCTGTTTGTATCATGTACTTATTTTTTGTTTAATAAAATGCTGCAATGTTTACTCCCTTTTTCTTTTCTCTGAATCTTCTACTTTTCTACAATGTTTACTCCCTTAAATCTTCTACTTTTCTACTTTTCTCTGAGTCTTCAACGTGGGAATCATTGACCGTTGCGCTTGCTAATGCATTAGTTCTCCCCACAGACGGCGCCAATTGTAGGGACCGGGTCTAAACACTTCTACTGTTGAGAGGGTGGACTCAAGCCCAGCTAGCCCTGTACAATGAATTTGTAGAGAGTGGGTTTAAGAACTAGGTCCAGGCAAGCAGACAACGCCCAATGTAGCATTCGCCATCGTCGAAGGCTTGTGGACCAAGGTCTTCCTCCAAAGTCCGTCCTCAGCACCAGTCCAAGGAGTTTGATAGTGGTCTCCCTCGCCCAGGGAATCCTCTAGGGGATCCCCCACTTTTCTCCTTTCTTCCTTCTCCTTATGTAGTCCTTTTTCACAACCTCTCTCTTCCACTTATTGATCATCCACGCTCCTTCTTCTGACCGCCCGTCCCATCAGCCACCTTTACCAGCACTCCTGTGAGTTGCAGCAACCAAGGCAGCCTGGTCCAAATGTCACATCTCCATTAATGCAGTCGGGGGGTTAGGCGAGCGCATTTAATGCGGAGGTGACTGCTTGTTCTGAATTTGTTCCTTCACCATGCCGCTATGGCTGACGTGTTGGTCTCGGTTGGTCGAGGACATGATCGTCCTTGGCAGGGTTCCTGGCAATATAGACTTTCACACTTCATCCTCGGACGTTTCTTCATCCTCGGCATGGGCCTTGGGCCGGATATAAAGTGGACCAGGGTTGTCAAATTCTCAGGGTTGTCAAATTCTCGACAATGCCATTGCCACAATTGGGAAAAAAGTTTTTTTTTTTTTAAATTATTTTCAATTAAGTGCACACAATTTTTACAATATTTTTACAACAAATTCTAAGTATCAGGTTGTTACCTATTGTTATTGTTAGATTAAAAATAGTAATCTCAATGTTAAATTTAAATTTGAACTAATAATAACTAGGTACCTGTGATTTATTGTGAAAATATTGTAAAAATATTATGTACGTAACACATTATATTTTTCTTTAATTCTTTTCCAAATTTTGGCATTCGCTTTTTTTTCCCCCTACTATTTTCGGCAATACCATTGCCACAATTACTTTTTTTTTTTTTTTGGCACTCACTCATTGCACTTCTCACACTCACACACATCCGGGCAGATGATTTTTTCTTGAATTTCGGCAACACTGTTTCCGAAATTTAATCTCTCTCCTCATTCCCCTAAATAACTTGTAACAGTACCTATAACGCAAATATATTTTAAATTTAGCAATATTTAGCCAAAAGACTCCATCTTGTGCCCCTCTCTCATTGTAACTATCAAATTATCAAAACAGATGATCTTCTTGCTTTTTAAAAAAAAATGCAACTCTTGTGACAATATTTTTATTATTTTGTCAATATAACAAAGTTTTTTTTTCTGCCATTAACAATTGCAGGCTAAACAGAGAAAATAGTCAAAGATCATATATATTATATACACTAAGCAAAAACATCTTCCATTAAACTTATTTTGATTAATATTAATAAGCCAACCTTGGCATTTGCTCAAAAATGCAATTCTCAAATATTCAACCTAAAATGCTTGCTTTAAAAAAAATTAAAGAATTATAGTGAAAATTCAAATAAAGTCACTATCAAACACAAATGCCAGGTACAGAGCCTTAATGGATAGGATTTTCCTGTTCATCTACACTGCCTCTCCTCTTTTATACTAATGGTTGTTTATCTTTTTCTTCTTTGAGTTAATTCCAACTCTGATGGAATCTAATTAGTGAATAACATCACAAAAATTCTGTGGTTCTTCACCCATGTTAGAGTCAACATAATAAGCATATACATCATTATATACAATAAATCAAATTACTAAAAAGAATTCAAAAAGAAATAAAGAATGCAAAAATACTATGAAAATAAAGCTTCATCTCTGCCAAGAACATATCTTATATTAATAACCGTAATAGGCTAATAGCTGCTACCCAATCTACCACGTCAGGGATCTTCATGCCAAAAAACTTCAGTACACTTTTGTCTAGTTTGCTGCCATCCACTGATCCACACCTAGACCTAGCTCCATCACGTTTGGACTGTAAAATAGTGCATGAATTATAGACTTCAATTCTTTAACGCATTTTCTCATGGCTCATGGGGTGTTACTTGTTAGCCAAAAGTTCAAAATATTCCACAACTTATATAGATAGAGCTGGGCTTGTGTAAATTGTAACCGAAGGTAACTTCTAGTATACTAAAAGGCATGCAATTCAAATTAAAAAAGAAAAAAAGAAAAAAAAAAGAGGCATGCAATTTAATTTTGTAGATATTGTACTTAATAATAGGTAATATTAGATAATATTATAAAATCCAAAGGTCTACTCAATATATATGGACAGTAATTGATTTATTATGTAACTGTATCTCTATAATAATTTTTTTTAGAGAGTATCTCTATAATAATATGGTTCTATTATTTACACAAAGAGTTCTGCGTTCGCAATATTTTCACAATAAATCATAGGCGGTAAATTGTTATTTGGTTCTAATTTGAATCTACAACTTAAGTTACTTTTTTGTATATCCATAACAACTAATAACAATCTATCATAGCTTTTGAGTGGAGTTGTAGTGTGTTTTTGTGTTAGAACCCTTTCCCTCTCCTTTGTGTGTGTGTGTGTGTGTTTGTTTCTCAAAATAAAAAATAAAAAAATAACAACCTACCATTTAAAATTTATTGTAAAAATGTTGTAGACATAACATTCCTCTTATTAACCTTATTAACACATTTAAAGAGCTATTTTAGGAGTAATTTAATTATGGAAAGAAGAGAGATGTAAAAGTGAACATAAAACAACGTAAATTATTTTTCTATACGTGAACATAAAAGGAATGGCAGTATAATATCAAATAAAATAGTGAAACTCCAAAAAGTGGTAAGATGTACATTTAAATGTCAATTTAGGAATCATTAAATTAGGGATGCAAATAAAGTGCAGATTTTTTTTTGTGAAAATTAAATGCTTGACACATGACTCATACGTAATCAATAAATTTAACACATATCAAACATATATGAGGTGGACCAATTATAGTTTGTCATGTAGAACTGTTTGTTCTAAATGTACGTCCTGAAGAATCTGTTACATGTCAAGCTTTTAAAAACTTAAATATACACGTGTTACCATTACGTGCATCCTCCAGTTTGAGAATTCAAATTTTATAATATATTATAGATAGGTCAATTACAACTATATCTATAAAGGAGAACTCAATGTATAAGAGAAATTTACTAGGCAAACCCTATGTGTCAAAAACAGGCAAAAGAGACGTATTAGTCATTACATTAGTTGTTTAATCGGTGTGTCTCCTTATATAAAGTTTATATTTCTCATATTCCATGCTATATTTTATCAATTTCAAAAAAAAAAATGCTATATTTTATCATAATTTATATAATTATGATTTAAACACATAGATCGATATTTAATTATGCATTGATATATTTTATTGTTATTTTGATTAGAAAAAGTTATTAATTGTTATTATTATTATTATTGTTATTGTTGTAATAATAGATAAACTCATAATAATAAATTTTTTTTTTTTGGGTGATGTTTGAATAAACTATGCATTTAAATCTTACCTTATTAGTTATAAACAAGTTTTAATATCGACCTATGACACATAAGTCAAGGGTCTTGTAGTTAAATTGGCATCTCCCTATATACAAAGTGATTGGAAGTTTAGAGAAAAATATTCTAGCTGTGATATTAACAACATATCGTAATTCTCTCTTTAAAAAAACAAAAAAACAAAAAAAAAAAATCTTTGACACAAAAAAAAAGGTATAGATTTTAGGTTAAGAACATAGTTACTTAACTTAGTCTCAATATGCTCTTTAATGCGATACTTTTTTATTTTCTTTTCATGATTAATGTCATCCTTGTTACATGTTTGTGCTTGGTAATATCATTTTAATGTTACATTTTTTAGAAGTTTGTTCAAGTGATAAATTTGGATTGAACAAAATGGAGGGGGTTCCGTTCACAACTAAAGGATAAGATAGGGAGCTCTCGTGCTTTTCTCACAATAAAAAGAGCTCCATACATATTGCGGTCCTTATATATATCCTAGGGTCCATCTAGATGGCAACTGCAATAGCTCCATCATTAATTGTCTTAAGTCGAGCATTAGCATCTTAGTTATATATAATTGGGCTCCCTGTAACTTTGGACGAGTATTCTCCTTCCTGACTAACTTGCCTATTGAAATGGTGCTAATAGTCTAATCACTTTCTCAAAATTTCCACTCAAAGATCTTTTGAGACAGCATCTAATTTTGAATAATATTTAAAATTTGTCCATAACTACCATTATATAGGCCTGTCCAGACCCATTCGAGAACCGACCCACCCGGAGGACTCGACCAGCGATCGATCTGAAACCGGCCGACCCGATCAAGTCACTGGTCGGAGGTGGGTCATTTGTTCCAAAAACCGACTCTGGAGGGTCGGTCTCGGTTTTCCTCCCCCAAAACCCGAAAAATCCAATCCGACCAATGTTTAAGAATTTTTAGCCAAAATTTCCAGTTTCCAGTGGAAATTTCCAGATTCCGGTGAGTGTTTCCCAGATTCCAGCGAGATTTTCCAGATTCCTGCCTCAAATTTCCAGATTCCGACTTCAAATTTCCAAATTCAAGCAACAAATTTTCATATTCTGATGACTTATCAAGTAGATCTAGTGATATTTTGTCCAAATCTAGTAAAACTCATCGAATCAGGTGAGATTTCCTCCAGATCTGGCGAAATCTCACTAACTTTTCGCTGTTTTCTCGCCGCAATCTCAGATCTTGACTCCGACCGACCCGCCCGAAACCAACTGGATGTCTTATCCGCCCGATCCGATCGGTTTCTCGGTCGGCGGCGGGTTGATGCAGACTCCACCCAATCAAGTCGAGTCAGCCGGCGGGTTGAGCACAAACCCGACCCGCTCGACCCGTGGACAGCCCTACCATTATATCTGTACCGGACACATAACAATAATAACAGAACTTTAATCTCATAATTTAGAGTCGGTTATATATACTCGATAGATCATATTCGGTTAGTTACATGAATTCTTTTTCTTCATTTTATCTTATCAGATGTCATATTTTTTGTTACTTCCCAAATTAACATTTTTTAATTACTTCTACTAATATATATATATATATATATATATATATGTATACATATATTTTTTGCCTTTCCTCTTTTTTTTTGGTTCTCTTAATTTAGATCAACTCAATCATTCTTACCAATTCATTACTTGCTTTCCTTTGACCATGTCCAAACCATTTTAAGTGACTCATTTTTGTCTTTTCATCAATAGGGTTATACATTTATTTTAGTAACATTTAAAATTTTTTTCGTGACAAATTCTTCAAATATCTTTTAATTACTTTTATTCAATGGCTCAATTGTCCAGTTGAAGTAACTTCCTCACCTAGAGATTTTGTGGATGTTGCCTTGGACTTTATTGAGAAAGGATCCCCACTTGATTTGGAGCTCTTCTTTGCTGTGGCTTGGTCCATTTGGTGGAATCGCAACCAAGCTATACATGAGGACTTGGGTACTACTCCAAGTCAGGTTTGGGAAATGGCTAACAGATTGCTTAGTGAGTATAAAGATGCTTGCACTCTCCCTGCATTTTCTCCAGCCCCTTCCCCAGTGGCTTGGCAAGCCCCTTCCTCCAGTTTTTTCAAAATTAATACTGATGGCGCTGCTTTAGATGGCAGCCCTTCGTGCATTGGTGTGGCTATTCGTGATTGTCGGGGCTCTCTCATTGCAACATCAAGCAAAATTCTGCCAGCTCCTTTCTCTGCTGTGATCACAGAAGCTTTGGCGCTGCAAGATGGTGTGCTTCTTGCTTTGGAATTAGGGATCTCCCATGCCATTATAGAATCCAATGCTCTCTCAATTATCCAAGCTATTATTGAAGGTGTTTTGGGTGGTGATTTGGGGCACATTGTGCAGAACATTAAGAACTTATCTTCCTCTTTTTCTTGGTGCTCTTTTCAGCATTTGAAAAGGAGTAGCAATAGAGCAGCCCATGAACTTGCAAGAGCAGCTAGAATCTCTGGTGTTTCACAGGTTTGGAAAGGTGTGTGTCCAAGCTTTGTGGAGCATGTAATCGTTGAGGATGGTGGCGTGTAGCTGTTTGTTGTTTGTTCTCCTTGCTTTTGTTTTGTTCTCTCTGTTGTAGCTCAATTTCGAATGAATGAAAATTTCATGTGTTTCTCATCAAAAAAAAAAAATACTTTTATTTTATTCTGAAATATCTTGTGTAGGTATTTTTATTCCGTCAAATAGCATAAACGATTTGGCTTCGCGCACAAGCATCTAGCACAAAGAGATGGTCATTTATAAACACCCTATTTCACATCTGGCCATAAATTCAAGACAGAGAGAAAAAAGGTTGTTTCGATAGTCTAAGGGTAAAATTAATAAATTATCAATTTATGCCATTAGAGACTTCGAATCTAATCTAAATTCTCACCCTCAAAAAAAAATAAAAAAATCCAATCTAAATTCTATCACAATGTTTAATGAACAAAAAGCCATTTCTTGAACAAAGATTAGAGTATCATGCTTGAAGATAATGAGAAATCAGATTTCAACATTTGAGAAACATGATTTAAAATTGAATTGAAGACATAGAATAAAGAATAACTATATGAATCCTTTAAAAATAACGGTGCAATTAAAAATAAAAATAAAATGTTTAACGAGGGAAATTTTCTGGGTGTATGAAGGATGTAGTTTCTTTTCCAGTGAGATTTTTGGGGATGATATTTAAGGAAGATGAGAAAATGAAGGAGAGCGTCTCTCTCTGGCCTCTGCCTAGCTCTTACGGATGAGAGGGAGAATTGGAATGTGTTTAATTTCAAGTGGGTTTAGACTTTACAGACTTGGGTTCAGGTCTTAGTGGGCTGGTTTTCAAGAGTCTAATGTGTTGATTGGTGAAGGACCCAGATGGGTTGGGTGTAAATGCTTTCTGTTGTTTGATGTGGACTTGGGTTGAACTTTGCTTAATTTGAACTGGGCTTTAGATTTAAGTGCCATTTTTGGCTCAATATTTTTGGATGAGTTGTGTTTGTATATTGATAATTTTTGGGTGGCTAAGAATTAGGAACTTAAAACTTATGATAAGAATCTCAACATTGTTATATAATTGAGCTTGATGCTCAGGCTCTCTTCAAGCCTTGGTACATGCTATACAGGATCATAAATTAGAGCCAGGTTGGGAAGCCAGTAAGCATGATTTTGTGTGTGATATTTAGTCTATCTTGAAGACTTTAAAGAGATAAATCTACTTTGTTTAGAGTAAGTCCAATACCATAATTATTTTCACAATTTTGTCACAACTTGTTCACGTAACGATTTGTGAGTAGTGAAATTGTGGACCCACATCGTCCTATCAAAGTTGTGAAAATTATTATGGTAGTAGACTAACTTGTTTGTTTAAGTTCTTAATAGAAGTTATAATACGACAACCCACCATTGCTGTAAATGGGCTCTTGGGAGTTTTTTCATTCTCAATGTATGATATTAATTTTGCTGATTAATGAAAGTTTTCTTTAAATTAATAAAAGACTAGGAACTTTTTTTTTTTTTGGCTAAATAAAAGACTTAGGAACTTAAACTTAGGTTGGTAACATTATCTGGATATTTGTAATTTCTGTAGCGTGTAGGTAGTATTTGAGGTGAAAGGAAATTAAAAATTTACAGTGAGCCCAGAAATTTCAAGAGGACAAAAAGGCTCTCAATACAAGCAGGGTCCATATGTGAAATAAGAGGAAGGCCCAAAAACTAATCTAAATGTTCTGCTATTCTTTATTTTAAAAATAGATCCAATACCAATTCAACAAGCCCAATCTAAAGTCGAAAATGGGTTTACTTGAAAATCAGTTGGCCTATCATAGAAAAGCCCAACTTCAACTCCACGTGAATGAAGTGTATAAAGACAAATTCAACATAGTTGGCCTATCATATGGATAATGTAAATTACTAATTCGATATTGAGTATTTATTGACAGATCAAATGTAGCCTAAACCACCTGTAAATGAATTCAGCAAAAAAAAAAAGGAAAAAACCACTTGTAAATGAAGTATGTGTGTGTGTGTGTGTATATTGTTGATGGGAATGAAGAATAATATTTTGGGTTTGGTTACTAACAAATTCTGATGACCTGTGATTATCTATTTGTTTTTACGTCTAAGCTTGATATTTTCACTCTAGTAAGGACTCTTTTTATAACTAAAACAGATTTCCCAATTCTCCAAAACACTAACAGATACTATCAGCATCCTCTTGTTTAGTGCTTTGCGGGTAGGTAAAGTATCCCATGCTATTTTCTAGATCAATAACTTTAACCTTTCATGCATTTTTATCTTCCTTAAATCTTCCTCTCACTGGGAAGTAGGGGACTAGTTTGAAGAAATCTGGTTCTTTGCTCTAAAAGGTGTATACCTTACAGTGAAACCTTTTGCTTTGGTTATGTACCCAGCTTCACTTACCAATCTAGCGGAAGAGCAAAATTCTAATTTTACAAATACAATTAGCTGTTGCTTGGTCAAAAACTTGGTATAGCTTATTTCTATCCCAGGTTCTGCCATCTTAAAGTTTCTTTGCTGCAAAATATTTTTCCACAGCCAATATAGCCAATTTTGGGTGATGGAGCTTACATGAAGCTCTTTCCTCTAAGGTAGAATCAGTTTTCTATCTTATCTGAGTTTTGACGCAAATTCCAACTCAATTTTGTGATAAGGACTCTGTTGAAATCTTGCATTCTTCTTATGCACAAAACACCTTCTTTAGGCTTGCACAATGATGACTAGCTTTTAAGTGGCAAGCACTTCCCATTTGAATTCTGACCCCAAAAGAAAGATCTACAAGCTGCATCAATTTTAATTAGTACACACCATTTTTGGAATCTCAAGGGACGACATTGTGTATATAGGAGCGGTTGTTGCCACAGACTTAATCAAAGTGAGATGACCAGCTTGTGAAAGTACTTTGGCCTTCCAGATTTTTAGCATAAATTGATAATTAGAGAAAGGAAAGTGTTTCATTGTTGTAGCCGTGAATGAAGTATTCTTCTCAGTAGACTAGAAGGCTTACTATAGCAGAATGCACAAATGAGTCGACTTTTTGCTAGAGATAAAAATGGAGTTTGAGGGCAATAAATGATGGTAAAGGTTTTGTTGCATACAAGATTATGTGGCAGCAAAAAGAAAGCAACATGTGTCCAAGATTCACGTGCAATGCACATAACCAGGGACACTTGTTCTTTTCTTTTATGCTGCCCCATAATTCCTGTATGCAACAATTGGTATATATAAGTATGCAGCAAAATCTTTCTCATAAATAATATTAGGGCCAACTCAATAGTAGTTTGTTCAAAGGTGAGAAAATAGACTTGACATGTAATTTGTGGTAAACTTGCCAAATCTGGGTTGTGTTCATTCTAAATTTTTTTTCAAAATATATCTAGGTTGTGTACATTTATATTGGTTGAATCATTATATGTGATGTGTAGACAAATTTTTTATTGAACTTATGTTGTTGATTTTTATTTATTTTTAGAATAATATGTATAAAAATTTCTTATAGAGATAGCAAATTTTGGAATACTCTATTCTTCCTATTTGATTTTTTTCTCTCTTCATGATTGGGAAGAACACGAACATTCTGGGTTCTTCAATTTCTTCCACAAAAAATAATAATAATAATAATAATAATAATAATAATAAAGAAAAAATTAATTTAATTATTTTATTTTATTAAAAAAATAAAAATTTTAAAATTTTGTTTTTATTATTTTGTCTGATGTGGCTTTTTTTATTATTAAAATATTGACATGACATTTTTTAGATGCCAAATAATTTTTTTAATATTATAATAATGGTCATGTCAACTTCATGCATGTCGTGGTGCATTCCGTTTACTATGTAGGTTATTTCTATCAGAGAGATAACGATAGGTACCAAGACTTTTTGGAGACTAAAGCGGAAAAATGACAAAGCAAGGACCAAAATGAAAATCTAGTGCAATGTAGTGACAAAAAATGCATTTATGGATTTCTCTGCAATCACAACACCCAAAAGGTGTGGAAGATTACAAATTTATCTCTTTGGATTTCTCCTCCTTAGGTTCAATGGTGATGAGTTTGGTCCCTTCGTAGGTTTGGGTTGCTAATAGCCTCCCGATCTAAGTTTTTATTATTATTTGAGACCACTAGGTTCTTCGTTGGTTGGACCCCTTTTGATGTGATCCCTTTCTATTCTACCATGTAATTGTTAGGCTCTTTTGTTTGCAACATGACTTAAGCTAATTTTCCCAAATTTTAGTGTCTCATGGTTTTGGGTTTTATTGATTTGGGCCTCTGAGGCATAAGAAAAATGTTTTTTGACTACGACATGATCTGGGCTGATATTTCCAAGCTCTTTTGACCCTTAACTCGGTTTTTAAGGTTTGGACCTTTTGAGGCCCAAGAAAAATGTTCACTTGACAACAGCATGACCTAGGCTTTATATTTGGGAATTTTGAGACCCAATTTAAAATAATAATAATAATAATAATAATAAGGGATAATTACAGATTACCTACCTGTGGTTTAGCCCTAATTTAACTTACCCACTCGTGGTTTCATTTTTGACACTTTACCCACCTGAGATTACTTCCGTTTAATTTCTGTTACCCACCTCTGTTAAAAAAGAGGGGTAAATAAGTCTTTTTACTCTTATTTTATGTCTCTCTCATCCCAAAAAAAGAAAAACAAAAAAAAAAGCAAAAGAAAACAAAATCAAAACGGGCTATTTTAAACCTAGGAATATGCATCTCTTAAAATATGGCTTCCCCTTCCTTCCAATATCCTTTTATTTTTGGAAACTAGTAATTATCCAAGTTCTAGTGTGAGGAACAATTGCTAGGGGCAGTAATTGAAGCGAAGAGTCAAAAGCCTACAAACCCAAACTTTTTGTCTTTAGCCGGTTGATTGTATTTGTGTTTTGTTCGCTGGTGATTGTTATTTTCCAAAACCTAGTATAAATAAACCCAGATTTCCTCAAACTAAGAAACCCATCATACATACAAAACCATTAAATCAACTTGCCCCTTGAGCCAAAAAGCCAATTCAATCTAACTAGCCCCCTGAAATAGAAATATTCGAAGTAAATTCAACCATTCATACCAACAGATAACAAAAACCTAGTAAAAACCATTCAAAAAACATGAGCACCTAAGAAAAGTCTCAGCAACCCATCCTTTCCTTCATATTCATGACTCATTGGAACACAACAACAAGCCCTCCCGACAAACTCCAAACAGCAAATCTACCCAACAAAATCCCAGCATACCCATTCATTGCCGTGACTCATCAAAACGCTAAACCCAAATCCAAAGACAACCCACCCTCTCTTTCAAGTCGAAGCAAGTGGCAGAGAAGAGTGGATCTGCTTATTTTTCTCTCTCTCTGAGATCTGAAATGGGTTTTTGGTTTCTTCGACTGGGTTCGTCTCAAAATCCACCATTTCAGAGTGACAAATTCCCATACCCATGGTGGAACTTATTTTTTGTGTTGTGATCTGTGTCTCTCTCTCTCTGAGATCTTGTGTTGTGTTATGTGTTTGTTGTAATATGTGGACTCTCTCACTCCTCATATCATATCAAGTTTGGATATACTTCTTTCAGTTCAGATGTTCTTGACTTTATCATAATTATTGATATGCTAAGATGTTCATATTGTATGTACTCATGATTTTCAAGCAAATTAGTAGATCTACCTCATGTGGATGGGAGTGTGTTTTGGAAGAGAGGAGTGTTTGATCTGTTTTGGGTTTTGTTTTTGATAAAAAAATGTGTTAGAGTAACGTCTGAAAGGAGGGTGGGTTACGGAGTAGTAACGGAGTGAAGCATAAGTGGGTAAAGTGTCAAAAATAAAATCACGAGTGAATAGGTTAAATTCGGGTTAAACCACAGATGGGTAATCTGTAATTATCCCTAATAATAATAAATAAAGGCATGAACAGGAATCCATTCCTTAGGGGTTTGCTTAGTTTAAATTATGAGATAAAATAAATTACACATCAGTCATCAATCACACTTTACAAACCCAATGGTTAGTGGTTAGGCTAATTTCTCCAATTTTAATTGGAACATTGCTTGGGTTTTTATGTTTGGGCTTTTTGAGGCACGAGTTAAAATAAAATTATTATAATAACAAATAAGGCCTAAACATGAGCTGTTAGGGATTTCCTTAGTTTAAATTAGGGGATAAAATCAAGTACACATAGATGACACCTTAGAAGCCCAATGATTGGTAGCAACTTCCTAAAATGAATAAAAATCCATCTACACCACCCTAGAATCACACACAATTCCAAAAAAAAAAAAAAAAAAAAAAAAATTCATGCTCACATCACTAAGGCTTCAGAAGTCGGATGTGGCCAAAATCTAGGTTCAAAAATTAGGTATTATTTTATTGTTGATTGCTTCAAACCCATGTCCGTCTCATACCTCATTCTCTCTATTTTTTTTTTCTCTATTTTTTTTTTGAGTAAATAAAAATACTTATTAGAACACATACGAAAATAATAATAGTGTTTTAAACTGGACTTATAATACATTACATAATCAGAGTACAATTACAAAAGGGTCTAAGATTTGTAGTTGTAGACTGTAGTTTTTTTTTTCTTTACTTTATGTATAATTATGTATAATCTAATTGGTAATTGTTATTGTTATTGTTATTGTTATTGGTATTGTTATTGTTGTTTTATTATTATTTTTGTAGTATATCTTAATTTGTGTGGATCTTTGTAGTACGATATTTTATACCTTTCTAGAAGGTTGTTTTCACACACAAAAAAAGGATGGGGTTGCACACATGACACATGTAAACAAGACGAATTTTTCAAAATTTAAAAAAAAAAAATCCAAATGACATGAAAAAAAGAAACCATATAATTTTACTTGCTTTTGAACTATTTCAACAAATCTCTATATGGGATATCAATTTCTTCTTATTCAAAATTTCTGTGACTAAATATTTATCAATACACGCATAAACAATGACTCATGTGATGCCCTATGTAAAAGATTGCAAGCCTAACAACAATGTTAAGTATTGGAAGAAATATATCAATTCAGCTGGATTTTCAAGGGAGGTAGAATATTTCATAAGTATTTTAATAGCATTGATTGGAGCTATTTTTAGCGTGTTTGGGACTCTGAAGATATGAAGGAAGAAACTCTTGGTTTTATCCTTTTCTACTCTTACAATTGTATTATTTGGCTTATCTTGGGTCTCAAAGGCAAAGTATGAATCAAAAATGGCCTGTACTACAAAAGCTATCTTTGCTGAAATATACTTATTAATATTCCCGTCTTCAATCGGTATCCTTCCATGGATAATTGCAAATGAAATGGGATATGAAGTGCGGAGTGTGTGTTGTGCGGTGTGTGCTCGTTGGCTATAGAAGAACATAAGGTCATTTTTTTTTAATTCATAATTCCATATTTATTGTGGCTAATATTGAGTATTAGACAATCATAGGTCAATTACAATTTTTTTTGGTGCTAAATATTGGTGAATTAAATTATACCTATAA
The DNA here is from genome assembly GCA_032727855.1 of Quercus ilex subsp. ballota. Lineage (NCBI taxonomy): Eukaryota > Viridiplantae > Streptophyta > Magnoliopsida > Fagales > Fagaceae > Quercus > Quercus ilex. Next base: position 16,925,059 of record CM064910.1, read on the forward strand.
GGGAGAACTTGATCTATAAGAGAAATTTACTAGGCGAATCTTATGTGTCAAATGGCAAAATATACATATTTGCCATTACATTGGTGTTTAATTGGTGCCTGCTCCTAATATAAAGTCTCTATTTCTCAAATTTCATGATATATTTTATCATTATATATATATATATATATATAATCATGCATTGATATATTTTATTGTTATTTCTATAAAAATAAAATTTATTATTTATTGTTATTGTTACTGTTATTGTTGTAATTACAAATAAGTTCATAATAATAAAAAACCTTTTTGTGATGTTTGAATAAACTATGCTTTCAAATCTTACCTTATTAGTTTTAAACCAGTTTGAATATCTTTCTTTGACACACGCACAAAAAAAAAGTATAAATTTTGGGTTAAGAAAATAGTTACTTTACTTTGCATAAGAGAGTGTGTTGTGTGTAGTATAACTTGCCTCACCTTCCCTTAAAAGTTACCATGACTTTTGAGTGGAGTTGTGGTGTGCCTTTATGTTAGAACCCCTTTCCCTCTCCCTTGTATGTGTGTGTGTGTTTGTTTCTCAAAAAAAAAAAAAAAAAAAGTCTCAACATGCTATTTAATGCAGTAATTTTTTATTTTCTTTTAATGATTAATGTCATCCTGGTTACATGCTTGTGTTTGGTAATATCATTTTAATGTCACCTTTTTCAAGAAGTTAGTTCAAGTGATTGATTTGGATTGAACAAAATGGAAGGGGTTCACAACTAAAGCATAAGATAGGGAGCATTCGTGCCTTTCTCACAATAAAAATAGCTACATACTTATTGTGGTACTTATATATATCTTACGGTCCATCTAGATGGCAACTGCACCAGCTCCATCATTAATTAATGCCTTAGGTTCAACATTAGCATCTTCAATGACATCTTAGTTATATATTAGCGAAAGTGTAAAACCCTTTGATATGTAATCTTTGTTTTCAAGAGAAAAAAAAGTCATGTGAACACTTTGATATAATTCATCTTTTTAATTCATCCTCAATTTTAGAACTTGCTCCAATCATATTCATATATAAAGAACAACATTTAGACTGAATAAAAATTTAATATGCAATAGGGCTCAGAAGGCTAATTATAGATCTCATTCACAATATGTTATTTGCTAAAAAAAAATTATACATTTTATATATTCATCAAGACAAGATTAAGTACTACATAAAGATGCAACAACTTGCTCTGTGATTTGATTATACAATAGCAACAATAAAAGGCAAAAACAATGTCATAGTCATGACTTGTGACAAGTTTGTTCCACAGTCCATACTTCAACATTTTTTTTCCTAGGGCCAAAATTGATTCTTGCATTCCCTAAGGCCAAAACTACAATTGACCAGTTGGAATCGAAAAAGAGTTATTAATTAAACATGGTGTAGGCGGGTTTGGCAGGACACAATCCAAGAGCTCCCTGACTTATTAATTTCATTTGGGGGGAAATCAAAGAAAATGGTTTCATTTTCAATTGGAATCCGCTGAATAGGAAATTTCAGGTCAGATTTCACAAATTTCCCAATGTTAGTGCTCCAAAATTCCTAGATGAAAGAAAATCTCTCAAATAAGCCCAACATAAATAATAGAGAAAAAAATGGTTAAACCCACCATTCAAAAATACAAACCTATAGGGTAAAATTCAGGAAAAATGATGAAAAATGGTTATCTAAGAGTTCGGGCCAAATGTGGTGAAGACCGGTGGATAAAATTTAGGAAAGAGGATGAAAAATGGTTACCTGGGAGTTGGGGCAAACGTGGTGAAGATCGGAGAAAAGGAGCAGAGTTTTTTTTTCTTTGATAGGAAAAGAGGAGCAAAGTTTTTTTTTTGGATAAAAAATAGAGGAGCAAAGTTGAGAGTGAAAGTTTTTTTTTTTTTTACTTATACCCTAACCTATTCTAGCGGTAAATGGTGAAACCACTTAAATTATTTAAATTGTCAAGATTAAAAGTATTAGAATATATGATTCAGATTTAGGTGGATACTGTATCCTCAAAATAAATGGAGAGTATCGTAGAATAACCCATAAATAATAACTATATTAATCCTTAAAAAACATTGGAGCAATTAAGCATAAACAAAATGTTTAATGAGGGAGATTTTTGGGTGTATGAAGGATTTAGTTTCTTTTCCCGTAAGATTTTTGAGCGGTGATATTAAGGAAGATGAGAAAATGAAGGAGAGTGTCTCTCTCTGCCCAGCTCGTATGGATGAGAGCAAGAATAGGAATGTGTTTAATTTCAAGTGGGTTAGACTTTACAGACTTGGGTTCAGGTCTTAGTGGGCTGATTTTCAAGAGTCTAATGTGTTGATTGGTGAAGGACCCCAGATGGGTTGGGTTTAACTGCATTGTGTTGTTTGATGTGAAGTTGAGTTGAACTTTGCTTAATTTGAAGTGGGCTTTAGATTTAAGTGCCATTTTCGGCTCAATATTTTTGGATGAGTTGTATTTGTGTATTGATAATTTTTGGATGGCTAAGAATTAGGAACTTAAAACTTAGGCTAAGAATCTCAACAGTGTTTTATAATTGAGCCTGATGCTCTCTTCAGGCCGTGGTACATGCTTTACAGGATCATAAATTGGAGCCAGGTTGCGAAGTCAGTAAGCATGATTTTGTGTGTGATATCCAGTCTATCTTGAAGACCTTAGAGAGATAAAACTATTTTGTTTAGAGTAAGTCCAATATCACAATCACTTCTATAACTTTGTCACAACTTGTTCACATGGCAATTTATAAGTGATGAAATTGTGGACCTACATTGTCCTACTAAAGTTGTAAAAATTGTTGTGATAGTAAACTTACTCGTTTGTTTAAGTTCTTAATAGATGTTATATGTTATAGTACGACAACCCTTCATTACTGTAAATGGACTCTTGTTTGATGTTTCTAATTTTCAAGGTCTTTTACAGTTTTATTACTTCCTACCAATTTTCCTTGGGAGGTTTCTTATTCTCTAATGTATGATATTAATTTTGCTAATTAATGAAAGTTCCATTTAAATAAAATAAAAAAGGACTAGAAACTTTTTTTTTTGGCTAAATAAAAGACTATGAACATAAAATTAGGTTGGTAACACTACAGGATTTCCATTTGTAAAAGACTATGAACATAAAATCTGGATATTTGTAATTTCTGTAGAGTGTAGGTAGTGCTTGAGGTGAAAAGGAAATTAAAAATTTGCAGTGAGCCTAGAAATTTCAAGAGGACAAAAACGCTCTCAATACAGGCAGGATCCATATGTGAAATTAGAGGAAGGCCCAAAAATTAATCAAAATGGTCTGTTATTCTTTATTAAAAAAATACGTCCAATACCAATTTAACAAGCCCAATAGAACGTTGAAAATGGGTTTACTTGAAAATCAGTTGGCCGAACATAGAAAAAGCCTAGCTTCAACTTGACCATGTCACTTGAAAGTGAACTATGGTTAAATCTCATACGGATGGTATAATATTGACAGATAAACTGTAACTTTTTTTTATTTAAATTTTATTTAAGAAGAAGGTCAAATCATCAAATGTAACCTAAACCACTTGTAAATGAAGTGTAATATTTTGAGTTTGGTTACTGACAAATTCTAATGACTTATGATCGGACTAAAAGATCAGTTGAATTATTTTTTAAGTATAGTTTTATTTTTACTCAATTTATTTTTTAAGCAAAATTCGTCAAGATAAAGACAAATTAACCCAAACACATTAGAAAATAGAAATGAGTCTGGGACTTTCTCTCTTTCTCAAATTATCCTAAATAAATAATAAATAACATAAAAAACTTAGTAGTTTCTTCCACCTTCTTATTTCATCATCAACAATGGCAAAAACTCACTATTAATGTGATAATGACTAATTAAAAATTACATAAAAGTTTAAATAAAATTTAATTATATTCACTACTTTTTTATATTGAGAACTTCTTTTTAAGATTGTGTGGGTCAAAAACCCAAATCAGCAAGAACATGGCTTACTTTCTTGATGTGCACAACTAATTTGCTATCAGAAAGGGATATAATTCCACAATGGGAAGATCAGATAGATAATTGAAGGCAAAGAAGGAATAAATAAAAACTTTGATTGATGGAAAATCAGTTTTCCAAGGTACAAATGAAGATTCTAAGGAAGAAAACAAGTTTTTTTCTCTCACTATTCTTTTTCTCTTGTTCTTCCTCCTCAATTTTTTCTAGATCCTCTTCCCTGTGGGCATTCTCCTCTTTTTATCATCCCTCACCCCTACCTTTTCTAGCTGTGTTCTTCTTTGTTGGATTTAGAGGATACTTGTCCCATCAGATACCTTTCCTGCCATTTCTTAATCATGAAAGTAGACTTTTGGGGGTGTATTAACTATTTAGGCTAGTCATTCAGTATTTAATGAGGCTAACATTAGGTATAAATAACTCATTAATGTGGAGGTGACTATTACATTGGGTTCTGAGCCGTCTTCCTTACGTTCCTTAGGGATGGGAATGGGATGGAGTCCTTAGTGAATGTTTTGCGCTCCTCGGCTAGGTTACTACACCTCGAGACAAGCCTGTTTCTCGGATTACCTTGGTAGCTAATCCATATGGCCCTGTTTTCTCTAAGACTTGGGTCATTCTATATTTGCATCTGGACAGAGTCTTTACCTCAAGAATATCTCTTTAGTTCAAGGTCCATGGGGCAGCTTCGGTTCAAGCCCCCCACCCCCTACAAAGATAATTACAATATGTTGCAAATCCCGCAACTTGAACTCATTTTCCTCCATAAACCTCCAAAGAACTTTATGCAGAGGAAAATGTCATTTATTACTGTTATGAGCTTTTGTCTTATTGAGAATTAAATAATTGTAGTAATTTTATAAAATTATTCATTTAATTTTGTGAAACAAGTAAAAATGTTGTCTAAAACTAAATGACTTATTAAACAATCATTTATGACATTATCCAAGTCTTTAACCAAAAAATAATAATAATAATAGAAATCTCAATTTTAAAATTATATTAAATTACAAATTACTTCCTTTAAATCTCTTTAATATATATATTTTTTTCATTTCAATTCATTAATTTACTTAGGTCTTAAATACAGTCCTCTTACTTCATACTTTTTTAGACACAAATTCACATATAGAATTGCTTGTTTAGCAGTAATTAGCTTTTATGTACAGTTTTTTAAAACCTCAATTTTTCTTACTTTTTCAAAGTACAAGTATATTTTAACACACATAACAAAAGCCTTTTGCATTGGATACAACATTTATTGTTCATGATGCATATTTCAATATCATATTCGTGCATTCTTCATTTTGTGGCTACAACTTTCACAGAAAATTATCTATTCTATTTTAGAAACCTATATGTTTGGAATGCAGGCATCATGTGGTTTGAAAATAATCTAATTGCTTTCTTTTCTGAACTTCATTTCAAATGGGTGACGATAAAATTGTTAAGTTGACTAGCATATCTTACTTCATACTTTTTTAGACACAAATGCATATGTAGAATTGCTTGATTAGCCGTTATTTTTTATGACTTTGTAGGTCATCTCTTCACGGGAGAGGCTTAAATAGATTCTGATCTAATATTGGAGGATACAAAGGTCCATTGCTAATGTTGGTGTTTGCAAGTAAAAAAGATGCTCGTGGGGGTAGCACCAATGTTAAAAAATGGATCATTGGTGCACTTACAGAGAATGGTTTTGAAAATAAGGATCTGTTCTATGGAAGCTCAGGAAGTCTATATGCTGTAAGTCCTGTCTTCCATGTGTTTCCCTCTGCTGGTATATAACATTAGGTCCATTTCCTTTCTAGTATTTTGCCAGAAAAATTGAGCAAGTACAGTGACATATGTAATCATTGACAGGGAAAGAAAAGAACTTTGTGTATAGCCACTTGCATCCTACTGGTAAAGTATACGAACGACGGCATAAGCCTGTCGGAATTGCATTTGGAGGAACTATGGGAAATGAGAGAGTCTTTGTCAATGAAGATTTTGCTAGCTAGAGTTACTATTCGCCATCATTCCACTGACAAAACTCACCAACCTGGTTCCCTCTTCCCAGATCAGGTACAATTGTAAGGTTTGAATGTTTTGAGACCAATATTTCAATGGATTTAAATGCTGGTTTTTAAGTTATTACAGAAAAAGCTCTGGATCTAAAATTGTTAAGTTTTGTCTGTTATTTCTCACGTTTTAATATAATAAAATAATATTATATATATATATATATATATATGAAGAATTGTTTTAGTTTTTCATATGTCATTTCTACCCTAGACGTGGCAAAACGGGCAGATCGGGTCGGGTTCGGGTCGGGTCAATCGGGTTTTAATGGTTGTCTTAACAACCTTGTGTAACGTGTTGTCTTGTCTCATGTCAAGCACTGAAGTTTAGCTTTTATTGGTTGTGATGAAGCTCAAATAGTCATTCTCTCATGTCATGTCTTGACAACAGTTTTAATTGTTTATAACTTTATATCTATAATATATTGATTATTAGTTTTGGTACTTTGTGCTTTATGCACCTAATATCAGGACGTAATTTAAATATTTTTTTAGCGAATTTTTTTTTAACAGGTCGAGTCACAGGTTATCCAGGTCGGGTCGGGTTGACTCGCAAAAAATCGAATCGGGTCACGGGTCAACTCATTTTTGTTTCAAGTCAAAAAAATTGGGTTCGAGTCGGAAAATTCTAACCTGTATTGCCATGTCTAATTTATCATATGTCAAACTTAAATACTATTTTCCCCTCCATTTCAACTTGTATTGATGTTTCAAGAAAATAGACTACTTACTGTAATTAGTTTTGATCTCTGATCTGATATTTTCTTTCTTGACTTATAAGGTAAAACTAAAAGTATCCATCATGCATATTATAAAGGTTACATTGGAATTCACTAAGAAATGTGGTCTCCAATACTATGCAATCTATGCATTGGCAAGACCATCTTATACCCCAGTCAAAGCTTCACTATGTATTTACAAATGTGAATTAATGTATTTCAGGGGTTCCTACCTGTTGAAGCTTTGATTTTGGAAATTGAAGTTTGGGGATTAGGTGGGAAAGCAGCTAAGAAAGTGCAGAGTTCAAACAAGAAGAGAGAGCAGTGGCGGCTCTAGGAATTTTTTTTAGGGTGGTCAATAAGAAACTTAAATTAAAAAAAAATTTAATTTAAAAAAAAATTGAATATATCGAGTTATCCAAAAAAAAAACACACACACAAATACATAAAATTTTACAATTTCCTTCTATGAGTTTTCATATTTTGAAATCGTCTCATGATAGTTTATTATCAGGTTTCATTATCTATTGTCAATATAAGTATGACCATTTTATTTTGTTAAGTTTGTATAATATTTTTTTTTTTTATGCAATTGTGGTTATATATTTGTCATTTTTTTATAAAAATATTTTAAACTAAATGAAAAAACTTAACTCCACTAAATATTTGTCATTTTATGCAATAAGTTGTTGTTTGATTGTGAGATAAGCTAATATGTGACTAAAGTGTGCAAGATTTAAAACAAAGTGTGCAAAAATATTTTTAAAAGTATTAAATTAGTAAAGCAATATTTTATATATATATATATATATATTTTTTTTTTTTTTCAAGTCTGGGGGTTCATTTGAACCCCCTGAAATGTATGTGCAGCCGCCCCTGAGAGAGAGGAGCTTTTCACAGAGCAAAGACGAAAGGTAACCTGCCTAGATCAGATTAAGGCATCTTGTATGCTTTTGAATTTTGCATTTGAAAGTTACGTATAGATGACATAAATCTTATGCTTATTCGATCGTTAAGACTGTATAGATTTAAGATAGTATAAATGCCATGTTATACTTTTGCTGCTCAGGTGTATTAGTATTTAGAAAGTGTAAATTATGCAAATGACTCTTTGAGAGTCTTGTTAGGCTGGAACTGTGCTGTATTGTGCTTATATCAATCGGCCTTGTACAGCTAAATAGGATTTTAGGAAACAAATAGCTATTTTCATTTTGGAAGACCAAGGTAGCTCTGTGGTGCAGAGTAGAAACGGCTAACAATAACAACCAAGAAACCACGTAGTACTCTTTTGTAAACAAGGGTAGATAATATTGGCAAGTTGACACGGTTTTTGAACTCATGAATTCACCTTCAGCCTTTTATTACGAGAGAAAAAAAATGCCATTAAGATGGGCTCATTTGCATAGGGTGGTTCATGTCGCATAATCTAAATAGGACTCGAATTGGCCGTTTTAAATGTAGGTCTCGGTCCAGGCTTAAAGATCTGCTTAAGGCAAAGTGATATTTGAACTCTTATTCAGTATGACCATCAACTTGTATCAATTCTGAAGCAAGTTTCTTGTGTTTGAGGGGCAAAAAGAAACATATCTTTGGCATGAGAGACACCGAAAAATTATTTACCCTTCTAGGACAATCACACCACGTTAGCAATACTTAGTAGTTCTCTCATTGAATATTATTGTGTTATGAGTGAAAATTTATTCACTCTACTAGGAGGACCATATCAGTAATACCTAGTGATCTTTCTACTCGATAAAATTGTAACCATGTGTGACAATTTATTGAGCCAAATCCTAGTCACCATCCCAATTATAAGGATTTTTTATTTTTTATTTTTAAATGTATGATTGGATTAATGATTAGAATCTGACTCAACAAATTGTCACACATAGTACAATATTATTGAGTGGGAGGATTACTAAACATTATTGATATGGTCGAATAATTTCTTAAAACACACCAACTACAAAACTTATTCGTAAGAATTAATTTAGAACTTGAAAACCTACAACAATATAACACGTTCAAAGACACTATCACTACCATTTTTTCAACAACAATATAACACGTTCAAAGACACCATCACTACCATCAGGAACAACCGCCAAACAATAAAAACTTTTTTATACAGTAACAACTGTACTTTTCTATGTAGTGCTGGTGTACTAGAATTTTATCCCTTTTTGTAAAGAAATATTTTACTTTTATTATGCGAAAGTAGAAGGGATTAGGGAGTTAAAATAAAAACTTCCTCTCAACTCAACTAGAAAGAGATGCAAATTCCTTGCTTGGTTGATACTTGGGGGATGGCTATGCCAAAGTAGCGTATATGGAAGAGATTATATATTTTCGCTAAGATGTTAGAGCTCGCATTTTTCTTTCTTTCTTTCTTTTTGCTAAACCAACAAATTTTTTTTTTTAAATGAAAAATTGAGTGACTCACACTACAATAACAAGGCTTTAAATGGTTTTTTTTTAATTACAACAACTAAAAAAGCTATTTTATTACAAAAACCATTGATTGGGCCTGGACAACCACACAATCTCACTCACCCTCCACGCTCATCACCTTGGGAGAACCAGCTTAATATTGCAAGCCATCCCAAAGGCTAAGTATTGTTCCTTCGCTACCTTGTGTCAATATATAAATTCAAATTGGTGCATGAGAAATGCAGACTAGCTTTTCTTTGTTATCTAGTATAGGCATTTTTCAAGTAAGAACTTTTAATGTGCCCATACCGAGCCCTTATTATGCACATAACTCTTTCTTTTATGACCATAATAAAAGGATGAATCAAAGGAGCAAAAGACTTCCAAACATCCACAACTAATACAGTGAGGATTCAATTAAATCACAGTGATTCACCCGATGCATCCATGGTGAAGCAGGACAAACATGCTAGCAGCACAAACCAAAAGAATAGCTCAACATCATGTCTGACATGGCATTTTCTTTCCAAAAATGAAATGTTCTGTGAAGCAAAATCTGACTACCCACCATCCATAATGATCCCAAGCTATATGTATATCAGATAAGATACATTTACTGCTTCTTCTCTTCTGCTTTCCTCGGCTGCAAAAAGGGCACATTTGTAGCATTAGAAGATATAATTAATTATTAAAGTTCTTGCAAGCTGTGAGCAGAGACAGCATCCAGTCTCATGAATTACCAAATGTGAATTCTAACTTACCCTCAAACATAGCATGCGCTCAACAAGAAGAGAAAACAAAGGTCTACCCTATGCTATATACATATGCTGCAGATGCAATTCGCCACAGTACCACCAATCAGAATTCACATAGCCACACAACAAAGCAGAATATAGATCATGTTCTCTCCAACATAGAAGTATGCACTTTCTGCTTATTCAAAGGATTATGGTTTTGCCATTCAAGAAGCATCCAGCACAGCCCTTAGCCTTCAGTTAACAGTGATTCTAATTTCTAACATCCACAAAAGATAGCAACTTGTAGAGGATTACATAATTTCTATAATCATCAGAAGATATTTTCTAGATCAATAACTTTAACCGTTCATGCATCTTTATCTTCCTTAAATCTTCCTCTCACTGGGAAGTAGGGGACTAGTTTGAAGAAATCTGGTTCTTTGCTCTAAAAGCTGTATATCTTACAGTGAAACCTTTTGCTTTGGTTATGTACCCAATCTAGCGGAAGAACAAAATTCTAATTTTACAAATACAATTAGCTGTTGCTTGGTCAAAAACTTGGTATAGCTTATTTCTATCCCAGATTCTACCATCTTCAAGTATTAAAGTCCTTGACCAAATTCAATTCTGGAGGCATATCTCCTCGAGGCTTTGGAATGAACCCATTTAACAGAGTCATCCATGACCATAGGTCATCCCAAATACAGGTAGATGAGTTCGATCCCACTAATAAGCAACTTCCCTTCTTTAAAGTTTCTTTGCTACAAAATATTTTTCCACAGCCAATATAGCCAATTTTGGGTGAGGAAGCTTACATGAAGCTTTTTCCTCTAAGGTAGAATCAGTTTTCTATCTTATCTGAGTTTTGAACCAAATTCCAACTCAATTTTGTGATAAGGACTCTGTTGAAATCTTGCATTCTTCTTATGCACAAAACACCTTCTTTAGGCTTGCACAATGATGACTAGCTTTTAAGTGGCAAGCACTTCCCATTTGAATTCTCACCCCAAAAGAAAGATCTACAAGCTGCATCAATTTTAATTAGTACACACCATTTTTGGAATCTCAAGGGACGACATTGTGTAGATAGGAGTGGTTGTTGCCACAGACTTAATCGAAGTGAGATGACCAGCTTGTGAAAGTACTTTGGCCTTCCAGGTTTTTAGCATAAATTGATAATTAGAGAAAGGAAAGTGTTTCATTGTTGTAGCCGTGAATGAAATATTCTTCTTCTTAGTAGACTGGAAGGCTGACTATAGCAGAATGCACAAATGAGTCAACTTTTTGGTAGAGATAAAAATGGAGTTTGAGGGCAATAACTGATGGTAAAGGTTTTGTTGCATACAAGATTATGTGGCAGCAAAAAGAAAGCAACATGTGTCCAAGATTCACATGCAATGCACATAACTAGGGACACTTGTTCTTTTCCTTTTTGCTGCCACATAATTCCTGTATGCAACAATTGTTATATATAAGTATGTAGCAAAATCTTTCCCATAAATAATATTAGGGCCAACTCAATAGTAATTTGTTCAAAGGTGAGAAAATAGACTTGACATTTAATTTGTGGTAAACTCTGGGTTGTGTTCATTCTAAATTTTTTTCAAAATATATCTAGGTTGTGTACATTTTATATTAGTTGAATAATTATATGTGATGTGTAGACAAATTTTTGGTTGAACTTATGTAGTTGGTTTTTATTTATTTTTAGAATAATATGTGTGGGGGGAGAAAAACCCAACCCAACTTATTGGGCCCAAGGCCCTGAATGAGGAACACTTTTCGTCCGAGGAGGCGAGGCCTTCAGTCAGAGGCCCATGTCAAAGGGGAGTGCCTCGAGATGAGCACGTGTACTATCCGAGGAGATGTTCATATGTCCGAGTAGTCCGACATCCTCGGATCCGAAGAGATTCGACCCAACACGAGCATGGGAGGTTCAAGTGATCTGTTTGACAAGTGTCAAGAGGGAAAGGAACCTCGGACACACATGAAGCTAACGGGAACAGAGAAATATCAAGGAGGCATACTTCAACCACCACATTTAATGCACTGCACCTGCCTTCCTGGCCGCATTTATGTGGATAAGACCCCTGAACAGTGCTTTCTCAGTTACCGCCACTCACATAAGGCTAAAAGTGGGGTGATGGGACATGCACTCAAATGGGTGCCTGGATGATGAACAAGTGGACGGAGGAGATGTAGGAAGGCAGTGCTATATAAGGGAAGGGTGCCTCTGATAGTAGGGGATCGAAAAATAGGAGATAGAAAAGAATATATTTGATTCCTGTAGCTCCAAGAATTGGAATCCTAGATTATCAATGAAAAGCACCTCTTCGGACATGGCACTCATATCAGTCCGAGAACACATTAATCCAAACCCTCCCATTGGTGTTGCCGTTTAATACTGTTATTTTCATTATTAGCCTAGTTCTTTCACCCACTCTCTACAAAATTTATTGTTTTGGGCTCGGTGAGCTCCGAATCCATACTTCCTTGGGCACGGGCCGCAAAAACTGACCCTACAATATGTATAAAAATTTCTTATAGAGATAGCAATTTTTAGAATACTCTATTCTTCCTATTTGATTTTTTTCTCTCTTCATGATTAGGAAAAAAATGAACATTCTAGGTTCTTCATTTTCTTCCCAAAAAAATTAATTTATTTTATTAAAAATATCAAAAGTTTAAAATTTTATTTTTATTATTTTTTCTGATGTGGCTTTTTTTATTATTAAAATATTGACATGACATTTTTTAGATACCAAATAATTTTTTAATATTATAATAACAGTCACGTCAGCTTCATGCATGTCGTGGTGCATTCCGTTTACCATGTAGGCTATTTCTATTAGAGAGATAACGGGAGGGACCAAGACGTTTTGAAGATTAAAGTGGAAAAATGAAAAAGTAAAGGCCAAAATGAAAATCTAGTGCAATGTAGAGACAAAAAATGCATTTATGCGTCATCCTTTTGGTGTATGTGTGTTTCCCTGCAAACATAACACCCAAAAGGTATGGAAGATTACAAATTTATCTCTTTGGATTTCTCCTCCCTAGGTTCAATGGTGATGGGTTAGGTCCCTTTGTAGGTTTGGGTTGCTAATAGCCTCCCAATCTAAGTTTTTATTATTATTTGAGACCACTAGGTTCTTTGTTGGTTGGACCCCTTATGATGTGATCCCTTTCTGTTCTACCATGTTATTGTTAGGCTCTTTTGTTTGAAACATGACTTAAGCTAATTTTCCCAAATTTTAAGGTCCGTTTGGATAAAACTTATTTTGCTGAAACTGAAAACTAAGAACACTGTAGCAAAATAATTTTTAAATGTGTAAATAGTGCTGTGGGGCCCATTTTTAATGAAAAAGTTGATGAAAAGTGAAGTTTGTGGGACCCGTGAATAGTCCACGTTTGGATAGAACTTATTTTGTTGAAATTGAAAACTAAAAACTGAAAACACTATAGCAAAATAATTTTTAAATGTGTGAATAGTGTTGTGGGGCTCATTTTTAATGAAAAAATTGCTGAAAAGTGAAGTTTGTGGGACCCGTGAACAGTGCACGAGTGCACTTTCACGGAAGAAAAGTTAAAACATGTGGCTGAAAAAAAAAAAAAAAAAAAAAAAAAAGGGAAGGAAATATGGACGTGGACTCAGAATAAGTGTATCCCAATGGATACTTAGTGTCTCATGGTTTTGGGTTTTATTGATTTAGGCCTTTGAGGCATAAGAAAAATGTTTTTTTGACTACGACATGATCTGGGCTGATATTTCCAAGTTCTTTTGACCCCTAACTTGGTTTTTAAGGTTTGGACCTTTTGAGGCCCAAGAAAAATGTTCACTTGACAACAGCATGACCTAGGCTTTATATTTAGGAATTTTGAGACCCAATTTAAAACAACAATAATAATTGATGCTTCACAGAATCAGTAGGCTGAACACTCTGGCTTTGATGGGCTGATAGTTGTAGCGAAGGCTTGCAAGAATGAACACGCTATCAAAGGAGACCAAGGTGGACCGGCCAAATACCCTCTGATGGCTAAGTTAGTTTCTCACAAGAATGGAGTTCCAACTTTTTAGGAGTAAAATATCAGAATGTACTTACCTTCATTTGATTCATACCGGACCTTATATAGAGAATCTTAGAGCGGTTATTGGTTTAGTAACTTCCCCCAGATTTGTGGAAATCAGGGATTCCAGACATAACTTCATCAACGGCTATAGAAGTTGCAACCGCTAGTGGAAGTTAAGTACTTAGGAGAAATTGGTGGCGATGGACACAGGTTGATTAACCGTTCCAAGACTTTGTGGTTCGAATCCTCTACACACGTGAGGTAATTTATACTTGAGGATTTCCCAAGTGTTATGTACTCATTCATGTGCTTTGCCCATGGACGACTCTTTGTTCATAGACTGATGCAGTGTTGTCGTCCATGTGCTTTGCACATGGACGACTCAATCATCTAGACGGTCTGTGGTCATTTGGGTGACTGATGCTCATGGACGATTCCTCTGGACGAACAAGAGATGGTAATTTTTGCTATTTCATCAATAATAATAATAACAAATAAGGCATGAACAGGAATCCATTCCATAGGGATTTGCTTAGTTTAAATTATGAGATAAAGTAAATTACACATCGGTCATCAATCACACATTACAAACCCAATGGTTAGTGGTTAGACTAATTTCTCCAAGTTTAATTGGAACATTGCTTGGGTTTTATGTTTGGGCCTTTTGAGGCACGAGTTAAAATAATATTATTATAATAACAAATAAGGTCTAAACATGAGCCGTTAGGGATTTCCTTAGTTTAAATTAGGGGATAAAATCAACACATAGATGACACCTAAGAAACCCAATGATTGGTAGCAACTTCCTAAAATGAATAAAAATCCATATGCACCACCATAGAATCACACACAATTCCAAAAAAAAAAAAAAAAATCATGCTCACATCACTTAGGCTTCAGAAATCGAATGTGGCCAAAATCTAGGTTCGAAAATTAGGTATTATTTAATTGTTAATTGCTTCAAACCCATGTTTGTCTCATACCTCATTCTCTTTGTTTTTTTTTTTTTTTTCTCTACTTTTTTTTTAGTAAATACTACTTGTAGGGACACGATTTAGTACCTAGACCCAAAAGGGGATAGGGAATAGGCCCAAAGAGCCCAACACAATGAATTTATAGAGAATGGGTTGGAAATCTAGGTTCTAATGAGTTTGGATAACAATCACAGTGGGCTAAGATGACAATATAGTAAAGATGAAGCAATTCTATATAAGGAAAATCGTCCTCGGACCCAATCCGAGGAGGCTAATTCTTCTATTTATCTCCCTTAGGGACAAAATACAAATATTGTTCTTTAGTCTTCAATATTTTTCTCTCCTTTTTCTTTCAATCCCCATCCTTTGGGTCCTTTCTCCATTTTATACCATCTTCCCCCTATGTTTTTACCCTCCACGTGTATATCTGCAAGTATTTATCCTTGTCCCATCAGCACCTTCCTGAAGTCTTTGGGAATAGCTGTAAGGCTAAAAACTGTTGTTCATATATCACTTCCTCATTAATGCGACCAAAGAGTTAGCTACAAAACATTCAATGCGGTGGTAGCAGTTTTCTCTTAGATATTTCATAACTTTCATTTGTCTTATGCTCTCACGATATATATATCCTTACCAATAGAATCTCCTGGAACATTGCTTCTGGGGGGCAAACCACACCTTCTGACCTCTGACATACATAGCCAAGGAGGCATCTCTCCTCGGCCCCCTCCTCGGACCATTGTAACTAAACCCTGTTCTCTGTTCATCAACGCTGATCTCTATAACAATGTCTACCTCGTCCTCAGACAATTGGGCATCCTCGGACCGGGCCCCCGACCTAGTATACACTATTAGGCCTATCCTCCCTACAATATTTATTAGAACACATATGAAAATAATAATAATGTTTTAAATCGAGTTTATAATACATTATATAACCAGAGTACAACTACAAAAAGGCAGGTCCTTTTGTCTTTGTAGACTGGAGTATTTTTTTCTCTACTTTATGTATAATTATGTATAATCTAATTGGTAATTGTTATTGTTATTATTATTGTTATTGGTATTGTTGTTGTTGTTTTATTATTATTTTTGTAGTATAACTTAATTTGTGTTTGTTAAATATTATTCTTATATCGCCTAAACTTTCAAAGCCCAAAATTTAGAGAAAATAGCTCACCTATTGTCTCCATGCATTCTATGTTATATATCGCAGAACTTTCCCAACCCGACCTTAATTGAAGATTTTCTTCATTTTTCTCACTTAATTTTGTATGTATTAATTATTTCATTTATAAAGGTAAGTTTTTATAAATGTTTTACCTTTATCTATATGTTATGTTAGTTTCATATGATTGTTTTATAGGTCTCGTATCTATCATGTCACCTGGTTAATATTAATACTATGTTAAAAAAAAAAAAAAAAAAAAAAAAAAACTCTTTATATATAATAATAGGTAAAGCAGAGAGAAAATTCAATTAAATTTCAAATTGAAATTCAATTAGATTCTAATTTAAGTAACAATAAAGTCTTAACTTTTTTTTTTTTTGGGTAGAAATATATCAATTCAGCTGGATTTTCAAGGGAGGTAGAATATTCCATAAGTATTTTAATAGCATTGATTGGAGCTATTTTTAGCATGTTTGGGACTCTGAAAGATATCAAGGAAGAAACTCTTGGTTTTATCCTTTTCTACTCTTACAGTTGTAATATTTGCTTATCTTGGGTCTCAAAGACAAAGTATGAATCAAAAAATGGCCCATACTACAAAAGCTATCTTTGCTGAAATATACTTATTAATATTCCCGTCTTCAATTGGTATCCTTCCCTAGATAATTGCAAATGAAATGGGATATGAAGTGCGGTGTGTGCTAGTTGGCTATAGAAGAACATAAGGTCTTTTTTTAAAAAAAATTCATAATTCCATATTTATTGTGGCTAATATTGAGTATTAGACAATCATAGGTCAATTACAATTTTTTTTGCGCTAAATATAGGTGAATTAAATTATACCTATAAGGGAGAACTCGATGTATAAGAGAAATTTACTAGGCGAATCTTATGCGTCAAAGGGCAGAATATACATATTTGCCATTGCATTGGTGTTTAATTGGTGCCTGCTCCTAATATAAAGTCTCTATTTCTCAAATTTCATGATATATTTTATCATTATATATATAAAAAAATCATGTATTGATATATTTTATTGTTATTTTTATTAAAATAAAATTTATTATTTATTGTTATTGTTACTGTTATTGTTATTGTTGTAATTACAAATAAGCTCATAATAATAAAAAACCTTTTTGTGATGTTTGAATAAACTATGCTTTCAAATCTTACCCTATTAGTTTTAAACCAGTTTTAATATCTTTCTTTGACACGCACGAAAAAAAAAGTATAAATTTTAGGTTAAGAAAATAGTTACGTTACTTAGTCTCAATATGCTATTTAATGCAGTACTTTTTATTTTCTTTTAATGATTAATGTCATCCTGGTTACATGCTTGTGCTTGGTAAGAGCATTCCCATCAGTACATGGAAACTCATGTATAATAGAAAAAACTACAATTTTTACACATTTTATATCAAAATTGCTCCACATCAGTGCTTCCAAAGTCTGGTATAATCATCTATATTTATCCATGAGCTACAGTAACCGTGTATATATACACGGTTACTGTAGCTCATGTATTTATTATTTTATTAATATAAATTCGCACCAATTTACTGACAAATTCTAATGACTTATGATCAGGACTAAAAGGTCAGTTGAATTACTTTTTAAGTATAGTTTTATTTTTACTCAATTTATTTTTTAAGCAAAATTCGTCAAGATAAAGACAAATTAACCCAAACACATTAGAAATGAGTTTGGGACTTTCTCTCTTTCTCAAATTATCCTAAATAAATAATAAATAACATAAAAAACTTAGTAGTTTCTTCCACCTTATTTCATCATCAACAATGGCAAAAACTCACTATTAATGTGATAATGACTAATTAAAAATCACATAAAAGTTTAAATTAAATTTAATTAAATGTACTACTTTTATATATTGAGAACTTCTTTTTAAGATTGTGGGGGTCAAAAACACAAATCAACAAGAACATGGCTTGCTTTCTTGATGTGCACAACTAATTTGTTATCAGAAAGGGATATAATTCCACAATGGGAAGATTAGACAGATAATTGAAGGCAAAGAAGGAATAAATAAAAACTTTGATTGATGGAAAATCGGTTTTCTAAGGTACAAACAAAGATTCTAAGGAAGAAAACAAGTTTTTTTCTCTCACTATTCTTTTTCTCTTGTTCTTCCTCCTCAATTTTTTCTGGATCCTCTTTCCTGTGGGCCTTCTCCTCCTTTTATCATCCCTCGCCCTTACCTTTTCCAGCTTTGTTCTTCTTTGTTGGATTTAGAGGATACTTGTCCCATCAAATACCTTTCCTACCATTTCTTAATCATGAAAGTAGACTTTTGGAGGTGTATTAACTGTTCAAGCTAGTCATTCAGCATTTAATGAGGCTAACATTAGGTATGAATAACTCATTAATGTGGAGGTGACTATTACATTGGGTTCTGTGTCGTCTTCCTTGCATTCCTTAGGGATGGGAAACGGGATGGAGTCCTTAGTGAATGGTTTGCGCTCCTCAACTAGGTTACTACACCTCGAGATAAGCCTGTTTCTCGAATTACCTTGGTAGCTAATCCATATGGCCCTGTTTTCTCTAAGACTTGGGTCATTCTATATTTGCATCTGGATCGAGTCTTTACCTCGAGAATATCTCTTCAGTTCAAGGTCCATGGGGCAGCTTCGGTTCAAGCCCCCCAACCCCTACAAAGATAATTACAATATGTTGCAAATCCCGCAACTTGAACTCCTTTTCCTCCATAAACCTCCAAAGAACTTTATGCAGAGGAAAATGTCATTTATTACTGTTATGAGCTCTTGTCTTATTGAGAATTAAATAATTGTAGTAATTTTATAAAATTATTCATTTAATTTTGTGAAACAAGTAAAAAATGTTGTCTAAAACTAAATGACTTATTAAACAATCATTTATGACATTATCCAAGTCTTTACAAAAAAAAAAAAAATTTAATAGTATTTTCAATTTTAAAATTATATTAAATTACAAATTACTTCCTTTAAATCTCTTAAATATATATATATATATATATATATATATATATATATATTTTCATTTCAATTCATTAATTTACTTATGTCTTAAATACAATCCTCTTACTTCATACTTTTTTAGACACAAATGCACATATAAAATTGCTTGTTTAGCAATTATTAGCTTTTATGTACAATTTTTTAAAACCTCACTTTTTCTTACTTTTTCAAAGTACAAGTATATTTTAGCATATATAACAAAAGCCTTTTGCATTGGATACAACATTTATTGTTCATGATGCATATTTCAATATCATATTCATGCATTCTTCATTTTGTGGCTACAACTTTCACAGAAAATTATCTATTCTATTTTAGAAACCTATATGTTTGGAATGCAGCATCACGTGGTTTGAAAATAATCTTATTGTTTTCTTTTCTGAACTTCATTTCAAATGGGTGATGATAAAATTGTTAAGTTGACTAGGATATCTTACTTCATACTTTTTCAGACACAAATGCATGTGTAGAATTGCTTGATTAGCCGTTATTTTCTATGACTTTGTAGGCCATCTCTTCATGGGAGAGGCTTAAATAGATTCTGGTCTAATATTGGAGGATACAAAGGTCCATTGCTAATGTTGGTGTCTGCAAGTAAAGAAGATGCTCATGGGGGTAGCACCAATGTTAAAAAATGGATCATTGGTGCACTTACAGAGAATGGTTTTGAAAATAAGGATCTGTCCTATGGAAGCTCAGTAAGTCTATATGCTATACGTCCTGTCTTCCATGTGTTTCTGTCTGCTGGTACATAACATAGGTCCATTTCCTTTCTAGTATTTTGCTAGAAAAATTGAGCAAGTCCAGTGACCTATGTAATCATTGACAGGGAAAGAAAAGAACTTTGAGTATAGCCACTTGCATCCTACTGGTAAAGTATATGAACGACAACATAAGCCTGTCGGAATTGCATTTGGAGGAACTATGGGAAATGAGAGAGTCTTTGTCAATGAAGATTTTGCTAGCTAGAGTTACTATTCGCCATCATGCCACTGACAAAACTTACCAACCTGGTTCCCTCTTCCCAGATCAGGTACAATTGTAAGGTTTGAAAGTTTTGAGGCCAATATTTCAATGGATTCAAATGCTGGTTTTTATGTTATTACAGAGAAAGCTCTGGATCTAAAATTGTTTTGTCTGTTATTTCTCACATTTTAATATAATAAAATAAATAAATAAATATATATATATATATATATATATATATATGAAGAATTGTTTTAGTTTTTCATACGTCATTTACGTTATTTATCCCAGACAAGGCAAAACGGGTGGGTCAGGTCGGGTCAGTCGGGTTTTAATGGTTGTCTTGACAGACTTGTATAACGTGTTGTCTTGTCTCATGTCAAGCACTGAAATTTAGCTCTTATTGATTGTGATGAAGCTCAAATAGTCATTCTCTCATGTCATGTCTTGACAACAGTTTTAATTATTTATAATTTTATATCTATAATATATTGATTATTAGTTTTGGTACTTTGTGTTTTATGCATCTAGTATCAGGATGTAATTTAAATATTTTTTTAGTGAATTTTTTTTAACGGGTCGAGTCATGGATTATCTGGGTCAGGTCGGGTTGACCCCCAAAAAAATCGAGTCGGATCACGGGTCAACCCATTTTTTCTTCAGGTAAAAAAAATTGGGTTCAAGTCAGGTATTTTTCGGGTTGGGTCAGAAAATTCTGACCTGTATTGCATGTCTAATTTACCCTATGTCTGACTTAAATACTATTTTCCCTTCCATTTCAACTTATATTGATGTTTCAAGAAAATAGACTACTTAATGTAATTAGTTTTGATCACTGATTTGATATTTTCTTTCTTGACTTATAAGATAAAACTAAGTGCCGGTTTGGATAGAAATGAAAGTGGCGTCTGCGGCTACGTTTTACATTGTTGCGCGTTTCAGTCTTTTTCTTTCTTTCTTTCTTTCTCAGCTGTGCCGTAATTGTTGACTTTGGTACCAAACTTATTGCACACCTCAGCAACTTGTCAGCACTTTAATCAACTTTTCAACATTTAAAAATTATTTTAATCAACTTTTCAGTACCTTTTACACAATTTTTTAGCAACTTTTCAGTCATGGGACCTACAAATCTCATTTTTTTAACAATTTTTTTATTAAAAATTGGTCTCACGGTACTATTCATACATTTAAAAATTATTTTACTACAGTGTTTTCAATTTTTAGTTGTATCCAAACGCACCTAAAAGTATCCATCATGCATATTATAAAGGTTACATTGGAATTCACTAAGAAATGTGGTCTCCAATACTATGCAATCTATGCATTGGCAAGACCATCTTATACCCCAGTCAAAGCTTCACTATGTATTTACAAATGTGAATTAATGTATTTCAGGGGTTCCTACCTGTTGAAGCTTTGATTTCGGAAATTGAAGTTTGGGGATTAGGTGGGAAAGCAGCTAAGGAAGTGCAGAGTTCACACAAGAAGAGAGAGGAGCTTTTCACAGAGCAAAGACGAAAGGTAACCTGCCTAGATCAGATTAAGGCATCTTGTATGCTTTGAATTTTGCATTTGAAATTTACTTATAGATGACATAAATCTTATGTTTTATTCGCTCCTCTTGCAGGTTGACTTGAAAACATTTGGAAGTTGGGCCGAAAAGATGATGATGGACATGATCTCTGATCCCAGCGCAGTTCAGCGAGAGGATCGTTAAGACTGTATAGATTTAAGATAGTATAAATGCCATATTATACTTTTGCTGCTCAGGTGTATTAGTATTTAGAAAGCGCAAATTATGCAGATGACTGAGAGTCTTGTTAGGCTGGGAAGTTGCTGTAAAGAAAACTAGAGAAGCGTAAAAGTGACCAAACATTTGAAGCTTTTCTACATACTGCAACTGTGCTGTATTGTGCTTATCTCAATCGGCCTTGTACAGCTAAATAGAATTTTAGGAAACAAATAGCTATTATTTATAATGTTGGAAGACCAAGGTAGCTCCGTGGTACAAAGTAGAAACGGCTAACAATAACAACCAAGAAACCACGTAGTACTCTTTGTAAACGAGGGTAGATAATATTGGCAAGTTCACACGGTTTTTGAACTCATGAATTCACCTTCAGCCTTTTGTTACGAGAGAAAAAAAAATGCCATTAAGATGGGCTCATTTGCATAGAGTGGTTCATGTCGCATAATCTAAATAGGACTCGAATTGGCCGTGTTAAATGTAGGTCTCAGTCCAAGCTTAAAGATCTGCTTAAGGCAAAGTGATATTTGGACTCTTATTCAGTATGGCCATCAACTTGTATCAATTCTAAAGTAAGTTTCTTGTATTTGAGGGGCAAAAAGAAACATTTTTGGCATGAGAGACACCGAGAAATTATTCACCCTTCTAGGACAATCACCACGTTAGCAATACTTAGTAGTTCTTTCACTCAATTCTATTGTGTCATGAGTGACAATTTATTCACTCTACTAAAAGGACCACATCAGCAATACCTAGTGATCTTTCCACTCAATAAAATTGTGACTATGACAATTTATTGACTCAAATCCTAGTCACCATCCCAAGTATAAGGATTTTTTATTTTTTTTGAAAATATATGATTGGGTTAATGATTAGGATCTGACTCAACAAATTGTCACACATAGCACAATATTGTTGAGTAGGAGGATTACTAAACATTATTGATACGTTCGAATAATTTCTCAAAACTCACCAGCTACAAAACTTATTCGTAAGAATTAATTTAGAACTTGAAAACCAACAACAATATAACACGTTCAAAGACACTATCACTACCATCAAGAACAACCGCCAAACAATAAGAACTTTTCTATACAGTAACAACTGTACTTTTCTATATAGTGCTGGTGTACTAGAATTTTATCCCTTTTTGTAAAGAAATATTTTACTTTTATTATGCGAAAGTAGAAGGGATTAGGGAGTTAAAATAAAAACTTCCTCTCAACTCAACAGGAAAGGGATGCAAATTCCTTGCTTGGTTGATACTTGGGGGATGGCTATGCCAAAGTAGCGTATATGGAAGAAATTATATATTTTCGCAAAGATGTTAGAGCTCTCATTTTTCTTTCTTTCTTTCTTTCTTTTTGCTAAAACCAACAATTTTATTTATTTTTTAAATGAAAAATTGAGTGACTCACATTACAATAACAAGGCTTTAAATAGTTTTTTTTTTTTTTTTTTTACAACAACTAAAAAAGCTATTTTATTACAAAAACCATTGATTGGGCCTGGACAACCACACAATCTCACTCACCCTCCGCGCTCATCACCTTGGGAGAACCAGCTTAATATTGCAAGCCATCCCAAAGGCAAAGTATTGGTCCTTCTCTACCTTGTGTCAATATATAAATTCAAACTGGTGCATGCGAAATGCAGACTAGCTTTTCTTTGTTATCTAGTATAGGCATTTTTCAAGTAAGAACTTTTAATGTGCCCATACCGAGCCCTTATTATGCATATAACTCTTTCTTTTATGACCATAATAAAAGGATGAATCAAAGGAGCAAAAGACTTCCAAACATCCACAACTCATACAGCGAGCACTCAATTAAATCACAGTGATTCACCCGATGCATCCATGGTGAAGCAGAACAAACATGCTAGCAGCACAAACCAAAAGAATGGTTCAACATCATGTCTGACATGGCATTTTCTTTCCAAAAATGAAATGTTCTGAGAAGCAAAATCTGACTACCCACCATCCATAATGATCCCAAGCTATATGTATATCAGATAAGATACATTTACTGCTTCTTCTCTTCTGCTTTCCTCGGCTGCAAAAAGGGCACATTTGTAGCATTAGAAGATATAATTAATTATTAAAGTTCTTGCAAGCCGTGAGCAGAAACAGCATCCAGTCTCATGAATTACCAAATGTGAATTCTAACTTACCCACAAACATAGCATGCACACAACAACAAGAGAAAACAAAGGTCTACCCTATGCTATATACATATGCTGCAGATGCAATTCTCGCCAAAGTACCACCAATCAGAATTCACATAGCCACACAACAAAGCAGAATATAGACCAAGTTATCTCCAACATAGAAGCATGCACTTTCTGCTTATTCAAAGGATTATGGTTTTGCCATTCAAGAAGCATCCAGCACAGACCTTAGCCTTCAGTTAACAGTGATTCTAATTTCTAACATCCACAAAAGATAGCAACTTGTAGAGGATTACATAATTTCTATAATCATCAGAAGATATTGTAGAGGATTACATACTTTCTACAATCATCAGAAGATATGATAAATGAGAAGATTGCAATCATTTGATGTGAGAGATTTTTCTTCATCCAGAGGCAGAACATAATTATAATTGACATTAAATTCAAACACAACTCCTTCCCCTTTTTCCAACTCCTTCCTTCCTCTTTAACCTAGATAGAAGTTTACCCAGGATACAGACAGGAAAAGACATGCAATGCACAGACTAAACCTCTCACAGAATACGATATTTAAAAAACACAGCACCGACTATTTGTAGGATACTTAGAGTTGAATGGCATAACAAACATGTGAGTACATGATGACCATCGACAACAGTTTTGGACATTTACCAGAAGAATACATAAGCAGAGCAATGACGGTATTATGCATTTTTGACACCACAACCCATACATGGTTGTTATTCGCCTAATCCATTTTACTAACTACTGTCCTCTTGCATTCAAACAAACACTACACATAAAAACATACATATTTGACAACATAAATTTAAAATGATACGCATATCTAACCAAGCCCTCAAGCCTTGATTTTGGGAGTTGGCCATGTCCAACACCCTATGATCATCTCTATACCAACAATTTTTGAGAAATTATATAAAAAGGAGGATTCAACTTGGCTCTGAAAAGAACAAATTCTAACAGTTGAATGCGAAACCCATCAGGGTTAAGGTGTAGTTCATGAGAGCCACAATTCATCCATTAAAATGCTAGAGTTCTACTTAGTGGATTGATGCGGTACACACCCCACCACGTGTAAATACTTCAGGTGGTTTCTGTTGCCATGATTTAAGGATGGATGACATTTAGCTGGGACTTTTAGGGCATCAAGAGTCCAACCCATCATTTGACAAAATGCCTGAGCCAAACTGAATGTAGGGGGGTGGGGGCCTTGGGCTTGGACCCAAGGATTTGAGGTAGGTGTATATCATCCACCATTAGATGAAAGAAACTTATATTTTCTTGTTATCTGAATAACGATAACAGACTTTGAAAGATTATTCTGATATGAATAAATCTTAGTATTAGTTACATCTGCCTAGAAAGATTATCAGCAGGTTAATTGAAAGTCTTCAATTCTATAGTTTGATTGATCCAATAGTACTGTTCTTAATCATTACTGAATGACGTAAAGGAAACAAATGTGACCCATGGGCATTTAGAGGTTTATTTAAACAAACTAATATGCACATTTTCCCTCTTAAGAGAAAAAGTAGTTGCTTTTTCCCATGTAAAAGCAGGGATCAGTCCCTGGCCATTGTACAACCGCCTAGAAATTTTATTTTGAAGATTAATTGGAACTTTTGAAAGTCAATGCTTGACCACTCCCTTATAATCTTTATTGCTATTGGACAGTATAAGGAAATAATGGGCAATCAAGAGATAAGGGGAAATATTAGGTGTGAATTCCCAACAAATTTTTTATATCAGTGAAAAAATAAATAAAAAGATAGAAATCCCATTTAAAGATGCCAGGAAGTCCTTGGCCATTTAAATCATTTTCTTCATAGAAGCCCATAAAGTAATAAGCTAAAAATTAAGCAAGCATCTCAACACAGCTATAGAATTAAATGGAAAACCAAACATTAAACACTTACTAGCTCTCTTTACTGATAAAACCTTATCTTGATGTAACTAATAATAACTTTTCTTATTGTACTTTATAGCAACTTAGTAGTATTTTACTGTATGGCACAATTCTACCAATCAAGCAATAGGTACCAGATACTCTGAAAGTTACATATGCAGCCAATGATATTTTCCCTAAGTGTTGTAATGTGCTAATCATTACATTTTACTTATATGCTTAGGTTTCTTGGTTTTTGGTTTCTTATGGCTGTTTGATCACAATCCACACACATGTTAGTTGCAATTTTCAATTCTAATCCTCTGCCACAGTGGGTAGAACCCTATGATCCTTGCCTCATTTTATCAGCTTAGTTGCACACTTTCACAATGCTCTATATTGCTTACTTTTGACTATCTAGAAAAGGAAAGAAAACAATTTTGTGTTCAAGGAGAATACACCAAAAAGAACAACAAAAAAAAAGGACCTCTATTACATAAAAATCTGTGCGCTTCTCATTCAAACTCGCACAATTTATTTCAGGGACACAGAGTATATTTCCATTATTATAGTTGTTTAGAAAACTAGCCCCCATATAGATTTGATTCATTTTATCTTTTGACTATTTTTTTGTAGAGACCTATAGTAGCTCAACTAGTGGGGAGTTCAGAAAGTGAGTTCGAAAATTCCTAGAAATCTCATGGTTACTAGGACCACTATGATTTTGGAACCTCCCCATTTATCACTACTCAACTGATATGCCAATACATCCTAATACTCAAGCAATGACTTCTTCATCAAATTGTAACATGAACTCAGGTCAGACAGGACCAGTTCATGCAATGGTTAATGATATGTTAATTTTAAGTAAACAAGATTAACCTGCATCCTATCAATAATACTAATGTTGTACTCTCCAAAACATTTGGGATCACGCATTTTTATTGCCTTCTTATTAGAATGATGAAACTGCTACAATTTCGTAATCACTTAGAGCTTTTTTATTAATGTATTTTAGTCTACCACACGAGTTTGTGATTATTTAACAAATAAAATTAATGCACACAAACTATTCGACGAAATGCCTCAACCAAAACCCACATCAAAAACCCAGAAACGAAACACAACCCATTAATCGGAAAACACAATTACGCACGCACCTTGGTGCCAGGCGCGTGCTGGCGGACCTCCTCTTGGGGGATAAAAACAGGCCAAGCCTCACCAGCTTCACGGAACATTTGCTCGGTCTCGAGGAACTGACCCTTATCGAGAATCATAGTCCTTATGGTCTGGGCCGGTGTGGATGTGGCGTCGTAAACCTCTTCGACTCCGTTGACGAAAGTGACGGTGATTTGGGGAGGGTGGTCGTCGGTTCGGCGTTTGACTTGGATTTGACAAGCAGGGTTGGACTCTTTGGCCTTGGGAGCGTTGCACTGTGCCAAGAATTCCATGCACGAGGCTGTGCGTGGGTCCAAGGCATTGAACTCGATCCGAACCCTTGATAGGAACTTCAGCATTCTTACTCAACACTCACACTCACACTCTCCCCTGCGAAAGATTTCTTGAAAGTAAAGATTCTTAGCGAAAGTAATTTCTGTAGGGTGTAGTTAGCGTTTCAGGGAAACGGAGAGGATCCAAATCCTACAAAAAGAGAGGCACAAAAAACAGCCAGGAAATTCACAAAAGGGTTCTCAAGAATCCCAACAACTCAGATTTTTGAAAATAAAAAATTCATCTGCCTCACCCTAAAAAGCCAAGTGTATATCAACAGCCAACAACCAGCAAACATAAATCTAGCCATAGGCTGAATGTTTTCTTTAACAGTTCATCATCAAAATACAATTATGTGCATTTCATTCCAACAAAGGAAAATTTACACCTTGGGTGTGGTATCATCATCAAAACATATATCTAGATTTTTCATCCTAGTCTCAAGAAACTTGGGTGTGGTATCAAAACAACCCAAAAATCTCATACCTTTTGGAACGGATTCAGATCAAAACAAACCCTGCAAAGCTTAAACACCCACCAACTGTTTTGTTTTCAAACAATCCCAAAGCTCAAAACGCAAAAAAAAAAAAAAAATTGCAGTATACTAATTTATTTTCCTTAGTTTTCCAAGCAACCAAACAGAGCTTATAAAGAAGAAATAAGATTGAGAAAATTTACCGAGCAGTGGGTTCGGTGATGTTAGGCTGGTCGAAGAAACAACGTTGGTGATTGTGGCAGTGGCGACGGCAAGGTTGAGAGAGACGGCGATGGAGAAGAGAAGAGAGATTGAGAGAGAGCGAAAACTTAGATGGTGTACGTTGTAATTTAGCTTAATATATATATATATTTTAAAAGAAGGACTAAAGCAAAACGACAGCGTTCACAGGGTTCTAATCCTCGCACTATATAAACCGAACTTCTTCAGCTACCTGCTTTTTATAGGTTACATTTTCAAAGCAATTTGGCGCGGGAGAAAATTTCAATTCACATTCGCAGTCAAATTCTTTAGAACAAAATGGATGACCACGATTTGGAATTGGAGAAAACTCGGTTGATAAGCTTGGCTCTTGATTTTGGGTTCGATGAAGAATCAGCAAAGAAGTGCTTGGATCGTATGGTTCAACTCTATGGTATATACCCATTTCTACACCCAAAAAAACCCCCCACAAACTTTAAAACCCCATTCTCCAAAAATGTTTGTACTTTATGTGATTTTGTGTGTGTATGTGTTAGTGGCCTCAAATTACGAAATGGGTTTTGGGTTTTTATTTATTTTTTGTTTGTTTTTGGTTTTGTTCTTTTTTACAAACATAAATGTGTGTACTTTAAGTGATTTTATGGGTGTATGTGTTAGTGACTAGAAATTATGAACTGGGTTTTGGGTTTTGGGTTTTTAATTTTAAAATTTTTTTTTTTGGTTTTGTTTTTGTTATGTTAATTTTTTTTGGGCATTTGTAATAGTGGGTGTTTGTGTTAGAATAGTGGGACAAACCTTAGTTTATTATGCTATAAAAGTAGGTGTCTTTGAGCTCAAAGCCTGTCTCAACTCTACCTCACATTTAAAATTTTTTTAAAATTTATGTGCGAAGTTTGAGCCCACAAGTGACGAGAGGTGTTGCAGTAATGGTTAAATGATGTAATTTCACTATTTCTTAATAGCTTAAACTTTTGAGACAAGTGGTAGTTTACTGGTTTTTGTTAAAAAAATGATATTATTTTGGGAATAGGATGGAATGGGTGGCAATTGAAATGGGTTTGTTGGGTTTGTGTGTTTGTTATTGCAGTGTGTTGCAAAGTAATTATGGCACTTAGAATGAAGAAATTTGTATTTGGATTTTTGTGTTGTTGTATGGTGGTGTTTTGAGCTGTTTTACTGAAATGTGATTGTATTTGAGATTGTAATTGGATTGAATTTATGCATGCAAGGAGTTCTGTGTGTGTGTGTGTGTGATGTGGGTAGTATTGAGTTTTGGAGACAGTATCCATGTTTGACAGTATGTGTATTGTACAAACTAAATTCTTATTTTATTTGGTTGTGATCGGTGCAGTTGGTTGTTTGGTCCTCTATTCAGCTGTAGGTATTGATGTTTTCGTAATCATTTACCTTTTCATTTAATGCTAAATGTTGTTTAGGTGAAGATGGCCGTGATTTTATCACTGTGGAGCACTGTGGTGATGATTTCCTTGCAGCCTTAGCTGAATCGATGCAAGACACTGAGGAATGGGACGATTTACAAGCCATTGAGTCAGAAGCTTGTGGAACTTTGAATAACTTGTTTGACAAAGATGTTCTCAATAGTCATGAAGTGGATAATGACGGCAATGGAAGAAACTACATCAATGTTATAGATGATTCACCTGAAAAACATCCAAATTTTATGGAGTTGGATTCCTCTAGTGACAGTGAAGACTTAGACTTTGGAATTCGAAAGGAAAAAAATGTCAAATCTACCCCTTCTTTTACTGATTGGAGCAGTCCTGTTCTCAACAAAGGTTCAAGTAAAACTTCTTCAAAATCTGTGGTATGTATTTTAGCCCCAAAGGTTTTATTCTCATCTTATTTCCACTGCAGCTGTGAAGCCTGCTAATTGTTGTGCATATGCTGCACTTGCCTCTTAATCTCCTGGTAGTTATCTTCAGTAGTTATAGTTTTAGCAATTGTCTATTTCTGCAAATTATTGAAGGAAACAGGCTGATGTATTCCAGTTATGAACTTACCTAAGCATATGACTGTAAATGATTACATGTTGCAGTTAGCATAAAATACCTTTCTTTTCAGACACTGAAGTAGTTTGTCTGTTGAAGGATTGTAGGAGCAGCATCACTCAAGGTTCAATCCCATCAGTTTCTCATAAAAGACATTGCTCCCGAACATCAAAAGTGGAACATGAGACTCTCAGTTATGAAGTATTACAGGCTTTGGATGATTTTGAATTGGCAAATGTTGTAATATTTGGTAACAGGACATTCCGCCCATTGCAGCATCAGGCTTGTAAAGCAGCTGTAGCAAAGAGAGATTGCTTTATTCTTATGCCTACTGGAGGTGGTAAAAGTCTATGTTACCAGGTCATGTCCTTTTCCTCAAATTTTGGAATGTCTGTCCTCTATGTTCTCATGGATTAACAGTAAATCAACAACATGGCTAAAATTTATCAAGATATAGCTTCTACAGCTAATCTTGATGACATTTTCCATTTTACTTTTCTAACATTGCAATTGTTAATCAGATATATAATAGCCTAGTCTTTTACTAATGCCATAAAATTAGAGGTCTTCTGCCAAAACTTCCTCCTGTCCTTAAATTTTGGGGGCTGTTGGGGAACCTAAAATTTGGTGTATTATTTCTTGTTGGCCTACAATAGATACTAATTCTACTGCTATGAACCTTGGCCTTTTTTCTTTTGCTAGAGTTTATTTAAGTCTAATCTAAAGCTCTGACAGTTGGTTAAGCTGTTTCTGTTCAAATTTATTTTCTAGATTTTAGTGGCGCTTTAAACTATGAATCTAGTTTGGAGATGAAATCATTCTAGGAGATTTAGAATTAGATAATTTTCTTTTTGCTTAATTTTTTTTCCGTTCATGTTATTTGTGATGTTGGCCCAAATAAAATTGGCAGACAATGAAATGATTTCCAAGATAGTCTGTAGTTGTTACTTATGTTAATGAAACCCAGTTCACTATCAAATTTCTTTCACCAAAGGGTTCATTAAGATGAGAAATGTACAGAAATCCCTTCATCCTGTTGGGGATTTTAGCTGTCAGTGGTAAATGCCCCTGGCTGACCAGGCAATTGGTTTTGGCGGGTGGTCAATTGCCCATAGGTTTTACTCACTAGAGGCGAGTCCAAAGGACTCTTCTTTAGAAAGATTCCCTATGTTATCAAAAATATATATATACACTTTTAAAACCTGATGTCCATGATGTATCACATTCATAGGGAATAGCAACCAGGGCTCCTGCTGTCAAGGCTATATAAATATAATCTTCTAAAATTTTGCTAAGTTGAGTTGTTTCTGATCTGGACTTATAGTGGCCCTAAAAACCCTAACAAGTAGTCTATTTGACATTTTATTAGATATCTATTCTCCTGAACATTGAGCAGTAATATGAATATCTGACCTTTGTTTGAGTAGTTGAATGTGTAAAGCTATCAACTTAATTTTTACATTATCGTGACTGCATGTTTTGTACAGCTTCCAGCAACTCTGCAACCAGGTGTTACAGTTGTTGTTTCTCCCTTACTTTCCCTCATTCAGGATCAAATAATTACTCTGAACCTCAAGTATGGAATACCAGCAACTTTTTTAAATTCTCAACAAACTGCTTCCCAAGCAGCAGCTGTCCTCCAAGAGCTAAGGCAAGGTTCATTTCTTCTTTGTACTCATGTCTATTATAAGAAGTATAATCAAACCAATGAGATCTAGTTCAACTGGCACCTCCTCCCCTTGAAAGTGCTAGGTGGAGGGTGAATCCTGGATTCAATAATCACTCAAAAAATTGTTCAAGAATATTTTTCTATGTGCCATAAGCAGCAATAGATTACCTTTTGATTTTTTCAGCTGTCCTTCGCTCTCTACGTTAGACTTCCAGTTGATTTCTCAACCATGTTTTTTTCCTTGTTTTTAGGAAAGATAAACCATCATGCAAGCTCTTATATGTAACTCCCGAGAGGATTGCTGGGAACTTATCATTTCTTGAGATTCTCAAATGCCTGCGTCGGAAGGTGAAAATTTACAGGTTTCTGACTAATGTTACAAACCAATGTTTATTATTGTAATATTTTGAAAATTTCTGTTGCCCATTGTTGATGCTCCAACATTAATCACAGGGACAACTAGCAGGTTTTGTTGTTGATGAAGCACACTGTGTAAGGTATGCACTTTTCTTGATTGTGTTATGTATTGGTTCATATTGATAGATATAAGTGATACTCAAATATATGACTTAAAGCATGGACATGCAGCACACCTTCTAAGGAACCCTGTTCCACACCTTTACCATGGCTGCACAACTGTTTACTGACAGATATATGAACTACATAATTTTAAGTTTTTAACCATAGGCCATTGTGCTTGGTTAAGAATTATGTTTATTTATGCCTTGTACAAAAGTTGGGCACTTGGTGGCTTGGTTTTGATTGTTGTAACGCTTGTAGAATATGGGAAGAGCTCAGTGTGTGCCTGACCTTGAGTCAAACCTCAGGTGATATAAAGGGTGTTGAGATAGGGGAAGTTTTTTAGTTCAATTCTACCAAGCAAAGGATAAAAAGCTTTTTTTTTTTCTTTTTTATACACATTTTTATGCTAATTAATGCAGGACTTATTAGATGTTGACAATAATTACTATAGATGAATTATGCGTGATCAAATTCAATTCCACACTTCCATAGATTCAAATCATCACACTAATCATAAAATGGTCATGTAATGCCTTTTTTTAATTACTCTTTAATCCTGTCATGTTTCTTGTCTGGGTTGGGGCATGAAGAAAAGCCTAACAGTTGGAAGACCTTCCTCAGACCCATGACCAATGCAATATTTAACAAACAACTGGCAGTACTTCAAAATTTTTGTTGGTTTTGAATGATATTTTGCTCTACTAAAAGATGGACTAGTAATTAGTGACATCTGATCTTGATAAGTAATGGGAAGTTTGCTGAATTTTGGATTAACTGGATGAAAATGCTACAACAAAGTTGAGTGGGCGAAAGCAACTCTTACCTTTATGCTAAAATTCAAATTGTTCTGAAACTGTAGCCTAGCATCAAAGATGTTTTAAATCACTGGTCTCTTAATAAAATTCTGTGACATGCTAAGAACTGGGTCACAGTGTTCTTGAACAAGTGTCAAGCAATGCAACTCTTATCATGTTAGTGAAAAACAAGAGAATCATGTAATTTGTTTTGTTCTAATTTCTGTACTTATTCTTTCCAGTCAATGGGGACATGATTTTCGTCCAGATTACCGGGGGTTAGGATGTCTTAAGCAGAATTTCCCAGATGTCCCTGTGATGGCATTGACTGCCACAGCAACCCATTCAGTTCGTGAGGTAATAAGAATGACAGTGAACTTCTCTATTTTTTTCTCTTTGGAGAAACATAATGTTTCCCATGTCTACAACCTTCTGCAGGACATAATGAAAGCTTTAAGAATCCCTCGCGCTCTGGTTCTCGAAAGGAGCTTTGATAGACCCAACTTGAAGTACGAAGTTATTGGAAAGACCAAGGAGCCATTGAAGCAGCTTGGACAACTACTAATGGATCGCTTCAAGAATCAGTCTGGAATTGTGTACTGCCTTTCAAAAAGTGAATGTGCTGAGGTTTCAAAGTTCTTAAACGAGAAATGTAAGATTAAGACAGAATATTACCATGCTGGTTTGGCACCTCGCCAGAGAGTTGCTGTTCAAAAGAAGTGGCACATGGGAGAGGTCCATATTGTATGTGCTACTATTGCTTTTGGAATGGGAATAGATAAACCAGATGTTGTAAGTCCAGATAAATTCTGCACTTTCTCTATAATGCTTTTTTAAAGAATTTTTGAATAATGCTGTGTTCATGCGCAATTGTACAATCAACTACGGTTAGGAATTCTCTATTGCATGAGGTAAATATTCTCTCTGGTGATTAGTTTATTAGCTGCAAATGACTGCACCTGTCAAATTGTTAAATTACGTTATTTTTTGCCAAAATTATTAAATTACTTAAAGATTATGATATATGCCTGTTATACAATGGCCATTACAGTTTGTTGATGCATTCATTAATTGATTATGGTTATGTTTTAATTATCAAGTTAACAACATTTTAAGGTGTGATAAAAGAGTATTATTAAATTGTTAAGAGGAGGGATCAACTTCCTTTGAGACACCACTCTCTCACTGTATGTTTAGATTTAATCCTTTCTCAAACCAATTGTTGGATTTAATTGTGCATCATATGTGTCAAGTTTTAAGTTGATTGTCTCTATCTATTCTGGCCCAGGGACTTACAGTTTAAGGCTGATTTCAAGAGCTGCAAAGATTGGGATAGCTATAGATGAGTAATTGACTTAAAAGTGGCATGCATGATTTATGTTAGTGTAGCATTAGATCCAACAGTTGGGTTGGTCAATTATGGATCACACCAAAACTCTTGATGGTGTAGCAGTTGCTACTCAACTGGGTTGATATATATGACTAAAATAATGTTACAACAAATTTTCTGTTACTTTGGTCTGACTTGTATGATTATACTCTTATCCTTTTAACTCTGGTATTTCAGCATTTGATATCTGTAATATGCTTGCAGCATGGTTGCTTTTGGGTCTGGTTTATTTAAGATATGTAACCTAAATCTCTCTCTCTTAAATGTTCAGCGATTTGTCATCCACAATACAATGTCCAAATCGATTGAAAGCTATTATCAAGAATCAGGTAGGGCGGGAAGAGATGATCACCCTGCAGTATGCATTGCTCTATATCAGAAGAAGGATTTTAGTCGGGTTGTGTGTATGTTGCGGAATGGGCTTAAATACAAAAAAGAAAGCTTTAAGACAGCAATGACTCAAGCTCAGAAAATGCAACAGTATTGTGAACTGAAGGTTAGCAACTGCACATTATTCCATTGACTTCTCCATTCTCTCTCTCTCTTCTTAAAAAAAAGGTTCAGCTTTTTTGGTTACAGACAGTCAAGTTTATTAGTACAACCTTGTTTTATCCTTAAAATGCTTTTGAGTTTTGCAGGCTGACTGTCGGAGACAAGCCTTACTCAATCACTTTGGAGAGTCTTTTGACCGGAAAGCCTGCAAATATGGTTCTAATCCTTGTGATAACTGTCTCAAGGCTTCCTCATGAGGACCTCCATGTTAATGTTTGTATGCTACTGAGGTATGACACAATTCAGTACCAATTTAATTTTCCTTCTTGTTGGGGCCACATCTCAGTATATTGTCCTCATCACATCCCACGTGGTTCAATCAAGGACTGTTTCATTCTTGACTTTCTGACTAGACATAAAAATAGACTTAGCTACCGAATTATGCCCTTATTGAAGGTATAAAGCAACTGTGCTGTGTTTTATCTCAATCCTTTTTGTCCTTCCAAATTTTTCTTAACAGTGGAACTGCCATGCTGTAGCCTTGCTATACCGATGGAGGTACCAAAGCCGACCTACTCTTTGTCAAATGACTAGTAAAAACCACCCATGCCCGCTGTTTGTTTCAGACATCACCCACCCCATTATCAGATTTTGTGTCGGGTGCATGCATGAGATTGTGTGTGTCATGGGTGTTTGAATGTGAGGGCTCTGTGTAAAGAATGTACTCTTGAATGAGTTGGTTTGGTGTGTATCAGTTGGCCATGTGCTTTCCAGGTTGAAGTGGTTGATGTACTTGTATGACAATTAATGATATGGTCTGCTAATTTCATGTGATTACATGAATGTCTATTAAACTCAAAGTTTTGTAGCAACTACTTGATTCCTTTTGTGGGATTTAGAAGTCAAGACAGGCCTTTGGGCTACACAAGAGAACTCTTTCATTTCTTTTAAAGTTCATTCCCCTGGTGTAAAGGATTCCATCTTTCTTGTGTGACTAGATTTTACTAGTTGATCTAGGTAACACCTACTACTCTTGTCTCTTGCTTTTCTAAAAACAATACATCAGTCATTAAGAAATATGGTTCAATATGGTTTGATGAAAGTTTGAAAAACAATATTTGTTTGACCTTGATTCAAAAATGGCTAATTATTTAAGTCTTAATAGCCAAAAGGGATCTTGATCCAATTCCAAGTTAGGTCTCTCTTGTGCTGATCTCAGAGTGATTCATTCGTTATATTAAAACTTTGTACAATGCATCCTCAAAGATGAAGAATATTGTGTCAAATGGAGATGTTGGCTTTCAACCTTGACTCCTTTAAAGAAACAATTGAATTTAAGTTGAGAAGTTCTTCAATTGAGTACTCCGCCTAATCCAATCTTCACCAACTGGCACCATTTGTAGTCTAGGTCCAATATTTGAAGTAGGTATTAAAATTCTGAAACAATGCATCCTTGAAAATTAAATTATTGTGTCAGTGTGTTGGTGAGTTCGGCTTCAGCCTTGACTGGCTCCTATAAAAGAAACAAATAAATTTAATTTGAGAAGCTCTTCAATTGGGTGCTCCCAACTGATCCAATCTGGCACCATTTGTAGTTTAGTACCAGAATTTCAAGCAAGTGTAATGCATGTAGGTTTATTTATTTTTTATATTTAACTAGTTTATTCTAACTCCTTATGACACATTGCATAATGCATTATGATTGCATTGACCTTAGGCATTCTCTGCCGACCATTTATGTTCTATTTATTTATCATATTGCCGGCTTGTAGTCAACGAGGATCCATGGAAGATCTATTATCATGGATCTAAGATCTACAAGTTACAGAGACTAAAGAGTAACATTTTGACAAGGAGCACATGCAGCACCATGCAATTGTTGTTATGAACATATTTTGTTTTCTACTTGGGGGAAGATTAAGATTTGTAGAATATGACATGTTAACTAACCCCAATAATTGTATTCACGAAATCCACAAATATGAACTAGCGTAAAGCTATTATTATTATACACTGCCCAAATCCAAACATTTCTTGATCACTCGATTTTAGTTGTCTTCAGGCAAATATCTTTTTTAAAATTAAAAATTAATTTATTTTGCCTTGAGCAGTACTTTTGAAACCTGATTTTCTATTTAAAAAAAACACCTTTTTTGTTTTTTTGAGAATCTAAAAAAATGTCTTTAAGAATGTCAATAGATCAGGTTTAAGGCAAGAAACGATTTCACAAAACCAAAATACCCTCTAAATATAGTACATGGCAAACCCTTATAAATTTAGAAATTTAATTACAAATTAATCTTATTTATATTTGAAGATTTAAATTCGTCTATACTCGCTTATTTGTCTTACCATGAATCAGTCAAAAGAGTCCGTTTGTGTCCACTTAACTTAAAATTGAACATGCAATGTATTATTTAACAAATCTTAAGCAGTAGTAAGCACTTTAAACTACAGTAAATAAAAAATTTAAGTGAAAAAGAGACCAAACATATGTATTTTTTTTTATAGAAATTGTACGGCACCCCGCATTTGGGCCCATTTGGGCCTGGGACTCTGGTATGGATGTATGGCCCATAAACACGATCTCTTTCTACCTAGCGGCCCATCCCAAAGCCACACAAGCTGCGGGCTCAAACTTTGCCACTTCATCATTACTCGGCAACACTTTCCTGGGCAATGACGAAAAAGCGACGTTCAAAACACCCCGTTCTTTACATATTTAGCCGTGCCTTAGGAAGCGCTACTGCTGAGAATACCTGCGGAAGTGGGAACCAAGTTCCAAAGCCATTCTCACCACTTCCCACTCCCACCTAACCACCCACTTATGATCAATAATACTAGACCGCTTGTTGCATTAACTAGAAAGTGATCATAACTTCTCCACTAACTTAGAACTATAAATATGAGAAGTGTGGGAAAGATTGGGGGTTGGAAATTTACTGAAAAAGAGGGAGAGATAGATAGGGAGCAGAGGGAGAAGAAGGTGATTCAGGCAGTTGAGGAGAGAAAAGTGATCTCATTGAGTCTCTGTGCTGAGAACGACCCAGTGTAGGAAATCCAAACCCATCATACAAGTAAATTGTGAGTCCGAGTGAGGCCCAGCCCAGTAGCCTCATTTTTGTCGCGCACAGAAACATTTAAAGAAAATTAATAATGGAGGTTTAATCAAATCCTTACCAAACCTTAGCATAGTTATATATAAATCCAAACCCATCCCAAATCCTGTTAAAAAAAAAAAAAAAAATCTGTTTGGGTAAGGAAACCCACTAAACTCGATCCATTACCACTGTTTACAGAAAATGTTCCTCCAAGTGGATATTTTCAAGTTCTTTTCATGACTTTTTTATTTTTTAGAAAGTAAATTGACAATTCTTATTGTTCATACATTTATTTATGAAAGCAGTTTGGCTACTTCCACATATCAAATATAGTGCATACGAATGATTTCTTCAATAATAGAGCTAGACAAACTTTTAGCATGTATACCAAGTTGTACTGCAGGGTTGTGCCCACTGAGCCAAGCCCTTATAGTGTTGCTGAAAAAGAGAACCTTATCTGTGCATGGGCAATGTCATGCTTAAAAAACTAGAATTATAGTGAATTTTATAAAAGAAAAGAAGACAAGAATAGTGTTATGAAGGGTGGTGAGATTTGTTTGCATGAAATGAAATATTGTAAACTTCTTCTATTCTTTAAAGAAGTTCACAATATTGGTTGGTTCCATGAAGATATTCTAAATCTAAACCTCTTGTTTCTTTTTCCTAAATTGTGGTGGGTGTGTCATGTGTGTGTGCGTTTGTTTGGTATTGGATGTTGTATCTGGAAGGAAAGAAAGTAGAGAAGGAAAGTTCCTAGATGTTGAAGAGGACCACTAGTGTTGCACCTTAATGGTAGTAGGCAATTTTTAATTAATTATTTTATTATTATTTTTTGAGAATGGGAGTAAGCAGATTTGGATGGAAGAAAATATGTTTTAACTATTTTAATTTAATTTCATTCTCAAAAAAAAAAAAAATTAAATTAATTTTTTTTCCTCATGGCTTTAAATTCTAATAGTATGCAGAGAGAGGTCACTTTCTTTCTCTCTCTGCACGTGTACCCCATAAATATATAGGAGCTTTTTTTTATTTTTTATTATAATATATATATATATATATATATATATATAGGAGCTTTAAGGTTTAAGCTAACTTCAAACTAAATAAATCTTCTAAAGATGATGTAATTGATACCTCATGTTAATGTACTGAAAAATAGTTATTTACAAAAGAGAGCTCTTAGATATTCAGGTACTAATCTTCCTCAGTAAATCAAAAGAAAAAAAAAATGTTGATCAATTTATTTTTATATAATTAAAAAAATTATATATTTATATGCATATATTTTATAGAACATAAATATGATATCCACTTTATCCTAAACTAAATACTTAATCTAGTAAATTTTAGGATATTTTATGTTAAGTGTCCGTGTGGTACACGTATTATTATCCATTACTGTCACGTGGCGTGAGATTGATGAGCCCCACCAACGACATCATTTTTTTTTTAAGCAAAAAAAAAGAAAAAGAAAGAAGTAAATAAGATAAAACTGAAAGATTCTCATTTTAAATTTTCATAAGGTATTAGACCAATTAATTAGTAAAATAGAATATAGTTAAATACATGATGATATCTACTTTATAATAATTACTCTTTATCACTACATCAATATACTGATGATTACTTTTTTATTTTTTTATTCTTTATTCAATATTTTTTTTAATTCAATAATTGGGGATGCAAATTTTAAAACTTGATTACCTTAATAAATTAGAGCAAACTACAAAATTGGAGGGAAAAAAAAAATTCTCTTATTACCGATTATAGCATAAATAAATACAAGAATTCAAAGAAAGATTTTGAATCCTTGTTTACCACTCGATTTACCAAGTGGAGTAGTGGACCCACCAGAAATTAAGGGTCAAAGGGCCCCAATCCAACAATGAATCCCCACGTAGCAATGTAAAAATAAAAAGACATCTTTCTGAGTTCACACTTCACACAAGAGAGGAGCTTGAACTTGAATGCCTTCTGATTCCTTAAATTTGAAGGGCCAGGACAGTGCAGTGTCTTTTCTATTCCTCAAGAGTGAGAATATTTATTACTATTCCACGCTGCTCTATCTGCTCAGTCTCACAGAACCATATGTTTTTTTTTTTTTTTTTTTTTTTTTAAATATATTTTTTAAACTCTTTCAAAAACTTTCTCATTGTCTACTCTTTTTACTAAATAACCCCTCTTTGACTCAAAAGACTTTCTTTTACCAGAAACTGAAAAATTCTCTCTCTCTCTCTGAGCAAATTTCACATCTTTTTTTCGTTCTGATTGGTGCTGTTTATCTGTTTCTTTGTACTTCATTGGGCCTTTTTTTCTTTGGGTTTTTTCTGCTAAAGCCAAATTTTGTTGCTTCTTAAGACATTCAGATCTTTTCCTGTACTGCTCAATGTGCTTGTTTTAGTGGGGTTTTATTTATTTATTTAATTTTTAAGGAACTTTCTTGGGGTTTGGTATTGTGGATTTATCGGATAGAGAGGATTAAGTCTTTGGTGGGTTTGATGGGAATGGCTCAAAGTTTTTTTGTTTTGTTGCTTATTTTGATGGGTACCATTTAAATGAAGTTGGTTGTATACACATCTACATTGTGCTTGCTGCGTATGAAAGTAATGGGATTTGACTGATTTGCTGTTTCTGCATACAAAAAAAGTTGGAGAGTTGCTGTATGGGAAATGGGGTTTTGCAGATGAAGGCATTGTATTTGTAGGTGAGGTTCTGAATCTTCTGATTGGAATGACTGAAAAATTTGGTGCCTTTCTATTTATTCTGAAGAGTGCCCATTTGAATATGAAAGTGAAACTCACACACACACACACACACACACACACCTTGTGCTTGCTGCTTATGCATATGTAAGATTGGTGTGGTCTGATTCATATGTTCAATAGTTTCTTTAAGAGATTGAGAAATGCTCTCTCTCTCTCTCTCTCTCACTGTCTCTCTCACACACACACACTTGAGAAAATCAGGGGTTTTCTGGAAGTCACCTATCTAAATGAGCAATGTAGTGATATTAAACCTCAACTTTTGTGCTAATCATTTTGTTTACATATAGCTATTTAAACTTCTTTGCACATTTATGAATTGAGGCATGATAAGATTTACTATTATATTTCAAACAGGTTTTGTGAAATATATCTGGGGTTGTTGCAGTAGTTTGCATTTATAGAGGAGAAAATGGAGGTTGAGAAAAGACGCTCAAAGGGAGGCTTCCTTAACTTGTTTGATTGGAATGGTAAATCTCGGAAGAAGCTGTTCTCTAACAATTCTGATTTACCTGGTATGTGTGTGTTGTTCTATTGGCCTTTTTTTAATGACATTGTATACTCTTAAGTTCATGATTGTGCTTGTTATATTGATGTGTATATATATGCCTTATCTTTAAAGTGATTCTATCATTTTATGCCAATCTTTGTTATTTCTTGTTGGGCATAATGTTTAGTTGACTATTCTTAATGTTCCTGCCACTTTGAATGTAGAAGGACTGAAGCAGGGGAAAGAAAGTGTGGAGAATGTGTCAAAATCATGGCCTAATAGGGTAGGCACCACCCCACCCACTTTTTCCCAATTCTTTTTCTTTTCTTTCCCTTTTATAAAGTGGGATAAGACTAGTATAAATGTACTTGCTTTGTCTGCTATGGCTATAATTCCAGGTAGAGGTAAATGAGAATGGAGCAAGTTCAAGTAATAAAGGAAGTAGTGACTATAACTGTGCTTCATCAGTGACTAGTGATGAAGGCAGTGGGACTAGAGCTCCTGGTGTAGTTGCTAGACTCATGGGTTTGGATTCATTGCCGGCTTCAAATGTTCCCGAGCCTTGTTCTACTCCATGTCTTGAGTCTCACTCTTTTAGACCGTCTCTTTATGATAGGAGCAACCCTAATTTGTGGAGTGATTATCAACATATGGACTACATAAACATGCCCAATAAGCTGGAGAAGTCTTCCTGGAATCCCATAGAGTCAAGGGCACAAAAGGTGCAGAACTGCCCAATTGAGAGATTTCAAACAGAGATGTTGCCTCCAAAATCAGCTAAATCTATTCCAATTACCCACCATAAGTTGTTGTCTCCTATCAAGAGTCCTGCATTTATCCAAACAAAGAATGTAGCTTACATAATGGAGGCAGCTGCAAAGATAATTGATTCAAGTCCACGGGCATCTAACAACAATAAAGTGTCATCTTTTGGAACCCCCTCAGTTCCATTGCGGATTCGGGATTTGCAAGAGAAGATGGAAGCTGCACATAGAGCATCCAGGCCTGGAAAACTCAAGGAACCCAGTGTCGTTAAGTATAAGAAAGGTAAGTCTAATGACATGAGCCACAGTGGATCAGAATATGCATCAGTATCCAAATCTTCTACAAATTCAGAAAAGAGTGGTTCTGTGAATTCGAGGAATAAGGGAAAATCTGTTTCACTTGCAGTACAAGCACAGGTCAGTGTCCAAAGAAAAAATGGATCCACTTCAACTAGTAATGGGAATTTTAGGAGTCAGAAGGAAAAGAATGATGTCAAATCAAACTACTTTTTGAAGAATCAGCCAAGTATGCAAAGAACTGCACAGAAGAGAACTTCTGCTAATAGGACTAGCAATGTGCTCAGGCAGAATAATCAGAAGCAGAATTCTGTGTCCAATAAAGATGTTTCAAGTTCAAAAACATCAGTTTCCAATCAGCTAGCAAGAAGAAGTAAGTCCATTGATGGTTCTATTGGGCCAAATAGGACTGTAAAGAAGGTTGTTGTGAACTCTGAAACTGGGGCTAAAAAGCCAAGGTCAGGGGCGACTCATACTGACAAGGAGTTTTCATCAGCCAAAACTAAGAATGTGTCTCGAAAGAAAATGTCTGTTAGTGGGGATGTTCAACCTGAAGAAAACATCATTGATGATGCATTAATCAATAATGATGAAAGTTCTAGAAAATGTAATGATGCGACTGATCAGTGCATGAATTGGGGTACAGATAACATGAAACAAGGAATGGATGTCGTTTCATTTACGTTCATGTCTCCGCTGAGAAGATGCATGCCTGAAGCACAGTCCTCCAGTGAGGTCATGGGAATAAATAACCACTTCAGTAATGATTCTTTTGGTAATGGTGATCGCCATCTTCGAAAAAATCTTGATCCATCATGTCCAGGGTTGAATGTAACTGGGAGTGATGTTTTGAGCGTTCTTTTGGAACAAAAGCTGCAGGAGTTGATATTTAGAGTTGACTCATCCCACTGTAACCTGGTCGGAGAAGAGACTTCTGCTAGTTTGGGATCCAGTTTGCAAGATTCAATTCCCAGCATGGTGAGCTCCACA
Source organism: Quercus ilex subsp. ballota (assembly GCA_032727855.1). Classification (NCBI taxonomy): domain Eukaryota; kingdom Viridiplantae; phylum Streptophyta; class Magnoliopsida; order Fagales; family Fagaceae; genus Quercus; species Quercus ilex. The sequence goes on from CM064910.1 coordinate 16,968,491, forward strand.
TCAAGGGAACAAAATGAGAGGTTTCAATTTGGTATGCATAGAAGTAAACCAGAGAGCAAACATGATTGCTCTTCAGTTGATGGTCTGTTGCAAAATGTGGACCAGCAGAGGCAGGTCTGTCTTCTTTGTTTAGAACTTTCAGATGAATCTATCATTCTGTTCTGTGTGTTGAATTTTCACCCTTGGTGGTTTTCTACGACCAAATTGATTATGAAGTCACTACCAGGCATAAATTGCTAGTTCAAGGATTTCAGATGATAGTTTTCCTCTTCTAGAAATAAACAATAACATCAACTTTTTTAGTACTAAAAGAACAAAATTTTATTGGTAAAGTTCTCCCTGGAGCCACAAGCGGTTCATTTCAAAGTGAGCAGCTATAATTAACAATCTAGGAACTTTAAATGTTGATACAGATCCCACTGTTTGCCAAATTTCTGAATTTAATTTTATGGGTTTGTAATTTGCATCAATTAAGAGGAATTTGAAACACAATAAGCAATAAAATTTCAAGTAAAAAGAATTTACACTTGAAAGAGTGAAAACTTATTTGCATTTAGTGTGATTCGAACAACACAATCTTCAGTGAGTATCCTTGCTCAATCTGACAATGAAAAGCTTTCAAACTAACTGCTATGCCTACACCACCCCTAAGGATAAAATAGAAATGTTCAATGATTTGATCTTTGTGTCTTCTCTGACTTCTTATTTGTCTTCCTTTTATAGTCTTCACTTTTACCACCACCATTCAAATTCTACAAAAACTATCTTGCTTTACTTGTTTTACAATGAGCAGAATGCTACATGAAACTTCCTTATTTGCTTTAAACTTCTCCACATTTTGCACACAGAAGTCATACTGACCTGGCTTTTTAATTTTGAGTATGAACACTCATATCTGTCAAGATGTGAGTAAGTTCCGGTTGTAGCCAACTAATGGAACTTGGCTGGTTGTTGTGGGTTTAAGAAGAAATCAAGGGGTTTTGTGATGTAAATATTTTGAAAAGTATTGGGTTTATGTTGATGTAAGGGCCCAAGAGGCCTGATAAAAAAAAAAAAAAAGAAGGGACCAAGAGGCTAGCTATGTTGTGAGCCCATTTTGGCCTAACCCCAGCTTCTAGTCTCTATATATACCCTGATAAGGGTTCACTGTAATTGATGACTTGAGTATATAGTAAAGGTGTAGCTGCAAGGGTTATCCCTACATGAACTTACAATATATTGGGCCTCTTGGGCCATTTTACATTAATATAAATAACATAAACCCAATATCTTCAACAAATATGATGCAATTATTGCAGCAGGAATTGATAATTCTAGTAGTATCCATTAAAGTTCAAAACCTTTCTGATTTATGTATAAAGTAGCACGTAGTTCTCCTGGTTCTGAAAACTAGCTTCTTTTCTTGGTAAATTTAGTGGTCAGTATGTTCTTCAGCAATGTAAATTAATGTTGTTGATGGCAATTGATCAAATATCTTTATGCCAGAACTCATGTTCCTATTATATCCATTAATTTATGAAGTTTTGGCCATTATGTAAATGGTTGACCCTGATGTTAGGTTTATTAATTGGGTTCTGACTTCATGTCCGTCTTATGTGCAACTACAGCCACTAGCACTTATTCAGTACCAGTCCATTCTCCAGAACGAAAGGTTTTCAATTGAAGTTTATGTCACCTAAAGACACCCGTAAATTGCCTCCATATGTATGAAGGAGTTGTTCATGATCATAACTAACATAAGTTGGAAATTTCAGATAGTATATTTTTCTTGGATTCCATTTTTTGTTTTTTTTTGTTTTCTGGGCATGCCTTTCATCTCTAAGTTATACAGATTATGTATTTCACATGTTGAACATGTTTGACATATTACTTTCACACCACTCAAGTTCTCTTCAATAGTTTCAGGGATCTGAAGGGATGGAAACATATAGCAGATGCAGCAACGACGGGGCAACTGTAGGAGAACTTGATTGTCTATATCCCAGGCCTGCTTCAAGTTTTGAACACTCTTTTGGGAGTAAAAGTTTCTCAGATAGTAGCCAGAGTGCCAATGGTAAATTTAGCCTTGTTCTTCTTTCACTACACATGATGAGAATAAATAATGTCAAAAAATAGCTTGGAACCTAGCTGTCATCAGAAATGATATGTCCATTGAAAAAAAAAAACTATTCTTTCTGTGATGCAAGGCAATGCTCTATAAATAAAGAATTCAAGCATTGTTGCTCCAGAGGTATATATAAAAGTTAGTGATTTTTGCATGATTCAGGAATGTTTGCACATCAGCGGTTTTCTGCTCATGATGTGTGGGTAATTGGTAGTGTACAAATGCATGTGAGAGCTTTGATTTGGTGCCTATTACCATATGCATGTTCTTATCAGATTAATAACCAATACATATACCCTTCTTTTCAGGGAGTGCAAAGTATTCATTGGAGCAAGCAGAAGATTCGTCTAACTGGCACCCTACAAATGAATCTCTACTAGTGGGAGGTGAGACAGAATTATCGGACACAGCCTCTTCCATCTCTACATGGGATGTGGGCATAAGGCATATAAGTAGAACATTCAGTTCGAAAAGTTTCAAGGGATCAAGCAACTGGGAACTAGAATATGTGAGGGATATTCTTGACAATGCAGAGTTGTCATCAGAAGATTTTGAATTGGGTCAGGCTGGTAAGGTTATAGCCTCAAATCTCTTTGATCAATTGGAGTATCAGGGAAATGGATCAGAAATAAATGAAGAAGAGAATGTCAAGCTTGGGCGAAAGGTTCTGTTTGATTGTGTAGCCGAATGCCTTAATTTGAGGTACAGTCACATTCTTGTTGGAAGCTGCAAAGCATGGGCTAAATGGATGACATTGTGTGGTAGGAAGGTGTTGCTAGCAGAGGAGTTTTATAAGGAGATTTTAGGTTGGAAAAACATGGAGGATTTCATGGTGGATGAGCTCGTCGACAAGGACATGAGCACTCAGTATGGGAGATGGATTGACTTTGACAAAGAGGCATTTGAAGAAGGTGTGGAGATTGAGAAGGGAATATTGACTTCATTGGTTGATGAATTGGTTTCTGATATGTTGCATTTCTAGAGCATTGATGGCCTTCTTTTAATTTAGTTTCAATATGTCCAGTTGGAATGGTCCCCTAGTGGATCTTGTACTTTCTTTTTCCTTGTCCCTTCTGGTACATATATTATTCAAAAAATATGCAAAGCATAAAAGATCATTCATTCAAGTCAATGTTTCTCATATTTCAATGTGTAGCGGCTCCTAGTACCAAATTAAAAAGAATGCTTTGGTTCATTGTTTTTCAATGGCCTCTGGTTTTTACCTCCTAAATCGAGTTAAACGTTTATTCCTGTAGTTCTTACATACAGTGAAAGATGGAGTGGTTATGGCTTGTAAAATTGAGCAACCTTTGTGGTTCTGCAATTGGTACTTGTGGCCAGTGTGGTAAAATAGTTGATATTCTTGGCAACACGGTGCACTGGTTGTGGCATTTATAGAAAAAAAAAAATGGTCAACAGTAGTTCTGACGATGTTATGGTATAGGCTTGGCTCACAGCTGAGTTGGGTGATAAATGATAATGGTGAGCTAAAGCATACATTATCTTATGTGTTCTATATATGCATCCTTTCTCCCATCGCATGTGGGTCTAGCACGGCTTGAAAATGTATATATCAGATGCATGAGATACTCTCTCGAGTTAAAAAGTCGGTGCCCTCTCGAGTTAAAAGGTCGGTGACAGCTTCAGTTTGAGCTTGGGGTAATGGTGCTGGCAGCTTGACGAAAATGGCAAAATTACAAAAAGCTTCTTTATTTGCCATTACATGTTAAGGGGGTAATGGTTCTGGGAGCTTGGTGAAAAATGGCAAATTTACAAGAAGCCATTAAAGGTAAAGGGAGTGATGGTTCTTGAAGCTTGGTGAAAATGGCAAATTTACAACGAGCTTCTTCATTTGCCGTTACATATAAAAATGGGATGTGGATTTGTTCTCAACTTCTTGAGCTTTAGCTAAAGTATACATGTCTATAGGGCCACTGGCCGTCCTTTTGCTAATAGTGACTTATTAGAATTGATTATGAGCTTCACCAGTGCCTACCAATGTTATAGAGAACAGGACTTTATGCTTATCTATCTACCCTGGTGTTTGTGTGGTTGCCAAAGCACTGTCTTCCAATGTTTCATGCAATAATTGTTTAGAAAGTATACAACTTTTTCCAGGTCCTTGTTATAGAGAGAACAGTATTTGTCATAGCTTTCTTTACCTACTTCAGGAAAAAAAAAAAGGTCCACTTATTTCTTTGGACGCTTAATGGACCAATCTGGCAATCTCGCTACTTCGGCCGGCTTAAGATTAGGTGGGGCTCGATAAGAAAAGAATTTCCAATTTTCAAACCAAAATCATGGTCATGTTTGTTTTAATCAATAAGTCTAAAAAGTAAAAATTCAAAAACAATTAAGAATCTCTCTCACAATTATTGTTGAATTGGGATATTTGGCCAGTGTTAACAAAAGTTATTTTAATAAAAGACTATGTAAAAATGAGGTTACTTTAATTATAATTGTGGGGCCAAGAAATGGTCAGACGACCCCAGCCCACTCGCAACCGGGCCCAAGGCCCATGTCCGAGGACGCGCCCATGGACCGAGGACTGAAGTGTAGCGCCCAGCTACCCTCTAAACAACGCCAAGGATGATAGCATCCTCGGAAGTCCGAGGTCCGAGAAAGTGCAAGCAGCACTCCCTCAAAGGGAGCCTCCCCGAGCATCCAAGGAACGAACAGCGGGTACCAAATACCGGACATGGAAGCATGGTGGAGGAGCAAATCCCAGATGAACTGTCATCTCCACATTAAATGCTCCCAACTAACGTCCTGGCCGCATTAATGAGGAAGGGACGCCTCAACAGTGCCACCTTGGTTGCTGCCACCTACAGAGACCATGGGAAGGTGGCTGATGGGACAGGCACTCAAGTGATGCCCTAATCCCTTTACAAATGTAGGGTTAGGATTGATTGGGAGAGGGATATATAATGTAATGAACTCCTCCTAAAAGAGGAGAAAAAAGAACAAAACAAGGGGAGTAATCTGCATGTACAGAGAGAGAACTTTTTATTCAGTCTTAGAGAAAGAAATTATAAGGACTCCAAGTTCTGGAAGACACGTCCGAGGAGCATTATTACTCATCCCATTGCACGTTCAAATTATCCCACTCACGTACAACCATGCATGGTCGCTGCATTTCTCACTAACGCCTAGTTCTTGAATCCATCCTCTACAAATTCATTGCGGGGAAAACTGGGCTTGGGTCCACTCCCTCAAACCTGGTCCCTATAATAATAATGTTACTTTAATTATAATTTGTCATATTTGGCCAGAAGCTTGTGGTATGGTGTGTCTTTATGTTAAAATATCATTCTCTATTCTTTGTATGTGTGTATTTTTTTTTTTTTAATAAGAGCTTGTAGTCCAATTAATACTTTTTAGTTTTTCTGATAAAGATTCTAAAATTTAAATTCTACTATCCCCAACTATCAATGCATTAAAAAAAAAAAAAAAAAACTTACCACATTAGTAATTGTGGAAAAAGATTATGAACATTTTTGTGTTCTTACCATTATTATATTTTAGAAGGAGACCACTAGCATAACCTATTAGGAATAAGAATGTAAACCTAATCACTAATTACCAAGGAATAGAAATTACATAACCTAAGAAGGTCTATCATTTTTTTTAATGAAGTATACAAGATAACATTCTATTGGGAACACATTGGAAGCATTTAGTTTATTCTTATTGGTCATGATCATGAGCTTATAAGCCTATTAACCAATAGCTTCAAAAGTACATTAACAAACACCTAGCCTAAAGATTTCTTCTAGTACCAAATCATTGACTAGGCAATATAAAAAAAAGCACATGGTTTTTTGTTGCATTTATAGGACAAGTTTAAGTGTTTAACATTCGTTTGGTATGCTTGTTGATGGGAAAGCAAACTGTGTGTGTTCAATGTGCTAATGATGAACAATGTCAACCCACCTCACATGGCCTAGTATGAAAGACAAATCTAGGAACATATCACGTGGTTTCCTCCTTAAGTTTTTCACTTTCTTTTCTCCTCACCAAATTTTATATCAGTTTATTTCTCTCTAGTGGTTCCACTGATTGCATCACATCTAACTTTTTATTTTATTTTTTAAGATTCTTGAATCTTGATTAATAGGGACAATTGGAAAATAAGAAAAAAAGAAAAGAAAAAAAATGACACTATATTTTTAATTTTTTTTTTAATGAATCCATTTATACTAAATCATCTACAAAATGAAAATTTATCCCAAAAAAGAAAAAACCTACAAAATGAAAAGACAATTAATTGTGGATAAAGATCCACACAGATATATAATTGATAGTTGAGTTTCGTTACTGAGAAAATATTGCATTATAAACTTGCTTGTTATACTAGCCGAGCAAGAAAAAAGAAAAGAATTATTTGTCATGAGAAAAAGCGTCTTTATTAGAAATATTCATAGTCCTAAAATAATGATTAATGAACATTCGTCCTTTCCATTTTCAAATGATTTAATGTGAAAGATAAAAAGTATGTTTTACAATTAAGATTTTATTTCTTGTATTAACGATATACATAACTTGAACCTTTTTTCACTTAAACTCTTAAACATTTTGTGAGTTCCAATTAGTTTAACTGATAAAGTCAATAAGAAATTTCAAGTTCAATCTCTGTCTACATAAAAAACTTATTGATATATTAATCTGATAATAGAAGCAGAAGTCATAGGTTGAAACTCTCTCTTAAAAAAAAAAAAAAAAAAAACTCTTAAATACTTTGTATATAGGGAAGTGCTAATTAAACTACAAAACTCTTACCAATTACAAAGTTTCTTGGAATTTCTTGGTGAGATCTCATTTTTAAGACTAAAATTTTATTTTCTTTTTAAGTATTTATAATTGGGAAAAGTTAACAAAATCACATATACCTGAATTGGTTTAAAGAATATGTTTAGAAATTTTTTATTAGAAAAAGAAAAAGTAACTAACTTTTCTTTTATCCTTTTTTTTTTTTTTTTTTACATAAAAATAATACTCCTTCCGTCCCAATTTTTTTGTCCTGTTTGAAAAGTCAAACTTTTTAAGAGAACGTCATTTATTTTCTTGTTTACCTTTTAAAAATGTATAAGTTTCCAAAATTACCCTTAAAAAAATTTATTAAAAAATTGAATTAATAAATTAATAGGGGTATAATAAGAACATTAGTAAATTAATAACTTTTATTTTTAGAAACAGAATAATATTTTAGGACATCTTAAAATAGAATAGAGGACAAAAAAATGAAACGGAGTAAGTACTATTAAAACTTTATTAAAATAGTACATTAATAAATGCTGTAAAGTCATACATTAACTTAGCATAACCAAAACGGATCAACCTAACCTCATTTCTCTTTATGATTCAAGGGGGTCTGAGTGTGTTGGCCCAAGGATACATGTTACTCTAGCTTACCTTTTTTTTTTTTTTTTTTTTTATATCAGTTACTCTAGCTTACCTGATTTCTTTGTTTGAGGGCCTCAGAGCATCCACACTAGATGTGCTAAATGTACCAAATGCTAAATATTTGGCACATTTAGCACACCAAACACCAAAAAACCCCATTTATCAGATGTTCTAAATCTTATAATTTTTGCAACATTGAACAGTAACATTACAAATATACCACGGTACGGACGAAATGTTGCATATGCGTTTATTATTTTTTATTCGACTTTTCTCTCTCCTCACGATTTGTCTCTCTCTCCCAACCGGTGCTCTTTCCTCTTCAGATCAGATTCCCAGCTCCTCTCCCTCAACCTCAAACGTCTTTCTCTCTCTTTGCACCTCAAATCAAACCCAAAAATCTTCCTTCTTCTCTCTTTGCACCTCAAATCAAACTCCAATTCCCAGTTCAAAACAAAACCCAGAAAGAACAAAGGAATTGGCGAAGGACAAAGGAATCGGCGATGGAGGAATCGGCGATGGAGGCGAGGTAAAGCTTGGTGCCAAGGACGGCGAAGCCATGAAGATCAGCGTGCGAGTAGTAAGCGGCGAAGCCATGAAGATCGGCGTGCGAGCAATAAGCGAGGTTCGTGAGGGCGAGGTCCGCCGCCGGAGTGTTCATCAAGCCGGAGTGTTCGTGAGGGCGAGGTTCGCCGCCGGAGGTTCTGATGTGGGTTTGATTTGATTTTGAAGAATTTTTGCTTCTGGATGATTTTTTATGTAAATTCTGATGTGGGTTTTGCTTCTTTTTCAAGAATTTTCATTTTTTGCTTGGTTGCTTGATAATTTTGATGCAATTTCTAATATGGGTCAATAATTTTATTTTAGGCTATTCGCAATTTTGATGCAATTTTTTTGATGTTGGTTTACTTTGATTCTCAAGGGTTTTGATTGGGTTGCTGTGCATATGCAAATTTTGATGTGAGTCTTAGCTCTGAAGGATTTTGTCTGTGTTGAGCTTAATTTTTGGTGCAATCTTGTTATTTTTCAGTTCTTGGATTTGCTTATGCTTTTCATTCAAACCCCCAGATGAGGGGTATGAAGTTTTTTTTCTTTATTTGGTATTGGTGGCTGGTGGTGGCTGTCAGAGTTATTGTGGCCGTGGATATTGGTGGTTGGTGGTTGGGCCGTTGATGTTGTTGCTGCTGATGATGATAATGGGTAGAGATAATATATTAATTTAATGTGTAGTAAATATTATTTTAATGTATAGAATTGAAATATAGAACATCTGATAAATAGTATGTTGTAAAATAATGTGGAAAAATAATAAAATAGGCTTTTAGTATGCTAAAATGACATAATTTTTACCACGGCTGCTACGAATGCTCTCACACTCTATAAACTGCAACATGTTGGTCTCAACTTCAATACTATTTTCACTTTTATACTTTTTTTTTTTTTTTTTTTTGGAAACCTATTTTCACTTTTATACTATTAGGGTGTGGACAAAAAATGCACATGTTGAAAGGCCTATGTATCAGTAAGCTTAGCCAAATGTCTGAATTCAATAGGCTGACTCACTCTCTTCCCTACCAAGCAAAGTATGGCTAACACCAATATTCTTCTTTCTCGGGTATAGGGAAAACTGAAAAGAGACTCTGCATTCTATAATGTCTACAGATTAGTATGCTATCTTTATTCTGATACATCAATTGTTTAATTAATTAGATTATTGTTACAATGATTAATTAATTAATTATTTTATTACCAAAAAAATTAATTAATTAGAGAGGAGGGTATAGATGCAGAACCTCGCAGCCTCGTAGCAGCTGCCCCAAAGTTAGGATCCTATGAAAGAGAGCTACAACCACTTGCCTCCAAGGTGTACCTATTACCTAGGGCCTTGGTTGAATTTACATAGAAATTGTTTTTCCCCTACTTAAATTTCGGACTTTATCACCTTTATTGAAACAGCACACCTTTTATGAAACACCAAATTTACGATGGAGACAATTTTTGTAAAATATTTTTTAATTGTTAAAGTGAAAAATTATTGGTTCCTATTTTCATACCAACTTTATTTTATATTACTTTTATCATATATCAATCATAACAAACCATTTTTCTTGTTATTATAAAAATATTTTATGTTCTTGATAAAGTTATAATTTTTGACAAATGAATGTCATTCCATGAATGAAATCGTTTCATTTTGCGAGCAAATCTAGGACTTGCATGCAAGAATTTTGTGTATTCGATATTACCGTTAATCATTTATTAAATCATAACAATTTACGTATACAGTTAGGAAATTTATGCATTTGTTATTGCCCATTTGCCCTTATTCATTGAATCCACTAATTATTACTTTAAAAAAAAAATTTGAGAGACATTTAAAAAAGAAATTGCTTCAAGCAAGATTCAAGTAGTCCTATGATAATAAATTCTTCTGGACATTTTGCATGCTCCTTTCAAAACCTAGCAAATCAAACTGCTCCATAGATTTTAAATTATATTCATCATAGCCCCAAAACATTAAATGTTTCATTTGAAATTATTCAAACTAGATCACTTAGAAATTTAATACGAGCAGAAATAAAACTCTCCAAAATTTAAAGATTGTAGCAGAGAAATCAATAATGGAAGATCTTTATAGAGGTATTTATTTTTCAGGCTGGCATAATACACACAATCTATTACTAGTGCAATTAAATGCTGATAGTAGTACTAGTTCCACACTTCAAATTTCAAAAGGCACAATGTATGTATATGGCAAGGCTCACATGTGTAATGGTCTATCTACACAAATCTCGAGGCAAAATCAACCGGCCATGGCATTAATGAAGTTTGTACATTTCATGTGGGAGACATGAGAGCATGAAAATGAAAGTGAAATTTGAGAAATGAGAATGGTGTGCAGAGAAAGAATGGTGGGTTGACATCACAGAAGATCACAAAAAAAAAGAAAAAAAAAAAAATTTGGGGAAATGAACATGCCACCCTCTACTGTGATTTTTTTATACCCAAATATCCAATTGGGTCCTTTTACGTTTTCCCACTTCGATCCCTACTCTTCTCTCAATGACACCACTTTTAATTCTTTTTAGGTCACACTCTAATGCTAATACAAAGTCTACAACTTGAAAGTTGAAACAGTCCAATTTCCCATATACACCCCACCCCCCCTTTAGTTATTACCCATAGGAAAGAATTTTTTTTTTTTTTTTTTTTGGTCAAAAGGATACAGCTAAAGAAACTAAACAGAGACAAAAGAAACAGGGCAACGCCTATCTAAACTAATCCCCCTGAGATCAGCCTCAACAATATTAAGAATATCCAACGGTGGGTTTGCAAAAATAGCCAAACTCCCATTCAGCTTAGTGCCCTTCCTTGCTAACATGTCAGCACATCTGTTGGCCTCACGATAACAGTGCTTAATTCGGGTTTGCGGAATTTTAGACACCAGGAACTTGCAGTCCTCTAAAATGGCATGAATGGCCATATTGTCATACTGCGGATTTGTAAGCATGTCCACAACTGCCTTGGCGTCTAGTTCAACTTCAACCTTGGAGAAATTCCGCTCAATACAAAGCATTAAACCATCCCGGATGGCCCAAAGCTCCGCCAGTAAGCTGGTTGTTATGCCAATTCTTCTTGAGAACCCAACAATCCATCTTCCTGTCCAGTCTCGAATGACACCACCTCCACCTGCCCTTCCTGGATTCCCCAATGATGACCCGTCAGTGTTAATCTTCATCCACCCCTGGTCAGGCCTTTCCCAACGAACCTGGATGGTCACCTGAGGTTGAAATTGCTTTGTGGATACAGCACAATGAAAGAACTCCACAGCAGAATTAATAATATCCTGCACAAGATTAGAATTTTGAGGCCGCCTCTTAAAAACAGCCTGATTCCTATTCTTCCAAAGATTCCACACGGCAAAGGAGAAAATAATTTTCCAAGGGGGAGAGAAATGGTTGAGGGCAATGTCCAATTTCCCATTAGTCATCATCCAGTCCCCAAGATTGGAGGCAAAGAAGCCTCTATCAACACCCAATGCTCCCAACTCATTCCATACCACCCTTACCAAGTCACAGTCCCGAAGTGCATGTAAGATAGATTCAGGCTTCTTTTTACATAAAGGGCAGGTTGGGTCAACGTTCACACCCCTAGCCGCTAGACATTCATTGACTCCTATGCTGTTGTGGGTGCATTTCCACAAGAAAAACTGAATCTTAGGAAGAGATTGCAGCTTCCAAATCCAATTCCCACTATAAACTGGGTTCTGATCCAATCCGGCAACCAACCTATAGGCACTCTTCATATTGAAGTCACCTCGCGGGGAATCCCTCCACATTATCCTGTCCATGCTATTTGCAGCAAGCGCGTAAGGAATGGCTTGAATTTCCAACTTTAAATCCTGAGGGAGAGCAAAAGGGATCAGCTCTCACTTCCAACCTCCTAGGTCCGCTATATCCTTAACTTTCCACTCTGAAACCCCCAGAGGCAAAGGACCCTGAATTTGCTGCCTTAAAGACCCCTTATGAGTCCAATTATCATGCCAAAACTTAGGTTACTATCTCTTCCAATCACCCATCTTGAGCCTTGTCGAAACAAATCCGCTCCCCTTTTCATACCTTTCCAAGTTTGAGAGCAAGGAAGGCAATTCGGATCTTTGGATCTAATTCGCCGATTGGAGCAATATTTTGCTTTCAAAACCCTGGCCCATAAGCTCTCCTTTTCAGTGTGAAACCTCCAATTTAATTTTGCTAGCAATGCTGTGTTTCTTCCTTTAGCATTTTGCAGCCCAAGGCCACCTTCATTTTTTGGTTTAGTCACCTTATTCCAACCCACCCAATGAATCTTCTTGGCTGAATCTGAAGAACCCCAAAGAAAATTGCGATTTACCCGGTCAATACCTTCAAGAATTTTACTAGGCAGGAGGGCACATTGCATGACATAAGAAGGAATTGTTGACGACGAGGATTGGATGAGAACAGCCCTACCAGCCGGAGATAGCAGGTTGGCCTTCCATCCCGCGAGTTTTTGCTTGACCCTATCCAACACAAAATTTACATCCATCGATGTACCTGTGTGCTTAATGGGAATCCCCAGGTATTTCCCTAGATTTGGAGTAGAGGCAAAACCCAAAATGTCACAAAGAGACTCCCTTTGATCTCTATCCACATTTGGAGAAAAGAAAACCCGAGACTTGGCTTCACTAATGGACTGGCCAGATCTGCTGCAAAATTCATCCAGAACATCCCTTATAGTTGAACAACTTGCATGATCAGCTCTAGCAAAAAGCACCACATCATCAGCAAACATGAGATGGGAAATAGGGATCCCTCCTTGGGATGTTCTAACCGGGGTCCAGAGCTTTTGGCTACATTTCTCCTCTATAAGATGGCTAAGATAGTCCATACAGATAATAAAGAGGTAAGGAGACAGGGGGTCCCCTTGTCTAATGCCTCTTGACGGATAAAAAGTTTCAAGGCTGCCACCATTAAAGAGCACAGAAGATGAAACCGTGCACACACAACTCATGGTGAGATCAATTAACTCTTGCGGCAAATTTATCTCCATAAGCCTCTCTCGAATAAAACTCCATTCCAACTTATCGTAAGCTTTTTCTAGATCTATTTTTATTGCCATATATCCCAAGGCACCCTTCTTACTACTGATCGAATGGATTAGCTCTTGCACAATAATTGCATTATCTATCCCTTTCCTTCCCGGCACAAAGGCCGATTGAAAAGGGGAAATAAGCTTCTCCAGGTAAGGCCTTAAACGGGCCACAATAATCTTCGTAACAACTTTGTAAACTGTGTTACAGAGACTAATTGGCCTATAATTTCCAAGAGATTCAGGGCCTTTGATTTTTGGAATAAGCACTATATTAGTACGGTTTAAGTACTCTGGCATTTTCCTAGAGACAAAAATATGCTTAACCTCTCGGCACACCGACTCCCCCACAGTTGGCCAGAATTGCTGGAAGAAACCAGCGTGAAGCCCATCCGGGCCCGGGGCTTTATTTCCTTTCATTGACCATAAGCTTGCCTTTATCTCCTCATCCATCACCCTGGAACTTAAACTATCCCTCTCCTCATCAGTAAGGCAGCCCCGCCCCCTACTGAATTGATCTGATTCCCTATAAGTAAAAGTGTGGGATGTAGAATAGATGTTGCAGAAGCCCATTTGGATGAAAGCCATCACTTCCTCCTCACTGTTGAGCCATTCTCCCACACTATTTTTAATAGCAGTGATCCGGTTTCGATTTCTTCTAACTAGAGTAGAAACATGGTAGAACGCCGTATTACGGTCCCCTTGCACCATCCAGTTACCCCAAAACTTCAGAGCCCACAACTCATGCTCTTGGTCTAGGATCATGTCCAATTCTCTGATCAACTCATTTTCAAGCTCCAAAAGATAACTTGAAGGCCTAATAGCAATAACCCTCTGTAGGCCATTCAACCTAGCTTTGACCCGATTCTTTTTAAAGAAAATATTGCCAAACTGATTCCTATTCCAAATGGTAGCCTTAGTAGCGAAGTTAGAAATGGCTTCGTGAAGATGAGAAGCCTGACTCCAAGCCTGGGAAACCACCATAGGGAAGGATAAATCTGACAACCAGAATCTTTGAAACTTAAAGGGGCGGTCACGACGAACATTACATTGAGGCTTTGTCTCAAGAAGCACTGGGCAATGATCTGAATGGCACCTAGTGAGGTGAGTTACCCTTGCATCTGGATAAATACGATACCAATCTGGATTCACAAAAAATCTGTCAATCCTCTCCTGAATAAGACCCTGTACTTCCCTTCGGTTAGTCCACGTAAACCTTGGCCCCGAGAACCCTAAATCCACCATATTACACTTATCCAAACATTCTTTAAATAAAAGAGACCTATTAACACTAACCACTCTGCCTCCAAACTTGTCTGCATCATTAAGGGGTTCATTAAAATCCCCCGCAATGACCCAAGGCAGATTATGGAGGTCAGCTACATTCGAAAGATTACTCCACAAAATACGTCTCTCAGCACTTCTGGGACTAGCATACACAGCAGACAGCATCCAAATAGAATTAGAGGCACGTACCTTAACTGTAGAATGCTCCGAGCTAGCCAGATGAGCTACTTCAACTCTGTCTGAATCCCAAAGAAGCCAGAGACCACCCTTGCGCCCGATAGTATCTGTATGAAATGCACCATCAAAAGGCAATTTATCTGAGATGTCCCGAGCTCTATCTCCACCAATACGAGTTTCCACAACTATAAAAATCGCTGGATCATATTGCCGAACAAGATCATGAACATGGCCTTGAAAATTGGGCTTCAAGACGCACCTACAGTTCCATACAATTAAATTCATGGCTACGGATCAAGAGAAAAGCACCAGAAAAATTCTCAGAGAGAGGGGGGACCCACTCCTTCTTCCTCAAACTCCATTTGATCTGCCACACCATGGCCTTTACCCAGCCTATCCGTGTCTCCCACTCGCAAGGCGCCCTTCACAGTCCAGCCTAGATCACTAGGCTCCAATCCATCCTGACATTGAACTTCAACTGGCATATCTGTCACTACCGATGTAACTTTAGAGCAAGATATCTCTCCATTGTTTTCTCCAACTTTTTCAGCAAAATTTCGCACCTCCATGCCCGTTTGCTCTGCCATCATCCCTTTATCTAAGCCTCTGTCCACTGATTGCCCACTGCTACTAGCTTTAAAGTTAAAAGTTTGGTTTGGGTTAATGTCTAAAAAGGAAGCCATGGCAGATGTTGGTGCTTCTGAGTCAACGGAATGAGCTGCCAAATTCTTCTCTGAAGTTAAAGATACCCTACTCCTTGCAATCCCTTTTTTACCCCTCACGGATTGGCTAAAAATGGCTTTTGGGCTTCTAGATTCAAAGTGGGCCTTTCCAAAACTTTGGCCTGAACCTCTCGCCCCACTTGCTATGGATTGGACTGCCTTGGCCATTTGGGCCTCATTTGGGCTATAGTTCACAGCAGCTTTTCTTTTACCTTCCCTGGAAGGCAAATCATTAATCCTGGAGTTTATTTCTTCATGCTTTTTCAACGTGTACTGCTCAACGTGGTCCCCTTTTTTTGTCGCTTTATTCCCATTCCTTTTCCGTGTTACCAGTACCCACGGACCGTACATGTCCTTGGGATCATCCTCCAATTTGGCTGCACCCAACGTGTCCTCGCACTCTCCTGCATCCTTGGACGTACTCGGTTTAGCGCCTGGACTGTCAACAGCATGCGCCATGCGTTCTTGGTCCACTAGCGTACCGTTATCTCCATCAGCCTCCCTTGCCTGAGTAGCTTCACATCGAACAACATAAGGACAGTTTTCACGCCGGTGCCCAATCCTTCCGCAGGCAAAACAAAGCCTCTGGATTCCTTCATAACAAACGGGCTGCTCTTTGCCACCAATAAGGAGAGCTGTGACAAGCGGTTTCCCGATGTCTACCTGAATGCAAAGGCGTGCAAACCTGCCTCTGGATTCATTTGCTGTGTGTGTATCTATTCTCAAAACCTTACCAATCGCATTCCCTATTAGTTGGAGGGCTTCTACGTGGTAATATTCGATAGGGAGTTCATTTAATCTCACCCAAATTGCAACCGAGGAGACGTTTGCCTCAGCTGGCTTGAAGTTTGGTTCCCAAGGTCTAATGGATAAAAAGTTCTCTCCAATGAACCATGGACCATTCCTAAGCACAGCCTCACAATCTTCCTTGGTAGAGAAACGGACTAAGAAGAACTCTTTACCTAAATCCACGCAGTCAATCTTTCCCACTGGCTTCCACAGAGAAAGAAGTCTGCCATGAAGGAATGAGAAACCAACTGATCTTCCATAGACTTTCACAATAAGAGCTTTACTCCACGGGGACCGAATCCGAGATTTTAACTCCCTGGGGAACTTGACAGCAATGAGACCGTCCCTGAGGTCATCAGTTTCAGCATCGGAGTCCTCATCAGCCTCCATTAGCTCGGTAAAGTTAAAAGCTTGTACATAAGCGCCGGGTATCTCTCCTATCAGCTTATCCTTAAAGGACAGAGGATGTTGAGCACTTCCCTGACTCAGTGAACAGGAAGACTGGCCTTCCCTCATATGGCCGTCGAACTCAGCGTGACGGACATCTTTTACTTTTTTATTACTACGGGCTAACTCAGCTTCTTCTTCTCTAGAGAGAAAAGGAGCCATAGAGAGAAAAAGAGAGATTTCTAGGAAAGAATTTTTATCTGTGCGGTTTGTGGTTGACTACAAAGCCATTCATTCACTCACAGATCACAGTACATTACTATACGTCAGTGTGAGGATGTGTCATGTGTGTGTTTCTTGTAAAAAGAAAATGACAAAGTTGTTTCTTTCCTTAATTGGATAAAGCTTTGAAGTTCTTGACTTTGATGAAATGAAATTGTTTTATCAATAGTTACAAGTTGTTCACTATAATGAGATATACTACAAGTTGCTCAATCTTAATTATGAAAACATAATCATCATTATCAAAAAAAAAAGAAAAAGAAAAAGAAAACATAATCATCCTAATAACCCCATAAACAAGAATTAGTTTTCCTTCCGAGGTATATACACTAGAAGTTGACTCCATGTATGGGTATGACAAAAATGACTTGTTTCTCTAGACTTGCCGCGTGCGGAGTTTTTCATCTCAAAGAAGATATAAGATATGAACAAGTTTTGCTCTTTCCTAACTCCCTCTTTTTGCTTTGTTCTATTCTAAGTGTATATATGCTTTTTACCTAATTTATATTCTATTATTATCCCCAAAACACTCACCTCTCCCTCTCTCATTATTGTCACAATTGTTCTCCTCATTTCTCTTTCATTATTAATGTAGGAATTACCTCATTAAAAATGATAAATACTTCTAACCAATTCCATCTTACCTTAGTTCTACTTTACTCCAATCTTTTTCAGATTTTTCCCTACCCAAAGAGGGAATAAAACAATATACCCATGATCTTGTTCTGTCCCATTAACATCCTTACCTATAAACAAGAATTAGTTTTCCCTAATTAAATTTTTTTTGGAGTAATTTACCTTAATTAATTTTCTAATAAATCATCCATTGGAGTAATATGTACAACAAATTTTACTACTATTAAGCCGACAAATTCACATAAAATTATCTTAAACATCATTTTTTTATTGTACACAAACCATAAACAACTATTCAGATGTGAGCATCCACAGCAGTGGAGCAAAAAATATAGCTATTTGGCACCTACAAAAGTCATTTCATTTATTTTACCTCTTCACACCCCACAGCAATGGAGCTATATTTTTAACTATTTGATTAAAATAATACATATAACTCATTAAAATAATAAAAAAATCCATAGAAAAAAAAAAAAAAACACTACCAACATAGCACAAACATCCACCACCACCACCAGTCCACAACAGGAAAGAAAAAACCACCAACCCAAATCCTTAATATCTTTCCTCAATCTAGACCAAACAAAATCACCAATCACAAAACAAAATCAAAAATCAACACAATACACATTCGTGGAACAAATCGGCAATGGGGCTTGGGGTGGGTTGGCGGAACAGATTGGCGATGAGAGAGCTGGTCGACGAGCTAGAGAGAAAAAAAAATTGAGGAAGAAAGAAGAAAGAAGAGAAGTCGGAGAGAGAAAGAAAATAGAAAATGTTTGTTTAATGAGAGAAGAAAGAGAAGCGTAATAAATTTTTTTTTTTTTTAGCAACCAAAAATTGCTACATACTGTAACTCTGAAACTAAAATTTTTAGCTATACTTTCACGGCCGTAAAGCCATTTTTGTATTTTGATAAAATTAAAATAATCATATAACTATTTAACTTCACTTTTATGAGCGCTCTGTGTACAACCACAAATCTTTTACTTCTTTTAATCCTCTCTCGCATGTAGTAAGGCCAAAAGTATATTTTCATATATCTTTGTAGGTCAGGTAATCTTAGTCATCTCAAATGGTAATAGGTTAGCTTCCCTGCGTACTTTAGTGGATTGAAACTTGCTTGGCCATTATGGTGAAATCCCATTCTTGCCATAAAAGTGGTTTGGTAGTAATTAGCAAAAGTGTAAAACTCAACTTTTTTTACTCTTTTTTTTTTTTTTTTCTCAATTGGTAAAAGGGTTTAGCTCCTCTGTGTACTTTAGGTGGCTTGGAACTTTTTTGATTGGTCACTATGGTGAAATCCCTCTTCTTCTTTTTTTAATTTATTTTTTCATTATGGCAATAAAACCAAATTACTTTTTGTTTTATAACTTTGATAGTAAAACACTAATCTAGAAAAAGAAAAACATAGAAAAAGGATACTTCAGTATTTTCACTTGAAAAATCTGGTACGGACATGACAAGACAAATTGCACCGATTGAAAAAGAAATGTAAACCCAAAACTTAACAGCAAACAATAGCATTTGCATTTGCACTCACACACTCTTCTCTCTCTCTCTCTCTCACAGCTTTCTGTTCTTCTTCTCCTTGTCCTCCACAGAACACAACAATGGATCTCCAAAGTCTCAACCACAACAATAATGGCCAAGACTCAAACTTTGACCCTAACTCAGACCCTCCAAACCCCACCAATGCAACACACGATGAAACCCAAGAACCCAAACTCAGTTTTGAAGACTTTGATAGCACTTGTTCCACTCCATATGTAAGTGCACCCTCTAGTCCAGGGCGTGATGGCCCTGTGATAAGTGGCTTCTTTTATAGTGCCCCAGCAAGCCCAATGCACTACTTTGCACTCAGCTCAGCTTTGTCAGCATCAAAGGCACCGACTTCAGCTCAGTCTTCTTCATCAATGGATGATTTTGAGTTCTCAGCAAGGTTTGGTTCAAGTGGGTTTGGTGGAACTGGGTCTATGAGCTCAGCTGATGAGTTATTCTTGAATGGTCAGATCAGACCCATGAAGCTCTCCACACACTTAGAGCAGCCTCAGGTTTTAGCTCCATTGTTGGATCTTGATGCTGAAGAAGATGATGATGGTGTGAGAGGCAGAGATCTAAGGCTACGTGATAAGTCTTTGCGTAGAAGAACTAGATCTATGTCACCACTCAGAAACACAGGGTTTGAGTGGTCAGAAAATGAAGACAGAGATGCAACTATAAAGAGCAAAGATAGTGATGGTTTGGAAGTGGAAGAGAGTGATGAGAGAGAGAAGATTGATTGTTCAGAGGCTACTACTCCTTCAGTTTCAGCTTCATCTTCAAGATCTTCTTCAGCTGGAAGAAGCTCAAAGAGATGGGTTTTCTTGAAAGATTTTCTTAGGAGTAAGAGTGAAGGAAGAAGCAACAACAAGTTCTGGTCTACTATCTCTTTTGTTCCCACAAAAGAAAAGAAATCAGCAAACCAACCAGTACTTCCAAAAGATAAGGATAGCAAGCTGAATAGTACTTCGGCTAATACTAAAGGAAGTGCACAAACTTCAGCTAAGAAATCAGCAGGAAGGTTTGCCAATGGAATTGGTAAAAGGCGTGTGCCACCTTCACCACATGAATTGCATTACACAGCTAATAGAGCTCAAGCTGAGGAGATGAGGAAAAAGACTTTCTTGCCTTATAGGCAAGGGTTACTTGGTTGCTTGGGGTTCAGTTCAAAAGGTTATGGAGCTATGAATGGGTTTGCTAGAGCTCTAAACCCAGTTTCCTCCAGGTAAATCTATCTGTGTTGTTGGGGTTTCAAGATAAAAAAAAATTGTATAGATTTTTTTGTTTTATGTTTAGGATTTCTATGATTATCTATATGTATTTATTGTTGGAGAAGCTGTCCCCAATTAAACGAGCTTGATGAAATTATGGGGTTCCTTTTGTCCCCAATTTGCCTTGTGTAAAGGGTCAAGTAGTGTGGAATATCCACCTATAGTGCACTTTGTATCAGTCTTTGATATGGTACTTTCTCTCATAGGGTTTGTTGTAAAGCTATGAGGAAGATAAATGATCAAAAATCTTGTTCCTTATGGTTACTCAAGTAACAGCCTATAAAAAGTTAAATCAAAGTTAAATGTAATTATTGTGCTAATAATTAGAGGCATTTTTATGTTTTTGAGTATAGTTATTACCCAATTTGCATCATTGTGATAGAGAAAACCTTATCAGATTATTGAACCAATAATGTGATCCACATGGTGGACATGGCCAGACCTGTTAGGTAGTAAAAGGACCCATGCTAACCCACAATTGTATGCCCATAGTACCATACCAACCCACAAGCACAAAAGGGTGTTCAAGATTTTTGGTTGTTTCTTCATGGATCAAGCTCTTGATGCATTTGCGCAGATTTACATGGTATAGTAGTTGGATTTTTTTTGGAATAGATGCAATGTGAGCCCATTTGGTTTTGTTATACATATTTTGGGGCCCCAAAAAAAAAAAGAGCTTCTTGTTTATGTAAATGATATTGCCTCGATTACATTCTAGCCAATCAATTTGATAAGATCCATATGGGAAGTGATAAGGGCGGATTATAATCCAAACTTAAATGGGGCAATGATGTCTCCTAGACATTGACATAAAAGAGTGTGAGATTGTGAAACATTGACTTGTTTTTGTTGAGTTTGTTGTCAATCGAATCCGAAACTACGGAAACATCTCTTTTTGGCTTCTTCTCTCTGGGGTCTTTTTTTTCTTTTCTTTTTTTTCCATGAGAACATCACACTGCACTATCTAAATAAAAAAACGTAAAAGAGAAAAGCGCACTAAAAACTTCTTAAGCATCATCACTAAACAAAAATGGTTAAAACAGATGTTTTGTTGCTTCCCTTTTCACCTTTAAAAGTGAAAGTGTATGGACTTTTGGTCGCATTTGTTAATAAATTGAGCAGAGCCATTAATTATCAGATATAGATACGAAGCCTCAACTTCATTTATTGTTGGGAGACACTAAAATTTTAACCCCCAATAGAAAGTGAATAAGTGATGCCCAAAATCAAATCATGGTCCCCAGAGCCATTATTGCTCTTTGGTTTATGTCCCCAGAATCAATAATAATGATAACATCTAGTTAGGTAGTACTAGAAGATCCGTGTGAAAATTCCACTGTTCAATCACAATCTATCTGGACTCGAAAGTGTTTGGTTGATATAGGACCGGGCATCTCTATAGCAATTCACTCGAGAAATGCATTCTGAAAGAGTTATGTAGCGCATTTTCTAATCTAAAGTTTCAACCCAAACTGGAGTTTCAAAAAGTTGGCATGTCACGTCAATCACTAGAACATGAGTTTGAGTTAAAATTTAATTTTTAAAAATGAGCTATATAACTAAATATTATTATCGAGTTTTTTCCTTAAAATTTTGCTTAAATTGTGCCAGCAAATCTGGCCCCAGATGAGCACTTCTTAATCACCACGAGTAATTCCAATATTAACTTGAACTTATTATGGGCAAAGATTTGTAAAAATGAACCTTTCTACTGACCGAAAAGGAAAAAAAAGGAGAAGTGATGCAGTGCGAGTTTACCTAGGTTTGGCAAAAAAAAAGTGGTCTATTTTCTTAGCAATCCTACAACCACATACACAACACAACAATCATGACAATATGGCAGGGTTCCAGTATTTTCTACTGTAAAGGGAATCCAATCCAAAACGAAGGAAAGCAAAAAAATTATCCAGCCAGGAAAACAGCCCCCAAGGGAAGTCTAATGTTGCAATCACATCCCAATCCCCCATGCACATGAAAGCTCTGGATGTGATGGTGTGAGAGAAAAAAACCTTTTGTCTGTTTCCTCATCTGATTAAAGGCTCACATGACTCACGAAAGAGTTTTTTGCAGTCCACACTGCACCGTGGGCCTAAAGCTCGCACTACGTTTCTGATGGTATTGCTTTAGGTACTACAAGATCCATGTGAAACTTTTCAGAGTCCTATACTACTAAGTACTATGCAAAAATTTTTACGTCCCAATTTCATCCAATTTTATGGTCAAAGTCGTTACCATATCTGCTCTATTTTTCTTTTTGATGAGATGAGTTTGCAATTTCAGAACTTCATGTACGCTAATTTCTTTTGGATTTTTGGCCAATTGGCACTTTCACCAGAGACTCTTATGTAATCTATACTAGAAACCTGGGATATGTATTCGCATCACAAAATCTAATATGGTACTAAGATGACAATCTGCCAAAACTGAGCACGACTAAATTTTGGGCAGTGAATTTTTAAGAGAATATCGAGAATCTAACCTCATATTTTTACCGTCAGTCCTAGCTCAAATGTACACATCCGATTGTCGGTTTTTAAGCTAGTACTTTTTCTATAGCATCTCTCTCATCGCCAGTAATATCACATCAACCTGTACTACATAAACTATGTGCACAAGGCATCTACATAGTATTATTGGTAAATTACACTCACACACAATTAGTGACTCAAACGCACAACCTTACCCTTATCTCACTCATTTTACACGGCAAGAAAGTGCCATTGGAGTTGGAACTCATTGGCTACAATTAACTCCATCCAATAAAAAAAAGGGAATCATTAAGGACAGGTTATAGTAATTGGACTTTAATCCTCTAGGAGAATTACTGTAAGTAACGAAGACATGTATCTAATGGTCCCAACCTGATTGTCCAAAACACCCTTACAGAGCTGCCTACCTTTTGGACCATAGAAAATGCAAGCTCAAAAAAGTAAACATTGTACAACAGTCAATATATGCCTCGTTATATGCCAAAGGGGCTTATGAGAATCCGATTCTGAATACAAAAACAAAAACTACATATTAGTGTGAATCATATGCTAGCTAACCTTTCCTTCTCTTCTACCGTAATAACTTCAAAAAGTGCAAAATTTGAAGATAAGGATATGCGTTTAGAGTACACTAAAAAAAAGTAAATTTCCCAAGCTCAAAAATTTTGAAAATAGAAACCCCCGGAACTGGGTTGCTGATACCTCCAAGCAAAACTGAAAGATGTGACTCCTCTCTTGGGACTCCTGAGGATCAAGCAAAGGTGGACAGGATATTCATCTTGAGGGTGAACTCATCTGCCTTTGCTGGGCTGACAGACTGCACCAACAATACACAAAATATGAGCCAACGAGAGCATGTTGAGATTATATGCAGCTTGAGTGGGTGCCAAGAATAAGCAGCTTCCATAATAGTACTCATGAGAATTAATAACAGCCCAATAACATTTCACATTTGTCTATCCACGTATTAATATCTTTTCAACATTGTAATAGTAATTGCCTCGACTGGTGACCACCAGATTTTTCAGACTCAAGTTCTAAAAAGCAGTTAATTTATATACATACAAGGATAATTTTATTGTTCCCCAAGAAGTTGAATTTAAAGTATTTTAGAATTTTTGTGTTGAGATTATTTTGTTACATCTTGCGTCCTATATGGAAGGTAGACAGCAGCTTAGCATGGATTTGATGACCGTTATTTTTCAGCATCTTTAGGTACTAAAAATCCTTCTTATTTTGTAAGTTTTACAAGGTCCAAAAAGACCTTACTAAGGCTGTCCAGAGAAATGCTCTACAATTAGGTGTTGTCAGCCCAGCCCCAGCAGGATGGCAATGTTCTTCATTACAGGAATAAAGTACAGCATGATTGAGGAAAGAAGAGAAGAAAAGATATGCCAATGAGGTAAGTTAGGGGTTGTGGATTAGACCCATGAGGTGCAAGTGTAACTTATCAATCAAAAAATAAAGAAATGAAGATGTAATGTGATATCTAAAGACAATGACAACACACAAAAAAAAGAAAAAAAGTGTATCATGGGATTGTTAAAAGGTATTTGTTGGTTTGCGCGAAGTGACCAGACAATCAAGGGACAGATTACAGGTAGGAACTAGCTAAGGTCTCCATCTCCCATCATCTTCTCTTCTTATTCTGAAATGCCAAGGGTTATTGAGAAGCACAATTTTTTTCCTGAGCTAATTTGTATATAGTCTCCTAAAGATATGTCTTAAAACTTGTGATATGTGGCAGCTAATAGAACCTGGTCTCATGTGGACATAAACCCAGTTAATTTGGCCCTCAAAGAGGCAGTGAAGCAAAGAACAAGTCTTGCAATAACAGTCAAGGTCAATATTCACAATCTCAGTATTTCTATGACTCTCAAAGAAATGAAATAATTTTCAAGTGACAAAACAACTTTAAAGTGTCTTTTGTCAAGATGGATTCATACTCAAAGTGATGTGAAAAAAAGGTCATATATAGTACCTTCTCAAGTATGCGCTCAAGTCGCTGAATTTCATTCTTGGCATAATCTGCTCCTTTCTCCATAAAGTTCTTGGAAGTTTTCAAATAGATCTTGCCATATCTTTGGAGAGAGAAAAGGGGAAAAAAATAAGTAATCATGAGAAACAGATAGTCAACTTTAAAAACTCGGGTCTCACAAACTTCAGTTTTTACTAAAAAAATTCCCTGTGGTTCCACTAAGAAAGTGGTGAATGGTGACTGCCACCAATCATTCACATTATAACAGAGGGTTTGACTAAATTTGATGAACAAATATTTCAGAAGTATGAAGTCACCGTTACAACCTGGCAGTTGAACCCTCGAGCTTCTCAACCTCTTCTTCTATGCGGGCAAATACTGCCTTCTTCTCTTCATTTCCAGCACTCACAAATTCCTTCACCAGTTCATCCAAACTTGCAACTATACCAGCCTACATCGAGGGAAGAAAAGATTTATTAAAAAAAAAAATGAAAACATGTCATGTTATGGTCTATTATGAATATACAAATCTCACTTTGGATGTATATTGTCCGTTCCCATCACGACTAGTGCCACATTTCTCGTTGATAAAATTTACAAAGTCATCTAAATCTCGGCCACCATCATAATTTTCACCAGCTTTGTTGCTCTTGGGGAAAAACTTCAAAGTGGGATATCCACTCACACCATACCTGCAAAAGCATCATCCGTGCATCAGACATATTCACTTTCATAATAGAATTCTTTTATTCATTTTTAATGAATATTAACCGAGTAATTATCCAAAAAGAAATTAACAAATACATTTAAGTCCGCAATTATTAACCACGGAAATCTGAGAGTTGATAGCACCCTACAGATAACAATAAAAAATTCATATTGTACTACTGAACTGACTTTTCACCCAAATCCTTGTAGTTATCAGCATCAAGATTAGCAATCACTACATCTTCCTCCAATTTAAATGCTGTTGCAACCTTTTCATAAATCTACAAGACAAACAGCAGAAATAGATCAGTATCAACCATCTTTTAGGCACAAGATAAAGAAGCAAAAGATATGCTTACCGGAGCAAGGGCTTTGCAATGGCCACACCTGCCACACACCCAGAAAAGAAAAGCATAATTATAGATGCAAAACTTCAACTAAAAAAGTCTTTTCAGCCATATTCAGGCAGACATAGCTTCAAAGACACCATAACATTAATACAGCAGCACAATGAAGTGGACACAGAAAAATTGAACACCTAAGCTTACCAGGGTGCATAGAACTCAACCAGAACATCTTTAGTTTCATCTAGGACAACCTTGTCAAAATTGTCTGCTGTTAGTACCACTACATTGGATGGGATTGCGGCTATCTTCACATTGGTCCCTGGACACAGGCAACACTTCAATGTCAAACTATAAGTTGACTAGTGATATGAGTTGTTTATTAAAGCAACTAAAGTTAACAAGAATGCAGCATGATAGACCATGTAAAAAAAAAAAAAAACTAGAGAGAACCATTAGCTGGAGTCCATAAAACAAGTCATGCTGGGCATGAACCAAAAAAGTAGGCAAGAATCAATGGAATAACTCGAGGCATGATATCTTACAATTAAAGAACAGAATCTAAATTTACTGACTAGAGTTGCCAGAAGTATTTGAGAACAAAGTCCGATTATCAATTTTCAATCTACTGAAAAGTATTGTGATAAATATTAGAAAACAAGTGTCCAATTATCAGTCAATCAGCTTTGAAGTTGTGACGTACTTTAATTAAGTTGTCTCAATTACTAAACATAACATGTATGCCATTAAATACTTCACATAAACTCAAGCTTTTTTATTATAATTAATCATCTCAGAGAGATTGATCTTCAAATCTAACAAGAACCATCAATACCATGTCTACTCAGCAATTAAAGGAGAGAAATTGGATTCTGAACTTCAAGAAGTTGGCTAAAGGCAAAGTCATTGCACAAGAAATATTATGGCCAATCCACTCAAGAAAATGTAAGATGAACAATATATATTCAATTGAACATTATAAGATAATATGTCTACACGGTCCACTGAAAGTGTTGAATTATGCACTTATACAAAAGCTAGAAAAATAAATGTAATAACAAAAACATGATGGGGCAACTTAAGGGGAAAAGAACAGATGGAGCAACAAAAACATCATGCAAGAAATAACAACCTCCTGCTTTGGTGCACACAATTCAACCAAAATTAAAAACATATTATTACCTCCTTCCTTATTCACAAACTCAGCTAGGGCTTCTGCAGTACGAGCACCTTCATACCTAAAACATAGAGAATGTGATCAAAAGGTGTCTAGTTAAACATTTGATGCAGATTTGTAAAGGGAGAAGAAAATATTTTAATATTTTATGTTGTTTTCTCTTTCCTAGTGGCAGTAGGATTTATTTGTTTTTTCAAGTTCAATTAAAATCCTTTTCCTGGTTGAATAAGGATTTTAATTGTATATTTTAATATTTTCTTCTACCTTAACCAATTAGCATCAATATTCCTAAACTAAAAGAAGGTGAAAATGTTCTGCGATATTTAGAATTTAGGGGTTCACATGTATTCGGGAAATGTTTTTGAGAGGAAAAGAATAGAGAAGTGGGGGATGGGTGCACTCACTTCTTTGGTTCTAGAGATCCTTTTGGAAACCATTTAATTGTGGGATATCCAGAAACCCCATATTTAGAGCATACGCTCTTGTGTGAATCACAGTCAACCTACACCAGAAACCATCGATGAAGTGAAATAACATATCAATCAATCACCACTGGCGATAACAGTTGCAACCTACTGGAAAAAGCTCATTATTTGATTTAAGATGAGAAAATATTGTTTTTGAGATTAATTATGAGGCCCAAAAGAGCAACAATTTGTAATAAAACAGACCCATAAATTGGCAACAAGAATAATGAATCCAGAATCGTACATCCAGAAATAAAACAATAATACAAAATAATAATAAGGATTCAAGGAGCTGACCTTTCCAATCAGTACAGTCTTTGCTTTCTTGAAACTTGAACCAAGCTTCTCATATTCTGGAGCAAGCTTTTTACAATGCCCACACCTGCCAAGGGAAACAAAACCATTATTCCAGCTCCCAAAGCAGTACAAATATGAGAATAACAGAAGTTTTATGGAAAAAAAAATGAGAATAACAGAAGGAAATCATAAAAAACTAATATGTATCTTCTTCTTTTCTTTGCTCCCTTTCTCTTTTGTAATTATTTTGTTGTTTGGTTTTCTTTTATGTTTTTCCTCTGTTTTCTTCTTCTTGTATTTTCTGGGTTTGCTCTATGTTCTTCATGCATAGAGTAGCCTTTCGTATATATATCATTCTTTCTTATCAAAAAAAAAAAAAAATCTTAATTTTTTACAACTAATAAAAAAATATATATTTTACAACTGACATCCCTGAAATTTTTCAAGAATTTTTTTTAAAATTTTTTTGATTGGCAAGTTACACACGCATCCAATGGGTCTTGAACCCACAAATTTTAAGAAAACCATATTAAAATGATAGAGTCTAGTTAGGCTTCCTGAATGGAGTGGAGCTCTTAGATCACAACTAATTAAATCTAGAAAACCAGAAACAAAGTGGGTAGAGCTTCTAAGTGCATTACTGAATTGCAGGAAACGACCCTGCCAATATTCCAAACAGTCTATTTGATTTGGGATCACCCACTTTAGATCTAAATATACCAAAAGCGATTCAAACAAAGCAATATCAAGCTCAAAACCCACAGATCACCAATCACACATTCAATATCATCATTTTTCCCACAAATCAATGGTACCCATAACAAGCTCTTCAAATGCTTGCGTCTTGCACTGATCCACAACACACCAATTACTCTATACATATATAAGGCATTCTCAATTGTGTATTTTCTTACTCGAATGAAATTCATTTGAGTTTCAAATCTTGATTACATTTTCCTTTCCTACAGTTCCTCATATCTAAGTATACCAGTAGCAATTCAGATACAGCAAACGTCAAAGCTCAAACTCGCAGATGCCCAATCAAATTCACTGTCAATATCATTATTTTTCCAACAAATCAACTGTCACCACAACGAACTCATCAAACACTTGAGCTAATCAATAAAACAAACACGTATCTAGTACAAACCTAATAACACAAACTATATATAACAAAAGCGTATCTAATATTTGTTTCGTTTACGAGAAAAACTGATAATGGTAGATTTTCTTAGCAGCCAAACACAGAATCACACAAGATAGACTCATATATGGCAATATCGAGCTGAAAAACCACAGATCTCCAATAACACACTGTCAATATCCACGAGATGCTCCGATCACACGCTTGACGAGCTCATCACTAAAAACCCGCTGATCGATTACTAAAACGAACCTAAAAATCTCAATAACGCAAAACTATATAGAACTAACACGTATATATATTTCCCGTTTGGTTCCTGAAAAAACTAATTTTTCTAGCAACAAAACAGAGAATTAAAGAGAGAGAGGGAGGAGTTTGATTCAAATATAGCATTATCGAGCTCAAAATCCACAGATCTCCCATCGCTCACAGTCAATCTCATCATTTCTCCAACAAATCAAAGACGAGCTCATCAAAAACACATATTGCTAAAACGATCATTTATAAAATTTAAAAAAAAAAATTCAACAACACAATGAAGAGCTCATCAAACACTTTAATCTAGTTTTCTATCTGGTTCTCGAGAAAACTGAATTTTCTATGCAATTTTTTTTCTCGACAACCAAACAGAGAATTGTGAGAGAGAGAGAGAGTTTTTGGTACCAGGGAGCGTAGAACTCGACGAGAGCGTCGCGATCTTGACCGACCTCCTTGTCGAAGTTGTCCTCGGTGAGCACAACGACGTCGTCTGCGATCACCGGCGAGGCAAAGAGGAATACTAAGGACAACGCGATCAAAACAGAGCAAGTCCTCGCGTTCTTCATTTCTGTAGCTCTGTTCAATGCCTTTGAAATTTTCTTGCCTGCTTTTTTTGAAAAATTATCAGAGGTAAAAAGCATGTGAAATCTGAATATATACTAGTTTTTTTTTTTTTAATTATACTTTTTTTAGGCTAAAAATATCATTTTTGTCAGAGTTGATAATAACACCGACTAAGTTTACTAAATTAATAAGTTGAAAATAACCTAGACCAAATCAACTGCTACTAGAATATATAAATCAAATTGATAGCGATACCAAAATGTGTGGACAAAAATTATATTTTTTCATATATTTTAAACTGCTACTAGAATATATAAATCAAATTGATAGCGATACCAAAATGTGTGGACAAAAATTATATTTTTTCATATATTTTATTTATTTATTTAGAAGCCATTCTGTCATTATTTAGAGTCATCCATAATGTATATGAGAAGATAACTCATGATGAGAGACTTCTTCATTACAATATGTGGAACTCGCATTCACATATGCAAAATCCACACATATTATGAGACCAATATCTCATAAGAGAATTTTTCGATGATAGCAATGACAATAGGGCAAGATAGGCTCATGGGTTTCCCATCACTCTTTTGTGATGAAAAGAATTCACGAGAAACACGACAACAAGACATGTTGAGTTTGTGGTAATTTGATTATCTTTTACGTATCCTAATAAGATAACTTCGATATTGATAAGAGATAAAGATAAATCATTAAAAAAAAAGACAAGTTGAGTTTGTGGTAAGTTGATTGTCTTTTACTAATCCTAAGGAGATAACTTTGAATTGATAAGATAAAAATAAAATATAAAGAAAAATAGTGAAATCAAGGGTAAAGGAAAAGAGTGATAAAAATATATTTTTTTGAAGATAATAATAATATAATATGAATTAAAAAAACAAATTATAATTATTTTTTGAGAAGAAACAAATTATAATTAGACTATGTATAAAAATATATTTTTATTTTTACGTAAAAAAAAAGATTAAATTATATGAATAACTTGTGGGAGCAAGAGTCCAAATTTATATACTGGGCCTTGGGCCCTATTCGAGGATGTGGATACGTCCGAGGAGGAGTAAATGATTAGGAGAGGCCCCAGAATGGAAGATCACACAAGGAAAGGATGGGGGATATAATCCAAGGAGATTGTCCTTCTCGAATAGGATGAGTATCGATCAAGCAAGTATTTGGGCGATTTAGGTGACCTTTCAGAAAGTGCGAACGATAAGAATGAACTTCAGGCACGTACAAAGATGATAAGAGTATAGAAATATCTAAAAGAAAAGCTGTTACCACCGCATTAAATGTCCTGCAACAACTTTTCTGGCCGCATTTATGTGGAGAAGACCCCTGAACAGTGCAGTCTCAACCACCACCATTCACAGAGAGCCAAAGAAGATGACTGATGGGACATATACTCAAGTGAAGGCTCAGATGATTAACAAGTGTACGATCAAGATGATCTAAGAAGATACTATATAATGTAAAAGACCTCCCATAAGAGGGGGATCGGAGGATATAGAAAAACAAGAGAGAAGAAGATTTCCTGTAGTACTAAGGACTATCTTAGCTTTCAGGAACAGTTCAATTCATAATTCATCTCCTTAGATACCAACTTAACCAAGTTTTAAGTGTGTTTTTTGTGCTTATTCATCTTTTAAATGTTAACTAGCCGTTGTCCAATTCACATATAGTCCAGCTCTTTTATCCACGCTCTACAAATTTATTGTATTGGGCTCATTGGACTCACATTCCATCTCTTTTGGGCTTGGGCTACAAATCGTAACCCTACAATTTGCACCGTCTGTGGGAAGAGCTTGAGTGATAGGGAAAGCAATGGTTAATGATGGCAGAAACGGGTCCGTAACCAGAAGAATCGAGGGCATCCCAACACGGTGATCCTTTCCTCAACCTTGAACGGAGAGGTGACCGTGAAGAAAGTGTACACACAATACATGCTAAGAGGAGCCAATCACGAGGTGGTAGTCATGTCTCCCATGCAAGGAGCAATAGGGGCATGCAGCTGGAGATTGACCGGTTGAAGAGGGAGCTACGCCATGCAAAAAGGAAACAAGCTTCCCTTGATAGTGACGTTTCTTCTAATGATGGAAGAGACACTAGTTACAAACGGAGGTCTCGAACTCCGCCCAATGAATCTTTCTCTTACGAAGAAGAGCTCCATAACGAGCAGCGGTTTAAAAGCTTGCCACATAGGGGCGTAGGAAACGACGCTATGAGTAGAGCCTTAAACCAAATCTCTAAGTCGCCTTTCACATGTAGGATTGAGGGGGCGAGACTTCCCCAGTGTTTTCATCAGCCAACATTCACCATTTACAAAGGGCGAACAGATCTTGTGGAGCATGTGAGCCATTTCAACCAGAGAATGGTTGTCTATTCCAAGGACGAGGCCCTGATGTGTAAGGTCTTTCCATCTAGTCTTGGATCCATCGCGATGAGATGGTTCGATGGCCTAAGAGCAAAGTCTATAAACTCCTTCCGTGAACTCACCCAAGCATTTGGTTCCCGGTTTGTGACTTGCAGGAGAGTTCCTCGGTCATTGGCCTCCTTCCTGTCCTTGAACATGCAAGAGGGCAAGAATCTTAAAACATACTCCGATAGATACTAGGAGTTGTTCAATGAGATTGAAGGTGATTTCGACGACGTGACCATCAGTACTTTTAAGCTCGGCCTTCCATCCGAGCACGGTCTAAGAAAATCCTTGACTGGTAAGCCCGTGACTAACGTGCGCTAGCTCATGGATTAGATTGATAAGTATAAAAGAGTTGAAGAAGACTAGCAGTAAGGAAAAGGGAAGGATAAGGTTATCCCTCAAGAGAAGAGGGATTTCAGGTCGGATTGGTACGGCCATAACAAGTCTCGTAGAGATTTTGTTAGGTAGTCGGGATCAGCAAACATTCAAGCAGTCAACGCCGTGTTCCGAGAGCCAGTGCATTAAGTTTTGGAAAAGATTAAGAATGAGCCATTCTTTAAACGACCGAATAAGATGGTGGGAAACTCTGAAAGATGTAATCATAACCTCTATTGCCATTACCATCAGGATCATGGGCATACCGTAGAGGATTATAGGAGTCTGTGGGATCATTTGGACCAACTTGTCCGCAAGGGCAAATTAAAACAACTCCTGTACCCCTCCAGTGACCAAGGAGGTCAGGCAAATTCGGAATCTCAAAGAGATGATTCTTCAAGACCCCCTTTGGGAACTATCAATGTCATCTTCACTGCGCCGGGGAGAACAGGATTCTAGCCATCCAGGATAATGTTTGTGGCCCGTCTATCCGTAGGAGACGTTAATCAGGGCCCGGAGAGGAATTAAATGGAAATTCAACCAGTCCTGGGCTTCTCAGATGAGGATAAGATTAGAACTATCTAACCCCATGATGATGCTTTAGTAATCACCCTCAGAATTGAAGGGTATGATGTGAAGAGGGTGATAGTGGACCAAGGCAATAGGGTTGAGATAATGTACCCCAATCTTTATAAGGAGCTGAACTTAAAACCTGGAGACTTAACGTCCTATAGTTCCCCCCTGGTGAGTTTTGATGGAAAAGTCGTTGTCCCGAGGGGCCAAATACGACTACCTGTGCAAATTGGTCCAGAGGTAATAGAGGTAGATTTCATTGTTGTGGACGCGTATTCATCCTATACAGCAATCGTGGCCAAACCTTAGCTCCATACATTAGGGGCTGTTTCTTCTACTCTACACCAGAAGGTTAAGTATCCATTTGAAGGCCAGGTTAGAGAAATTTTGGGAAAACAATCTGTGGCCAGACAATGCTTAGTGGCTGTCATTCAACATAAGCCCGAAACTGAGTCCTCGGCCTATCCAAGAGAAGATTTATAGCAGTTAAAACCCCAGCATTGCCCATCGATAAATCAGCCGATGAGGCGAAATGTGAAGATTTGGTGAAGGTTGTTATTGGGGACGATCCGAAAAAGTTCTTTCAGGTTGGGTCTCAGTTGCCTCCTCAAGAGAAGAAAGAGTTGATAGAGTTCCTCAGAATAAACATAGATGTATTTGCTTGGAATGCCTATGAAGCCCCAAGAGTGGATCCAGAATTCATCTGTCATCACCTGAATTTCAAACCATCGATCATCCCTAAGAAATAGCCTCTTCGGCGCCCATCCTTGGAGCACGCTTATGCAGTCCGAGAGGAAGTAACGAAGCTCAAGCAAGCTGGAGCTATTAAGGAAGTGTTTTATCCTGAATGGCTAGCTAATACTATGGTGGTGAAAAAGAAGAGTGGGAAGTGGTGAGTGTGCGTAAATTTCACAGACCTGAATAAGGCGTGCCCGAAAGATCCATTAATTATGCCTAAAATAGATCAACTAGTGGATGTAAAGGTAGGCCATCATCGGATGAGTTTCCTAGATGCCTTTCAAAGTTATCACCAAATACCCCTAACCTTGGATGATCAGGAAAAGACTGCTTTTGTCACCCCCATTGGGAACTACCACTATAAAGTGATGCCATTTGGCTTGAAAAATGCGGGATCTATCTACCAAAAAATAATGACGAGGATGTTTGAATCACAGTTGGGCAAAAACATTAAAGTCTACATAGATGACATGGTGGTGAAAAGTAAGGTAGTCTTTGAGCATGTGGGCAACCTTTGAATATTTTTGAAATTCTTAGAAAGTACAAGCTGCGTTTAAAAGCTTCCAAGTGTTCATTTGGCGTGGGATTTGGCAAGTTTTTAGGTTATATGGTAACTCACAAGGGGATTGAGGTCAACCCCGACCAGATAAAGGCTATAAACAATTTCCAACCACCTCGGAATCCTAAAGAGGTCCAAAAACTGACCAAAATGGCAGCTGCGTTGAACCTATTCATCTCATGGTCAGCATACAGGTGCAAACCCTTCTTTTTGTTTATCAACAAGTGAAAAAGGTTTGAATGGACTGAAGAGTATGCCTTGTCTTTCCAGCAACTTAAAGAATGCCTGTCTCAGCCACCTATCATGTCCAACCTTGAACTGGACGAGGTCCTATTTGCTTACATCGCTGTGGCCCCTTATGCTATAAGTCTGGTATTAATACGAGTCGATGGAGGTGTACAACGGCCAGTTTATTATGTGAGCAAGTCGCTGCACGAGTCCGAGATCCGTTATCTTCCATTGGAGAAAGCCATCCTAACGGTAGTACATGGCATACGAAAGTTGCCTTATTATTTCCAAGCACATACAGTCGTTGTCCTCACTCAGCTTCCACTTAAAGCCATATTACAAAGTGCTGATTACACAGGGAGGATAGCTAAGTGGGGTACAGTTCTAGGGGCTTTTGACATCAAGTACATGCCTTTTACCTCCATCAAGGGCGAAGTCCTCGCGGATCTAGTGGCCGAGTTCACTGAACCTCAATTAGAAGAATTGAAACCAACACAGAACATAAATGAAAAATCGGTTGGCATGATCTCTAAACGAGGCCCCACATTCTGGGAGGTGTATGTTGACGGTGCAGCAAATTAGAAAGGATTCGAGGTGGGGCTAGTGCTGATATCTCCTGAAAAAATCATCATTGAAAAATCATTGAGGCTAGACTTCTCGGCTACAAATAATGAAACCGAATATAAAGCTCTGTTGAAGGGAATGACCATGGTTCAAAAAATGGGCGAAAAGGCAGTGGAGATGTTTTCAGACTCAATGTTAGTCGCTGGCCAGGTGAAGGGAGATTTTGAAGCGAGAGATGAAAGAATGCAGGAGTACTTGAGTCAAGTCAGACACCTGCAATTAGAGTTTGAGTCTTTCAACTTGCAGCATATCCCCAGAAGCAGAAACACGCATGCTGATTCCCTAGCCATGCTTGTAACTTCCTCGGCGCAGAATCTGCCACGGGCTATCATTGTTGAGGATTTGTACAAACCCACGGATATAAGAGTTGAGACAGTCTTAGTTCATCAGATCAGAGCAGGGCCTAGTTGGATGGACCCTATAATTCAATTCTTAAAGGAGGATACTTTGCCTGAAAAAAAGTCAGAAGCTGACAAGGTACGGAGGAAGTCTATTAGACTGTTTGAGAACCAGAAGTTATACAAACCTTCATTTTTAGGACCATATTTGTTATGTGTACATTCTGAGACGACTGAATCACTCCTCGAAGAATTACACGAAGGAATTTGCGGAAGCCATACTGGAGGTAGATCTTTGGCCCATCGAGCCATCACCCAAGGCTATTGGTGGCCAAATATGCAAAGGGAGGCCCACGAATATGTTAAAAAGTGCGATCAGTGTCAACGGTTTGCACCAAACATACACCAACCAGGGGGAATTCTTAATCCGTTATCCAGCCCGTGGCCATTCGCTCAATGGGGCTTGGATATTATGGGTCCATTCCCTAAAGCAGTAGGAAACAAGAAGTATCTGCTAGTTGGCACAGATTATTTCACCAAATAGGTTGAAACTGAACCTATAGCTAACATCAGAGATGTGGACGTGAAGAGATTTGTCTGGAAAAATATTGTCACTCGGTTTGGGATTCCTCATAAACTCATCTCGGACAATGGCCTTCAGTTTGACAGCAAAGTGTTCAGAAGTTATTATTGTGAATTGGGGATCACGAATAGATACTCTACTCTTGCTTATCCCCAGGGGAATGGGCAAGCGGAAGCTTTTAACAAGGTCATAGTAAATGGGTTAAAGAAATGGCTAGATGATGCGAAGGGCAAATGGGTGAAAGAACTACCATATGTTCTCTGGACGTACAAAATTACGCCTCGTAGGTCTACTGGGGAGACCCTCTTCTCAATGACTTATGGGGCTGAGGTTGTTATCCCTTTAGAGACTGGTTTCCCAACGTTAAGAACTAGTTCATTCAGTCCGAGTAGCAATAATGAGCAGCTAGAGAAGAATTTGGATTTGATTGAAGAAAAGAGGGAAAATGCAATGGCCAATTGGCATATTACCAATAAAGGCTCAAATAAGGTTATGATGCCAATGTAAAGATAAGGCCTTTATCACCTGGCGATCTAGTGTTAAGGAAAGTTGTGGGCATTGCAAAAAACCCAGTTTAGGGAAAGTTATGACCCAATTGGAAAGGGCCATACCATATTACTTCAGGGGCTGGTATCGGGGCATATTTTTTAGAAGATTTAGATGGTCATATAATACCACGACCATGGAATGTAAACAATCTTAAAAGGTATTATTATTGAACGAGTTTTCTTTTATCAATATGCTTATCTGTTATATAAAAGTTTTTGTATTTTCTGTTGCCATTACAATTTTTAAGTGTTTAAACTTAAATCTAATCATGCCTGAAGTTCTCGAATCAGATGATATGAGTTAATTAACACTCCATTACAATTTTTAAGTGTTTAAACTTAAATCCAATCATGCCTGAAGTTCTCGAACCAGATGATATGGGTTAGTTAACACTCCATTACAATTTTTAAGTGTTTAAGCTTAGACTCAATCATGCCTGAAGTTCTCGGACCAGATGATATGGGTTAGTCAACACTCCATTACAATTTTTAAGTGTTTAAGCTTAGACTCAACCATGCCTGAAGTCCTTGGACTAAATGATATGAGCTGGTTAACACTTACAATTTTCATGAGTATTTAAATGGATCCTAAATTATGTAACTCTTTCGGACCACATATTTAGGTGAAATTAGCACTCAGCAGTGTTCCTTGTAAGTATTAAACATGGTCCAACCCATTTAAAGTTATTAAGTTCCAAAACATGCCTAAAGCTTTAACTAACTTTTTAGACTAATAATTCCGAATGAAGTAAAGTCCTTAATGATTTACTTAGGCGTTGAAGAGCATAAAAAACATCTCTCTCCCTTGGTTTATTGAGTTTATTATTAATTCTTGTTAAATTATTAGCATCATTCGCAAGGTATTGTTATTGATTCTACTCAAATTAAAGTAACAAGAAGTCAATGCTATTTGCAATAACAATAAATCAAACAGTGTGCACAGTAAAGACATAGAAAGTAAAAGTAAAATGCTTTCATTAATCAGAGGAATGTTTTACATCTTCTTATACTATAAAAAAAAAAAAAAAAAAAAGGCAAAAACAATAATAAAGATCCTAGTGTCTTAGACTTTGTCTTGGGGCCAAGAGGGTAAACAGTCTGACTGGGCAGGGAGGCAGTAGCATCTTGGGCTTGGTCCTGGGGTTTAGAATGAGTTTTCTTCTTGTCTTGACCCTTGTCTTTGTCCTGGATATCCTCGGCTCCTTGCTCCTGGCCACCATCTTGGACTGACTTCTTAGACGCCTCAAGGGGAGCAGGAGGGGCTTGGTCCACCAGTGGCTGTTCGGATACCCCTGGAGCTTGCTCGGAGTGGGAGGAGTCTGGACCTGGGAGCTCACGAATCTCAGGATCATAGTAGATGCTCTTAGGTCATCTCAAGACAGAATCTGCAGGGACTTCTGCAGCATCAAGGGCTTTACCCCAAGAAATGTCGCAATAGTCCCTGCATACCACAGAGAGTTCCTCCGTGAGCCTGGTTTGAGTCTCCTCCACCCCAAGCTTATATGATGCTTGTTTTTCTGCCTCGGCTGCTTCCCTGGCCAGTTGAGCTTCCTCACTGACTTTTTGAAGCTTGGTGCAAAGATCTGTCACAATCTGCCTCTCAGTAGCAAGATTGATTTCTATTAAGTGCAGCAGTTGGCGTTGATCTTCGGCTTGCCTCTCCGCAGTCTTGAGGCCAGCATCAGCACTGTCCCTTTGCTGAATAACCTCTTTTAGCTTCTCAGAAAGCTTAGCCTGTTATTCCTTGAGGCTACCCAGGGTTTTTTCCACCTTAGATCGATGATGGGCCTCCGCCTTGGCTTCATTGCGGGCATCTTTATTCCACTTTTCGGCCACGTAAACTTGTTGGGTAATCTACACAACAGAATGGAAAAATTTAGTGTAAAATAAAGAAGATGGACGAATAAAAATGATCTCCTTTGAAACTTTATATAGGGGGGCAGAAAATGAGGGGGAGTTATACCGCGCAAACCTTGAGAGGAAATGTCGTCCATTGGATCAATATTTCATCGTTAAATGCCAAAGACATAGCGCTGCCTGGAACAATTAATGACGCTTTGTGAATTCCAAAACGCCAGTGGCAATGATGAAGCGCCTAAAACTATACACCTGCACGTGTGAACTCAAGTATTTTTACATTTCTAGCCCTAATTTCTGTGGTAGATCAAAATCTTATTTTTTCTCCTCGGATGCGAGGGAAAAATTAAAATTTTGAGGGGCTATTGTGGGAGCAAGAGTCCAAATTTATATACTAGGCCTTGGGCCCTATTCGAGGATCTGGATACGTCCGAGGAGGAGTAAATGATTAGGAGAGGCCCCATAATAGAAGATCAAGCAAGGAAAGGATGGGGGATATAATTCGAGGAGGTTGTCCT
Organism: Quercus ilex subsp. ballota; assembly: GCA_032727855.1. Lineage (NCBI taxonomy): Eukaryota > Viridiplantae > Streptophyta > Magnoliopsida > Fagales > Fagaceae > Quercus > Quercus ilex. Next base: position 17,007,505 of record CM064910.1, read on the forward strand.
TCTCAGATAGGATGAGTATTGGTCAAGCAAGTATTTGGGCGATTTAGGTGACCTTTCAGGAAGTGCCAACGATAAGGATGAACTTCAGACACGTACAAAGATGATAAGAATACATAAATATCTATAAAAAAAATCTGCTATCACCGCATTAAATGTACTGCAGCAACTTTTCTGGCCGCATTTATGTGGAGAAGACCCTTGAACAGTACAGTCTCAACCACCATCATTCACAGAGAGCCAAAGAAGATGACTGATGGGACATATACTCAAGTGAAAGCTCAGATGATTAACAAGTGTACGATCAAGATGATCTAAAAAGAAACTATATAATGTAAAAGACCTCCCATAAGAGGGGGATCGGAGGATATAGAAAAACAGGAGAGAAGAAGATTTATTGTAGCACTAAGGACTATCTTAGCTTTCAGGAATAGTTCAATTCATAATTCATCTTCTCGGACACCAACTTAACCAAGTTTTAAGTGTGTTTTTTGTGCTTATTCATCTTTTAAATCTTAACTAGCCGTTGTCCAATTCACATATAGTCCAGCTCTTTCACCCACACTTTACAAATTTATTGTATTGGGCTCATTGGGCTCACATCCCATCTCTTTTGGGCTTAGGCTACAAATGGTGACCCTACATAACTAATTTTAATATATATATATATATATATATATATATATATATATATATATATATATATATCATATAAATTATGCATATATCAAGGTAGGGTGGGTGCAAGCAAAAATCATCTTCACCCTAACACCTCTTTGTGGTGCGAAGAATTTCCGGGCGGTGGAGCAAGGTCGGGGAGGGCATTTTTGCCATCCACTACATTTTGCAACACTTCCTATGTGTTATAATATTTAAGAACCAACTTATTATATGTTATATACTTGCCTTTAAAAAGAGACTATCATTAAAAAAAAAAGAAAAAAAAAGAGCAAAATGTTAGAGTGAATTGAAAAATATTTAATTATTTTCATTCATTTAAGTTTATAATTCTTTTTCACATTATTGATTGCATGTGTTAATAATTGGAAAATAGTTTTTTTTTTTAATTTCTCAATTTATCAGAAAACATAGTAGACAAAGAAAATAAAAGTTTTTGGTATTTATCCAAAATAAAAGAAAAAAGTACATAAAGTAAGAAAACAGCAAACCAAAATAATATTAGTCAAATGACTCAAATATATAAAACAAAAGGGGTATCATAAGAATTGAACTCATGGTCTCTCACATCCAAAATTAGAATCACATAGTTTTAAAAACTGAATTGATCAAAGAATAAAAAAAGTAAGTGATTCTTGGTTCTTTGATTCGATTGGAATCGAATTGATGGCGGAACTGATGATATCATAAATAATTAATTAATAATTTTAAGAATTTTAAAAATATTGTGGGGCCAAATAATCCTGCGGCCCAGCCCACTACGTTCCTGGGCCGAAGGCTAGAGCCGAGGGGACAATCCAAGTCCGGGGACGACCTCATCATCGGACGTCCGAGGGTTTGAAGGATAGGCTCGAACCAAACGGTCACCTCAACATTAAATACACCTGACAATCACCCTGGCCGCCTTAATGAGGAAAGGACCTCCACCAGTGTCACCTTGGAGGCCGTGACTCCCAAAGAGACTGGGAAGGCGGCTGATGGGACAAGTACCTAAGCAAAGGGCCTAATCGCTCAACAAATGTAGGGCTAGGATCAATTGTAAGGGGGATATATAATGTAAAGGAATCCCTCCTAAAAGGAGGGAGGAGGGACTCTTCAGAGAAAAAAGAAAAAGGAAAACAACAGAAAAGAAGAAGAGAGAAGGAAGGAGAGAGAAAAGGGGTAAGAGCCTCCTCGGCCATGGGCTGAGGAGCCTATCCCAGATGTAATTTGCTCTAAATCATTTTTTTCTTTAAATAAAAGAGGCCGGAGTCCACGCCATTCGAGCGCCGGCAGGTGCCTAGACCTTCAACCCACTCTCTATAAATTCATTGCGGGGTTCGTTGGGCTTTTGACCCGGGTCCATTGGGCTTGGGCAGCCAAAAACTCAGTCCCTACAAATATATAATAAGTTTATAACCAATGAAAAATATTTTAAAAAATAAAAGTAAGTTGTTAGGTCTTATATTTAAAAACAAAAGATAAAAAAATATAGCTAAATATATTAACATTGCAATATGAGCCTCAAAACAAAATAATCAGTAGCATAGCCTTCTTTTTGAAGTGCAATATATGGCCATTACTGTAAAAAAAAGTTGGACTCAACTAGCCATCTTGAAAGCTTGTTAAAATAAGTCTTTATTTTCTTTTATTACATTAACTATAATTATTGATCCAAAAAAAACAAAAAAATTATAGTGCTCGGTCTCACAAATATATTATTATGAAATTATTAATATAATATAAGTAGATAATAGTTGCTTTTTTTTTTTTTTTTAATGTATTCATTTTAAAGAAAAAATAAAGTAGATTTTAACTTATTGTTGCTGAAAGTTGATAAAAACTAATTGTTACTGAAAACACTGTAGCAAAATAATTTTCAAATGTGTAAATAGTATCGTGAGACCCACTTTTAATATTTTTTAATACATAAACAGTGCGTGAACAGTACACGCACAGTAAATTTTGTCCTCCCAGTCAACAAGTGCGGCCAGAAAAAAAAAGAAAAAGAAAAAAAAGAAAAGTAAAACGCAACTTAACTTTCGGTAGAAAAACCTTCTATCCAAACACAGTCTTCAAAAAAAGGATGTCAGTATTTCCGATTTTAATTAGAACCGGACCGGATTGATGTACGGTGAGATTGAACCGGACCAGAATTTTTTATTTTTTATTTTCTCAATCTTAAAACCCTTTTTATTAACTAATTTTCAAATTCTTTGATCACAGCTTAAAGTGTCTTTTCCTTCAACTTTCTCAGACTCCAAACAGACTCAGAATTAGGGTTTTTTTTTTTTTTTTAATAAAAAATTTCATGCCAAATTCTTCAATTTTTAAATAAACTCTCAATCACAGTATTGAGGCTAATCTGTAATCAGCTCAAACAAAATTTCCCTTTTTTGTTTTAATTTAAATTAAAAAAAAAAAATCAATGGCTCACACCAACAAAGAGGTAAGCTCAAATCTCTTTCCTACTTTCTGTAACCCTAATTAGTTTTATCAATTCAAATTTTTTGAAATAAAATAACCTAACTGGCTTAATTAATTTTTGTTTGGGATTGTTGGTGTAGGTTGTTGGGGTTGATAACACATTTAGAAGGAAATTTGATCGGGAAGAGTATTTGGAACGAGCTCGAGAGCGTGAAAGACAGGTAATTTAATTTAATTTTTTAATTTTTCAAAATTTTTGTTTTTCAATTTTTATTATTTTTTTAAATTTACATTGTGATGAATTGCTCTTAGTTGATTGTGGTTCATTTTTTGTTGAACTGTAGGAGGAAGAGTCACGGTCTAAGTCCAAATGTAAGTGATTCTAAGCTGATAATCTTTTATTTTTACTTTTATTTTAGTTTGAATTTGTATTTGTTTCTGATTTGATTGGTTTTAGTATCTGTGTGTGTTTTAATTGAACCCTTTGAATTGTACTGGAATGGGTTGCAGAAATACTATTGTGTGTGTAAATTGAACCCTCTGAATTGTAGAGTAATGGGTTTGCAAAAATAGTACTGGGTGTTGACTCTTTGTGTGTGTGTGCGCGCGCGCGCACATTTGTTAATTGAACCCTTCTGAATCATCGAGTAATGGGTTTGCAAAATTAATATTGGGTGCGTGCGCGCGCGCGTGCAGGTGCATGCATGTGTGTGTTTAATTGAAGCCTATGAACTGTAGACTAATGGGTTTGCAGAATGCATATTGGGTGTTTGTACTCTGTATGCACTTGTGTTGATTAAACTCTCTGAATTGTAGAGTAATGGGTTTGCAGAATTAACATTGTGTATTTGTATGTGTGTGTGCTAATTGAACCCTTTGAATTGTAGAGTAATCAGTTTGCAGAATCAATATTGGATGGTTGTACTCTGTGAGTCTGTGTACATGTGTGTGTCAGTGTGTATGCATTTTAATTGAACCCTCTGAATACTAGAGTAATTGGTTTGTAGAATTAATATTGGGTGTTGTATATGTTGAAATTATTGGCTCTGCTGAAGTGTAGACTGGTGGGTGTGAAAAATTTACGTGATTCATTGATTTTGTTGCAGCAAAAGGTCCTCCAGTGCAGAGGAAGCCTTTGAAACATAGGGATTATGAAGTGAACCTTGAATCTCGGTTGGGAAAAACTCAGGTGTGTTGCTTTGTCCCTGTTTCTTTTTTAGAATTGTTTTTCTTCTTGAATGTGTGCTTAGGCACCATTTTGCTTGTAAGTTGTACTCTTTGGTTGACTAGTTCTTTTATGAGCAGTTCAATTTGTGGAATGTTTATGACATTGTTTCCACTTATGTGGATGACATTGAAATGCATTGAGGAGTACAATCAATTTTCATAAGCAATACTTAGAAGAGAGTTATAAAAGTTTTCCTAGTGTGCGTGTTGTCAAATGACATGGTTAATCTGTATAATGCAAGTAGGTGTGTCACTTTGAGAGCATTGAATGAGTCTATCTAATCTTGTGTCTTGATGCACTTTTACGTGAAAATTTTCTGTAGCTTGCTGGGATTATGATTTGTTGATAAATGTTGAAAAGGTTGGCTACTTGGCTAGCTCTATGCACCAACCTAGTTCCACTGTCCATGATATTTCAAACCGGATTCCTCAAGAATGACTAAGTTTGGAATTGATTCTGCTGGTTCTAGGAGATTCAGACACTATTGTAATTAGTAGGTCTTCTATCCAAAAAGAAGTAGGTCTCTCTTACTCTCTTATGTTGCTTTTTGTTGCTTTAAAGAAGATGATACTAAAACTTTTACCTCTTTGGTTGGGGATTTAGTGGATGATGGAGTAACATGTACACCATCAATATAGACGGATCACACTTTTGAAGCAAACCTGCTTATAACAGTTGACAATCCTGAAATTGGGCTTTCCAATTTCATTGTGGAAGTAGTAATATGTATTTCCTTTGAACCTTGTTTAAAAGTATAATTAGTTTTCATTAATGTATAATTGTAAATCTATTTGACAATTGAGACAAAGTCTATTCATACATCTTATTCACTTTTCCTTGGGAAAATATTGCAGTAAGATTATTGAGATTTTCAGGTCAAATAAACCATGCAGAAAATGAGGAAATGCTGTATGTACCTTTTAGAGTAAATGAAACTAAAGAATTAATGTCCTATTAGAGTTACCATTTTGGTAATCGAGCTATAAATTTTGGGCCCAAATCATATTGACATGCAGCATTTTATGGATTGGATATGGTCTGTGTAACGGATTTAACCATATATATATATATATTTTTTATGGATTTGGCGTTGGTATAAAGTCTTCTGAGTTTTGAATGTTGTGTTTGGCATGATCTAGAATGTGAATATATGGAATAAAATTGTCATGGTTTTCTATTTTATTGCTCTAATTGTGTGGGGTATGTTTTTACTTATCAAAAAAAATTGTGTGGGGTATGTTTTGCTTTTTGTTTTCATATGTTTTGATTTGTCCTGTCTTATAAGTTTCTTGGCACATATAGCATAACTTCTTATTTCCCTGTTAGTTTTAAAAGTTTGAAACATCTATAATTGTATGTTGAATATCTTAAATACCCAATCTTTGCTCGACTTAATACATGACTTTATTTTGTCTTAATTTTGCAGGTTGTTACTCCAGTGGCACCTTTAAGTCAGCAGGTACACGACCGTGTTCTCACGTGTCCCATGTCATCATATGGTTATTGCTGATATCTATCTTCTTTAATAGTACTCTTATATTAAACATTTTTATTTACCATGTCATTTCTTGATTAAATCTGTTCATTTTACAGGCTGGATATTATTGTTCAGTTTGTGAGTGTGTAGTGAAGGATTCTGCAAATTACTTGGATCATATCAATGGAAAGAAACGTATGTGGTAATCTGTAGACAATATTGTTTCATCAATTCTTTTAATGAAAAAGTTTCTTAGTTTGATCACTCTTCTAATGGCTCTTTTTATCTTGTCCCATAGATCAAAGAGCGTTGGGTATGTCTATGAGGGTAGAACGGGCATCTGTTGACCAGGTACATTTTGGCAAGTACTTTTAATTTATGATGAATGGAAGTTTAATAAACAGGCATAATTGAATGTGTGAAATGGGATGCAACCTTTGCTTAGTGAAACTCTCAAGCTTGGGCTCTATGTATGCAAAGATATATAGAAGTAAACCATGTAATATATGTTACATGGATGCTAAAAATCCCACCTTTTGGAGATGAGGAAGAGGAGATCACCGCTATTCATTTAAAGATAAAACTATTTTCTGGCCTGAACCATGTCATCACAAGTACATATTTCTCTTGTTACGGTGTATTTGAGCTGCAACTTTATGGTCTACAGGTCAAACAGCGATTTGAAGTCCTTAAGAAGCGGAGAGTTCCTGGAAGCTTCACAGAGCTAGGTAAAAAAATTGAAGGAGATGGAAATATTTTTTTTTTGGGTGTTTGTTTGTGTGTGTGTGTGTGTGTCTTTCATTAGAGGTTTATGCAATTGGTTGGTAATCTATGGTTGTTGGAAAATTGATCCCTCTCTCTCTTTCTCTCTCTCCCTAGATCTTGATGAGCGGATCTTAAAGCAGCAACAAGAAGAGGAGGAACGGAAGCGCCAACGTCGCGAAAAGAAAAAAGAGAAGAAGGTGAGCACTGTAATACCATGGTTTGCTTAATACTGTATGCCTGAGCCATAAGATTGTTGGGGAAATTTTTTTGCCTGTCTGTATATTTTAACTTTAATGTTTCCTGATAATTTTGTTATATTTTTTGTGTTCAGAGAGAGAAGGTGGCAGAAGAGGAAACTGAAATGGATCCTGATGTTGCGGAAATGATGGGATTTGGGGGTTTCCGTTCATCCAAGAAGTGATCATGTTTCTTCACTCCATCCTATATTTGGAGTGAGTTTTGGCCATGTAACCTTTGTAGCATTGTACTTGTGACAGTTCTGTAAGGAACAGTCTAATTTAGGTAACTTGACCTTTTAGAAATTGTTTGTTCATTTTATATTTCATTTGAGATGTTCTATGTTAACAGTGGAAAAGCAAATTTCATGGAATTTCTCGACATTTATGGTAGATTTTACTGGTGAGTGGTGATGCCATTCATTTTCATTCTTGTACATTCTCCTTGCAGGAGATACTGATCAATGTATGATTTAAGGCTACCTTGTACCTTTCTTCTGACTCTCTTGTGGTGAAAGTCTGCATTAGATGGAGGGTTTGGAGAATGCAATGTTTGCTCGACATCCATAACCCGCTGTTTTTGATCGACAATTGTTGTAGAACCCCAACAAAAATATCATTACCCTTCTATCATCACAAATTCAGAATATGAATAAGAAGTGACAAGTCCTTATTAGGGACACAACTGAATGATTCTTGAATCTTATGGGAAATCTTTTGTTTGACTACATGCGTACAAACGAAATGAAAAAGTTTTGGTGAGAATGGCCTTAGTATAGGGCGAAACAAAAACACTCGCATAGTCACATCACACTACACAAGTAACCAAAAACTCGTTGTGGGTTGCGCCCACTGTCTAGTACAAGATAAGATAAAATTTCGTGGAAAAAAAGGTTCTCGTTGGTTTAGTAGGCTAACTAAAAAGCATGCATTGTTGCATTTCAAGTTTTCATCACTAACGCCTATCAAGAAAAGGCAAAGACTAAAAACTAATAATATGAGTAATTTAATAATTTAAATGTATATTAATTCAGTTGGGTTGAGGTATGCAATATTTAATAATTATTACTCAAACCTTATTAGATTCAAATTACCCAAACTCACTCTTTTATTGGCTATCTGTCAAGGTGGAGTTGAATTTTATAATATAATTGATTGACTTTTTTATAAGGAGTCGAATCACTCTTAGTTTAAAGTCCATATTTTTATCAGCTTTTGTTTATCTATGTATTAAGGTAGAATTTTATAATATAATTGATTGACTTTTTATAATTATAAGGAGTCGAGTCAATTTTAATTTTAATTCCATAATCTTATTAGCTTTTGTTTGTCTATCTGTTAAGATAGAATTTTATAATACAATTGATTGGTTTTTCATAAAGAGTCGAGTCGCTTCCAGTTTAAAGTCCATATTTGTATTAGCTTTTATTTGTCTATTTGTTAAGGTAGAATTTTATAATACAACTGATTGACTTTTTATAAGGAGTCGAGTTACTTTTAGTTTAAAGTCCATATTTTTATCAGCTTTTGTTTGTTTATTTGTTAAAGTAGAATATTATAATACAATTACTTGACTTTTTATAAGGCGTCAAGTCATTTTCAGTTTAAAATCCATATTTTTATCAGATTTTGTTTGTCTATCTGATAAGGTAGAATTTTATAATACAATTGATTGACTTTTTATAAAAAGTCGAGTCACTTTCAGTTTTAAGTTCATAATTTTATTAGTTTTTGTTATTTCCCAATGTAAATCAACAAAAACCTTAAAATTCTATCATCTATCTTATGGAGGTTGAGTCAAGTTGAAAAACCCAACCCATTGAACAATTCAAACATAACACGCCATCCCTCCCTATTTTGGAGCTATTTTGTTGCTCTAAATTGGAGTGTCATTATTGCAGATTGATGAACTTCAGGTTCAAGTGTTCGACACATAAGACGCAATTGACCCTAGCTTGAATAATAATTGTTCTAATAAAGGCTTGTACATCTAAGTTCTTGATCAGAAAGAGGTGGGAACCTAAACTTGATAGATGAACTATGACAGTGTGTCATAGTCTAATTATTGCTAGGCGATAACGTTTTCAAGTCTTCAAGCTGTAGATATCATTCCCAACCCGATTAGACCCAGTTGGGATAGTCGCATGGTTATTTGACATGCTTAATATAAAAAATTTTTGTTAACTAATAAGTTTCATTACTTATTAAAAAAAAAAAAAAACTTTAAGAAACCAAATTAAAATATCGGTAAGAATTTTTATTTAATGATATGAAAGGAGGTGAGAGGTCTATGCTTTATAGTATAAATATGAATTTTCTTTCTTCACAAACTCTCTCTCTCTTTTTCTTTTTGAATGTGTTCCCGTTTTTATCCATTCTCTCTCTACTCTAGTAATTTTTTTTTCTTATCTCTATCCCTCAACGTGTCCTGTATTTTGTTGGCTAAATAAAAAGTCAACAAAGAGATAAGAAGAAGTACCGCTAATTAAAGTGTAGAAGACTAAAAAAATACTCAAAAACACACAGCATTTTACTACTTTTCAAGTATAAAAAAGTAAACACGTTTTATATAAATAGAAGCATGCCGTTTAAGTCATTTGCAGGTCATTTTGTCAAACAAAAGTAGTTCAAATTTCATAAAAACACGTTTTATATAAATAGAAGCATGTCGTTTAAGTCCTTCTTAGGTCATTTTGTCAAACAAAAGTAGCTCAACTTTCATAACAAATTCGTATTTTAAATGCATATAAGACATATTTGATATTAATTTTTTAAAATTTAATAGAATTTGAGAAGAATTTGGGATATAAAAAAAATTAAACAAATTTGAAACTGGGAAAGCAAAAGTTCTTGTTGTTTCCTCAACTGTACCAAAAAAGAAAAACGACTCGTCGTTTTATTTACGCCACTTCCCGCTAACCCACCAAACTTTTCAAATTTCAGTTATTTCTCTCTAAACTCATTTCTCTGTAACCCTCACATTTCCATAGCCAAAAAAAAAAAAACCACCATGGGCAAAGCTCTCCTCGAGGTTGAGCGGCGAGTCCTCCGCCTTCTCCACGGCCACAAAACCCGAACCCGACTCCTTGAAATCCACGCCCACGTCCTCCGCCACGGCCTCGACCAATTAAACCAAGTCCTTGCCCACTTCGTCTCCGTTTGCGGGTCCCTTAACAAAATGGCCTATGCAAATCGCATCTTTTGCCGAACCCATAACCCAAATATCATATTTTTCAATTCTATGATTAAAGGGTACTCGCTTTGTGGACCCTTTGAGCAATCCCTCCATTTGTTTTCCCTTTTGAGAAGCCGGGGACTTCGGCCCGATGAATACACTTTTGCGCCTTTGCTTAAGGCGTGTTCGGGTCTTTGTGATTATAAACTAGGGCAATGTGTTCACGCGGAGATTATCAGGATTGGGTTTGAGCGTTTTGGTTCGATCCAGATTGGGATTGTTGAGTTGTATGTGAGTTGTGAGAGAATGGAGGATGCTAGGAAGGTGTTCGATGAAATGTCTTATAGAGATGTGGTTGTTTGGAATTTGATGATTCGGGGGTTTTGCAAGATGGGTGATGTTGATTTGGGGTTGCGTTTATTTAGGAAGATGAGTGAGTGGAGTGTTGTTTCTTGGAACTCGATGATTTCTTGCTTGGCGAAGAGTGGGCGGGATAGGGAGGCTTTGGAACTATTTTGTGAAATGAGGGATCAGGATTTTGAGCTAGACGAAGCGACTGTGGTGATTGTGTTGCCTGTTTGTGCTCGTTTGGGGGCTGTTGAGGTTGGGCAGTGGATACACTCATACTCAGGTTCTAGAGGGCTTTTGAGAGATGCTATTTCTGTGGGTAATTCGCTTGTTGATTTTTATTGTAAATGTGGAAATTTGGAAGTTGCATGCAGCCTTTTTAATGAAATTCCTTGCAAAAATGTTGTTTCCTGGAATGCAATGATCTCAGGTCTGGCATTCAATGGGGAGGGTGAGGTTGGGGTCAACTTGTTTGAGGAGATGATAAACAAAGGTATGAGCCCTAATGATGCAACTTTTGTAGGCGTTTTAGCATGTTGTGCCCATGCAGGCTTGGTGGAAAAGGGGCGAGAGTTGTTTGCTTCTATGTCTGAAAAACACCAAATTCAACCAAAGCTTGAGCATTATGGTTGTATGGTTGATCTTCTTGGGCGTAGTGGACTTGTGAGGGAGGCTCATGGCTTGATTAGAAACATGCCCATGAAGCCAAATGCTGCTTTATGGGGTGCATTGCTTGGTGCTTGCCGTACTCATGGTGATGTAGAAGTTGCAGAACTTTCTGTTAAAGAGCTGATCAATATTGAACCATGGAATTCTGGTAATTATGTGCTCTTGTCAAATATATATGCAGAAGAAGGGAGGTGGGATGAGGTTGCGATGCTCAGAGTTTTAATGAAGGAAAAGTGTGTCAAGAAATCACCAGGGCAGAGTGTGATTGAATAATTATGAAATGTTGGTTTAGGGAAAAATGTCCTTTCTCTTGGCTGGTATTCTAGGTGCTTGGTTCCTTTATTGCAAGACTTAACATCTCCACCATGAATGAAGATATACATGGTGGCTGTTTAGGAAATGACTTAAAGCAAAAGAAAGCTGGATGCTTTGTGCATCCATCTAGATCCTGGTCAAATCTACAAAGACGATGATGGGATCACATGGAAATGGAAGCAGGAGGCTGAAAGAATAGCAAATTTACTGACAGAGTAAGAGACCTTACAACGTGAATTTTTCTGAGAGAATACAGAGAGACATTTTTAGAATATTCTTCTATGTTTATTTCTTCCGGCCAAGTTCGATATGAATATTGGGTACAAGAAATTGAGAATTGTAAGCAAAGAAAGTCAGCAAGAACCAATAGAATTCTTTTAAAGAAATACCTTCCCCTGTCTTTGTTTTAGTACTTATTCATAATAAGCTATTGACTCCCAAAAATCAAAGAACTAGAGCTTTTCTATATATTCATCTGTGACATCTGTTTCACACTTAAGCGGGATGTTTCTCTTCCCTTTTCATTTTCACTCTCATGAGTATCCCATTTCTTTCCTTCAAGTATCTGTTAAGACAGCTGACTACTAATGTCGTGTGATGCTCCCTCAAAGTACTAACCGAATGATTTTTATGTTGCTGAGTAGAGCAAGCTTGAAGCAATGCTTCTGTTGTGAGTGGGATGTTGTATTATGAGTGATGATATAGCAAGATTTCCCTTAAAATGTAATTGTACAACTCCTTCTTCTCTCTCTTTTTATTTTTATTTTTATTTTTTGACACTATGGAAATGTAACTGTATAAGTATAACAATGATAAAAGGGTAATTAACATAATTGGAGCTTTATTCTGCACCTTTGATGAATTCATGCTGATATGTCCATTATAAGGATTAAGGAGTGAAAGCCATCCTGAAAAACTAATACAGCATAAGTAAACCTTCTAATTGAAGACAGATTTTAATTTAATTAAAGACCCTAAATCTTAAATATAAGCTGATAGGAAAAGTTGAGTACCTCTTTTAGAACAAAGGACTAGTTTGTTTTGTGGATCCTTTCCTTTCATTATCAATTGATGATAGAACTAAAATATTTAAATTCATCCACAGATCCACTTATGTATGGGTTCTCAAATAACTTGTACCAGGTACTTTCAGTTTCATTGGCACCCAACGAAAATGGTGACATGTGATTTGCAGTCAGATATTACAAGCCACACCTTGTGTGCTTGTCAATTATTTGGATCAAGAAATGAGGACCACTAATCATTATAAATATTATATATTTCAACTTCTCACAATTCGAATTGATATTTTACCACATAATTTTATCAGAAAATGTTATTTTTCAGTTGTCTTATCATAATGAAAACATGCCATGTGAAAAGTCAGTTTGTTTTTTATTATCATCATTGTTAAATTTGATGGAAACTGAAACCAAACTAAGCAAAATGGAGTCTAGGAACCCCAACTTAATGTCCACCTCCATTTTATTCTAATAATTGATTAGATGGAGAAGATTAGATGAAGCTCATTAAGCTCGAATCCCAAGTCTACCCCATAATGATCGTCTTTGTTTTCCAAGAAAATTCGATCCTTAAAGGTCCCTGTACTAACAAGATACATTGCACTCATTTGAATGAAACACAAACTTTGAGGAACGCTTTGACTCATTGAGTTCATGAAAACAAGACCAATATAGTGAAATAAATGAAGAATACCATTAGCCTCTTTTGCTTCTATAAATACTCCTGCTCTTTTTCACAATATGCACAACACACTCATCTCTCATTGGATATTCCTAATATTACTTTAAGTAAGAGTTTCAAAGAAAAAAACATTAGGAAGAATATGGAGAGAAAGTCCTGCTGTGGAGGAAGGAGCTATGTTTCATCTCCATGCACTACACAGCCTAAGAAGGAACCAGTTGTGAGCCCAAAGAAAGAGGAAGATGTTAAGAAAGAAACTGCTGAGGATGTTAAAGGAAGTTCAACTTGTGGAGCTGGAGCAGCGGTGAAGTCTCCAAAGGCTGAGGAAAAGGAGATTGCTAGTGTTAAGAAAGAAGAAAAAGTTGAAGTTAATGTTGGATGTGGTGGTTGTGGTTAAGGATGTGATTTCTTAGTGGGTTTTGAGGGGTTGGGTGTTTTGTTATGTTTATAATAGTTGGTCTGGTTTTTAGCTTTCTTTTATTTGTGTGATTGTCAGTTTGCTTTGTGGTTTCTATAGATGTGATGTAATCCATAGTTTGTTTGAAACTTTGAATAAGGCCCTCTCAAGTCTCAAGTAATAGAATAATACAGTTGTGTAATGATGTAATCTCTCTCTCTCTCTCTCTCATCCTATAAATACAATTCTCAAAGAAAGTTTTATAAATTGATGCGGCAATGAGTATGATTGGTGCTATTGAAATAAATTTTTTTAAAAAATTTATAAATTGCCTTTTTTGAAATTGATGAGACATCAGTTTATGAGACTTGTGTAAATTTTATTTATAGTACTATCGGTGATTAGGAAGATTTGGCAAGGGTGTAATTGTTAAATTATTTAAGTCCGTCACATCTGCCAGTTGAAAACAAGTGGTATGGTATCTAAAAGTAAAATGTTGTTATGGTACAAGCATAAAAAAAAATTTCTATGAACTTCAAATTATGAATTTGAATTTTTTTTGTTCATTTTCCAGATGAAGTCCACGAAGTCCTGAAATGTTTCTTAAATTGGTTCGTATATATATATTAAACATAAGCTTTTTAAGCCAGCCATAAGATTTCACTACGTTAAAAATTCCTTAAATGGAAGATACTGGAGGCGTTCATATAAAATGGAAAAACAATAGCCAAATAATCAGCATGAATGTGTGGTGGCTGATCCAATCTGTTGATCTGTGTGCATTGCTTGTAAATCCATCAATGTATTGTCCCACATTGAAATTCCCTACGTAGAACAGAAACTTTTGTTATTTAGTTGAACACTAGCTCCTCTTTAAGAATGCAACTATATTAACGTACTTCTATGATCAATGACAACATTTGTAATCATAACAAATATGAATCCACAAGCTAATGTAAATCTTCAAGAAGCAGTGACAACATGCTACCTCTTTGGTTGGTGTTGCTGCAGCCAGCATTGAGTGCATATCTAACATCTGGTATGGTGGCCTTGTTGTAGAATAAGAAGTTAGATAATAAGTTATTGATGCAATAGAGAACTTGTTGTGTCTCAAATAGGCATGGTCCATTGCAGAATAGGTCAGCAGCCTCAGGAGGTACATTAATATTTCCACTTGGATTCAATCTATATGCCTCATCACAGCCACTGTAGATCTGTGAGACATCCAAAATGAAAAAAAAATAGAAAGTTACACAACAAGAAGCATGGATGGACCTAGATTATGAAATCGTAAGGACAACGTAAAAAAAAAAAAAGGCTTTACTAATACAAACAGGCTAGAAAGGAATCACAGGTGTTTTTAGCTTCTATATAATTAATAGAAGGTTATAGATGAAGTTAATTATTCAGAATAAATTTTGTCATTCTCTCTGATAAACTATTAGTTGTCCCAAACATGCGGGGTTTGAACTTTTTTAAATGGGAAGTAGAGTGGATACAGGTTCGAACTCATGACCGTCTGCTCTACACTAAGTTCATCACGACATATATTGGTCATAGGATATGAATATAAGGTTCTCACTGACAAGCTTATTGTTGAAACAAAACAAGGCTTGTGCTGTCATTTGCCCAGGGTTGTCATCTGCATAACCTGTTCACAATCCATAAAGAAAAAAAGAAGAAAAGAAAAATGAATAAGGAAATTTGTATTTAAAAGAAGAAAAAAAAAGGTGAATGTCACGGGCATATAACCTGAGAAGCAGCAAAATATGGCAATGAAAAATAGTGTGAGGATGAAGAATTTCTGCTTTGGCAAGAATGAAAATGCCATTGCAAGAGCTGTGAGGAAGAAGAATTGGGTATAAAGAGGAAGGACTATTTAAACTGGTATCAGTAGTACAGTATGGTATAGTTTATTGTAAGAAATGGCTTACGTGTTTTAATATTAGAAGTAATGCAGTAATATAAGAGACAAAATATTAGGCCACCCCACCTAGGCAATATTAAAGAAATATGAGTAGAGCTTAGTTGGTAACTTTTGGAGACTAATGGACTAATAGGAAGAGTGAAAGTTGGTGTGTTAGCCACCAACTTGTAGTTGCTTTCAAAGCCTTTGAGTGTTAGAACTTATTTCTATTTTTGGAATGATTGAGGGTAGAACCTAGAATTGAACTTCTATCATCTTTTTAGTGGATTTGCTGCATATATCTACCAAAGTTTAGAACAAGGCCACTGCCCAAACGTTGACTAAAGATCTCTAGTCATCTTTTGATTGCCTTTTGATAGTGATGAAAAGTTGGAGGATGGAAGAGGGTGGAAAAGTGTAAGAGCCTAAGAGGGGTTGCTATTTTGCCTTGTTTGGCAGAAAAGAAAAGTTAGAGAGAGAGATTATTTCCCTAAGCTCACCATTTTCATTCCTTCTCATATGAAAGGAAAAGAGGAGGAAAAAATATCTTGCATATACCATATAAACAATTTTATCACAACAACAATCAAATCTTAATCCCATAATTTAGGGGTCCGCTATGAATTTTTAACAAATTAAAAGAGTAAATTATATTTATTTTTTTCGAGAGTAATGCTACAATCACAAACTATTTTATAACATTTTCACAATATGTTAATGTAGCCAATTCTTACTGATTTTCATTTGAGCTACTACTTGACATCATTTTTTTACTTATTAATAACTACTTACCACACCAGTAGTTTGTAAAATTTTTTATAAAATAGTTTGTATCTCTAGTATTTTTTTTTTTTTTTTAACTTCCAACTTTTCTATATTTCTTAAGAAACTCTTATGGTAGAAAATACTATTTGTTCATCCTTTCTTCCTACTTTTATTATCCTTCAAATTCTTTTTGCCTTCTCAATTTTCCACATCTTGACTAAACAAAGCTCGTGTAAGCATTATTTTCCCTTGAGAAAGAAGGTAGGTGAACAAATGGGGGAAAATAACTTTTATAAGAAAATAAAATTATTATAAGCAAGGTACCATGCATGATGCATCCCACTCGAAAATGTGCAGCTAAGTATAATTTTGAGTTTATTTTATAAAGAGAAGATAGTATGGTATACCCAATGTTTGAAAAAAAAAATATATATATATATATATATATATATATTTATGTGCATGGTTATTGGAATAGGTCACATGAGGAGAGGGTATGCAACTTGGACTATATCTTAGTTACATTGAAACTTGTTAAAGGCCGGAGCCCATATAAAAGATCTTTAATTGGACCATGATTGGGCTTGTGAATTTCTTCCATTTGGGCCCAAAAGGGAAAAGGATAAAAATCAGAAAAGTGGAGATGCGGGGTATCGATCCCCGTGCCTCTCGCATGCTAAGCGAGCGCTCTACCATCTGAGCTACATCCCCTTTCTTGAAATTATCGTTACCAGTGTAAATATAACAGCTCAAAATAACTTCTTTAAACAAGTAGAAAATGTATGTTTATTTATTTATTTATTTTTTCGACCTTTTCCTTTTAATTAAATAAATAAAAATTTAATTCCATTATGAGTGGAACTTTAAGAACTAAAAACTTTTAATAATGTTAAAACACCAAAATTTTCATAAAATTTAAAAATGATAAGTTGTAATTAGAGTAATATCAATTTTACATGAATTCATCATCAAGATCATTTTTATTGTACTCCATCACTCTAGCTTAACAAAATATGCAAAAATATAAAAGTTGCAAAAATTTTCCTTTATTTGGTTGCTTGCCTTTAAAAGGATTAAAATATTATGTTTTTTGTTCTTAAATAATTGTCCAAATATTTGTTGAGGTCTCAAATATTTATCCTTGCCAATAGAATTAAAATTTAGTCTTTTTTTAAAGTCGCATCGAGTCATACTCTAAGTAGCATGAGTTAATTTTTAAGGACAATGTTTTTTACGTGATTCTAAAGCACATTTGTGCGATTTTATAGCACTGTGAGATTGTTCCTAAATTATTCTTAATTTTTTGTTCTTGCTTATTATTCGAGATATTATATGCTATATCAAAATTTGTTTATTCACTAAGATATTTCAAACAAAATTTAGATGGGATAGGATTCTACAATTTGGCCTTACTGTCATTTTTATGATAATCTCAATTTTTTGTACAGCACCACAAAACAAAGTGTTAGGTTTTATTTTCATCAACCTCCACATCTCTTGTTTTTCTCTGGAAAATCTCCATGACATTTCATTCGACTTGTGTTTTTCAATGTTAATTTTTTTTTTAAAAAAATTTTGAGGAACATTGTTAATTTTTAAGATCACGGCAAACTAATTTTAAGACAGTAATATTTATATATTATTTTCCTTTTTCCTTTTATTAAGTCATTTTGGAAAATTTCATTGAGGAAGGATCGAAAAGATCTGTTTGATTGGAACTTCAAAAAATTTACGACATTCTTCAAAAGAGCAAAGTGGCTATCATCATAACCTTGAAGTTGTTCAAGTGGTTGACTTCAATTGCTATTCGGCTAAGGTACGATTTATGAATCATGCCAACACTGGCCTCCAAGCGACTACTGCCATTTGTTGCCAAATTGGATTCAAAATCAACTAAAAAATTGGTTTTTTTTTTTAATTTTTTATAACAAAAAATTGATTTCTTGGCACAGAGTGATTTTTTGTTTTTGTTTTGGTAATTGGGTTAATGTTAGTAAAATTGAACCTTAAAAGGTGTTTAAGTGGTACATTTTTTCCCCCCCCCCTATCAATTTTATATTTTAAATTAGGATATTCTTCTAAATCTTCATCCGGATTCTAGACTTCTTAAAATGAATTTTTTTTGGGGTCATTTTTTTACGAGAATTTGATTGTGCATTGTCAGTTTATTTTGTCTTTTTTTACCTTGAAAAAAAAGGAAAAAAAAAAAGAAAAAAGAAAAAAAAGAAAAGATGTGGTTTCACAAAAATGGACAGCACTTACCTCTTTGCCAATGTGATTTAAACAATGATAGCACACTGATAGGTATGGAAAGTTTTCAAAATTTAATCTCCCTAAACTGGGCATGATTAATTGTCAAAAAGTTAATTGTACGTTGTATAGGTAGCCGAGTACTACTGTAAGTATTACAAATTTTATTACATCAAACTAATAAATTGAAGTTTCACCAATCATAAAAAGACAATTCAAATATTGAACGCTGAGTTAAGGAAATCATACAACAACAACAACAACAACAAAGTCTATTAGTCTTACAATTTGGGGTCGGCTATGAATCCTTGATAGATTAGATTGGGAAAAGAATTCATGTGTCGGATCATCCAGTGTAATCACCTCTACTGCTACTTAATGTACTGAGAAAGCCACTTGACACCATCTAAAAACTCTTTAGCTTCAGCCACAAAAACCTCAAGGGGACGGCCATTTTCATCAGCTGGCTCTACCTTACGCTTCCCTGTGGTGACATCAAGCAGGCCGAGGAAGAAACACAATCTCTCTTTTGGGAGAGATTAAGCTCCATTAGATGTTACAACAAAAATAAGGAATGGAACATTTGCAAAGGCCTCATCAGACAGTAGAGCATTCAGCTCTTCTCTTGGCCCCAAAAATTGCTCCGTGTCTATGATATCAGCATTCACAATGTACGCAATGGCATCCATCTACAGAACAGAGATTACAATGTATTTAGCAATAATGCATTACTTAACAAGGAAGATAGCATGGTGGAGCAATACACAATGACAAGCAAAACTCAAAAACAATTTCCACTTTGCTAGCCAACCAGGCAGCAATTTGCTGAATTCGCAATCCAGAATCATGAGATATACAAGAATCAGTTTTTTTTGGTAAATAAAAGTAAAACAACTACAAGAAACAAGGGCTAAACAAGAAAGAATAATCAACGTGTAAGAAGTAAATGATGTACTAGTAGAATGACAAAGAGAATAAATTATGTATGCTGTGACATTATTAGCAGACCTTCTAAAACAAAATGTGCTATACTCGAACTCAAATGATCAATGTTTTCCTTCCATGAATCAAATATAAACACAGAAAGGTTTGCCTGGATTATGAAGGCAATAGTATATTAAGATTTAGGGTCAGGCAATAACATAAGCAAAAGCAATTTCACAGGCTGCCGGGGTTCAATTGGGATAGCAAAGTTGAAGCATATGAAACATAGATACAAGAAATTCAGTAAATGGAGATATATAAGAGCACCAAAATATACATTTGCTTAGTATTTTGGTTAGAGGTTCGTCAAATCAGTTAAAAATATAACAAAGGCTAACTTTTCAATGCAAAACCAAAATATTCAATATTGCCAAATTTATGGCATATACTATACAGTCACAACTTAAAAGTTTATCATGGTTCAAATTGGGGGTGAATCTGGATCCGGATTACTGGCAAAAACAAGTCACAATCATGTAAGTCATGTTCCCTATTAACATCGAATCAAAAAATCGACTGTGTTAAAAAAAAAAAAAGACTAAGACAAAGGATTCCATTAAACCAAAACAGAGAGTACATCAGATTAAACAGCTTGGTCTAACACTGCAACAGAGATAGAACTAGGCAACCCCAAAACATGCAAGCTTTCTCAAGAGCAAATAAGAAATTTAAATTACAATCCAATATCATCATATTGCACAAATCATTAACTATATATTCTCATCAAAGATAATTGATAGATTGAGAAATCTACCTTGGCACCATAGTCTCTCCAAACTCTCTGAGCAATCCAATGTTCTCCTAAATCAAAAAAGTTGAACTTGATTTTCCCAACTGCAGATACCCATGATGTCAAGTACTAAGATGGCACCACAGATGGTGTAATATTTGATTTCCCAAGTGTGCTCTGGATCTGCAATATTCACTCACCAATACCCACAACAAAGAATACCAAATTAAACAAAATACCAAGCCACCATTTGTTTGCTGAGAATCAAATCTAAATAAACTATGAAATTTATCAGTAAGTCTCTCAACTATTTTATCAAGGTATCTCATAGGCCAGAAGTAAAATTGTTTGACCAAAAAGTTGGGAAGTTGGAGGTTGGAACACCACTTTTTTGTGTTATATATAAAATAGTTAAAAAAAAAAAAAAAAAAACAGAAAAATGCAAGTGGAGAAGCAAGATATATACCAACTTCTTTAAGAGAAAGCAAAACCCAAATATGAAACACCCGTCATCATATCACACGCCGGCCCACACGTGCTAAGGAGTTAGGCAAATCTAAGCCTTTGTACCACTAAAACTCGATAATATTTAGGACCATAAAATTTTTAACCATAATTTTGTCTTAAATATAAGGTGGCAGATTATAAATGGTAGAAAAAAAAAAAAATTATGAATTCGTATGAAAGTAACTATTTACACTTTGCTACATAATAATTTTAGCAAAATCATGGTAAACAAATTTTGTAGTCCTAGAACTACTCCTAAAACTCATAAACTCCAATTTTTCCTTTCCTTGGGGGAATCAATCCATTACCTACATTAAATAATAAATTCATAAAGAACAAACATTCCATGGATTGGCTACATTTCTTAACCTAGCAATAAACAAAATGAGACATTTGCTTGCTTCACCACAAACAAACAGGCCCAATAGGTCATAGACTCATAAAAAAAAAGTCTCAAATAAACTTACGTTTATAAAAATAGATCCCAGATAAAAATGTATTTTTCTTTTTTTGTTTTTGGATCATTTGGGAGTCTTAAATGGGAAAACAAACCCAAAATTTGGAATCTATGGAAAAAACTTAAGAGGGAAAGTAACTGGTTTGAGTAAAAATTGTCAAATTGAACAAAGTTAATGGTTGGTTAACGTTGATCATCAATGATCAATAAAATCAACTGTTATTGAATTAGCAATAATGTAAAAATTTTGGATTTAGAGATCCAACTACATTTATTCATTTGATCTCCGTGGAGAGAAAGAGAGGTGAAGATATATACAGAAGTTATTATTGGGATTTTTTTTTTTTTTTTTTTTTTTTTTGTTTGTTATGTGGAACTTTTTTGTGGTAATTTTGTTAAGTATGTGATGTTTCAAAAAAAACGTTTCTGCTTTCTAAAAGCGTAAGATGTCTTCCGACATACTAGACCTTAAAATATGAAACACGTTGTTTTCTGTTTTGTATTTGTACCAAACATTTTTTTTATAAAAAATTAGTGGATTTTTTTTATAAAAAATTAGTGGTTTTTTTTTTCCTTCTCAAAATGTAAAGAAGGGAAAGACAATTCAATTCATTGTCCTGGCCAAAGTTATTATTTGAATCGGAATCATCTAAACTAAGAACTTCTTTTCCCAAACAAATCCCAAACAAGTATTATTTTTCAAAAAATAATTCCTTACAGTTAAATTAGTATAAAAGTCATTTCTCCTAAGATGCCTTGTCCTCGTTATGCTAAATCAAGTTTGAATTTTAAGTGCATTCACACTAAAGTTGTTCAAATAACTCAAAATTTATTTCAACAAGTTAACTACCAAAAAAAAAAAAAAAAAGGGCAACTAGCTACAGTAAGAGCAATATAAAAAATAACTAATCAAAAAGTAGTTTACCTTGCAAAGGACAATCTTAAAAATTTTGGAACTTGCTTGGTGCCAATAATGTATATTGACTATTTGATGTCAATGGAATTTGTATTATAATAGTACTAGTATTTTTTTACATTTGATTTAAAGGGTAAGTTTGAATTTGGATTCCTTCTTAAAGTACTTTGAAAACTTCCTGGAACTAAGGGAAAGATTTGATAACTTTTTTTTTTCAAAAATTTAAAAAATAGAAAATTTTTCATAACTTTGTTTAAGGCTAATTTTAGAAACTCCTATATTTTTATTTAAAAGACAAGATAATAAATGATATTTGCCTATAAAGCTGGATTATCTAAAAAGTTGAGTTATAACCTCTTGTGTTAATTTTTTACTAGTATATTATTTATAAGGAAAAAGTTAATGAAGGTGCTAAAGGCATTGCTTTAGAAATGTTTTAAGAAACTTTTTTATGAGAAAATAAAAAAAGTAACTATTTTTTTTTTTTTACAGTTTTTTATATTTCTTATGAAAGTGATATCAAAATTTTCCTAAAATGATTCATTAACAAATTCTCTAAGGACACCGTTAACTTGACTCTATTTATAATTACTCAACTCAACTTCTTCCTCGAAACCTTATGCTTATTTTTTTCACCTTTTCCTTTTGAGTAAATAAATAAATATAACTTTAATTCCATTATGAGTTCAACTTTAAGAACTAAAAACTTTTGAAAATGTTAAAAAAAAAATTTCCATAACTTGTTAGAATGATAAGTTGTAATTGAAGTAACATTATTTTCATATGAATCCATTATTGATACCACTTTTATTATACATCAATCACAAAAAACTAACTCAAAAAATATATATTAAAAAGAAAAGTTGAAAATTTTTTGTTTCATTAGTTTCCTTACCTTTAAAAGAAATAAATTATTAAATATCATATGCTGTCCTTTAGAAATAGTCCAAATGTTTGTTGCTGTTGTAAAAAATTGTATATCACATGAGATATGATTAGTTTTATTTTTCAAAGTATAGGAGCATTCTCTTGTACTTTTCCTTAAACTTGTGCTTTTCTTGTACTAGTGGAGAGAATACATGGTTTAAGACCCGTTTAATAGCTAAATGCCGATCTATATTGGTGAATAAAGATTCATACAATAACGGCGGTAATAATTTATGATCAACAAGAGATTTATGGAAAATATATGGGTCACATTTTTTTAGTTTCCTGGGGTTGGATTGGTAGGAAGATGAAAAAACGAGAGGATGAAAAAATAGGAGGATAGAAACTTTTTAGTTTTTTCTCATGTGTGTTTGGTTAGAAGAACAGAAAAGTAAGAGGATGAAAAACTCATTTATTTAGTTCAGGAAAAAAGTAGGAAGAATAAAAAATGTAGTTTATTACTCTTATACCATCATTACATAATATGTAAAAAATAATTTCTTTATACAAAAGAAAATACTACTTATTATTAATTAAATGAACAAAATAACATCTTATAAAAATTAACACATCATACATATAAACTTTTAATCTTTTTCTTTGTCATTATATATAATATATACTATATTATATTTTTGGCTGGAAGAGAGAGAGAGAGAGAGAGAGAGAGAGAGAGGACAAGAAGTATTAAAAAAATTAAGAAGAGTGAGATATATTGGGTAGTAGCTAATCAAAAGAAGTGAAAAAGGACAGAGAAAAAAAGATAAAACAATTGTATGGTTCTTGGTTGAATGTGATAAAGAATTGGCTGGATGGATAAGTCATACGCGAGAGTTATTAATAATGTGGGGTTACTTTCATAAAATCATTTGGCTGAGCCCAACAACCGTGTTTTTAGTTGTGTTTTCTCTCTATTTTGGAAATATCAATTTGTTTGGGGGGGGGGGGGGGGGGGGGGGGGGGGGGTGGGGGTTTAAGGGGGAGGGGAATTGTCTAGGCCCTACCAGAATTGTTATTCTTTTCCCATCTTATCAAATGACTGCAAAAACCATTTTATGATTTATTAATAATATGGGGTTACTTTCATAAAATCATTTGGCTGAGCCCAATACCAAGTTTTTAGCTGTGTTTTCTCTCTATTTTGGAAAGTTCAATTTGTGGTGGGGGAGGGGGGAGGGGGGAGGGGGAGGGGAGAGGAATTGTCTAATTGTCTAGGCCCTATCAGTATTGTTATTCTTTTCCCATCTTATCAAACGACTCCAAAAAACATTTTATCTTCTCTAATTTCTATCTCTCTTTATTTTCCCCTTTAACCAAGCCCATCATAAATCTCATTTGCTGAGTGTCAAATTTATCATTCTTTCCCATAATGCATAATTGAATTACATTTGAGAGAGTATAAAACTCACAATGGAATTCACAACACCCTCCAATTAATTTTATATACATTACTTATTCTTAAAGACAATCCCCTTGCTTTGGTCTCAATTTTCTTCCTCTTCACGCGTTTTCTCTTTCCCATCCCAATAATAACACATTAATGTCTCACCCTCATGGTCCTCCTTTTCTTATCTTTTCCCAATAACACAAGTCCCACCTCCTTTACACCTCTTTTATATAGCTCTCATAATCTCCCTTGTCATTACCACTCATCAACCTACTCTTTTCTCTTCATTAGAAAAAAAAAAAAAAAAAAAAAAAAAAAAACCCTACTCTTCTCTCTCCTTTTTTTTTTTTTTTTTTTGGGTGGAAAATTTCCATGTCACATTTTATTCCTTTTGTGCTTTTCAGTGTCACTAAATTTTTTTAGGAACAATATTAATTTTTAAATCAC
Organism: Quercus ilex subsp. ballota; assembly: GCA_032727855.1. Taxonomy (NCBI): domain Eukaryota; kingdom Viridiplantae; phylum Streptophyta; class Magnoliopsida; order Fagales; family Fagaceae; genus Quercus; species Quercus ilex. The sequence goes on from CM064910.1 coordinate 17,032,176, forward strand.
AGAAAATTAATACACTAAATTTTTTGGTCTCAATTTTTTAGGATAATCCCCTTGCTTTGGTCTCAATTTTTTAAGATATCCAAAAATATTCGCACAAAGATCCTACTATTCAATCAACTTCCTCTTCATGCGTTTTCTCTCTCTCTCATCCCAATAATAACACATTAATGTCTCACCCTCACCGTCCTCTTTTTCTTATCTTTTCCCAATAACACATGTCCCAACTCCTTTTCTCTTCTCTTTCTTCAAATTTTGGAAAAGAAGCAAGAAAATAAAAGACTAAAGAACAAAGTTTACACCTCTTTTTTTATAGCTCTCATAATCTCCCTTGTCATTACCACTCATCAACCTACTCTTCTCTCTTCCATCAAAAAAAAAAAAAAAAACCCTAGTCTTCTCAATTCTCTTTCCCTTTTTTTTTTTTTGGAAAATCTCCATGTCACATTTTATTCCTTTTGTACTTTTCAGTGTCACTAAATTTTTTTAGGAACAATATTACTCCCTCCGTCCCATATTTCTTGTCATCTATTCCATTTTGGGATGTCCCAAAATATTGTCCTGTTTCTAAAAATAAAAGTCATTAATTTATTAATGTTCCTATTATACCCCTATTAATTTATTAATGTTCCTATTTCTTGTCCTGTTTTTGATAAATTTATTTAAGGGTAGTTTTGGAAACTTATATATTTTTAAAAGACAGACAAGATAATAAATGATGTTCCCTTAAAAAATTTGACTTTTCAAACAGGATAAGAAATATGGGACGGAGGGAGTAATTTTTTAAATCACAGCAAATTAATACACTCATTTTTTTGGTCTTAATTTTTTTGGACAATTCCCTACTTTGGTCTCAATTTTTTAAGATACCCCAAAAATATTCGCATAGAGATCCTACTATTCAATCAACTTCCTCTTCATGTGTTTTCTCTCTCTCATCCCAGTAATAACACATTAATGTCTCACCCTCACAGTCCTCCTTTTCTTATCTTTTCCCAATAACACATGTCCCACCTCCTTTTCTCTTCTCTTTCTTCAAATTTTGGAAAAGAAACAAGAAAATAAAAGAACTAAAGAACAAAGTTTACACCTATTTTTTATAGCTCTCATAATCTCCCTTGTCATTACCACTCATCAACCTACTCTTCTCTCTTCCATAAAAAAAAAAAAAAAAAAAAAAAAAAACCCTACTCTTCTCTCTCCTTTTTTTTTTTTTTTTTTTTGTGGAAAATCTCCATGTCACATTTTATTCCTTTTGTGCTTTTCAGTGTCACTAAATTTTTTTAGGAAAAATATTAAATTTTTAAATCACAGCAAATTAATACACTTAATTTTTTTGGTCTCAATTTTTAGGACAATCCCATTGCTTTGGTATCAATTTTTTAAGATATCCCAAAATATTCGCACAGAGATCCTACTATTCAATCAACTTCCTCTTCATGCGTTTTCTCTCTCTCATCCCAATAATAACATATTAATGTCTCACCCTCACGGTCCTCCTTTTCTTATCTTTTCCCAGTAACACATGCCCCACCTGCTTTTCTCTTCTCTTTCTTCAAATTTTGGAAAAGAAACAAGAAAATAAAAGAACTAAAGAACAAAGTTTACACCACTTTTTTATAGCTCTCATAATCTCCGTTGTCATTACCACACATCAACCAACTCTTCTCTCTTCCATCCAAAAAAAAAACCCTACTCTTCTCTCTCCTTTTTTTTTTTGGTGGAAAATCTCCATGTCACATTTTATTCCTTTTGTGCTTTTCAGTGTCACTAATTTTTTTTAGGAACAATATTAATTTTTTAAATCACAGCAAATTAATACACAAAAAAGGCGTTTGATTCGTCGTGATGTTACATTATGCCGTAATATTATGTTATAGTAATCTCACATTAATGTAATTTTAATACAAGAATACAACATTACATTGTTTATGAAGTTTTTTTTTTTTTTTGGATAAAGTGATGAAATTATGGTAATGTGATATATTTTATAATTTTAAATTATGGTAATGTTAAAAAAAATAAAAAAAACTAAAAATCTTAATGTCATATCATCGTAATTTCATCAAATTAATGGTATATTATAACGAATCAAATGCCTCTCAATGTTTATTTATTTATTTATTTTTTTGAGAATGTAATATTTACTTTTTTTTTTTCCCCTTTTTCCTTATAGTAAGGTATAAGGAAATTACAAATTGATTCACAAGATTGGTCAAAATTACTAATTCAATAAAATTTGACATTCTTCAGAAAAGCAAATTGGCTATCATCATAACCTTGAGAAGTCGTTTAATTTAGGTGGTCCGGGTTGACTTCAATGGTCGGTTCATACTAGTGGCTACATAAGAGCTTGCACGAAAGGAAAATGGAGACCAAGTCTTCGTAAACGACAAGAGCACCGCCATTTTGTTGCCAAATTGGAGCCAAAATCAGCAAAAAATTGGTTTCATCTTTCATTGGAGAGAGTGAATTTTTTTTCTTTTGGATTTTTTTAATAAAAATTTTATATTTCATATAATTAGGATATTCTTCTAAATCTTTTTCTGGATAGTAGACATTCTAGACTTGTTAAGGTGATTTATTTTTCATCTTTTTTACAAGAATTTGATTGTTCATTGTCAGTTTATTTTGGTTTTGTATGATTTCCTTATCTCATCATTCAATATTTGATAATAATATACTATTGGTTATTTGATAATCTACGATTAGTTAGTATGGTATATACCACATACAATCGACCTGTTTAACAATCTATATTGCGCAGCTTAAGAATGTTGAAATTTGAAAACTTTCCATATATCTATTTATGTGTTATCATTTCTATTTAGGATGTTATCATTGTTTATTTGTGGGGAAATTATACTTTTATACAATATTTAACAATTTACTCTGGAACTAACAAAATACATACCCCCTAAAATTATAATTCTGTAACATTTAATCCTTAGCCGTTTATTTTGAAGTTAAGTTAAAAAAAAATTGATTCTCAAAAAAAAAAAAAAAAAAAAAAAGTTTAACAAAATTTAACATTAAAAGACAGATTTATCCCTCCCTCCAAAACATACGGTAGAAAGTAAATTGGTCTTCTAATACTATATTCCGTTAAACTTAATTGAGAAAGTGATGGACGGAGATAAAGTATTATATGAGTTTTAGTTTAAGGGACCGGTCATGCATTCATGTAGTTTAGGAAAATAAGTATAAAATGAGGTATAATTTAGGCTGAAAAGTGTAATTTTCCCTTATTTGTTTTAACCACAATGGCAAAAGAGATTAGTGCTGTCCATTTCTGTAAACCAACAAAAAATGGTTAGATGGAAGGATATATGACCAGTAATGGAGAAAAGGATGGGGAATAGATATAGCATATTAGCATATAGGGATGAATGAAAATTTGTCCAAAAAAATGGAGAGCTTCTGAGAGGCTAGTGCTACTACTTACTAAAAACACTTTTTTTTTTTTTTTTTTCCTAATACTATTTGAATTCTATAATCAGATTTTGGAAACAGCTTCTGGTCAAGAAAGATCAAGTGTGGGACTTGGTCTGGTTCAATCAATCTTTGGTAAGTAATTCTAGTAATATGCAATTATTGCACTTAATGACTTTGCCAACTTTTGGAAGTGAATGCTACTTTGGTTTGTTGTTGTCCTATCTTTCTAGATAGTTGGTCTTTCCGTTCTATACTTTATTTGCCATTGAAAGCAAAAGTGATGCTAAAAAGTTTACTTCCAACTTCCAAGAGGATGAAAAGTACTTCCGGAATTAGCAAAAGGAAAACTCTATCTGGGAAATGATGAAGTATATCACTGCTTTTATTAAGCCGATGAATATGCATATACCTACATGTTAGAGTGTTTGTGCTCCAGTTGCATCTAAGTGGGGATATAAGAATTGTTGATAAAGAGCCTGGTGAAAGAGGCACTCGCTTCAACATCAACTTCAAGCTTCCCAAATGCAAACACTGAAGGGGAATTCTCTAGGATGGACAGAGATTGCCTCCAAATGGATTTCAATCTAAACCAAATGGATATCGTGTTATAACAGGCAATCAAACCACATCTATATCATATTTAATTCCTATAAGATAACTGTAAGAGACCACCTCTACTAGTACTACTACTAAATGTAGTGAGAAAGCCACTGGAAACCTTCTAGAGATACCCTTCCCCGTGTGATGATTGAGCCACAAAAACCTCAAGGGGACAGGCATTTGCGTCTGCCAGCTCTGAGGTAACATCGGGCAAGCCAAGGAAGTAACACAGTCTCTTTTGGTAGAAAAGGAGCTCCAGTAGATGTTATGCAAAAAATAAGGACTAGGACTTACTTCCATAAAGGCCCCATCAGAGAGTAGAGCATTTATCATAGTTCAAATTGGGGTGAATCTGAAGCCGGATTACTTGCAAAAACTGATCACAATCGTGCAAGTCATGTTCCATATTAGCCAACGTTGAATCAAAAAATTGACTCTATTTTAAAAGAAAGAAAAAGGACTAAGACAAGCATTCCACTAAACTAAAATGGAGAGTACATCAAATAAAATAGCCTGGCCTAACACAGCAAGAGAGTTAGATCTAGGCAACCGCTAAACATGCAAGCTTTCTTGAGAGTAAATAAGAAATTTAAAATACAATCACATATCATCATATTGTATAAATCATTAACCAGGCGACTGAAAGAGGAAAATCATCAATCAATCTGATAGTGCGCCTAACAGCTCCATTTGAAATAAAATGTCAAATCTTCACTTCTAATGCCTAAAAGATACATAGATACCACCTCTCCGTGAAAAAATTGCTACATGAATCTGATGCCTAAGATACCGCCTTTACTATTACTAAATGTACTGAGAAAGCCACTTGAAACCATCTAGATACTGCTTTGAATAGTATGATTCAGCCACAAACACCTCAAGGAGACGAACATTTGCTGCCAGCTTTACATTACCCTTCCCGGTGGTGACATTGGTCAGGTGAAGCAAGGAACAACAATCGTTTTCTGAGCAAGTAGATACATCTCTTGTTGTGCCTAAAATAAGGAATGGAACATTTGCAAAATTCTCATCAGAGAGTAGAGCATTTAGTTCCCTTCTTAACCCCGGCAATTCATTCCAGATCATGATATCAACATCCACAATGTACACAACTGCATCCATCTACAAAACAAAAATTAAATTGTATTTAGCAAAAATGCAATGCTTAACAACGAGGATAGTTAACTTGAAACATGATCCACTTTGTTAGGAAATCAGACAGCAATTTGCCAAATTCTCAATCCAGAATCTTAAGATATATTTAAGGAGCATTTTTTCCCCACAATTCCCTTAATGGTATTTAAAAAAACTAACAAGAAATAAGGTAAGAAGTCAATGATGTACTAGTAAAATTATGAAATTCCATATTTTAATGAAAGAGATCTGCAATGATGCAATATTTGACAATGTGGTAGAATGACAGAGAATGATCTATGTATGTTGAGACAAGTTAAAAATAATATAATAGTTTATGATGTATATCATGTTGAATAAATTGAAAACTAATGTAGAGAAGCGGAAGCAAGATAAGAGAAGAAGAGAACAAGAACACATTAGGGTTTATGTGGTTTGGCTTGACAACCTATGTCTATGGTGTAAAGCCCTAGCAGCTACATTGTTATTATAATATGACGAAATAGGATTTACAATGACCCTAATAGGGTTTGTATAGGATTAGCGTGTTAGCTCTAGATGGGCTTTAACATTGAATCAAAATGGACTCTACATTAACACACACTCAAACAAAAAAGATTATATTAGATAAAACAGCCTGGTCTAACACATTTCACAGCAAAGAGAGTTAGAATTAGGCTACCCAAAACATGCAAGCATTCTCAAGAGTAAATATGAAATTTAAATCACACTCACAATATCATTAACCAAATATTCTCATCAAAGATGATTGAAAGATCGATTGAGAAATATACATTGGCAAAGTGGTCTCTCGAAGCTTTACGAGCTGCCTCATTACCTCCTAAATAAAAAAAAAATTAAACTTGATACTCCCAATACAAGACACCCATGATGCCTCATAGCCAATTATGCTCTGCAATATTCATTAACCAATGCCCACAAAAAATAACATCAAGTCAATGGTAATCAAATTGAAACTTTCCTAACTTTTTCTCAGCCAACAAAAAAAAATTCAGGATTTCTTTTTCAGAGAGGTACTTCATATCTTGAGCCACAATAGGAAGGAAAAAAGAAGAAGAAGAAGAAGGAGAGGTACCACATCGAAGTTGCAAAGCACTGCCCTTTTTTACTCCACATCCTTGCCCAAAAACAAGATATTGGCCTCCTTTGAATTTGGTTCAGAGGGACTAAAGACACCCTGCTTTTCTCACAGGACAAAAAGAACACATTCAAGTTAACACAAAGCTTTTTAAAAATGAGCAAAGTTCTTAAGGAATCAAAGAGAGAGAGAGGGGGGGTCAGAGAGAGGCACCTGATTAATGAGGAAATGACAGTTTCGAATCTATCAAAAAGGTTCTAGAGAATGCTTGAACGAGAGAGAATGTTTGAGTGAAAAAACTCTGATTTGATTAGAATGAATTGAATTAAGAAATTACATCAAGGCTCTGTTATATACACGATTACAGAGCAAGCAGGGATCAAAACTTATCTAACTAACTCTTAACAAATTAACTAATTCTGGTATGACAACTGTACAGCACTAAATACTCTCACGTGTCTGCTCTCTCACGTGTCAATCACTTATGCAAAGCACTGTCGTTTTCCTTTAATTTCCCTTTCTTCTTTTGCTTATGAACCTTGTCGTTTTGGTCATCTTCTTTCTTCATTTCTGTATTACTCTGTTTCACCCTTTCTTTCACAGTGACATATTCAACACTCCCCCTCAAGTCATGATTTACAGAATCATTGGCTTGAACATTTGAAGTCTTCAGAGTTGGGGAGAAAATATCAATTAAACCCAAACAGTTCATCAACCTGCTAAAAGGTGGAAGTCCCAAAGCTTTGGTGAAGATATCTGCTGTTTGAAACTGACTTGAAACATGAAAAGTTTTAATCACACCCTCTGCTATCTTGTCCCTGACCAAATGGCAGTCGACCTCTATATGTTTTGTTCGCTCGTGGAAGACAGGATTTGCTGCTATGTGCAATGCAGCCTGGTTGTCACAAAAAAGCTGAGCACTACATGGATGATCAACTCTTAAATCTCGTAGCAATTGAAGAACCCACACAACCTCACAAGTTGTTATAGCCATCGATCTGTACTCTGCCTCTGCTGAAGATCTAGAGACAGTACATTGCTTCTTAGACCTCCATGAGATTAAGGAATCTCCTAAGAACACACTGTAACCCGTAATTGATCTTCTGGTATCAGGGCAGCCTGCCCAATCAGCATCGCAGAAAGCTTTTACTTGCATTTTAGAGTTGCTGGAGAAGAATAGACCTCTACCTGGAGTACCCTTCAGATATTGCAGCACCCTATTAACTGCTAACATGTGAGGCTCTCTTGGTTCAGCTAAAAACTGACTCAACCTATGTACTGCATAGGTGATGTCAGGTCTGGTTAAGGTGAGATAAAGCAGCCTCCCTATTAACTTTCTATACTGACTTGCATCTGGAAGTAGCTTTCCCACATCTTTTGAAAGGTGCAAATTTTGTTCCATTGGAGTTCTAAGTGGTTTGGACCCTAAGAACCCTGTATCCTGCAGAATTTCCAAACAATACTTCCTTTGATTCAAGCTTATACCCTTATCACTTCTTGCAACCTCAAGACCCAGAAAATACTTCAAGGAACCTAAGTCTTTCAAGCCAAACTTAGTGTCAAGCAAATGCTTCAAATCAGCAATGCAGCTAGGATCATTACCAGTGAGCAAAATGTCATCCACATACACTAATAGGGCAGTAAAAGAAGTACCTTTAGTGTATGTAAAAAGGGAATAATCTGCCTTGGATTGGACAAATCCAAAATTCAACAAAGTGTAAGAAAATTTTGCAAACCATTGCCGTGAGGCTTGTTTCAATCCATAGAGACTCTTGTTTAATTTGCAAACCAAAGGACCACAATTAGAGGAAGAAGTACACTCCCCCTTGCTGTGAAAACCAGGTGGAAGGCTCATGTAAACCTCCTCAGACAAATCACCATGGAGGAAGGCATTATTGACATCCATTTGGTGAAGAGTCCATCCTTTCACAGCAGCTAGAGATAAAAGAATCCTGACAGAAACTGACTTAGCTACAGGAGAGAATGTATCAGTATAATCAAGGCCTTCTCTCTGTGTATATCCTTTAGCAACTAAGCGAGCCTTATACCTTTCAATGGAGCCATCAGATTTGTACTTAGTTCTGTAGACCCACTTGCAGCCAATTGGAATCTTACCAGGAGGAAGGGTGGTTAGAGTCCAAGTGTGTGTGAGTTCTAGAGCTGCAATTTCAGTGTCCATAGCAGCCCTCCAATGAGGAGACTGAACAGCCTTGTGGAAAGAGGTAGGGTCTGGTGAAGTGGAGTCAACAGCCATAACAAACTGCTTGTAATGTTTAGTAAGGTTGGAGTAAGTAAGGCAGGCAAAGATGTCATAAGGAAGGCCAGATGAAGGTGCAGAAGGTGAGGAAGTGACTGACTTGCAGGTATAGTCTTGAAGGTATGAGGGAGGATTGTGAGGTCTAGTGGATTTTCTGAGGGGTAAGGGAGAAGGTGGCCTAGAGACATGCACAGGAACAGTATCAAGTCCAGAATCAACAAGAAGTGTAGGGACATGAGGAAGTGAAGAATGAGGAGGACTAGAAAACTGTTCTGCAGAAACATGATCTGCAGAAACAGAATCTGCAGAAACAGAATCTGCAGAAACAGAATCCGTAGAAATAGAGTCTGCAGAATCAGGGAGGACAAGACCATTGTTGTTTAAAAAGGTTGAATCTGGAATGCAAGAATCAGGAATAGAATGAGGGAAGACAAATGAAGTGGAATCAAGAAAAGAAGACTCAGATAAGGGCAGTGAGGAAGGACCAGAACCAGAAGCAAAAGGGAAAATATGTTCATAGAAAAAGACATCTCTAGAAACAAATGTGGAGTTAGTTGCCAAATCCATGACCTTGTACCCTTTAATACCACTGGGATATCCTAGAAAAACACATTTCTTAGCTCTTGGGGCAAATTTGTGTCTGTTTTGACAAAGAGTGGAAGTGAAGCATAAACAACCAAAAGTTTTAATGTGAGTGTAGGAAGGAGGTGTTTGAAAAAGCATTTCAAAAGGAGTTTTATTGTTTAAATGTTTTGAAGGTAGCCTATTAATGAGATAGACTGCAGTAAGAATGCAGTCACCCCACATCTTCAAGGGCAAGGAAGAATGAAACCTCAAGGCTCTTGCAACATTTAAAATGTGTTGATGTTTTCTCTCAACAATTGCATTTTGTTGAGGAGTCTCAACACAAGTTAGTTGATGCAAAATACCCTTGGATTTAAAGAAATTCTTCATAAAAAATTCTGTGCCATTATCACTTCTAAGACACTTAATTTTTGTACTAAATTGGGTTTCAACCATGTTTGAAAATTGTTCAACAAGAGCTTGTGTTTCAGACTTAGATTTAAGCAAGTAAACCCAAGTACATCTAGAATAGTCATCCACAATGGTAAGAAAAAATCTGTAACCTTCAACAGTTGGAACTGAGAAAGGTCCCCAAAGATCACAATGCACAAGATCAAAGAGACAATGAGATACATGAGAACTACTAGGAAAAGATAACCTCTTTTGTTTAGCAAAATGACAAATATCACAACAAGCTGCTTTATTAAACTTGGAATCAGATACAAGTTGATTAAGCAGTGACATTTTAGCATAAGAAGGATGCCCTAAACGAAAATGCCACAAATCAACATTATTGACAGAGGTATTAACAGAAGGAATAGAACTAGAAAGCTGTGAAGAAGCAGCAAGAGCAGATGAAGGAGAAAAATTCTGTTGCAGTAGATAGAGACCCTTTGATGCTTTACCCAGTCCAATCATGTTCCAATTGGCCAGGTCCTGGATAAAGCAAAAGGAACCAAAAAATACAAGACAACAAAAACGTGTTTTAGTGAGCTGACTAACTGAGATGAGATTGAAAGTAAAAGAAGGAACACAAAGAACTCCATATAGTGTAAGTTGATCTGAAACATGAACTGTGCCTATGTGAGTAACCAAAGCCTTCTCTCCATTGGGCAAGTAAACAAAGGTATTAATGGTAGAGGTAATAGAAGATAAGCAGGACACTGAATGGACCATATGGTCTGATGCACCAGTGTCAATAATCCAATCATTTGCCTTATGAGCATGCCTATCAACTACATGAGCAGAAAATATGGAATGGGAAAAATTTGGAGGCAGCCAAAAAGGGTTACACTGATTCTGGGTGATAGGACACTGAGGAGCTCTGAATTGAGATTGGGGTGCATTGAATTGAGGTTGTGGAAGATAATGCATCTGATTGACAGAAGCTTTTCCTTTGTGCTTATATCCTGGAGGGTACCCGTGTAGCTTGTAACATTTATCTGCTATATGTCCAACAATCCCACAGTATGTACACACAGGTCTTTCCTTCTTCAAATTACCATTCCTTCCATTCTGGTTTCCATGAACCACACCCTGATGGCCTTGAAACCCTTGAAACCCCTTAGAATTTGAGTTGTTAGCATACAAAGCAGTTGGTTCTATGACCAAATCAGCTTGACTAACTTGCCTACGTTTTTCTTCTTGTAGGATCAAAGAATAAGCTTTGTTCAAAGCTGGAAGTGGCTCAGTGATCAAGATTTGACTAGTAACAGTGGAATAACTGTCATTGAGTCCCATGAGAAATCGAAAAACTTGATCTTTTTGCTGAGCACACAGCTGATTTCTTTGAGAACCACAGATACAAACACAGGTACAAGTAGAGAAAGATTGATAATGCACAAGTTCATCCCATAAAATTTTAAAGCTGGTGAAATAAGAACTCACCGATGATGAACCTTGTGAAAGCTTCGAGATTTCTTTCTGAATTTCAAAGAATCGTGGAACATTTGGCTGTGAAAACCTATCACGCATATCAATCCACAACTCCCTTGCAGTATGAATGTACATGACACTGGTAGCCAAATCTTTACTCAAAGAGTTCACCATCCATGAAAGAATAGTGGTATTTGCTCTGTGCCATGCATTGTACAGAGGATGAGAGAGATCAGGTGTAGAAATCGAACCATCAAGAAAACCAAATTTGTTCCTACCACTGAGAGATAGAAACACAGCCCTTGACCAACTTAGGTAATTTTCTGGGCCAATCAACGGTTGGGAAACCAGAACAACATCAGATGGTGGAATGAAATAAGGGCTCGAAGGATTGATGTTCATATCTTCCATTGAAGGAGCTTGATTGGATGATCTTCGATTTTCAGTATCAGAAGTGTTGGAGGGAAGAGACTCTGATCCTGAAGCAGTGTTAGACGCGGAAGCCATTGATGAGCTATTCAAGCTCTGATACCATATCAAAAAGGTTCTAGAGAATGCTTGAACGAGAGAGAATGTTTGAGTGAAAAAACTCTGATTTGATTAGAATGAATTGAATTAAGAAATTACATCAAGGCTCTGTTATATACACGATTACAGAGCAAGCAGGGATCAAAACTTATCTAACTAACTCTTAACAAATTAACTAATTCTGGTATGACAACTGTACAGCACTAAATACTCTCACGTGTCTGCTCTCTCACGTGTCAATCACTTATGCAAAGCACTGTCGTTTTCCTTTAATTTCCCTTTCTTCTTTTGCTTATGAACCTTGTCGTTTTGGTCATCTTCTTTCTTCATTTCTGTATTACTCTGTTTCACCCTTTCTTTCACAGTGACATATTCAACAGAATCAGAGACTCTTGAACCCAGCTGAGGAAACCCATATTCTTCTTCCTTTTTCTTTTCTACTGTGTGGGAGAGAGAGAGATTGATTGTTGTTTGTGTAGGGTTCTTTTATAGGTCATATGGTACTGGCAGATTTGCATAAACATTAAAAGCACACATTTTGGGGATGGAATGAGCATGAAGTGATAAAACGTTGTTGTCGCTGCCAGTGAGTTAAGACTTCAGGGACGGAAGAAAGTGTGGGGTAGACAGTTGATTCTCGTCTACAAGCTTGACACGTGTTTTATGTGGGGGGACCAATTCACTAACTACCTATAGAGTATAGACTACATATAATAGTTGAGAGAGAATCGACATTATTTTCCTCAAACTGGTGGAGCAATTCTACATTTCTAGCAGCTCCTTGTTTCACTATCAATTGGGGTGCTCACTCTGGTCCCAAAAAGAACAAAAGGGTGCTCATTGCATTGGGGCATCCAATATTATTTCAATTGAGAGATGAATTTCAACCTGCACCTGCAGGTACTCGTCTCACCCGCTCTTAATGGACGAGTTTTACCCGCATCCACCTCGTTCATACTTAAATAATTAAAAATATTTTTATAAGTTTTTATTTTTTATTTTAATAAGACATATGTATGTGTTTTTAAGCCTTCTAGCTTTAAATTTATAATTTTTTTTTTGTATTGTATTATTGTGTTTGTTCTTTTATGTTTTAATATTTACATTGTTTATATTTTTTAGTTGTTGTATTGCTATGTTTGAATTGTTTTTGTATTTCTTACTACTTGAATTGTTGTATTGTTTTGTTATACTTTGAGAAGGTTTTGTAATGTTAGAACTTGTTTTTTTTAATGTTTTATGAATTTTAATTTAATGTGTACAAAATAAACTTTTAATAAATTATTTATATAAAAAATTTGGGTGTGGTGGGGATAGATACCCACAGGTGCCTGTTAGAATGGGGTGGAGAAAAAACCCCGTCCTGAAGTGGAAGGGGAGCGGAGGCAGGAAATAGAACCCGTCCCATACCTGCACCGTTGCCATTTCTAATTTTAATAGCACATAAAAAAAATGTTTCTGCTTTTTAAAAGTGTAAGATATCTCCCGCCATTAAATATGGAAAATGTTGTTCTGTATTGGACAAAAACATCTTTTTTTTTAATAGAAAAAAAGGGACTTTTGTCAAAATGTAAAGAAAGGAGAGACCATTCAATTCATTGTCCTGACTAAAGTCATTATTTGAATCGGAATAATTTAAATTAAGAACTTCTTTTCCTAAACAAGTACCAACAAGTATTATTTTATAGAAAATAATTCCTTACAGTTGAATCAGTATAAAAGTCTTTTGTCCTAAGATGCTTTGTCCTCTAAGTTATGCTATATCAAGTTCCCATTCTAGACTATTTACTGAAAAATAAAATTCATTCCGTCCCAAATTGTTGGTACTATATATATATTTTATTTTAGGATGTCTCAAAATATTTTTATGTTTTTAAAATAAAAAACCACACTAATTTACTAAATTTTTTATGGGTCCAGTTAATGTGTGCCCTAAGGGCACACATTAACAAATCCATTTTTGGAAAAAATTTATTGGAAATTGAAAAAGCTGTCAAAACTTTTTCAATTCCTGATAAAACTTTTTCCAAAAATTGTATACTATTATGTGCCCTTAGGGCACACGTTAGTAAAATCCATTTTTTATTATACCGTTACTTTATTTCTGTGAAAATTTACCCAAAAAAAACAAAAAACAAAAAAACCAAAACAAAACCAAACCCTTAAAATAATAAATAAAAATGGGGTGCCTTATTAGCTGCAATATCAAAAATAACTAATCAAAAAGAAGTTTACCTTGCACAGGACAATCTCAAAAATTTTGGAGCTTGCTTGGAGCCAGTAATGTTCATTGACTACTTAAGATCCATGGATTTTGCATTATAATAGCAGTATATTTTTACATTTGATTTAAAGTATAAGTTTGAATTTGGATTCCTTCTAAAAAGTACTTTGAAAACTTCATGAAATTAGGGCTGTAAACGAATCAAGCCGTTCATAAATAGCTTTGACTTGGTTCGAAAAAAATCTCGTTCATGTTTGTCTGTTTATAAACAAGTCAAGTTTAAACTTTAGTCTTAAGCTTGTTTAATAAACGAGCTGAGCTCAAGTAAAAAATATTTTTCATAAACAAGCTCGTGAACACCAAGGCTCGATACAAAAGTAACAAAATAAGTTGAGCCTAGGCTTATTTATGAGTTTGGTAATAAAATTGATATGAGCTTCACAAGTAAACTCATATCCTTCTAAGACTTTCATTAATTATTAGTTGAGACCACTCATCCAAACCAAATAGGTTAGATAATAAACTTGATATAAGCTTGATAATATACTTGTGTTGGATCTCAAGCTCAAAAACATGATATTGAGCTTGAGTTTGGGCTTGATATAGAGCTCGAGATTGGCTTGACTAATGAACCAAGCTAAGCCAAACCGAGCTCAAGCTTTTATACTTTATAACAAGCTCAAGCTTGAACATTATTTGTAGGCTCATATCAAGCTCAAGCCAAGTTTGAACATTCTGCTTTTGTTGTCGAGCCGAGCTTGAATATTCACTACTCGACAAAGTTCGGCTCGTTTACAGCCCTACCTGGAACCAAGAGAAAGAGTTTTTTTTTTTTTTTTAATTATTGCACTCCGTGTTACAAATTTTTGATAACTTAAAAAAAAAATAGAAAATTTTGATAACTTTGTTTAAGGTAATTTTGGAAACTCCTATAATTTTATTGAAAAGACAAGACAATAAATTATGTTTTCTTAAAAAGTTGGATTATCTAAAAAATTGAGCTATATCCCCTTGTGTTAATTTTTTACTAGTATATTATTTATAAGGGAAAAGTTAATGGATGTTCTAAAAAAATTGGTTTAGAAAATGTTTTAATAAATTTTTTATAGGAAAAGAAAAAGTAATTGACTTTTTTTTTTTAATTTTTCATAAAAGTTGTATCAAAATTTTCTTTAAATGATTAATTAACAAATTCCTTAAGAGCACGGTGAGCACCTGTTAATTGGACCTTATTTATAATTACTCAACACAACTTCTTTACACAACTAAAAACCTTATGCTTTTTTTTTTTTTTTTTTCACTTTTTCCTTTTGATTAAAAAGTTAAATATAACATTAATTCCATTATGAGTTCAACTTTAAGAACTAAAAACTTTTGAAAATGTTAAAAAAAACACCAAAATATTCATAATTTGTTAAAATGATAAGTTGTAATTAAAGAAACATCGCTTTCATAATCCACTATTGATATTGTGCGCACCCAAAAACCAAGGCCTGTTTAGGCTGGGCCTAGCTGGGGCTCACAACTTATTTGTATAGTGGGTCTGGATTTCCTACACTGGGTCGTTCGAAGCGCCAAGGCCCAACGGAACTGCTTTCCTCTCCTCGGGGGTCTGAACCACTTCTTTACCTTGTTTCCTCTCTATTTCCTATTCCTTTCCCCCATTTTTTCCAACCCCTGTTTCCTCAAAATTCCTTGTATTTATAGTTTACAGAATAGTGGAGAGGTCATAAGTGTTTGCCAGTGAGCGCAGCCGGCGGTCCAGTATTATCGATCGTAAGTGGGTGGTTAGGTAGGTATGGGAAGCGGTGAGGGTGGCGTTGGAACTTGGTTCCCACCTCCACGATAGTTACCTGCAGCGGTGCCTTTCCGAGTCGCGGCCGGGTAGGTACAGGACGGTGTGTCCCGCGAACTGTATGTTTACCACTGCTCGGGAAGGGCTTGCCGAGAAACGATGAAAAGGCGAAGCTTGGGCCCGCAGCATGCGCGGCTCAGGGGTGGGCCGTTTGGCAGAGGAAGACAGGCCTTATGGGCCATATACCCAGGTCAGGGTCCAAGGCCCGCTATGGGCCATGATGCGGGGCCCGTACAATAGCCCCCCCTTGATTCGTTCCCCATTCCCGGGGACGAATCAAGGATCACGAGGGGTAAATGCGTTTGGGAAGTCAAAGGGTCAGTCCCGGCCATTGTGGGGCGTATTAATGCGCATCTCCAAAGACGCACTCGGAATTGATTGATGGCCTACCTGTCATTACTGCCTGACGGTTCGTGAACCGAGGCGTCGCGCGTGTGGCCGTTTGAAACGGCGGCTCGCGTGTTTTCCTTTCAGTGGATCATTAAATGCTTCCCCTTCCACCTTCCCCCTATGCTTATAAATAGCCTTTTTAGTCACTGGTTCTCACTTTTGCATCCTTCATATTTCAGTATCCTAGTCTGCCGAGCATCCCTCTCGTGGTTCATCTACTGGCCCAGAACACACTCCCTCCCTAGAGCCCACAGTAAGTTCCTTTCCTTCTTCTTGCTTTTTCAGTTCAGCCATTTTAGTCTGTTCTTTGGTGATCACAGCATTTCTTTTCCTTTCTATCAAAAAAACGCTCGTTTTTGAAAAACATGAGTTACTCTTACCTCCTTTCTTCCGAGCATGCTTTGGCTAGGTTTAGGGAAGCATATAATGTTCCTAGTGATGTAGATATTGCCTACTGCAATATGGGTGATATCGACATCCAGAGGCGTCGTGGTGAAAACACGGTGTTTTTCCCTTTGATGGCCATCTTAGAGGGAGGGCTTAGGTTCCCCGTAGACCCCCTAGTCCTTAGCACCCTCAGATTTTACGGCCTTTGTCCCGACCAACTCCCTCCCAACTTTTACCGGGTAGTGAGTTGTGTGAGTAGGTTGAACCAGTTATATGGGTTGCAACTAAACCACCACGACATTAATCAAATGTATAGCCTGTGCGGCAATGTTGAGTCCGATTATTATATAAAGACTAGGGACGTGAGGGTACGGCTTATTTCATGCCTGCCAGATTCAAATCGTAACTCGGCGAAAGATTTCGTTCGGGTGAGCGGCAATTGGTTTGCCGAGGAGATGCCTTGCGCGTTTTCGCCGCGCAATGTTGGTCGGTGACTAACCTTTATTTACTTTGGTCCCTTTTTTGACGTTGGTTTGGTTATGTAATCGTTAACCTTTATTTCCTTTGTGCAGATACCAAAAGATTCAAGCCGGACATCAGAGTGGTGCATGTTCGGGACCTGAACTTCGTGCTCAGGTCGGAAATCTTCGTACATACGGACGGACAACTCCGAGCGTCCCACCTCATCCTCGGTGTCAACCCTGTTTACTCAACTTGGCAGGCGTTCAGCCAAGCTTTGCTAGTTGACAGCCCTCTCCTCTCATACATCGACGTCCGGCACGCCAATTTCCTTCCCCCCAAGCTAACCGTAGGCGAGGCGCGTGATCTCGGTCCCCGGTACATCTGTTCAGACGAGCGGCAGCCTATCCGTGACGAATCAGCCGAGCGCGTGTCTGCCGAGCGTAGAAGACGTGCCCACGAGCAAATCCAGCAGGCTTCTGCTCAGCCCGAGAGAGCCGCAGAGCCCGAGAGAACCGGGGAGGTTGTTGTCGCAGAACTGTCCGACTCTTCCGAAACAGGATCCGACCAAGGCTACGCCATGGTGGCTAGGAGGAAGATGACGCTAGATCGCTTTGTCCCCAGTGGCCACCCTGCCGTGCAGCAACAACAGACTCCCGGCCATGATGCTTCGCCTCCCGCTGCCCCGCCGACCAGAGTTCGCAAGAGGCCGCGCACAACCGACCAGCCTCAGACTGGCTCGGGCAACGTGCCCCCCCGACCCTCGGCCGGTATCGTCATCCGGGAACCGGCACCGCCGACCGGGATAGAAATGGCGTCCACTTCCCGGGCTCCAGCAGCATGGCGACCCTCCTTCCAACTCGGGGGCGAGCCTCTCCCATCGACGGCTAGTGCCCGAATATGGGACAAAGGTCATGGCGGCCACGTGGCGCAGAGTTTGGCACGCGGGATCCTCTTGCCCGAGGACTTGCACGCCTTCACGGATTCAACGGATGAGTCTCTGGGGAGGCGCTTGCAGTGGCACACCATAGCGGTAAGTGTTTCACTTTTCTTTACGGTTTTCGTTTTCCCATTTTGCTCATGTGCGTGTACTTCCATTTTTCCTTACAAAGTGAATATCGTGGTCAGGCCGCGCAAATGGCGTACGTCGTGGACGGGAGGATGAAAGAGCTGGCCGAGGATGTTGAGCGGGAGAAGGCTCTGAAGGACGTTGCCGAGGCCACGGCGAAGGAGAAGTCGAAAATTGCCGCGGAGGCGGAGAGTAAAATAGCTGCAGCCGTGAAGGCCCAGGCCCTTGCCGAGACGAAGTCCGAGGAACTGGAGCTGCAGCTGGGCGGCACCGAGCTCAAATTGGCGGAGGCTCAGAGCCTGACTACCATGCTGGAAGGGCAGCTGGCCGATTCGAAGGCGGCGCTGGAAGCTTGCGAAAACAAGTGGTATAACGAGGGGTTCGCGGATGCCGAGAACTCAGCGGAACCGGTCATTCGCCAGGCCCACAGACTCGGATTTGAGGAGGGCTGGTTCGCTGCACTTCAAGTATTGAGGGTTCCCGAGGATTCTTCGTTGAGGGATCGCAGCAAGATCCCTTTCCCGAGCGTCCCTCAGACCGAAAATCCTGCGCCCCTTATTATTGACGAGGAAGAGACCTCCAGCATGAGGGAACTGGTGAACGCCATCGACTCCCATGCCGTGCCGACCGACATGGAGGGGACCAGCCACCCCCACGTGGGGGACCGAACCGGGGAGGACATCCAGCCGCCAACTCCTCACGCCGACCAACACTCTCAAGGGGACGCCTCTTCTGCTCATGCCGCGAATGTTTAGAGTTGAAAGTCAGCACTTCCGTATTTTTCTTCTTTCTTGAATGAGCGAAATTGCCTATGTCACCGGGTTGTGGTGACGGGATACATTGTTTACGTTTTGTTTATGTTTTGTTTATGTTTTGTACTTGTTTTTGTGTTGCCGGGTTTTGGGCAACAAGACGTTGATTTAAGATTTATGCTTTAGTATGAATGCCTTACTATTTTACCGCGTTGTTCCTTCGTATGTGACCGAGTAATGAACTGTTGGTCGCCTTTATTGTGATGTGTCCGACCATGGTAAGGCCTTCACATGCTCGGTGATAGTGATTTAACCGGGGGTCAGGGTTCCGGATGCTCGGTGCTAAGATCGAGCCGAGAGTCAGGATTCTGTCCTTAGAATAGAATGGCTAAGGTTTCCACCTGCTCGGTGATTAGGATCGAACCGAGAGTCAGGTTTCTGTCCTTAGAATAAAAAGCTAAGGTTTCCACCTGCTCGGTGATTAGGATCGAACCGAGGGTCAGTTTTCTGTCCTTTGAATAGAACGGCTAAGGTTTCCACCTGCTCGGTGATTAGGATCGAACCGAGGGTCAGGTTTCTGTCCTTAGAATAAAAAGCTAAGGTTTCCACCTGCTCGGTGATTAGGATCGAACCGAGGGTCAGGTTTCTGTCCTTAGACTAAAA
Organism: Quercus ilex subsp. ballota; assembly: GCA_032727855.1. NCBI lineage: Eukaryota > Viridiplantae > Streptophyta > Magnoliopsida > Fagales > Fagaceae > Quercus > Quercus ilex. The sequence goes on from CM064910.1 coordinate 17,051,464, forward strand.
CGGCTAAGGTTTCCACCTGCTCGGTGATTAGGATCGAACCGAGGGTCAGGTTTCTGTCCTTGGAATAAAAAGCTAAGGTTTCCACCTGCTCGGTGATTAGGATCGAACCGAGGGTCAGGTTTCTGTCCTTAGAATAAAACGGCTAAGGTTTCCACCTGCTCGGTGATTAGGATCGAACCGAGGGTCAGGTTTCTGTCCTTGGAACGGATCGGCCGAGAATAAACAATGCTCAGTGAATATGATTGGCCCGGGAATTTGGTTAGAACAGTGCGAATCTGCATGAAAAATGTCATTAGTATAACTAAAAACATATAGAACATGTTGTGGTTTACTCTATGCCCATTAATGATAGTACTTCCTGAGGTTATGCACGTTCCATGGTCGGGGCAGTTGTCTCTCGTCTAGGTCTTCCAAGAAATAAGCCCCGGTGCCGGCTACCGCCGTGACCCTATAGGGTCCCTCCCATGTCTGCGCCAACTTCCCGGAATTAGTGTCCCGCATGTTGCCCACGGCTCTTCTAAGAACCAGATCCCCGGGGACAAACTCCCTGGTCCTCACGCCTCGGTTGTACCTCTGGGCGAGCTTCTGCTGATATTCCGTGAGTCGTATCGTCACCATCTCGCGGTGCTCTTCCACCTTGTCCAAATATCCAACCATCATTTCGTTGTTTTGGGCGGGATCGAACCCCGCTACTCGCGCACTGCACAGATTTACCTCGGTAGGGATTACGGCTTCTGCCCCGTACGTAAGAGAGAAAGGGGTCTCCCCGGTTGACCGTCTAGGAGTGGTGCGGTATGCCCACAAGACTTTAGGGAGCTCCTCGGCCCAGTTTCCCTTCGCTCCCTCCAACCTTTTCTTCAGCCCACACACGATCACCTTATTCACGGCCTCGGCCTGACCGTTGCCCTGTGGGTAAGCCGGAGTTGAGTATCTGTTTCTGATGCCGAGACCGCTGCAAAATTCCCGGAATGCCCGGCTGTCGAACTGTAGTCCGTTGTCAGATATGATAGTGTTCGGCACCCCGAACCTGGTGATGATATTTTTCCATACGAATTTTTTTACTTCCACATCTCGTATATTGGCCAACGCTTCGGCCTCCGCCCATTTGGTAAAATAATCGACGGCCACCAGAACGAACTTTCGACCGCCTGTCGCCCGAGGGAACGGGCCGATGATGTCCATCCCCCATTGTGCAAAAGGCCAAGGGCTGCTGATCGGGTTCAGGTGGCCCGCAGGCTGATGGATCAAAGGGGCGTGCTTCTGACACTGCTCACACTTTAGCACATACTCGGCGGCGTCTTTCTGCATCTGAGGCCACCAAAATCCTTGGGTCATCGCTCGGTGCGCCAACGAACGTCCCCCGACATGGCCGCCGCATACCCCGGAGTGTAGCTCCGCCAAGAGCTCGCCCACCTTCTCCGGGCGTAAGCACAATAGGTACGGCCCTCCGAAGGACCTTCGATATAAAGTCCGGTCCTCTGCCAACCAATATCGAGAAGCCGTCCTCCGGATCCTGATCCCCTCCTTCTCGTCACTCGGCAATCGGTCGTCAGCCAGAAAGTCGGTAATGGTGTCGATCCAGCACGGGGAGCGTGCTGCGATGGCCGTGACATCGATCCCTGTAGTTCCCGAGTTGCTCATTACATCGACACTTGGCTCTGAGATAAGCTCAATTTTGATTTGCCGAGGTATCTCCTCGGTCACTGATGACGCTAGCGTTGCCAAAGAATCGGCGTGCCTGTTCTGTGTTCGGGCTATGTGGAAAACCTTCACCGCGTTGAAGCTGGCCATAACCAGCCTTGCTTGTTCCAAGTATGCTTTCATCCGGGGATCCCGGGCTTCAAAAATGCCGCGCACCTGATTAACAACCAGCCGCGAATCCGAATATAGCTCAATCTCTCGAGCTCCCAGGCTCAAAGCCACCCTCAGTCCGGCCAGAAAAGCCTCGTATTCCGCCTCGTTGTTGGACGCCCTGAAACCCAATCTAAACGAGTGTTCTAGTCGTATTCCCTCGGGGGTGATCATAACAACTCCTGAACCGGCACCCGTGGAGCTTGACGCGCCGTCTACGAATATCTTCCACGGTCGAACTTCCAGTTGGCAAACCATCTCCCCCTTCTCCCTGGGCGAAAACTCAGCGATAAAATCCGCTAGGACCTGACCCTTCACCGAGCTTCGAGGTCGGTATCGTATGTCGAAGGAGCCGAGCCGAGTCCCCCATTTGGCTATACGGCCCGTGAAATCTGACCTCTTCAGCAACGACTGTAATGGGTACTCGGTCAGGACGTGGACGGTGTGGGCTTGGAAATAATGCGGCAACTTTCTGGTGGCGTGGATCAGGGCTAATACGAGCTTCTCCAAGGGCAAGTATCTCGTCTCGGCGTCGACAAGAGTTTTGCTAACGTAGTACACGGGTTGCTGGATCCCACTGTCCCTCAGTAGCACGGCACTCACGGCATGCTCGGATACAGCCAGATACATGAACAAATCCTCACCTGCCTCCGGCGCCGCGAGCACGGGCGCCCGCGCCAAGTAAGTCTTCAGGTCTACAAAGGCCTGTTCGCACTCCTCGCTCCACTGAAATCCAGTCCATTTCTTCAACAGTTGGTAGAACGGCCGGCAGCGATCTGCGAATTTTGAAATGAACCGGTTTAGGGCGGCCAGCATCCCGGTTAGTATTTGCACTTCCTTCGGGTTGCTCGGTGGCTTCAGTCTTCTCACTGCTTCGATCTGGTCGGGGTTGACCTCAATCCCCCGTGTACTGATTAGGAAACCCAAGAACTTCCCGGCCCCGACGCCAAACGCGCACTTCTCCGCATTAAGGCGCAACTTGTGTCGTCGGAAAACCTCGAAAACCTCTTGGAGGTCCCCCATATGCAGGGCTTCCTGCTTGCTCTTAACCACCATGTCGTCGATGTATACTTCGACCGTGCGCCCTATCTTGTCTCGGAACATTCTTGTCATCATTTGTTGGTAGGTGGCCCCGGCGTTCTTCAGTCCGAAAGGCATCCTTGTGTAGTGGTAATTTGCCTCCGGGGAAATGAACGCCGTTTTTTCTTGGTCCTCGGGCGCCAGGGCGATCTGGTGATACCCCTGGAAAGCGTCCAGAAAGCTCATCCTCGGGTGCCCACAAGTGGCGTCCACCAGCTGATCAATCTTCGGCACGGGAAAAGGGTCTTTCGGGCAGGCTCTGTTCAGATCGGTGAAATCGACGCAGACCCTCCACTTGCCGTTTTTCTTTTTCACTACCACGGTGTTTGCCAACCAATCCGGGAAGATGATTTCCCGAATTACCCCTACTTTTTTCAATCTCTGAACTTCCACTTTCACTGCCTCGGAGTGCTCCCAGGCTGATCTCCTAGGCCTCTGCTTTTTAGGGGCGAACGAGGGGTCAACCCCAAGTCTATGCATGATGAATTCGGGATCCACCCCGGGCACCTCATATGGACTCCATGCAAATACGTCCACATTCTGTATGAGGAGTAGTAACATTTCAACTTTTTCCCGGTACTCCATGCTCTCCCCTATCTGGAAGTACTTGTCCGTATCCGGCAACACCCTTACCTTGAGCATGTTCTCGGTGCGCGCGACCTCTGGCGGGCCCTGTAATTGCTATAAAGGCGTCCCCGACGACGAACGCTCGGGATCGACCGGGTCCTTCTGGCCGATCTGCCCCTTCCAGTCGACCATGGCGATCAAACACTGCCTGGCCGCCTGCTGACTTCCTTGTATCACCGCGACACCATAGTCGGTGTGAAACTTGACCCTCATGTGCAGAGTAGATGGGACAGCCCCCATTGCATGTATCCATGGCCTCCCTAAAATTTCCGTGTATGGGGAGTACGAGGCAACTACGAAGAAGCTCACCATCGCCTCCTTGCCCCCCATGTTCACGGGCAAACAGATTCGCCCCTCGGGCACCACCATTTTCCCGTCGAATCCAACCAGGGGAGTGCTGTACTTCGACAGATCCTCATTCCTCAACCCGAGCCCCCTGAATAGGTCCGGGTACATAACATCCGCTCCGCTTCCCTGGTCTATCATTACTCTCTTTACAACGAAACCACCTATCCTTGCCGTGACTATCAATGCGTCGTCGTGTGGCTGAATGGTTCCTTCCAAATCACTGTCGTCGAAAGAGATCGGCTCTCGGGTAGGTCGGACCTTCTTCGCGGGAGGCGGCATGCCCGTACTTCCCCCTACTGGTATCATTGTCAGCACCTCCTTCCCCTTTGCCGTTGAAATGCCTCTTGGTGCAACGTGGATAACGTCAATTATCCCGAGAGGGGGCGGAAGGGGATTCCCCGTGTGTGGGGCGCCATGTCCCGTTCCCCGATTCCCGGCATCCGTCACAAAATCCTTGAGGTGTCCCGCCTTAGCCAACTGCCCGAGATGATCCCTTAACACTCGGCACTGCTCGGTAGTATGCCCCCGGTCTTTGTGGTAGGTGCAGTATAGGTTCTGATTCCTCCTAGAGGGGTCGCCCGCCATCCGGTTCGGCCATCTGAAGTACGGCTCGTTCTTGATCTTGTCCACAATTTTATGCACGGGCTCCTTGAACGTCACGTTCACCTCCCCTGCTGGTGCTACTGGCTCTTGAATCCTCAAATTTCCCCGTGCCCTCTGTTGAAAACCGCTCAGCCGAGGACGATCTGTCACCTGTGCCTTGCCTTTGCTTTGTATCCTGTCATCTTCCAACCGCTTGTACTCCTCGATGCGCCTCATCAGCTGCCTCATATCCTCGGGAGGTTTCTTGGTTAATGATTCCCTCAACCCTGACTCGTCAGGCAATCCCAATCTGAAAGTGCTCGCCGCGATATTCTCATTCCCTCCGCCGATCTCGTTGTAGAGCTCCCAGTATCGGCTAGCGTAATCACGGAGGGTTTCCCCTGCCCTCATCTTCATAGACAGCAGCGCGTCCACCGGTTGTTGTTCCCGGCTGCACGTCACGAAACGGGAACCGAACTCTTGTATTAGCTCGGCGAAACTGTGAATGGAGCCCTTACGCAACCCGTTGAACCACCTCAAGGCCGTGGGACCGAGGCTAGAGGGAAAAACCTTGCACATCAAAGCGTCATTGCGGGTATGCAAAGACATCATCTGGATATAGTGGCTGACATGCTCCACGGGATCCGTTTTCCCCCCATACGAATTGAACGGCGGGCGCGTAAACCTGTCCGGCATCGGTGCTCGCTCAATGTCTGCTGAGAACGGTGACCGTGCTGCCCTGCGCAATGCGCGGCTCATAGCATCCATAGCTACATTCCTCGGTCGTCCCTCTGGAGATTCCGAGCCCCGATTTCCGTATTCCCGGGACTGGGAACGATTCTGCCGCCGGTGAGATTCTGCTGAATGGGAACGGTCTCGGCGGCGACGGGACTCCCCTGAGTGCGAGCGCTCCCTCTGGTGGCGGGATCCCGGTCTGTTCGAGCCCGTCCCGCGTCTCTCTTCTTCAGCGTCCGGCCTTCTATCTTGGTCGTCTTGTCCGGCCCGGCGGCGCTCGTTTCGTGCTTCCAATTCCAGTTCCCGTACTAACCTCCGCAGCCGCTCAAGCTCTTCATCCCTGACGTCGGGTTGCCCACGCCTGGAAGCATGGGACACCGTTCTCCCCGTTTGATACGACCCTTCTCCAAGGCCGGACCGCTCCTCCAGTTGCTCGTAAACCGGATCCTCGCGTCTCTTCTGCCTCCGTTCCCGCCAGGTGGAGCCCCTGGAAGATCCTGCCGAGCCACTCCCGGCGCTACCTCTAGACATCTTTTCTGTACACTAGCCTTGGTGGAACTACTGCTTAGTAGGATTTCCCACAGACGGCGCCAATTGAGCGCACCCAAAAACCAAGGCCTGTTTAGGCTGGGCCTAGCTGGGGCTCACAACTTATTTGTATAGTGGGTCTGGATTTCCTACACTGGGTCGTTCGAAGCGCCAAGGCCCAACGAAACTGCTTTCCTCTCCTCGGGGGTCTGAACCACTTCTTTACCTTGTTTCCTCTCTATTTCCTATTCTTTTCCCCCATTTTTTCCAACCCCTGTTTCCTCAAAATTCCTTGTATTTATAGTTTACAGAATAGTGGAGAGGTCATAAGTGTTTGCCAGTGAGCGCAGCCGGCGGTCCAGTATTATCGATCGTAAGTGGGTGGTTAGGTAGGTATGGGAAGCGGTGAGGGTGGCGTTGGAACTTGGTTCCCACCTCCACGATAGTTACCTGCAGCGGTGCCTTTCCGAGTCGCGGCCGGGTAGGTACAGGACGGTGTGTCCCGCGAACTGTATGTTTACCACTGCTCGGGAAGGGCTTGCCGAGAAACGATGCAAAGGCGAAGCTTGGGCCCGCAGCATGCGCGGCTCAGGGGTGGGCCGTTTGGCAGAGGAAGACAGGCCTTATGGGCCATATACCCAGGTCAGGGTCCAAGGCCCGCTATGGGCCATGATGCGGGGCCCGTACAGATATCACTTTTATTATACATCAATTACAAAAAACTAACTCAACAAATATTAAAAAGAAAAAGTTGCAAAATTTTTGTTTCATTAATTTTCTTACCTTTAAAAGAAATAAAAATTATGCTCTGTCCTTAAGAAATAGTCCAAATGTGTGTTGTTGTTTCAAACATTTGTCCATTGCAAGAGAATTAAAATTTCATATCTTTTTTCCCATCAATTTTTAATAGATTTTATTTCTCATTATTTTTGTTGTCAATTGTATATTATAAGAGGCATGATTATTTTCATTTTTCATAGTATAGGAGCATTCTCTTGTACGTTTCCTTAAACCTGTGCTTTCACTTGTACTATTGGAGAGAATACAAGGTTTTAGACTCGTTTAATGGTTAAATGCCGAACTATATTGGTGAATAAGAATGCATACAATAACGGCCTTAATGATTTATGATCAGCAAAAGTAATATGGAAAAATATATGGGTCACATTTTTTTAAGTTTTCTTGGGTTTATTTAGTTGAGAAGATGGAAAAGTGGAATAATAGAAAATGGTAAGAGGATGGAAAAGTAGGAAGTTAGAAAATATTTAGTTTTCTCTCATGTATGCTTGGTTAGTGGGACGGAAAAGTAGATGGATGAAAAACTTTTTTGTTTAGTTGAAAAAAATAATTTATTACTCTTGTGCCCTTATGACATAATATGTAAGAAATAATTTTTTTTGCATAGAAGAAAATATTACTTATTATTAATTAAAATTAATAAAAAAACATCATATAAAAATGGCAAAAATGTAAAATTGACCCTCTAACTTTCAGCCTTTTTTCATTTCAATCCTTTAACTTTCAGTTTTGTCATTTCAGTCCTCTAACTTTCAATTATTGTCAATTCGATATTCTGTTAGTGCTCAGTTATCTACTGCCGTTAAGTGAGCCAAAATGATGTCGTTTTGTTTTTTTTTTTTTTTTGGTAATTAAAAAAGATTTAGAAAACTGTTATTAAAAAAAAACTTTTTTTTTCTCATTTTCTCTCTCGTCAGACTCTCTCTCGCTTTCTCATTCTCTATCTCTCTGTCTCACAGTGCCGTGGTGCAAGGCCTCACCGCCGCCGCCGGCCTCCACTTATTACAGTTCCCGATTGGTACTTGAGCTTGGTGCTGGTTTCTTTGATGATGAGAGAGCAATTGTCGCAGAGCTTCTCGAGCAATCGGAGGAAGGAGATTTCGTGGGGGTGGAGACCTGGGAGTGTGTGTTCGGCTCGAATGTCTTCGATCAGAAGAGATGTTGATGAGAGAGTTGCAAGGACTAGCCTTTGTCTTAGGTTCGAGCTTCCCTTCAACTTCTTGTACTGAAGTTTTCCCATTTTGGGTTTTAGCTCTCTCTATCTCTCTCTCTCTCTCTGGTTCTGGTTCTGCTCTGCTCAACCGCATAAACAAAGTATAAAACCTAAAACCCGTTTCGCTCCAAGGTTGGTGACAGTGTTAGCGGAATTGGTTTTGGTGGGTGTGGGTGTGGGTGTGGGCTTTGGATCATTACAGAGTTTTTAAGGGCTGGACTTGTGTCTGGCTTTCATGACTTTGGTCCTATGGGTGGAGGCCGGCGGCAGCGGTGAAGCCTTGCACCACGGCACTGTGAGACAGAGAGATAGAGAATGAGAAAGCGAGAGAGAGTACGATGAGATAGAAAATGAGAAGAAAAAAAAATGAATGTTTTTTTTTTTTTTTTTTAAATTTTTAAATAACAGTTTTCTTAATTTTTTTAATTACAAAAAAAAAAGAGCCAAAACGTCATGGCAGTAGATAACTGAAGTCTAACGGATTACCGAATTGACAACAATTGAAAGTTAGAGGACTGAAATGACAAAACTGAAAGTTAGAGGACTGAAATAAAAAAGACTGAAAGTTAGAAGGTCAGTTTTGCATTTTTGCCTATAAAAATTAACACATCACACATATAAACTTTTATTAATTTTCTTTGTTATTATATATAATATTGTTGGGTGGAAACAACAATGGAAAAGAGAGAGGTAGAGAGTGATGACGAGAAGGATAAAAAAAAGAAAGAAGAGTGAAACCTATTGGGTAGTAATATGCAAACACCGCAAAGAAGTGAAAATAGAGAGAAGAAAAGAGATAAAGAATTGTGTGGTTCTTGATTGAAGATGATAAAGAAATGGCTGGATGGGTAGGTGAGAGTTATTAATAAGGGTTTTTTTTTCAAAATAACATTAGTTTGTAAACAATTTCGTTAGTTAGCACATTTTCAAAACTATTTAGGAAACTAATATCTCGAGTGTAATAAACTCGATTTTGGTGGCTAAATTGAGTACAAGGAGCTTGATTTCAATGCATCAAACTCGAGTCCAAGAGACTTGTTTTCTGTAATATTGAAATTCAAATTCCCAGCTCTCTTTCTCTCACTCAGTGCTCCATCACAGAGCCTCTCTCTCTTCGCTTACTCCATCACAGAGCCTCTTCACTCACTCAAAGTCTCTCAATCGAAACATCAACAAACCCAAAGACCTAGAGAAGAAAATGAAGGAACAAACCCAAAGACCCAGAGAAGAAAATGAAGAAACAAACCTGCCGCTGGAGTTACACCTTCACTTAGAGCCTTCGCAGCTACTGCTGGGTTCAAACGCCGTCGCGTCCTGGAGCCTTTTGCCGTCATCACTGGGTTTATGTCTTCGATTTCTTTGTGGTTTGGGTTTATTATCTTCGTGGGTTTCTGTCTTCATGGGTTATTCTTCTGAGATGCTGCTTAAAAGAAATCAAGTCCTATGGACTTGATTTCAATCTAACAGAAAACGAGTCTATTGGACTCGATTTTGATGTGTTGAAATTGAGTTTATTACACTCAAGTTGTTAGTTTCCTAAGTAGTTTTGAAATTATGCTAACTAACAAAATTGTTTGAGAAATTATATTATCCGGCAATTTTGGCCTATTAATAATGTGGGTTTTTTTCTTAAAATCATTCGGCTGGACCCAACATCAAGTTTTCAACTGTTTTTCTCTCTATTTGGGAAAGGTCAACTTATAGTGGGCCCAAAAAAAAATGTGAAACTCATCGTAAATCTCATTTGCCTTTTTTTTTTTATTTGAGAGTAAATCTTAAGTCCCGTTTGTTATGCGAGTTCAAATATATGTTTTCAGTTTTTAAACAACACTACATGTATTTTTACACATTTTTTCAGCCACGCGTATTTTAAAAAAAATTAAAAATTATTATTTAAACACACATACTAAACAAGCCCTCATTTGCTGAGCGTCAAATTTATATTTCTTTCCTATAATACAAAATTTCAAAGAATTACATTTGAGAGAGAGAAAGAGAGAGAGGCTATAAAATTCATAGTTGAAATGACAACACACTCCATATTGACAAAACGTCTTTTTCTCTTCTATGTCTCACTCAGAGCATCCTTATCAGATGTTGCAAATTTTTTGCCATTTTACCACATCAAACACCTACTTTATTATTTTACCACATCATTTTACAACATCTCATTTATCAGATGTTCTATAATTCAATTCTATATATTAAAATAATATTTACTACACATTAAAATAATATATTATTCCCTAATTCATTATTATCAACAACAGCACCAACAACCCACACCGCAGCTCAACCGCCACAGCCCACAACCACCGGCCACCCCCACAGATCAACCACCGACCACCAATATCAGCCACTTGCTACCAAAAAAAAAAAACTCAAACAAACACTACAACCAATATCAGCCCCTACACCAGAAAAAACCACCATCAACCAAAATCTCATACCCATCCCAAATCACACACCCACAATCCGATCAGCCTACCATCATCAACCAAAATCAGCCAACCACCAACAATCAAAACAGCCAACCACCAAAAGAGAGAGAGAGCGATCGGTGAGATCGGAGCGGCGATGACGATGGCGATGATCGGAGTGGCCTCGCCCATGCCGCTTGAGCCTCCAACGGCGATGATCGATCGGAGTGGCGATGGCGATGAGAGAAGACCGATGATCCGATCGGAGTGGCGATCCGATCGGAGTGACGATGGCAATGAAAGAAGACCGATGATTCGCCGATCGGAGTGACGATGGCGATGAGAGAAGACCGATGATCCGATCGGAGTGGCGATCGAATCGGAGTGACGATGGCGAGCCGATGAGTGAGGGAGAAGGGAAGAGCTGGGTCTGATGACTCTGATGTGAGAGAGGGAGCGTGTGTGTGAGAGAGAAGAGAAAAGAAAAAAAATGAAGAGAGAAGAGAGAGAAAACATAATATAAAACATTAAAAATTTATACCACATTGCTACAGTACCGTTGCAAATTTGCAACGGTACTGTAGCAATGTGGTATAAATTTTGAGATTTGCCACATCTCATAAACCTTCTTTTTTTTGTTTGGTGTGGTAAATGTGCCAAATATTTGGCATTTGGCACATTTACCACACCTGATACAGATGCTCTCATACCTCATTTCCTTATCTTTTCCCAATAACACATGCCCCACCTCCTTTTCTCTTCTCTTTCTTCAAATTTTGGAAAAGAAACAAGAAAAGTAAAGGACAAAGAACAAAGATTCAATATTTAGATCCTCTTCATATCTCTCATCATCTCCTTGTCATTAACACTCATCAACTTACACTTCTCTTTCTTTTTCTAGAAATTCTATATGACATTTTATTCTTTTCAATGTTAATTTTTTTTAGAAACAATATTAATTTTTATAATCGCAGCAAACTAATGTTAAGACACTAATATGTATTTATTTATATGTTTATTTTTCCCTTTTTCCTTATAGTAAGGTATTTTATAAAATTTCATCGCGGAAGGATACAAAAGATCGTGAATTACTTCTAGATTTGCATAAACATTAAAAAACACACCTTTTGGGGAAGGCATGACTGCGTGAGCAAGAAGTAATAAAACACTGTTGTCTTTGCCAATTGGTTTAAAGACTCAAGGGACAAAACAAAGTGTGGGATAGGAGAAACTACACCCTGTTTTGGGTGTATGTTTCCTCCCACTCACAGCTGGTGGGACTCATCAGCTGTGGGTCCCACCAACTTGTGAGAGAAGAGAAACATACACCCTGAAACAGGGTATAGTTTCTCGTGGGATAGACGCAGTTGATTAGCGTCTACAAGCTTGACAGTGTTATTGTGGGGACCAATTGACAAAGTATCCAACCAGACTGGATATGGTGGGTCCTATAGTAGTTAAGAGAGAATCTAGTATCTACATAGTTTTCTTCAACAGGGACAGTGTAAGTCTTTTTCCGTGTCATCCCCTGGTGGAACAAATGTCAAATGGTGGAGCGATGCTTCATTTCTAGCAACTTCTTAATTGTTTCAACATTAAATTCATCAATTAAGGTGCTCACACTGGTAAAAAAAAAAAATTAGAGTTCTCATTGGGGCTTCCAAAATATATATATATATATATATATATTTTTTTTTTTTGGTAAGTGTTTATGCAGGGGATAGAACCCCTGAGCTATTAGGTCACTAGAGGGAAAGTAACCCAAAAAACTTATGAGGGAAAGGAACTAGTTTGATCAGAAAATGCCATATGAAAAGATCACCGACAATCAAGATTCAAGAATTAATCTGTGGAGAGAGAGAGAGAGAGGGGTAAAGAGTGAAAAGATTGAGAAGTTATTATTTGTTAGGTGGTTTTTTTTTTTTTTTAGGTGTGGTGACTTTGTTAAGTACGTAATGTTTAGAAAACGTTTTTACTTTTTTAAAAGTGTAAGATGTCTTCTGCCATACCAAACCTTAAAATATGGAAAACCCTGTTTTCTATTGTTCCAAACATTTTACGAAATATAAAAAAGAGAGTCGGTTTTTCCCCAAAAAAAAAAAAAAACGAAGCTTCATAGTAGATGAAAAGTTTATGAGTCAATCAAAGTTTACTTGAAAATTCCCATTAAAAAAAAATGTTTACCTTGAAAATACTTCCCAAGTATATTTCATAAAAAATTGAGAAAAAGGTAAAAGTTAAAAAAAAAAAAAAAATGTAGGCACCGAGTTGGGATATCATCTTTATTATTATTATTTTTTGAAAACCATGTAAATATTCCTTTTTTTTTTATTGACAAAGTTCTAATTCTGGAATCTAGACTATTATTCTTTTGGAATGGTTCCCTTCCCTCATCCCTGTCTTATGGTTAAGCATCGGTAAGCCGTATTCTTATCCTTAAGCTTGTTATGCTTGCTCGTTACACATGAGTCCATAACCTATTTATAATCATTTGTGAACTTTTTGAGCACAAGTCAATTTTAACGAACCATCCTCTCTCTCTCTCTAGAAAAAAGCACTTCGATGACCCAAAGTTGTCACTTCTCAGCGTATGAAAAGGCATTGGATCAAGCTCATAATTATTCATTAGAGATAATCCCAACTTCCAAAGAATAATTCAATTGATAATTATAAAGAGTTCGGTTAACGTGTGCTTCTAGGGCACACAATAATCATTAATTTTTGAAAACATTTTATGGGTAATTGAAAAAGTTGTCAAAAAAGTTGGTAACTTTTTTATTTTTCCATAAAAAGTTTCTTAAAATGGTTTACTATTGTATGTCCTAAGAGCATACGTCAGTAAAATCTAATTATAAATACACTAACAACAAGGGCACAAAGCACACAAATCCTCTACTTAATTAGACCCCAAAGAAAAGAAAAAAGCCTTGTTAGCTATTATAAAGGGATCAACCAAACAACATAACACCTTCTTCCAAATGGTATTCTTAACCTTAGTTTTAGTTGCTAATCTGTCTCTTTATTTACTTCACTTCTCACTTTATCAATTCGAACGACTTTCATTTTTTATCCCTCCAAACAAGATAAATGGTTAGCCTCTCAAGTCAACATACTTGTTGATATACGAATAACAACTTTTCACCATTGTTTACTTGTTGAAAGCCTTTATAATGTTGGTCTTTGATCATAGAATGCATGCATAACTTATAAGCCTTAACAATGCAGGAGGTTTTGTTTTGTTGGTGATAGGTCTTTTGGACATGTCACCCGAATTTGCAATCCGCACAACCCACAGTTGTTGGCATAAAAGTTTAAATCATTCCTATATCTGTTTGGAAACTAGTCGGAATCTTGCCTATGAGTTTGTTGTTACTCAAATCCAAAATAGTTAGTTCTTGCAACTTTGCTAGTGATTATGGAATTGACAAATCTTTGTGGTACCCTCCCATAAAGATTGTTATGTGAGATGATGAGAAGTTTCAAAAGCCTTCAAACTTCTCAATGAAACTGACATTTCACCAAAAAATTGATTCATTGACAAATCTAACAAAAATGCTAGTACTTACTAAAAATATGTTTTTGATCAATACCGTAACTCATGGACTCCAAAATTAGTACATTGTGAAAATCTCTATTTTGAATTCTATAATTAGGTTACAGAAACAGCTTTTGGTCACAAGAAAGATCCGGGTTGGGACTTGGTGATTGGTATGGTGAAATATTTGCTAAGTAATTCAAGTAATATGCAATTAATGACTTTGCCAACTTTTGGAAACGAATGCTGCTTTGGTTTGTTGTTGACTTGTTGTCCAATCTTTATAGGAAGTTAGGTCTTTTTGTTTTGTACTTTATTTACTTTGGAAAGCAACGGTGAAGCTAAGTTTACTTCAAACTTCATTCTCAAAAAAAAAAAGTTTACTTCAAACTTCCAATGATATAAAAAGTAGTTCCGGATTAGCAAAAGGTAACCTAAATTTAGGAAATGACGAAATATATGATTGCTTTTAAGCTGATAGATATGTATATGATTAAATGTACTAGTGTTTGTGCTTTAAGTGCGTATAATGGGTGGAGATATAGGAACTGTTGATAAAGAGCCTGGTGACAGAGGCACTCAGCTTCAACATCAACCTCAAGCTTAGTAAATGCAAACACTGAAGGGGAATTCCCTAGAATGGACAGATTGCCTCCAAACGGATTTCAATCTTTTACATTACTTCCGAGTCCCTTCACCTAAACCAAAGGGATATCGTTTTATAGCAGGCGATCAACTCACCAAAATCAGATGGATATCATGGGGTACTTCTCATAGGGGCTCCTAAGCCAGATGGATCTCATGTGGTTTTCTTATAGCAGGCAATCAACAGAGGAAAATCAACAATCAAACTGACAGTGTGCCCATAAAATCCACTCAGAAAAAAAAAAAAAAAAAAAAAAACCAAATCTTCATTTAAATGTCTGAGATAAATAAGACACCACTTAATTGTGAGAGGGATGTTTAATGAATATGTAAGATGTACCATCTCTCAAAAAGAAAAGAAAAAAGAAAAAACATCGCCAATACCTCTACCGCAACTTAATGTACTGAGAAAGCCACTGGAAACCATCTAGATACTCTTCTTTGTGTAATGCTTGAGCCACAAAAACCTCAAGGGGATGGGCATTTGTGTCTGCCAGCTCTATGGTGACATTGGGCAATCTGAGGAAGTAACACAATCTCTCTTTTAGAAAAGGAGTTCCAGTAGATGTTAACTCTATGGTGACATAGGGCAAACCGAGGAAGTAACACAATCTCTCTTTTAATTGAGAACGAGCTCCAGTAGATGTTACGCCAAAAATAAGGAAAGGAACTTTCTTAAAGACTTCATCAGAGAGTAGAGCATTCAGCTCTTCTCTTGGCCCCAGAAAATGCTCCCAGAGTTGAGCATTCAGCTCTTCTCCTCGCCCCAAAAGTTCCTCCGTAGTTATGGCATCAGCATTCACAACGTACACAACTGCATCCATCTACAGAACATAGATTGAAATGTAATTAGCACAAATGCATTACTTAACAAGGAAAGATAGCATGGTGGACTGGAGCAACACACATTGACAAGCATAACTCAAAAACATTTTCCACTTTGTTGGCTAATCAGGCAGCAATTTGCCAAATTCCCAATCCAAAATCTCAAGAGATATAAATGGTATATAAACTACAAGACAAAGGCTAAACAAGAAAGTATAATCTGTCATATAAGAAGTAAATGATGTACTAGTAAAACGACAAAGAGAATGAATTATGTAGGTTGAGACACTATTAGCAGACCTTCTAAAACAAAATGTGCTATAACCGAACTCCCATGATCAATGTTTTCCTCCCGTAAATCAAACATAAACACGGAAATGTTTGCATGGGAATACAAATACAATCATGTATGTCATGTTCTCTATTAGTCAACATTGAATCAAAAAATAGACTCTGTTAAAAAATAAAAAAGGACTAAGACATAAAGGATAGCACAAAACTAAAACAGAGTATATCAGATAAAACAGCCTGGTCTAACACCGCAACCGAGTTAGATCTAGAAAACCCCAAAACATGCAAGCTTTCTCAAGAGTGAAAAAGAAATTTGAATTTCAATCACATATCATAGTATTGCACAACTCATTAACAATATACTCTCATCAAAGATAATTGATAGATTGAAAAATCCACCTTGGCACTGTAGTCACTCCAAGCTCTGTGAGCAATCCTATGTTCTCCCAAATCAAAAAATTTAAATTTGATTTCGCCATTACTAAACTCCCATGATGTCGAGTACTCAGATGACACCTGCAATATTCACTCACCAATACCCACAACAAAGAAAATCAAGTCTCTTCTCAAAAAGAAAAGAAAAGAAAAGGAAAAAAAAAAAGAGTACCTCATCTGAGAGGCTGGAAATCACAGCCTTTTTGCAGTCCATATTCTGGCCCAAGAACAAGATATTGGCCTCCTTCGAATTTGGTTGAGAGAGACTAAAGACACCCAGCTGGATTATATAGTAAAAGAAACATTGAAATTAATAACAAAGCTTTAGGATTGAGCAAATAGCTTAAGAAATCAAGGAGAGAGAGAGAGAGAGATAGACCTGATTGATGGAGAAATGATAGATTCGATTCAGCATCTTTTGAACCCCGCTGAGAAAACCCATGTCCTTCATCTTCATCTTCCTTTTCTTTGCTTCTACTGGGCAGTCTGGGCCTGTGTGTGTTCAGTTTGTGCGTTCTTTTGGAGACGGTTGTGCTTTGTGTCCTTTTTAACAACTGAAACTTGTTTGTGCTGCCATGTTCAGCTCCAATTGGTTGAAAATAACGTAGTAAGATTCATTGTCTTCTCTCTTTTGTTTGGGTCGGTAGGTGTTGGCTCCAAAGGCCGGATACTATTTTTTTTTTTTTTTTTTCAAATCACGTGAGTCAAGTCAATTCAATCAAAAAATGGACCCCACAAATGTTATTAAACACTTGATGCGTGCAGTCTCCACTATTATTAATTTTTGGTTCCCTCCATATTTTATCAGATCGTTTGGGTGTGGTGTTTGCGTTTTGTGTTTGGTGAGTTTTGCATTTTCTATTTTTTTTTTTTTGGTTTTCAAGAGTTTCAGGGGCAGTGCAGCTACTGTTTAATGAACAGTATCACATTATTTGACTTTCAGCCCGTAAATAGTGCACCGAGTACTGTTTACGGGTCCCACAATTCTCAATTTTTATAAACTTTTTCATTAAAAATGGATCCTACGGCACTATTCACATATTTAAATATTATTTTGCTACAGTATTTTCAGTTTTCAGTTTTCAGTTTTCAGTTTTCAGCTGTATCCAAACGGATCCATATCATATTTTAATTTGATGCTTAACCTTTCAATTGTATTAATTTGGCCTATAATTTTTCAGTACTGTGTCAATTTAGTCTGCAGTTATATTTTAGATGAAAATTGATGATGTGTCTAATGGCCAAAATAAAAAATTAGCTTCTGTTGATGTGAAAATAAATTAAAATTTTATTTTAGTCATTTGTCATGTAAGCAATTTTTATCCAATATATAATGGTAGAGACTAAATTGACACAATACTAAAAAGTTAGGGACCAAATTGACATAATTGAAAGGTTAAGGACCAAATTAAAATATATTGTAAATATTAGGGACTAAATATATAGTTTACCCTTAATTTTTAGATAAAATATTATTTTGATCTCTAAATTTTTATTTTTATTTTTTTATCCTTAAACTTTAAGAAATTCATTTTACGTCCCTAAACTATTGAAAAGTTCATCTTTCATCCCTAAACTCTCGAAAATGTTTTATTTATATTCTTAAACTTTACTAAAAGTTTGATTTTCATCCCTAAACTATTAAAAAAATTTCTTTTTTCATCCCTATTTTTGTCTCTAAAATATTTTTTAAAAAGAACTTTTTACAAAGTTTACGGATGAAAAAAGGACTTTTTAAAGTTTAAAGACGAAAAACAATTTTTTGTTAAAGTTTAGGGACCAAAATAGTATTTTATCCTTAATTTTTTCTTTGAAATGGTGTAATTCAGTCCACCATGTTTGTAGTTTGTACCATCTTGCAATTCTATATAAAAAACTTATTTTGAAAAATTTTCCAAAAAAAAAAAAAAAAACCAAAACAATTGGAAAAAGAAAAGGTGTAGTACGAACACAAAAGAAAGGAATTAAAAAAAAAAAAAATTAAAGAAAGGAAAACAAAGGAAGAGAAGACAAGGAGTCAAGGACCAGACTCTCACCAGCACACAACTTTCCATAATAAAAATAAAAATGAAAAAGGGAAAAAGCCCACATATAAGACATCAACTTGGCGGGGGTAAATATGTAATTTAAGAGCTAAGCCCCCTTTTTTCCTCTTTTCTTCCATGTTTTCGTGGGAGGATAAAAATTTGTGAACCTGGGTGAATTTTTTTCTCCATGTTTTTTATCCTTTGTGTTTTTTTTCCTGAATCAAACAAGGGAAAAAATTATTTTCTCTCTGTTTTTCTCTTTTCCTTTTCCATCCCTCCTATTTTCACTCCAACCAAACCGATCCTTAGCGTTTAATTCCTATATTTTTCTTAAATGGATCTTGAGTTATAAGCTTAGCAATAATGACTTTAAAATCTAGAAACGTACTAAATTCTTCTTCTTCTTTTTATTCCATTTCTATGTATTTATTTATCCTATTAGTAATATTTTAATTTCGTTTAATTTTAACTCAATTGATACTTGATAGGCTTTGTTCAAAACTTCATTTTGGATTCTATTCAAACGACTAGATATGAAAGTGATATATATATATACTCTGAGTTTTTTATGAGTTGCAAATACGATAGTTTAACCTTAGCCCCCACAAACAACAATTCCTAATTCCTCACTTGTGAATGATAGAATATTTTTTAAGACCATCATAACGCATTTCAAATAAAGTTGTAAATGTTTTAGGAGGGGGATAAGGGGTTCAATAAAGTTGCTAACTTGCTATGAATGAGATCTCTATCCACGTGAGGCCTAGGTCAGGGGTAAGCCGTAAGCGGCAAAAGCCAACTTGTTTTTGGCAGATTTGAAATTGTTTTCTGAAACAAATAAAACCCATACTAATAAATAAATCACATAATAAAAATATTATACGCGGTTTTTCCACGCTTTGTTGTCTTACTAGATAAAGTAGATATTATTATTCATTACCGACGCTGTGCGTTGCGCTATAGAATGGCTTCAAAATAATTTATTGGGATTTTTTTATATATATAATAATATTAATAGCGTTACATCTCCAATACAAATGTGATGACAATCAAGCAAGGCAAAGAGTTTTAGTGAGAGAGTTTTTAACAGAAGAAAAATACCAAATGTCCAAAAACGCAATGCTCCGGAACTTAAATTAAATATGAAGAGAAGATAACAATTATAACATAGTGCACGTATATATAATAATTATATGGACCTAAAGTGAAGTGTCACAAATTTCCAAATATTTTATTATTAAAAAAAAAGATCATTTGAATGATGCGAGCGGAACTACATTAGTAGCTCCCACGAAATTTTTCAAAAATTGCTCAAAATAGGTAAAAATGGAGATCCTATAAGCTTACGTAAAGAGCTGGCCATTCCAAGAAAAAAATCTAGCCGCCCCACTTGTCCACATGTGTTCCTTTCATGTTTACTTTTTATCTTATTTTTACTCTTTTACTAAATTTTGCCATTGAAACCCCCACACATCGGACCATTGGCTTGCTTTAAAAAATTTACTTTTTAAAATTTTTAACCTTCCATTTGTGGCTCAAAATCCTCATCCTTTCAAGTTTCAAGTTACTTGCCTTCCACCTTTGACCTTTTCAAGCGTCCACTGATATATATATATATATATATATATATATATATATATATATATATTTTTTTTTTTTTTTTTTGAGAAAAAAAAATGAGGGGATTTATAGTTACATTACACCCCTGGGTTTTGTGGTAAGAAATGCCCACCAACGGACTCCTGTGGGCAGCAGAATTCGAACCTAAGTATGGTGCACGAAGCGTCCGAACCTTACCCACTTAGCCAAGCTCCCGTTGACTCATCCATTGATACTCTTTGCTCACATTCTCACTTAGCATTCAACTCCTCCATTCAACCCCTCTATTTTTCTTAAACAGAGTCTTGAGTTATTTGAAGCTTAGCAATAAAGAATTTAAGATCTTGAAATGTTCTATTTTCTTCTCTTATTATTTTTATTTTCCATTTCTATGTATTTATTATCTTAAGAGTTATAATTTTATTTTCCTTTAATTTCAATTCAATTGATATTTGATAGGCTTTGTTCAAATTTTTATTTTGGCTTCTATTCAAACGACCAGATACGAAAGTGATCTTATTATTATTATTATTTATTTTGTAATCTATAGTTTCATATAATTGGCTTATATGATTTTGTTATTTTTAATTTCTATTAATATTATGTCTTCTTGTAGATGTTATCTAGTTTTGCTATATTCATATATTTAATTTCTTGAATGTTATGGACTTATGGTTGTTCAAAGGAATAAGAGAAACTTAAGACAAGAAAATGACCTTAAAATACTCAATGGGTCATTTAGTTTTATTAAGTATTAATTACATTAATAAATGTAACCTTGAGTTTTTTATAAATTGCAAATATGATAGTTTAACCTGGACCTCCCAAACAACAAATTTTTTTTATTTTATTTTATTTGTTAATATGCTCAAATGAAAATATAAATCTCAACCAACTTCCCTAATTGTCTTTCTATAGCAAACTAAGCACATAAAATTTAACAAATAAAATCCAAAACTTAAAATTTAAAACAGAACAAAAAAAAAGGGTACCTCGTCTTTGAGAATATCAAGCAAGGTGGTTTTACCAGCGTTATCAAAGCCTAAGAACAAAATCTTAGCCTCCTTTTGCCACAGCCCTAGCGAAGCTAAAACTCCATAGAACCAATCAAACAAAAACATGGGTTTTTTTTTTTATTTTTTTATATGCTGACTATTCATAACAGAATTAGGCACCAAATCTATCTAGCCGTGACATGTAATGATTAATAGACATCAATCAATTTTTGATATAAGCGGACATTGAATATCAAATTTTTTATACAACTATAAGAGATTTTACCGATTAAACTAACTGAAACCCACTTATTACAGTATTTTTAATTTTTAACGAATTAAGTTGTATCTAAATTCTAAATGGACCGAAGTGTGGGGTTTGGTGCCTTCGTGATACGATTAGGAGTTGCAGAAGCATGAATTTTAAAGTAAGATTTTATGCTGACGTCATTGGTGACGTCTACATTGATGTTGACTTTCGATGGTGTTTTCACACTGCTTTTAGCACACGTGTGTCAAACATTCCTACTAATTTTTTGACACAAAGGTACATGCACTAATCAATCAATGATTTGTTTTAAGGGATAAGGGCTGGATCTTTTCACATTCAGTGACAGAGCAGTAGTTTCTTTTTAGGTTTTAATTTTATGAACACGATTTTTTTTCACAGAAAACTTTGTTGTGACTGTTAATAATTACTTACCATTTTCACACATGTTTGCAATATTTTTTTTCCCCTTCTCCCCATCATTTTATCACAACTGTGGTAAAAATGTTTGTGATCTTAAATTTTCTCTTCTATGTAAGACTTTTAGATGCAGAGGCAAGCGTCAAGTTATGGATTGATGTGTTTTGTGGTCAGCCACCCTTTACTCTCCGTTTGTATTTTTGTTTACCCGTTTTATCTTATTGTTTATCGTAATATTTTTTCAAACTTATAAAAAATTGTTGATTGTAAAATTTTGTAGAATGTTTTACCAAAAAATAAATGGTAGAATTTACAAAAATACATAATAGTACTTGTAGTATGGAGTATGGAGAATGTAAGTTTTATTATATTAAAATACAACATTATGATAAATTATTCAAATAATTAAAATAAATATTAAATTTTAGTTTAAATTTCTTGAAAATTAGATAATAGAGTACCTGAATTAAACTATCCTAATAATTAATAGGGTTTTAATAATGTATGCTATTAGGGTGTATTTTTTTTGAGAAAGAAACTTCATTCATTTAATCATAATAATAACGAATCTTGATACAAGGCTTCCAAAACTGGTGGGGGAAAATCCTCCAACCAATACAAATCATATTCTAAATTTCTACTCAACATGCGCTACCTTATTACCTCCTCTCCTAATCTTACTAGTTGTAGCCCACTGTAAACCAAAAATCAAATGGCGAATATCATCCACCACATTGCCTAGGAACGAATAGTTAGCCACATCTGAAGAATTAGCTTGCATAACATTGGTATTATCTCCCTCTATCATTAGTCTAGTGAAACCAGCATCCACAGCGAATTCAAGAGATCTTTTGCACGTAAGGAGTTCAGCTTCCTCACTTGTATCTACTTTCGGCCCAATAGCAGACATACCAGCCACAACTTCGCCCTTCTCATTTCGAATTATTTCACCTATACCAGATTTCTCCATCCCTGAAAATATTGCTGCATCAAAGTTTAACTTGTATACCATTGGTGGAGATGGTTGCTAGACTTCACTGCTTGGTTGCTCCATTGGACTCAGTCAGATGCACTTAAGCTTGCTTAAACTCCTCCAAAAACTCCTCTGCTCTCTCTTATTAAGGCTGGTCGGGTTCTTCAGCTGCCCTCCATACAGTACACAATTGCGTTGGTTCCATATAAGCCAACATTGAACCCAAAACAGCTCCATTTCTTCAGTTGAAAGCCTGTCCACCAGATGCTCCATTAGCTGCTTGACATCTTGGAAACCTGAAATTCCCTTCTACAGTTTCGGAATGCTCCCAGACCACACATCTTGCACCACAGCACAATCCCATAAAACATGAATTGCTAACTCCGCCTCCCTGGTTCAAATATGGCATATGTCTTCATTAATAATTCTTCTCTTTACTAGATTGATTCTTGTAGGTAAAATATCATTGCATGCCCTCCACTCGAATATTTTAATTTTATTTGGTAAACAGAGCTTCCACAAAACCGGCCAGATAATTTTCCCAACACAGTCCCCTGAAGATTCAGCCTGATTCCCATTGCCTCGCATTCTTCTTGCTATCTTGTATGTAGACTTGACAGAGAACTTCCCATTTTTGTTGTGCAGTCAAATGATTGAATCTAAAACAACCCTTCTGCTAAGAGGAATCTTAGTAATTGCATCGGCATCTTCTCTATGGAACAATGTCATGATCATATCACTTCTCCATACATGCAACTCCAATCAATTAATTCTGAAACAGCCATCTCATCAACCATCTCATGAATTGGATGAAGGACTTTGTTTGTGGGATGATTGGGAATCCATTTATCCCTTAACACACTTATTGAAGACCCATTGCCAACCCTCCAACAATAACGCGATCTACGAATAGGAAGTGCAGCCAACAAACTTCTCCACACATAAGAACATCTAGGAGATTCTTTAGCATCAAGAAAAGAGGACCTAGGAAAATACATTGCTTTGAAACACTGGTATAACAATGAGTCATTGCCTTGGATTAGTCTCCAACCTTGTTTAGGCAACATTGCTAAATTAAAATCTCTCAAATCTCGAAATCCCATACCATCCTCCATCTTTGAAGTTGAAAGCTTCTCCCAATTCTTCCAATGAATTTTTCTTCATTGCCTACTTGACCCCACCAAAATTTGGCACATAAATTATCTAGTTCATCACATAATTTCATAGGAAGTTGGAAAACACTCATAGTATATGTCAGTATAGATTGAGTAACTGCCTTGATGAGAATTTCTTTCCCAGCTATAGACAATAGCAGTCCTTTCCATCCTTGAATCTTCTTCCATATTCTGTCTTTTAAATAAGAAAAGGTGTGATACTTAGCCCTTCCAATCAAAGTTAGCAACCCTAGGTAAGATTCAAATTTCATCATTTCCTTGACACCCAAAATGTTCAGCATCTGCTGCCTTTGAACTCCTGTTGTGTTAGTGCTAAAATAAACAGAAGACTTCTCCAAGTTTAGAGAGACCAAACTTATCATAATCTTTTTCTTAACTTGTTAATATGATAAGTAATGATTGAGCATTTGAGGTATTTTTTGGTCAAGATCCAAACCCACCTATAAGATCTATACAAGCAGCTAATCCAATGTAAACCGAATGATGAAGGTGGATTGGGTTTAAGAATTATTGAGGGCTGAAATAGGACTGCCATGTCAAAGCTTTTCTAAACAGCGATTAATGATAATGAGTCCAGTTTCGCAAGGGTAACATGTTAAAGCATCTTATACTTAGGAAAGTCCTGGAAAAGAATTTGAAGCTCCAGTGGACCAAGATTACTTCTTTTGATTCAAAGCAGTCAGCAAAATATATTTTTTCCTTGAACCACATAGACTATGAATGTTCAAATAGCGTTGAGAATACTATGAACGTTTAGACCCCTAATTACAAAATTACCAATTCAAGCTTTATATCAAACAATGTATGTGCGGAAAATGATAACAAGTTTATAACAGAATTGATAGACAATCTAAACCATAAATAATCATAATCACAGCAATAATTAAATGGTAAAAATAAAGGGAAGAGAGATGCAAACATAAGGACAACATGCGATGTGTTATCGAAGAGGAAACCGAAGCCCTCAGCGTAAAACCTTTCCGCCGCCCTCCAAGCGGTCAATAATCTACTAGAAAATATAGTTGAGATACATGAACAACAATAGACACTCCAAGCCTAATCTACCCAGGTACCTAAGCCCTCTAAGCTTCCTACTCTAACGAGGTTGCGTCGAACCTTTTTCTTTTCTAGCTTACCGAATTCTGCTATAGCCCATAACATCAACCAATAACCATTGGTTCCTTCCCAAACTGCTTCCCTCAGCACCAATAGACCTTCTCACAGATGTGGGTGTGGTGAGACAAGGATTTGGTCAATAGCCTCTCAAGGATGTATCAATGGAGAGGAAGAGAGTAGAGGAATTTGAGGAGTCTCTTAGTGAAGATTGGGGATGAGGCAATCTTGTTTTTCTCTAGGGTTTTTCTCTCAAATTTTCTCTTTGGAAGCTCTCTACATTTCGTGGGTATAAGGGTCTATATATAGTAGTGTGTGTTTGAAATACGAAGGGTCAGTTTTTCCTAAATCTGATTGGCGACTTAGCCTCGCGACTGGTCTACGTTGTGAGTTCAAGTCGCGAGATAACGGCTTTGCCAGCCTGAGACTTTTGTCCTGTAGTGCGATAGCTAGCGTGACCCTTCACCTCCCCGCATGCTTCTCACGTGTGCAGCAGTTGGCGACTTGCAAGCCGCGAGTTTCTGCTTCTTTGCACAAAGTTGAGCAATTCTTCACACTCTCTTCACACACTACCCTTACATGAATCACACATAAATACAGGGTTACTAAGTGCTAAATTACAAGCAAATTGGCACGGAATAAAGCAAATTTCACACTCTCTGCCTCCACATTCGCTCTTCCTTGTCCATCAATGAATTTATTTCTTTTTGGATGGCCATCAAACGGAGTGCACAGCCCCCTTGTAATGCTTGCTTCTCAACCCATGCCAACTCTTTTCTTTTCTTTGCCAATTGGTTTCGTACATTACCAAAACACTCCTGACCCCATTTTGTTAATTCCTTCCCACACGTTTCTAGCTTCCTCAAAACTTTTGTATCTTCCGTACCCTCCACTCTTGCTTGCCATACTCCCTCCACTACTTCTCCACACCCTTTGTCAGCCAACCACATCTCCTCAAATCTAAAGAGTTTTTCCCTCTGTTTAAACTCCAAAACTGCTTGCACAATCCATAGCATCTTATGGTCTGAAGTGGTGCTATCCACATGGTGGACTACCGTGCCGGGAAATTCCGAAAACCATTCTTGTGAAGCTACCACTCTATCCAATCTTTCCCAAACAGAGGACCCATTCTGGCAGTGTCTACTCCATGTGAAAGGAAATCCTTTAAAACCCAAGTCCATAAATCTACACTCGTCAAGGACATCTCTAAACTGTTGCATTTGTTTGTAAGGGCGAAGTCTGCCACTTGCCTTTTCAGACTACTTGACTATCTCGTTAAAATCACCGGCACAAAGCCACGGTAGAGAGCTTTGTCGGTGAAGTTGACGGAGAAGATCCCAAGACTCGAATCTTTTGTGAGTTTCGGGTTCGCTGTAAAAGCTTGTAAATCTCCATGGCTTCTTCGAATTTTTATTGATTGTAGCATCAATGTGATTCAGGGAAGAAGACACCACATCCACTTCAATTCCATTTTTCCAAAAGAGCACTAAACCTCCACCTCTGTTAATTCTTTCAACAAAAAATTTCTGATCAAAATGAATACGATCCTGAACGTAGTTTAGCCTTGCTTCATCTGCCCATGTTTCGGCTAAGAACACGAGAGAGGGATCTTTTGCCTGCACCACGTCCGCAAGCTCTTGAACTGCACGTTGGTTCCCAAGCCCCCAGCAGTTCTAGACTATGCAACTCATTGTGACTGGCGGGACTGGGAACCAGTCTCCACCAAAATTGAGGAATTTTCTTTATCATCACTTGAAACCACCAACTTCTTGCATGGTAACTCATAATGATCAACTATCATATCTACTGGACATTTGACACCAATGGAGTCTTCCATTATGACCTGGGAACTGACTGATAAGCGAGCCAGAAGTTTCCATGTAGGATGTGGGTTCTTTTCTGCAATAACAGAGGGATTAGGAGCATTTGAAATATCTGTGAAAGGTAAGGAGTAAACCTGACTTAGATCACGTGACCCCATTTGCTTTTCATTTGGAACTTTCCTCCCTGTGTCGATCATGGCTTGCATGGCTATATCCTTACGTGGGTCAATAGCTGGCTCCCTAATGATGGAATTCTCATTGAATCTGAGATCTTTGTCAATTTCCCGGATTTGTTGCTCGAAGATATCCTCTTCTGTCTCAGGATCCCTCAAAATCTGCTCCGTATCCTTATTTGGCTCCATGGACTCTTCCATATTTGAATTCATAAATTCCATAGAATCCGCCCCCGTATCTTCTGTTTCCTTATCTGTTTGTGTTACCCTCACCGGCTTTGAGACTGGTATTGGTCTCTGTTTTGCCGCCCTTCTCCGCCGTGTAGAAATGTTTTCTTCTCGATCCTCATAGTAACCTGAAACCTGTATCACTCTGTTATTGGTGGATGCATTTGGTGGGGCACGAAGCCATGAGCCATACTGCTGCAATGATAATTGGAGAGTACCCTTGCTTTGGATCCAAATGTCATAATCCTTGTCTCCATGATCGAAACAGCTGCACCAATAACAGATGTTCGGCAGGCGCTCATATTTGAAACAAACCCAAATTTTCTCCCCATCCTCAAGTTTGATAACTCTACCTCTGCATAGAGGTTGGTAAACATCCAGGGTAACTCTTACCCTCATAAAGCTCCCACCTCCACCCTTATAGTTCTCAGCAGAGCGATGAACTTGACCGATGGACTCGCAAATATCTTCGGCCACCGATCTGTTCCTGTATCTAATAGGAATATTATGAACTTGAACCCAAAAAGAAACCTTATCGAAACTAAGTTCCTCAATCGAGGAGTTTCTATCAAACCTCTGTGTTACCACCAGCGACTTATCGAAACTCCACGGTTCATTTGATAGTATTCTGTTCACATCCTCTTCGTTGTCAAACACAAAAAGGAACTTATGGTCCCCTTCTTTCTGGATCTTGAACCCGTTTTCAGACCTCCAAAGTGGCTTAAAAGTCCTAGCAACGGCTTCCATGTTCAAAGCCCATCGCGTTAAGAAAAATGCTGCAATAATAAACTCCTTGGATTGACGATCTTTCTTGATGCAAAGATCATCACCTTCCCTTTCCGAAAGGGAGAGACAATTCCATTGTTTAGTAAGATCATCCATGGCTAAAGAAGAAAAAACAAGAAAAGGGAAAAAGATTCTGACAATAGGAGATATTAGAAGAAGAGTGTTTCCCCACCCCCCAAGGAAAAAAACCCACTAGCCCTACACATAACTTTGTTACTGAGGGGAAGAAAGAGCCTTACAAGAAGGAACTAAAATTCTACTGCCTAGAAAGAGTTGGGAGAGATACCAACTTTCCCAGTCGCAGAGAAACATATATCTGGGCAATGGAGCTGGTTTCCTATTCCCCACTCCCACACCCACCAACTAAAAAAAAAAAAAAAAGCACTTCTATGACCCAAAGTTGTCACTTGTCAGCGAATGAAAAGGCATTGGATCAAGCTCATAATCACTCATTAGAGATAATCCCAACTTCCAAAGAATATTTCAATTGGTAATTACAAATTACACTAGCAGCGAGGGCACAAAGCACAAACAAATCCTCAAATTAATTAGACACAAAAAAAAAAAAAAAAAAGCCTCATTAGCTATTATACTACAACAGAAGCAATAAACTAACAATAAAAACAATAAAGAGATCACCCAAACAACATAAAACCTTGTTCTAAATGGTATTCTTAACCTTAGTTTTAGTTGCTAATCTGTCTCTTTATTTACTTCACTTCTCACTTTATCATTTTCAACTACTTTCATTTTTTATCCCTCCAAACAAGATAAATGGTTAGCCTCTCAAGTCAACATACTTGTTGATACTTTCAAATAAAAACTTTTCACCATTGTTTACTTGTTGAAAGCCTTTACAATACTGGTCTTTGAACATAGAATACATGCATAACTTATAAGCCTTTACAATGCAGGAGGTTTTGTTTTGTTGGTGATAGGTCTTTTGGACATGTCACCCGAATTTGCAATTCACATAACCCACAGTTGTTGGCTTAAAAGTTTAGATCATTCCTATATCCATTTGGAAACAAGTCAAAATCTTGCCTATGAGTTCGTTGTTACTCAAATCCAATATGGTTAGTTCTTGCAACCTTGCTAGTTAGTGTGGAATGATTCTAATAGATTATTGTGTGACAAGTCTAAACTCTCTATATTTTTTAGATCACCAAGACTTGATGGTACCCTCCCATAAAGGTTGTTATGTAAGACGATGAGAAGTTTCAAAAGCCTTCAAACTTCTTAATGAAACTGACATTTCACCAAAAAATTGATTCATTGACAAATCTAACAAAAATTATAGTACTTACTAAAAATATGTTTTTGATCAATACTGTAACTCATGGCCTCCAAAATTAGTACGTTGTGAAAATCTCTATTTTGAATTCTATAATTAGGTTACAGAAACAGCTTTGGGTCAAGAAAGATCAGGGTTGGGACTTGGTAATTGGTATGGTGAAATATTTGCTAAGTAATTCAAGTAATATGCAATTAATGACTTTGCCAACTTTTGGAAACGAATGCTGCTTTGGTTTGTTGTTGACTAGTTGTCCAAACTTTATAGGAAGTTAGGTCTTTTTGTTTTGTAATTTATTTACTTTGGAAAGCAACGGTGAAGCTAAGTTTACTTCAAACTTCCAATGATATGAAAGTAGTTCCGAATTAGCAAAAGGTAACCTAAATTTAGGAAATGACGAAGTATATGATTGCTTTTAAGCTGATAGATATGTATATGATTAAATGTACTAGTGTTTGTGCTTTAATTGCGTATAATGGGTGGAGATATAGGAACTGTTGATAAAGAGCCTGGTGACAGAGGCACTCAGCTTCAACATCAACCTCAAGCTTAGCAAATGCAAACACTGAAGGGGGAATTCCCTAGAATGGACAGAGATTGCCTCCAAACGGATTTCAATCTTTTACATTACTTCGAGTCCCTTCACCTAAACCAAAGGGATATCGTTTTATAGCAGGCGATCAACTCACCAAAATCAGATGGATATCAAGGGGTACTTCTCATAGGGGCTCCTAAACCAGATGGATCTCATGTGCTTTTTCTTATAGCAGGCAATCAACAGAGGAAAATCAACAATCAAACTGACAGTGTGCCCATAAAATCCACTCAGAAAAAAAATACCAAATCTTCATTTATATGTCTAAGATAAATAAGACAACACTTCATTGTGAGAGGGATGTTTAATGCATATGTAAGACGTACCATCTCTCAAAAAGAAAAGAAAAAAGAAGAAACAACGCCAATACCTCTACCGCTACTAAATGTTCTGAGAAAGCCACTGTAAACCATCTAGATACTCTTCTTTGTGTAATGCTTGAGCCACAAAAACCTCTAGGGGATGGGCATTTATGTCTGCCCGCTCTATGGTGACATTGGGCAATCTGGGGGAGTAACAAAATCTCTCTTGTAATTGAAAAAGAGTTCCAGTAGATCTTAACTCTATGGTGACATTGGGCAACCTGAGGAAGGAACACAATCTCTCTTTTAATTGAGAACGAGCTCCAGTAGATGTTACGCCAAAAATAAGGAATGGAACTTTCACAAAGGCATCATCAAAGAGTAGAGCCTTCAGCTCTTCTCTTGGCCCCCAAAAATGCTCCCAGAGTTGAGCATTCAGTTCTTCTCTTGGCCCCAAAAGTTCCTCCGTAGTTAGAGCATCAGCATTCACAACGTAAACAACTGCATCCATCTACAGAACAAAGATTGAAATGTAATTAGCAAAAATGCATTACTTAACAAGGAAATATAGCATGGTGAAGCAACACACATTGACAAGCATAACTCAAAAACATTTTCCACTTTGATAGATAATCAGGCAGCAATTTGCCAAATTCCCAATCCAAAATCTCAAGAGATATAAATTGTATATTAAACTACAAGACAAAGGCTAAACAAGAAAGAATAACCTGTCATGTAATTAGAAGTAAATGATGTACTGGCAAAACGACAAAGAGAATGAATTATGTATGTTGAGACGCTATTAGCAGACCTTCTAAAACAAAATGTGGTATAACCAGACTCCCATGATCAATGTTTTCCTCCCGTAAATCAAATATAAACAAGGAAAGGTTTGCCTGGAAATACAAATACAATCATGTAAGTCATGTTCTCTATTAGTTAACATTGAATAAAAAAATAGACTCTATTTTAAAAAATAAAAAACAAAAAAAAGGACGAAGGCATGAAGGACCCATAAAACAAAAACAGAGAGTACATCAGATAAAACAGCCTGGTCTAAAATCGCAACAGAGTTAGATCTAGACAACCTCAAAACATGCAAGCTTTCTCAAGAGTAAATTAAGAAATTTGAATTACAATCACATATCACAGTATTGCACAAATCATTAACTATATATTCTCATCAAAGATAATTGATAGATTGAGAAATCAACCTTGGCACCGTAGTCACTCTGAACTCTCTGAGCAATCCCATGTCCTCCTAAATCAAAAAATTTAAACTTGACTTTGCCAATACTAGACACCCATGATGTCAAGTACTAAGATGACCCCTGCAATATTCACTCACCAATACCCACAACGAAGAAAATCAAGTCAATGGTTATCGATATTAAACAAAATTGAAAATACCAATCCACCATTTAAATAAAGAAATAAATAAAAGAAGCTTTATTGGTAGTAAGTTTCGGCTTTATCTGGCTCCTTTTCCGTCCTTTTTAGAATATGCATATTCATTTCCTTACCACCATTCAATTTGTCATAGTTCTTTAAGCTACCACAACAACAACAACAACAACAACAACAAAAACAAAATAAAAATAAAAATAAAAAAATAAAACCTCATCTGAGAGGCTGGAAATCACAGCTTCTTTGCAGTCCATATCCTGGCCCGAGAACAAGATATTGGCCTCCTTTGAATTTGGTTCGGACGAATTCAAGACCCCCGACTGGATTATATAGTAAAAAATAGTAAAAAAACATTGAATTAACAATAAAGCTTTAAGATTGAGCAAAGTGCTTAAGAAATCAAGGAGAGAGACCTGAATAATGGGGAAATGAAAGATTCGATTCAAAGACTCAAGGTCCCACCTGAGCAAATCCATATTCTTCTTCTCCTTTTCTTTTTTTCTACAATGTCTATGTGTGTGTTCTGTTAGAGACTGTCGTGTGTGTGTGTTCGTTTAGTAAGGAGAACAAGGAAAGAGAGTTCTAGAAATCAAGGAGAGAGACAGAACTCTTGTGTGTGTGTGTACAGAACTATTGTGTGTGTGTGTGTGTGTGTTCTTTTAGAAATCAAGGATAGAGATACAGACCTGTTAGATACCCATTCCACGCATTTTCTCTCCTATTTTCCACGCATCTTTTCCATCCTCCCTAAAATCAACCAAACATAATCTTACTCTTAGGACGGCGAGTGCGTCTAAACGCTTCACAGAGTGTTGATGGGGGGCCCGCTTTTTCTTTCTTTTGTGCTGAAATGCGCGACCCACTTCTGTTACCTGCGGAGAAAGAGAGTCTACATTCTTGTCAGACAAAGAAATTTTAAGGAAATCCCAGAAAAGTTCGTTGCAGAAAATCCTGAACTAGCCTTATACATCAAGAAATGTACCCTACTATCCACGTATTATGCCTAGTTAATGTTCAAAACTGTCTGAAAAACTTGGCTTTGATTCCACGCTTCAAACTTAAAATCTTATTACACACATGTTACACAATTAGTACCATCTTCTGAAAATAATGTTCTTAGAATTCGATTTCAACTAAGCGTGGCAGCGTGTACAAGGAATATGTAATAATGATGAATAATGCCATCGTAAAAACCTATAATTTTTTTCGTAACTTGCTCGCGTGATTAGCTGTGAATAATAAAATATGTGGGATTTGTCGTCATTAGCTGTGAATGATAGAATATGTGGGATTTGTCGTCATTCAATAAGAAGTGTCTGAGTACTATTACTTTTCTTCAAAATGGCGTCGTACAGTCCACCAAGTGTACAATTTCGCAATCCCGTAAAATGTGCTATGTAGTTTCTGTAGCCATAGGGTAGATACAGTATTTACCTTGAATTTAATGAGAATAATGTTACAGTCTCAAATATTTTTTATAATATTTTTATAAATTATTGAGGTGATAAATTTTTATTGATTTTTATCTGAACTTACACTTATATCACTTTTTAGCTTACCAAGAACCAGTAACTCCTTATCATATTAGTAGTTTGTAAAAAAAATTGTGACTAGCATTTTTTAATCTGAAATTATTTTATTATTTGGTAATTAATGACCTGCTTAATTAGTGGAATTAATGGATAAGATCTATTTCTGTGGTGTGATCCCTTAAGGACAAATGGTGGGAGCAATTCTACATTCCAGCCACTTATTTCCACATCAATTAGGGAGCCCCAATACAATGGGAGGTCAGCTGTGTTTCAATTTGGAATTTAGGTGTTTAGTTATGTTATACTTATAACTTAAGATAACAATAATTTCATTGCACTGCTTTTCTCTTAAATCCGTTGATTCATTGACAGGTATATGCCAGTTCAGCAGTTCACCATAAATCAGTCAAATTAAATTGGAAAATGTTGTTTCTCAACCCAAAAAAAAAAAAAAAAAAAAAAAGAGTGAAAGGTTCATCTCTTTTTGTTTTGAGAAGAGTGTTAAATGCTCAACTCAAAAGTCAACAATCAACATAGTTGTCAGTATTGTATGATATGTGATCATATTGTATGTAAAAAATTTCGTATCGTATCAGCATATTGTAAGTGCTCATGAATCATATAATACAGTGTGTGTATTATATGAATCGTATTGTAATGTAAAATCGTGCGTATCATACAATATATAGATAAATGCATTAAAATAAGATTTTTTGTTAAAATTTGTACTTTTATTTGAATCTAACAAGTTGTTAAACTTGTTTTATACACAAATTTATTAGGTTACTTAATTCAACCTAATAAAATAACATATTCACAAGGTTTTTTTTCCCTCTTTTTCTTCTGCAAAATTTGGACTATACATTATACATTTATACTTCATTTTAATATTTACAAATTTATTTTCTATACTATAAATAAGATATTAATTGAAAATATAATTATTTTTTATTTTATTTTTATTTTTATTATTATAAGTCCAAGAAACTAAAATGCAAAGAAGATTTTTTTTTTTAATTATTAAAATAAAAAGAACAAGGAGAGATAGTAAATGTTAATGATGATGAAGAAAATTTTAATAAAGAATTAAATTTGCAAAATGATAACGTGATGATAGCATTAACTTAGATGGGTTTATTAGCCAATATGATAAAAATAAATTAATTTTTAGGTCATTTGTAATATATTACTGTAAGGACTCCAAATGTATTGGACCTGGAAAGAAGACAGGTTTCTGGCCCAACGAGCCTAACAATAAATTTATAGAGCGTGGGTATAAGAACTAGTTCTATTACATAGGGAAAGTCATAGCTACAGTTTGATAAAGGATGCTTCAAGCTAGCTTTTTTGGGTAACAACTCTCCTCGGCTGGTTTTTAGAAGGTATCTCCTTCAGTTTTCTTTCTCTTTTTTCCCCTTCTCTTTCAGAAATCCTCCCAGAAGTCCTTTCAATATCACCTGTTTTCATGTTATATACTGTCTTTTTTTCACATTCCCACGTACACGTGTAATTTCTATCCTGAGAACGCCTTTCTGTCCCATCCAACACCCCCCGGACCTTTTGTTTAGTGGTCATAAAGCTGTTTGGTTACTGTTCAGGTATCACCTCTACATTAATGCGGCCAGGGAGTTAGCTGGATAGCATTTAATGTGGAGGTAGCGGCTTTATGGGGTATTTGTTATCTTCCCCGGTTCTTTCTGAGGTTTATACTCTTCCTCTCGTTCTAATACGACTTTGTGGGGTATCTTGAACAAAGAGATAGTTACCTCTACCTCGGACCACGGTGTCTGAGGTGAGTCCTATCCTCGGCTGCATTTTGTGCTTTGCATATATGATTTCTATCACACCACACCTATGTAACCATCCTCGGACAAGCAGATGTCCTCGGACTGGGCCTTTGGGCCCCAAGCCCGTTTCCCCTGATTCCCACATCTTTTTAAATAACAGGCCCCA
The DNA here is from genome assembly GCA_032727855.1 of Quercus ilex subsp. ballota. NCBI lineage: Eukaryota > Viridiplantae > Streptophyta > Magnoliopsida > Fagales > Fagaceae > Quercus > Quercus ilex. The sequence continues at coordinate 17,086,040 of CM064910.1, forward strand.
TAATTACCACTTTTTTAATTTAAGCAATTTGAATGTGTATGTTATAAGCACGTGCTAGTTTAATTTATTTAGTTAGTTTGTTAAATATTATTACATAAGTGATGAATAAATTAGTTATTAGGTGAACATATTCAAAATTTATAATGAATATACCCTTTATATATGTATATCTATAATTTTTTTAATAAATTTTATTAAGTGTTTGTGTATCTTACTATACACTATATGAAAAAATCAAAAATCAATTCACAATACGATTCACGTTTTGACAACTATGACAATCAACTTTACACAGCTACTCCACGTTTTGTTGTCTTACTAGATATTACTAGACATGGCAAACGGTCGGATCGAGTCGGGTTCAGGTTGGGTTAATTGGGTTGTGATGGGTCCAACAAGTTCAAGCTAACTCGTGTTTTCACATGAAAAAAAAAAAAAAAAAAAAAAAAAAAAGCCAAATTTTTAGAGAAAATGAATCAAGGAAATGAATTGCACATAATACCCCTTTTTTTATTTTTTCCATTAAGTGGGCACCTGCTATTATTAAACTATTTGTGTTACTATAATACATGTGAAGGGAAAAAAAAAAAAAAAAAACCAAAAATCATAAAACTTTTCATATCCTTCCAATTTTGATAGTTCTATGCATGACTAACATTTTTTACGCTCATAATAACAAAATCTTCCATGCTAATAACTCACAAGTAGAATACTTATAATTACAAATTCACAACCTGAGAGAGATAGATTCTAAGGACACACTTCATTTTCAAAGTTCACTAATGATATGGACTTTTGGACTTTTTCTTTTACTTTAGTTTTGTTTTGTGCTTGTTAGACTTAGTGTTAGTAACTTAGTCCTAGTATTTAACTCTACTACTTAGTATTTAACTTAGTGTTAGATGGGTAGTAGTGTAGATGTATAGTTGTAAATGCTTTTGCCTTTTGTATTTTTTTTTTTCCTTTATTACTTAGTATTTAACTCAGTGTTAGACATTTAGTAGTGTAAACATGTAGTTGTGAATGCTTTTGCCTTTTGTATTTTTTTTCCTCTACTACTTAGTAATTAACTTAGTGTTAAACGTTTAATAATTTAGACGTGTAGTTATAGATGCTTTTGCCTTTTGTATTTTTTTTTTCTTTTTAATTAACTTTATTTTTAATAAATGGGGGCATGACCATTGCTATTGGTAGCTACTAAATGGTTTAGTAGTGTCAGTGCAATGCTTTGTGCCTTTATGTCTATGCGCCTAGTACCTTGGCATGTGGTCTAAATATCTTATGGGAAAGATATTAAAAAAAAAGTCGGATCATGGAAAGGTTTGGTTGGGAATATAAATACAATAATGTAAGTCATGTTTAAGGGTCATCAAATAGTCCACAGCTCACAGCCCGACCCAGAAACCCGACAGCCCACCGGGCTAATGGGTAGCCCAGCCGATTGTTTTTGAGGCCCATGGGTAGCCCACTAGCCTAGTGGGTCTGGTCGTGGGCTAGTTTTTATGCCCATGGGTACCCAGTGGGCTAGCCCAGTTGCCCAGCCCAATAACTCATAATTCATAACAAAAATATATAAGAAATGTATGAATGACTGATATTGAGATATTCTAGATGAATTTCTTAAGAGAACTCCCTCAACTATTAAGATATTCAAAGTAATTGTGTTAAACTTAGTTTACTAAATATATATTTTTCTAGTAGTCTAGCAAATTTGAATTAACCATTTGACATTTTTTTTTTATTAAAGATAAAAAAAAAAAAAACTATTTAAAGCCTTAATAAAATAAAAAATTAAATAGGTTTACATAAAAAAAAAATTTAAATAGATTTGACCGTAAAAAAATTTGTAATTAAGTATTAAATTCTTTAATTCTTTCCTTTAAAAAAATAGATTGATTATTCTCCAATAAAAAATTGATTCTTTCCTTATAAAAATAATAAAATAATATGCTAATACAAGTCTATGGATAACCCATTAGGCCCAACCCGATGACCCAGCTCGCTAAAGACAAAATGGGCATTGCTCATGGGCAGGGTTATGGGCTGAGGTTTTCTTTTTCAGACCAACCCGACCCAGCCTGTTAACTAGTTAATAGCCCATTATAATTAGCTTATTGTGCCCATGGGCTAAGTAAAAATGGGCCGGACTGGCCCTTAGTCATGTTCTCTATTACTCAACATTGAATAAAAAAAAAGACTGTTAAAAAAAATAAAAAATAAAAAGAACGAAGACATAAAGGTCCCGTTAAACTAAAACGGAGAGTACATCAGATAAAACAGCTTGGTCTAAAATCGTAACAGAGTTAGATCTAGACAACCTCAAAACATGCAAGCTTTCTCAAGAGTAAATTAAGAAATTTGAATTACAAGCACATATCATGGTATTGCACAAATCATTAACTATATGTTCTCATCAAAGATAATTGATAGATTGAGAAATCAACCTTGGCACCGTAGTCACTCCAAACTCTGTGAGCAATCTCATGTTCTCCTAAATCAAAAAATTTAAACTTGACTTTGCCAATACTAGACACCCATGATGTCAAGTAATCTGATGACTCCTGCAATGTTCACTCACCAATACCCACAACAAAGAAAATCAAGTCTCTTCTCAAAAAAGAAAAATGAAAAAAAAAAGTTATCTGAGAGGCTGGAAATCACGGCCTTTTTGCAGTCCATAATCTCGCCCAAGAACAAGATTTTGGCCTCCTTCGAATTTGGTTTGAGAGAGATTAAAGACACCCAGCTGGATTATATAGTAAAAGAAACATTGAAATTAACAACAAAGCTTTAGGATTGAGCAAATTGCTTAAGAAATCAAGGAGAGAGAGAGAGAGAGAGAGAGATAGATTCAATTCAGCGACTTTTGAACCCGGCTGAGAAAACCCATCTCCTTCTTCATCTTCATCTTCCTTTTCTTTTCTTCTACTCTGTGTGTGTGTGTTCAGACTTCAGTATTCTGTTGGAGTCGGTTGTGTTTTGTGTTCATTTTAGAGTAACGGACACATAATTTCTTACAACTTTTTATCACAATTCATCATGTAGCGAGTTATAATTGGTAACATCACACCTTTGCCAATCACAACTTTCTGTATGACGAGTTGTGGCACAAAATTGTGAATTATGTGTCCCTAGCATTATTCTTCTTTTTAACATCTGAAACGTTTTTGTGCGGACATGTTCAGCTACAATTGGTTGAAAATAACATCTAGAAAATAATAAGATCCATTCTCTTCTCTCTTTTGTTTTGGTTGAGTGTTGAGAGTAAGAGCATCTAAAAGCTTCACACGTGTTGATGTATTGGCTGCGGAACCTACATTGTTGTCCTTTCTCAAGGTAATCCCAGATAATTTTATTGCAGAGAAAAACGCGAGTTAAGTCAAATAAATCAAAAAATGGACCACACAATCCACCTATTATGCACGCTCAAAACTGTCTAAAAAAGCTTGGTTTTGAATTCATTCTTCAAACATAAGATCTTATTACACGTGTTATTAAACATTTGATGCACATAATAAGGAGCGTTTGACCATTATTAATTTTTTCTTTGAAATGGTGTAATTCAGTCTACCATGTTTGTAGTTTGTACCATCTTGCAATCCTATATAAAAAACTTTTTTTGAATTATTTTGCATTTTTCGCCATAATAATATTACCAAATGCCCTAAAAACAGTTCATGAGACCCAATTATTTTTATCACTCGATAATTAAGGACTTGCTTAACTAGTGGAATTAATGGATAAGATCTTTAGCTGTGTCATCCCTCATCAGAACAAATGATGGGAGCAATTCTACATTCCAGCCACCTGTTTCCGCATCAATTAGGGTGTACCAATAGATTTGGGAAGTCCAGTTGTGGTAATTTGGAATTTAGGTGCTTAGTTATTTAATTTATGTTATATCTTTAAACATGGTTCCAGTTAACTTAATTAGTAAATATTTTTGTTATAGAATAAAATATTTGGGGTTTAATTTCTGTTTATATCAAAACTAATTGGTGTTTTAATTTAATGATAAAGAGTGATCATTCAGAGCAAAAGGCACAGGTTGAAACTATCTCTAAAAAAAAATATTACTATAACTATAGATAACACTAATTTAATTGCATTACTTTTCTTTTTATTTGTTGAGTCGTTGACAGGTTAATACCAGTTTAGAATTGAAGGATTCTAGATTGGAGTCAATGAGATGAGTGAGCCTTTCTCACTTGGTTCACCACAAATCACAGACCAAATGATAAAAGAGTGCGAAAGCTTCGGGACTTTTATTTCCTCAGCAAGCTCAGCAGTCAACTTTATACGGCTATTCCATATAATCCCCGACTTCAAAATAATTAATAGGAATTTTTTTATAATAGCTTCACATCTCTTTGATAACCTTCTTAGCAAATTAATATTTTATTTTCCAATTAAGCATTCAGTTCAAGTCTCATAGTTACCTTACACTTGTAAGTGTTTCAAGTTATTTTAGTTATTTCAAGCTTGTATTTAAAGACATTTCAAGTTATATTTAGTCAAGTAATATTCAGTTATATTTTTGCATTTAAATTTTAGTTATATATCTTTATCCTGGTTATATCTAGTTTATCTTCTTATTCTGTATCAGTTTATCTTCAGTCATATATATTTATGGTTTGTAATTGGGAAGTAAAATTTGACATTATGACTTAAGATATTCTTCAAAAAAAAATTTATTTTTTAAATTAGACATCATGATTTTTTTCCCCGAGAATTTAATTGTGCATTGTCAGTTTATTTTGATTTGTAATGATTTTCTTATCTCATCATTCAATATTTGATAATCTACTATTAGTTAGAATTTTATATGCAACCTACAATATATATATACACACACACACACTTTTTTTTTTTTTTTGAGGATGTTATCGTGGTTTGAATTGAACCACATTGGCAAAAGAGATATAGCCATATAGAGATGAATGAAAATTTTACAACCCCCCCCCCCCCCCCCCCCTTCTTTTTTTTAAAAAAAAAGAGCGTCTCAGAGGCTACTTACTAAAAATATGTTTTTGAATATAACTCATGGACTCCAATTAGTACTTTGTGAAAATCTCATTTTGAATTCTATAATCAGGTTACGGAAACAGCTTCGGGGAAGAAAGATCCAGTTTGAGACTTGGTCTGGTTCAATTTTTGGTAAGTAAATGAGGTAATATTCAATTAATGCACTTAATGACTTTGCCAACTTTTTTGGTTTGTTGTTGTCCAATCTTTTATAGATAGTTGGTCTTTCTGTTTACTTCCAACTTCTAAGGAGATAAAAAGTACTTCCAGAATTAGCAAAAAGTAACCTCAACTTGGGAAATGATGAAGCTTATCATTGCTTTTAAGCTGATGAATATGCATATACCTTGTTATAGTATTTGTGCTCTAGTATTTTTGTTGATAAAGATCTTCTTAAAGAGGCACTCGCTGTAACATCAACCCCAAGCTTCCCAAATGCAAACACTGATGGGGAATTCCCTACAATGGATAAAGATTGCCTCCAAATGGATTTTAATCTTTTTCATTACTTCTGAGTCCCTTCACCTAAACCAAATGGATATCGTGTTAATAGCAGGCGATCAACTCACCTAAGCCACATGGATATCATAGGCTACCTCTCATAGGGGCTCCTAAACCAGATGGATCCCATGTGGTTTTTCTTAAAGCCGGCAATCAACAGAGGAAAATCAACAATCAAACTGACAATGTGCCCATAAAATCAACTTGGAAAAATAATACAAAATCCTCATATTTAATGCGTATAAGATAAATAAGATACCACCTCACTCTGAGGGGGATGCTAAATGTAAATGTAAGACACCACCTCTACTAGATCTCTCTCTCTCTCAAAAAAAAAAAAAAAAAAAAAAATGATACCACCTCTACTACTACAAAATGTACTGAGAAAGCCACTTGAAACCATCTAGATACTGCATTTTGTTGCCTGCTTTAGCCCAAAAAACCTCGAGGGAGGAAGTAACGCAATCTCTCTCTTGCCTCTCTTGGGGTAAGAAAACCTTCAGGAAATCCTTCACCAAATATAACGAATGGAACTTCCACAAAGGCCTCATCATAGCTTAGATAAGTCAGGTCTTCTCCTGCCCTGAGTTCAGCATACCGACTGAGTATAGCATCAGCATTCACAGTGTAGACCACTGCATCCATCTACAAACAAAGATTGAAATGTATTTAGCAAAATTGCATTACTTAACAAGGAAGATAGCATGGTGGAGCAACACACATTGACAAGCATAACTCAAAACATTTTCCACTTTGCTAGCCAAACAAGCAGCAATTTGCCAAATTCCCAATCCAGACTCTCAAGAGATATACAAGGATCGGTTCCTCAAGAGTAAATAAGAAATTCAAATTACAATTACAATATCATCACATTGCACAAGTAACTAAATATTCTCACAAAAGATAATTGATAGATTGAGAAATTTACCTTGCCATAGTCTCTCCAAACTGTACGAGCTATCTGAGGTCCTCCTATATAAAAAAATTTATACTTGACATTCCCAATAACAGACACCCACGAATTCATCGAAGCCCCCTGCAATATTCACTCACCAATACCCACAACAAAGAAAATCAAATCAATGGTTATCGAATTAAACAAAATTGAAAATACCAACCCACCATTTTATTTTTAGTGAAAAATCAGAAAATAGAAACTTTCCCAACTTTTTTCTCAGCTACAACAAATAAGAAAGTAGAAAAGAAAAAAAAAAAACGCAGAAGAAGAAGGTACCTCATCCCCGAAGAGTAAAACCATTTGGGCATGGCAGGACTCATCCTGGCATAACAGCAAGATGTTGACCTCCTTTGGTCTAAAGGGATTAAAGCCGCCCAGCTTTTCACAGACAAAAAAGAGAACGCATTCCAATTAGAATTATGCGCACAATTTTGTGACACCACTCGCAACATGACGAGTTATAATTGACAAATTAACACAACTCTTCAAATTAACACAAAGCTATAAAACTTGAGCAAATGATTAGAGCATTCACAGCAAAAAGATTAATAAAAAAAAAATCTAACTTTAGAAAGTTTTACTTTTTATTACTACGTCATTTAAATATATATATATATATATATATATTTTACTCTTAATCTCTCGTCTTTCTTTATCTTCTTCTCCACCTCTTTTTCTGCTCTGCCGCCTACACCCACTGCCATCAAAGGCCCCACCAGTTAAAAAAAACATAAAACAAAAACCCACAACCACTGCCTGCCACCATTATCACCCCCTGGAAAAAAACTCACAAAACCCATCACAACCACACCCACAACCGGCCGCCACCACCACCACCACCACCGGAAAAAAAAAACCCCACAAAACCCATCACAACCACACCCACCACCGGCCACCACCACCGAAAAAAAAAAACCCCACAAAACTCATCACAACCACACCCACAACCAGCCACAAAACCCATTATAGAAAAAAAAAAAAAAAAAAAAACACAACCCAAACAAAGCCACAGTCACAACCACAGCCACCATAGCCACTGCCACCACCACCGAAAAAAAAAAACCCACAAAACTCATCACAACCACACCCACAACCAGCCACAAAAGCCATTAAAGAAAAAAAAAAAAAAAAAAAAAACCACCCAAACAAAGCCACAGTCACAACCACAACCACCATAGCCACTGCCACCACCACCAACACCACCACACCCACAACCGGTTACAAAACCCATCACTACTACACACACAACCGGCCAAGAAACTCATCATCACCAATCCCACAACTGGCTACAAAACTCATCACAACAATACCCATGTTATGGCCACAAAACCCATCACCACACTCACATTCCCCACAAAACCCATCGCCACCTCACCCACAAACCGATCACCACACTCACAACCACCACAAAACCCATCACCGCCACACTCACAACCGGCCACAAAACCCATCACCACACTCACAACTGCCACAAAACCCGTCACTACACCCACAACCGGCTACAATATCCATCACAACAGCCTGCCACAAAACCCATCACCACATCCACAACCGCTAAAAAACCCATCACCACCTCACCCACAGCCGGCCACGAAACCTATCACCACACCCACAACCGGCCACAAAACTCATCACCAGCACACCCACAACCAGAGAGAGGAAAAAAAAGGAAGAAACAGCTGAGAAAGAAATAGAAAGAAGAGAGAATTGGAATAAAAAAAGATTTTTTTAGTAACTTTTTAGCATTTTGAGAGTTTCACTGTGAATGCTCTTTAAGAAATGAGAGAGAGATACCTGAATAATGAGGAAATTACTTAACCAATTCAGCACGGCTAGAAACCAGCTGAGCAAACTCATATCTTTCTTCCTATTCTTTTCTACTGTGTGTGTGTGAGAGAGAGAGAGAGAGTTATAGGCTTATAGCTGGCTTCTTTGTGTGTCTGTCAGAGACTATAGTTTTCGTTGCTTTTATAGGCAAAACATGGAGGGAGGGAGGCTACCATGTTTCTGATACATTGTTTCCCCCTCTCACAAGAGGTCGAACCCTACCCCACACAAGTGAGAGGCTTTGAAGTCTGTGTCAGTTTTTTACTTTTATTTTTCTTTTCCATGTTTTGACATTTTAAGACAAAAGAAACTAGAAGATACGTGGTGGATTTTTTTTTGCAATGGAAGCATTTCACCTAAAAGAATGAAATACACTTTCCTCGAAAAAAAAATTGAATGGTCTTTCGTTTATATATATATATATATATATTTTTTTATAAATATATATATATATGTAAATATATATATATATATATACTTCTCTACTTGTCTGTCATCTCTAAATTTGTCAAAAAAAAAAAAAAAATGACCCTATGAAATTCAAATCTACTATAGCTCGCACTTAAAATTAATTAGATACATGACGGGCTTTTTCTTTTTTCCCTGGATTTGACCGGGTCATATTAAACAGAGTTTGCAGCGGTGGGGTTTTATAGGTTTAATGTAAAGGAAACCATTCCCCAAGGTATACACTAGGAAAGAGCCTAAACTGGACCTAAATCTTAAACATATTTTTCTATCTCTATATTCAAATGCTGGACGTTAGCATTGCTTGAACAAAAGTTCAAAATTGTTTACAAAAGTTCACTCAGTTTTGATTCCATTCTTTTAAAATCTTATTTCACATGACATTCTGAAATTGGATAGGTTAATGCTTCACATGACGTGTCTCACCAAAATGAAATCTCTCAACCATTTTATCAAGGCATCTCATAGACCGGGAGTAAAATCGTACCAAAAAGTTGGGATCACTTCTTTATATAAAATAATTTTCTTTTGATGTTCAAAACTGTCTTAAAAAACTTGGTTTTGATTCCGTTCTTCAAACATAAAATCTTATTACACACATGTTACACAATTAGCACACACTTCCTTCTCAAAATAATGTTCTTAGAATTCGATTTCAACCAAAGTGACAATGCGTGTACAATGAATATGTACTAAGGACGAATAATGCTAATATCACAACAAAATTTATAATTTTTGCCGCAACTTGCTAACATATCAAGTTGTAAATAATATAATATGTGAGTTATTGTGATACATTGATACAAACATTATTCAACAAGAAGTGTCTGAGCATTATTATTACTTCACTTCAAAATGGTGAGTTTAGTCTACCATGTGTATGTGTACCATCGGGAAATCTCATAGAATGTACTTTGTAGTTTCACTAGCTACACGGTAGGCACTATTTACCTTGAATTTGATGATATAGTAATATTATAATAAAAAAAATTTATAATATTTTTACAAACAGTTAAAATAATAAATTCATACGAAATTTTACCTGAGGCACCTCTTACTTCGCTTTTTAACTTATCAATGATTATTAACTACTAATCATATTAGTAATTGGTAAATATTCCAATATGAAATTATTTTATCATTTGGTAATTAATGACCTGCTTTTTCTTCTAAAAAATAATTATAATAATAATTGTACTGCTTTTCTCTTAATCCTTGACAGGTATATCATATATGCCAGTTCAGCAGTTCACCAAACGCCAACTGTTAAAAGTTAATAAGAAAGGCTCAATTCTTTTTGTTTCGAGAAGGGTGTGAACTAAAGGCTGCACTCAACACTCAATTATACACGGCTTTTCCACGCTTTGTTGTCTTACTAGATAAAGTAGATATTGCGAGGGTTTGGCTTCAACGTCTGCGTCTAGAGTTTGCGTTTTCCTCCTTTTTTTTTTTTATTTTTTTTATTTTTTATTGGCCTCTTTATTTGACTTTAGGAGACAAAAAATACTGTACATGAACAGTGTGTGCACTGTTCACGTACTGTTCATGCACTGTTTACCTAATAAAAAATATTAAAAATGAGTCCTATGGCACTATTCACATATTTAAAAATTATTTTGCTACAGTGTTTTCAGTTTTCAGTTTTCAGTTTCAGCAACAATAAGTTCAATCCAAACGCTGTGCGCTACGCTATCTTCAAAATAATTTATAGGGATTTTTTTAATATATAGTAATAATATTGACAGCGTTACATCTCCAATACAAATGTGATCAGAATCAAGCAAGGCAAAGAGTTTAGTGAGTCCTATGACACTATTCACACATTTAAAAATTATTTTGCTACAGTATTTTCAGTTTTCAGTTTTCAGTTTCAGCAACAATAAGTTCAATCCAAACGCTGTGCGCTACGCTATCTTCAAAATAATTTATAGGGATTTTTTTAATATATAGTAATAATATTGACAGCGTTACATCTCCAATACAAATGTGATCAGAATCAAGCAAGGCAAAGAGTTTAGTGAGAGAGAGTTTTTAACAGTAGAAAAATACCAACTGACCAAAAACACAATGCTCTAGAACTTAAATTAAATATGAAGAGAAGATAACAATTATAACTTAGTGCACATATAATAATTAATTAAACTAAAAAAAATTCTAGAAACACAACAAAATGGTAAAAAAATTTTATAATACCTTTATAATTTGGTTATATTTTATTTTGACTGTTAAATAATTGACACTTCAACAATTATGAATATATTATGACGACAACATGATGCTTAACATTTTCATAAGAAAAACACTATGTCTACAATATTTTCACAACAAATCATAAGTAGTAGGTTGTGGGGGATGAAATCCCAAAACTTCTTAGTGGGCCTGGGGTACCATGTCGAGGGGTATTTTATTTCTAAATAGCAATAGGTGGATGGGAGGACCCATCTGAGGGCAGGGAAGCCTGAGACGAATGAGGGTTGTGGTTCGAAGAGGTTACGATCATTCCGAGGAGCATATTATTGGTCCGAAGAGGTCTTCTTCCTCGGATACAAGTAGCCTTCGCCAATCAGACGTGTGGACGGTCCGAATGATTCTCCTAGCAATCCTGGTGATAAGGATAAGCCCTAGGTATGTTTGGAGATGATAAGAATGAAGAAATATCTAAAGGAAAAGCTGCTACCACCGTATTTAATGCACTGCAACAGCTTTTCTGGCCGCATTTATGTAGAGAAGACCCCTGAACAGTGAAACCTAAGCTACCGCCACTCACAAAGAACTAAAGTAGGCTCATGACGTGATATGCACTCAAGTGGATACCCAGATGAGGAACAGGTGGACGATGGAGATGATGGAGAGGGGTGCTATATAAAGAAGGTCGATCCCTGATAAGAGGGAGGAGGAAAAAAGCTTTACTGTAGTTCTGAATGTTGTAATTACTGTTCATTCAATAAAATGCATCTTCGGACATTCACCTAAGAAGCTTCTTTGTCGTTATTTTATGTTATTTCCGCTTCACGTAACCTAGCCAACCATTGTTTAATTCCGATCCAGCCCAGCTTTTTCACCCACTCTCTACAAATTCATTGTGCTGGGTTCGTTGGGCCTCTAACCCACCCTTTTTGGGCTTGGGCTACAAAAACAGACCCTACAATTGGCGCCGTCTGTGGGAAAAGCTTGTGCAGGGGAGAAAACAACAGTAGGTGATGGCTGAACCAAGTCAGCAAGAAGCAGAATCTAGGGCATCTCAGTACGTGGACCCTTTTTTCAACTTGGAGAGAAGACAAGACCGCGAAGGTAGTGTACACACCGTGCCCCTTGACTAGAGCCAATCACACAGTGGGAGTCACATATCTCATGTAGAAAAGAACCGAGATTTGCAACGAGAGGTTGAAAAGCTAAAAAGGGAGTTGCGCCATGCAAAGAGGAAACGGGCTTCCTCGTATTCCGATGAAGACCCTGATGACGAGCCAGACGCTACTTATCAACATAAACCCAGGACACCAGCCAGTGAGTCCTATTCTTATGAAAAAGAATCCCATCGTAAGGGGCAACGTAGAAGTCCATCGCATGAAGACGTGGGAAACGACGCCATGAGCAGGGCTCTAAATCAGATTTCTAGGTCACCCTTCACGCTCAGGATTGAGGGGGCGAGACTTCCTTGGCGCTTTAACCAACCAACATTCACCATCTACAATGGTAAGACGGACCCCGTGGAACACGTGAGTCATTTTAACCAGAAGATGGCTGTCTACTCCAGGGACGAGGCACTGATGTGCAAGGTTTTCCCCTCCAGTCTTGGACCAGTCGCGATGAGGTGGTTCGATGGACTAACCCCAAATTCCATCAGCTCTTTCAAAGAGCTCACCCAAGCCTTTGGTTCGCGTTTTGTCACCTGCCGAAGAGTGGCCCGACCTTTGTCGTCATTGCTGTCTTTAAGCATGCAGGAAGGAGAAACCCTGAAGGTGTATTCGGATAGATATTGGGAGATGTTCAACGACATGGAGGGCAATTTTGATGCAATGGCCCTAGAAACATTTAAGCTCGGTCTTCCTACCGACCATGGTTTAAGGACATCTTTGTTTGGCAAACCTGTTACTAGCATGCGTCAGCTAATGGATCGCATTGAGAAGTATAAGAGAGTCGAAGAAGATCAGCAACAAGGAAAAGGCAAGGACAAGGTTATCCCCCAGGAGAGGAGGGACTTCAGGTCGGATCGATACCACAATAACAAACCGAGGAGGGATTTTCCTGCGCAGTCAGGATCAGCCAATCCCCAAGCAGTCAACACCGTATTCAGAGATCCAGTCCACCAAGTTTTGGAAAAGGTCAGGAACGAGCCATTCTTCAAGTGGCCAAATAAAATGGTAGGGAATCCTGATAGGCGCAATCGCAATCTCTATTGCCAGTACCACCAGGATCATGGACACACGACCGAGGACTGCAGAAGTTTGTGGGATCATTTGGATCAGCTGGTCGGTGAAGGGAAATTGAGGCATCTCTTGCATCACTCCAGTGGTCGAGGGGGCCAGATGAACTCAGAGTCCAGAAGGGACGATCCTTTAAAACCCCCTCTGGGAACTATCAACGTTATCTTTGCAGCCCCAGGAAGAACAGGATCCTGGCCATCTAAGGTCATGTCAGTAGATCGGTTCCCTGCGGGGGACTTTGGCCAGGGTCTGAAGAGATGCAAATTGGATGGTCATCCAGTTTTAGGGTTCTCGGATGCTGACAAGGTGGGGACTGTCCAACCTCATGATGATGCGTTGGTCATAACCCTCAGAATCGGAGGGTACGATGTGAAGCGGGTGATGGTTGACCAAGGCAGTGCTGCAGAAATAATGTACCCTGATCTCTACAGGGGGCTGAACCTCAAACTCAGTGATTTAACGCCGTATAGTTCTCCATTGATTAGTTTCGAAGGAAGGGCTGTGACCCCTAAGGGCCAAATACGATTACCTGTGCAGACTGGTTCAGAGGTGGTGGAGGTAGATTTCATAGTTGTAGACGTCTTTTCGCCCTATACGGCAATTGTAGCCAGACCTTGGCTTCATGCTTTGGGGGCAGTTTCTTCCACCTTACATCAGAAAATCAAATACCCATCCGAAGGCAGGTTTGTGAAATCCGCGGGGACCAATCCGTGGCTAGACAATGCTTGGTGGTTGCCATTCAACATGAGCCAGAAGCCGAGTCACAAGAAAAAGCCGAAGAGGGCTTATAGCAACGAAAGCATCGGTTATCACCCACTAAAGATTCGGATAAGGGCGTAGGGTGCGAAGATTTAACAAAATTCATCATTGGGGATGATCCTGAAAAATTCTTTCAGGTCGGATCCCAGTTACCTTCACAGGAAAAGGAGAAGTTAGTGCAACTTCTTAAGGAAAACCTCGACGTATTCGCCTGGAACGCTTATGAAGCCCCTGGGGTGGATCCGGAATTCATATGCCACCATTTGAAAGTAAATCCCATGGTCACCCCTAAGAAGCAGCCTCCTCGGCGTCCCTCTAAAGAACATGCCGAAGCAGTTAGGGAAGAAGTAGCAAAGCTCAAGCAGGCTTGAGCCATTAAAGAGGTTTTCTACCCTAAGTGGTTGGCAAATACTGTGGTGGTGAAGAAGAAGAACGGGAAATGGCGAGTATGTGTGGACTTCACTGACTTAAATAGGGCATGCCCTAAAGATCCATTTCCTATGCCAAAAATCGATCAGCTTGTAGATGCCACTGTCGGACACCCTCGGATGAGCTTCTTGGACGCATTTCAAGGCTATCACCAGATACCCTTAGCCTTGGATGACCAGGAGAAGACTGCTTTTGTAACTCCCACTGGTAACTACCATTATAAGGTAATATCATTCGGCTTGAAAAATGCGGGTTCCACTTACCAAAGGATGATGACGAGGATGTTTGAACCACAGCTGGGCAAAAATATTGAGATTTACATAGATGACATGGTGGTGAAGAGCAAAGTGGTGGCTGAGCATGTGAAGGATCTGGAAAGTACTTTTGAAGTTCTCAGGAAATACAAGCTGCGCTTGAATGCTTCTAAGTGCTCATTTGGTGTGGGATCAGGCAAGTTCCTAGGATATATTGTGACTCACAAAGGAATTGAGGTCAACCCTGATCAGATAAAGGCCATCAATGAGCTACAAGCTCCTCGGAATCCCAAGGAAGTTCAGAAATTGACTGGGATGACCGCAGCCCTAAATTGATTTATCTCACAATCAGCAGATAGGTGTCGGCCTTTCTTTTCCTTGATTAATAAGTGGAAAGGGTTCGAGTGGACAGAAGAGTGTGCTGTGGCTTTCCAGCAATTAAAGGATTATTTAGCTCGACCGCCAATCATGTCCAGCCCTGAGCCAGACGAAGTCTTGTTTGCGTATATCACTGTAGCTCCCCATGCTGTAAGCCTGGTGCTGATCCGAGCAGATGGCGGTGTGCAAAAACCTGTTTATTGTGTAAGCAAATCGCTGCATGAAGCCGAGATCCGTTATTTACCATTAGAAAAGGCTATTCTAGCAGTGGTGCTTGGTACGCGAAAGCTCCCTCATTATTTCCAAGCCCATACAGTCATTGTCCTCACCCAGCTTCCGCTCAGGGCAATACTCCGAAGTGCGGATTATACTGGAAGAATTGCTAAATGGGGGACGATCCTAGGGGCTTTTGATATCAAGTACATGCCACGCACCTCGATCAACGATCAGGTGATTGCTGATTTGGTAGCTGAGTTCACGGAGCCCCAATTGGAAGAGGTAAAGCCGACGTCAGACATGGATGAAAAATCGGTTGGTATGATTTCTCAACAAGGCCCTTCCCATTGGGAGGCGTATGTGGATGGTGCTGTGAACCAAAAAGGTTCTGGAGTGGGGCTAGTGTTGATATCCCCCGAGGGAATCATTATTGAAAAAGCACTAAGGCTGGGCTTTTCGGCAACAAATAATGAGGCGGAATACGAAGCCTTACTGATAGGGATGAGTATGGTCCAAAAGATGGGAGGAAAGGCAGTAAAGCTATTCTCGGATTCAAGGTTGATTGTGGGTCAAGTACAGGGGGAGTTTGAGGCAAAAGATGAAAGAATGCAGGGATACTTGAGCCGAGTTAAACATCTGCAAACGGGGTTCGAATCTTTCAGCCTGGTGCATATGCCCAGGAGTGGTAACACCCACGCTGACTCCTTGGCCACTCTAGCCACCTCTTCGGCGCAAGATTTGCCGAGAGTTATCCTCGTTGAAGACTTGCATAAGCCTACCGACGCAAGAAGAGAAGTAATTCAAGTACATCAAGTCCGGGCTAGACTCAGTTGGATGGACCCTTTAGTTAAATTTCTAAAGGAAGATGTCTTGCCTGAAGAAAAGGGGGAAGCCGACAAAATTCGGAGGAAAGCGACCAGGTTCTGGTTATCCGAAGATCAGAAGCTATACAAACGTTCCTATTTAGGACCTTACTTGTTGTGCATGCATCCTGAAGCGGCTGAGCTATTATTAGAGGAACTGCATGAAGGAATCTGTGGAAGCCACACTGGGGGTAGATCTTTGGCTCACCGAGCTCTTACTCAGGGTTACTGGTGGCCCAACATGCAAAAAGAAGCCCTAGATTATGTTAAAAAATGTGATCAGTGCCAGCGATTTGCCCCACGCATTCATCAGCCCGGGGGAACTCTTAACCCGCTAACCAGCCCATGGCCTTTTGCCCAGTGGGGCTTGGACATCGTGGGGCCATTCCCTAAGGCTGCAGGAAATAAGAAATATCTACTGGTCGGCACTGACTACTTCACCAAGTGGGTTGAAGCAGAACCTCTTGCCAACATCCGAGACATATATGTGCAGAAGTTTGTGTGGAAAAGTATAGTTACTCGATTTGGAGTTCCACACAGTCTTATCTCGGATAATGGCCTTCAATTTGATAGCAAAGCATTTAGGAGTTATTGTAGTGAACTGGGAATCATGAACAGATATTCCACCCCAGCGTATCCTCAGGGTAATGGCCAAGCAGAAGCTGTCAACAAGGTCATTGTGAATGGCCTGAAAAAGAGACTTGACGATGCGAAGTGCAAATGGGTGGAAGAATTGCCACATGTGCTTTGGGCTTACAGGACTACTCCACGCAGGTCTACTGGAGAGACTCCTTTCTCGATGACCTATGGGGCAGAAGCTGTCATACCCCTGGAAACTGGATTCCCAACGTTGAAAACTAGCTCGTTCAACCTGACGGGCAACAATGAGCAGCTAGAGAGGAATTTGGACCTAATTGATGAAAGGAGGGAAAATGCAATGGTCCGATTGGCGCATTACTAGCAAAAGCTCAGACAGGGTTACGACGTCAACGTAAGGCTCAGACCTCTGGAACCTGGTGATCTGGTGTTAAGAAAAGTGGTCGGCACTGCAAAGAACCCAGCTTGGGGAAAATTAGGGCCTAATTGGGAAGGGTCATACCGTGTTACTTCAGGGGCTGGCATTGGGGCGTATTTCCTTGAAAACTTGGATAGTCATGTGATACCGCGCCCTTGGAATGTAAATAACCTCAAAAGGTATTATTATTAAATCGAATTTTCCTTTTAATCAACATAACAACATGTCATATAAAATGTTCTTTAAGTGTTTAAACTTAAATCCAATCATGCCTGTAGTCCTCGGACCAGATGATTTGGGTTAGTTAACACTCCATTACAGTTCTTTAAGTGTTTAAACTTAAATCCAATCATGCCTGTAGTCCTCGGACCAGATGACTTGGGTTAGTTAACACTCCATTTCAGTTCTATAAGTATTTAAACTTAAATCCAATCATGCATGTAGTCATCGGACCAGATGACTTGGGTTAGTTAACACTCCATTTCAGTTCTTTAAATGTTTAAACTTAAATCCAATCATGCCTGTAGTCTTCGGACCAGATGATCTGGGTTAGTTAACACTCCATTACAGTTCTATAAGTGTTTAAACTTAAATCCAATCATGCCTGTAGTCCTCGGACCAGATGACTTGAGTTAGTTAACACTCCATTACAGTTCTATAAGTGTTTAAACTTAAATCCAATCATGCCTGTAGTCCTCGGACCAGATGATTTGGGTTAGTTAACACTCCATTTCAGTTCTTTAAGTGTTTAAACTTAAATCCAATCATGTCTGTAGTCCTCGGACCAGATGATTTGGGTTAGTATACACTTCATTATAGCCCTCTTGAGTGTTTAAATCCAAATCTAATGCAACTGCTATTGCTGAAATATCGTTTTCTGATAAGCCATGATTGAAACTCCTAAATGTGTTTAAATTATCCCTGGCTCATGTTGTCTCTTATTAATAGTTCCTATACATTCTGCCCATTTTTAGTAACAATCATAGTCATGCACGTTGTTAACATAACATTAGGATCATGATTACCTATATTCCCATAATATTAATGTGCAAGACTTTATAACAAAAGTAAAAGAAAAACCACGTCATTTATTAAAAAAGAGTAACTTACAATCTCTTACAAAAAAAAAAAAAAAAAAAAATTCCTATCAATCTATTCTTTTACTGGAGGAATCACATTGTCAGTAGCCTGGCCCATCCGAGCAGCAACTTCTGGGACTTGACCCTCGGGCTCAGCAGAAGTCTTCTCTCCCTCTAACCCTTTGCCTTTATCTTTTCCTGGTTCAGCCGGTTTACCCTTATCACCTGGCTGACCAGTCTCTTTGGGGGCATCAAGGGTGGAGGGGGGAGCTTGACTGACCAAGCTTTGCTCTGAATCCTCTGGAAGCTGTGGAGCAGTAGGAGGGTCAGGACTTGGGAGCTCTCAAATCTCTGGATCATAGTACGTGCTCCCAGGTAACCTCAGGGGAGAGTCCGACGGGACCCCAGCAGCGTCCAGTGCCTTTTGCCAGGTTATATCGCAGTAGTCACGACTAACCGAGGCAAATTGCTCTGTAAGCTGCTGCCCGGTCTCATCCACTCCCAGCTGATATGCCGCCTTTCTCTCAGCTTCGACAGACTCCTTGGCTAGTTGGGCCTTCTATTCGGCTGCTAGGGCGCTCTCTTTGGCCTTTTGGAGCTCAGCTCTGAGACCCTTCACTAGCTCCCTTTCAGTCGCCAGGTTGATCTCTGACATATTCAGCTGTTTGCGCTGCTCCTCGGCTTGAGTTTCGGCGTTCTTTAGGCTGGCTCTGAGGCTGTTCCTCTGATTGGTCATGTCTTTGAGTTGCTCTGACATGTGAGCATAGTCCTCCTTCAACTGACCCAGAGATCTCTCCGTCTCAGATTGAGACTGAGCTGCTGCTTGGGCCTCGAGGTAGGACTTCTTATTCCATTCCTCGGCCACGTAAATTTGCTGAGTAATCTGCATGACAACATTTTCAACATTGGGTGAAGAAGGGAAGCAAAGTCAATTAAGAATAAAACCTGAATCAAGAAAGAGTTTACTTACCATGGCCACATCCCTCTTAAGGGACAAGAAGAGCTCCTTCTGGTTGAAGCGCTTGTAGGAGTCCATGTCATGAGGGAGAAGGAGTGGCTGCTGCAGGGCCTCAGCAACGTACCCTGCCCTTCCCCCATCGTAGTTCCTGAGGGAGGTGTCCCAAGGAAAGGGAGCGCCATCCAGCTCTAACCTTGGGGATCAAATGCGAGTTCCCCCTCCTCGGCGGATGTCAGCCACGACCACGTCGTCTCGGCTCTCGGTGGAGGAGGCCCTCCTGCTTCGGTGGTCTCGTACCACCTTTTGTTGTTTATTCGTCTTGGGTGGCACAACCACCTCCCTCTCTTCAGGCTCGTGGGGCCTCTTCTTCTGCAGGTTTGGCACCGGCTTCAAGCCTAGGTCAGGGACCTGGGGAGGCACTGGAGGTAGGGTCACTACTGGTCTAGACATCCCAGCATCTTTGTGCTCGGTCTTTTGGACCCTCTTCTTCATTAGACTCTTTAAGTCCATATCTTCGTCTGACGAGTCTTCAGGACTGGCAACGATCAGTACAGGGTGAATGCTTGAATGCCTGTCGATCTCCTCCTCGGCGTCCGAGACCTCTACTACTTGATGAGGGGAGCCGATCGGAGTTGTCCGTCCTTGCTAACAAAGATCTCCGACCATAATAAAAAGTTCAGCACAGTGACGTTGGTGAGGCTGAGCCGAGGAGAAATGCGCTCTTTATCTGTTATAAGTCACAGCAGAGTTTGGTTAGAAAATCGAAAGCAGCAACACAGAGAATTAGAAACTGTTAAAAAACACAGATCCTAAGCCTACGGTCAGAGTGCCTAAATCTAATGTCCCACCTGGCTCTCCTGGCTTGGTCGGACAGTGAGGGCTGTTATACCACACGCCCGAGACGATCACATAGTCGTCCTTCAGCCCTTTGTTGGACTTGGGGAGGCAGGAAATCAACCGAACAATGTCGGACCGGGATTTTAAATAATATCCCGCCCCTTGTTGGCTGTGGAACTCGTACATGTGCACCACGTAGAGCCAAGTGAGTCCCAATCCTTGGTGATGATTAAGGTCTTCAATTGCTCATAGGATCCTAAACATGTTAGGTGCGCACTGCCAAGGGGTAATCCTATGGTTTCGGAGGTAACTAGTGGTGATGGGACCCATAGGAATTGTCATTCCTCCCTCCAAGAAAGCGATGAGAGGGATCACCACTTCCCCGGTTTTCCGATCAGTCAGTATTTTCTCTGGAGGACAATACCTCACCCCCACGTTTGGGGGTATACGGTATGTAGCCCTAAACTTCTCCAACTGGGCAGGACTGTCTACCATGTACTCGAGTTTGCCCATCTTTCTTAAACGGAAAAATGAAAACACGATGTAAAAGACAGCCGAAGAGAAAACAGAAGGCTTGGGGCGATGAAAACTTACAGAAACGGAACTAGGGATCGATCTTTGAACTCGCAAGAAGATTCTTGAAGGCTCTGGGAAGGATTGGGGTTAGCGATTGAGAGAGCTCGGAGCGTTTGGATGCTTGTTCTTGTTGGATAGTCTGAGAATTGCAAGGTAGAGAAGAAATGCTAACCTCTGAGATTTTATACGAGGTCGAATGAAGGGGCAGAAGTTATTTCGCCCAAATCCCAAGAAAGAACCCTGTCCGTTGGATCAACAGTCCGCCGTTGGATGCAAAGGACAAGACGCCTCCTGGAGTAATTAATATAGCACTTTGAGAATACGGAAAACAACTGCAGCAATGATGGAACGCGCACATCCATATCTACACACGTGCCAGTTTGAATTTTTGTCTGTTCTCAAGCTTTTGCTCTGTGGCAAATCAAAATCCCACTTTTTCTCTTCGGATGTGAAGGAAAAATTAAGATTTTGAGGGGCTATTGTGGGGGATGAAAGCCCAAAACTTCTTAGTGGGCCTGGGGTACCATGTTGAGGGGTATTTTATTTCTAAATAGCAATAGCTGGATGGGAGGACCCATCTGAGGGCAGGGAAGCCTAAGACGAATGAGGGTTGTGGTCCGAAGAGGTTATGATCATTCCGAGGAGCATATTATTGGTCCGAAGAGGTCTTCTCCCTCGGATACAAGTAGCCTTCGCCAATCAGACGTGTGGACGGTCCGAATGATTCTTCTAGCAAGCCTGGTGATAAGGATAAGCCCTAGGTATGTTTGGAGATGATAAGAATGAAGAAATATCTAAAGGAAAAGCTGCTACCACCGTATTTAATACACTGCAACAGCTTTTCTGGCCGCATTTATGTGGAGAAGACCCCTGAACAGTGAAACCTAAGCTACCGCCACTCACAAAGAACTAAAGTAGGCCCATGATGTAACCTGCACTCAAGTGGATACCCAGATGAGGAACAGGTGGACGATGGAGATGATGGAGAGGGGTGCTATATAAAGAAGGTCGATCCCTGATAAGAGGGAGGAGGAAAAAAGCTTTACTGTAGTTCTGAATGTTGTAATTACTGTTCATTCAATAAAACGCCTCTTCGGACATTCACCTAAGAAGCTTCTTTGTCGTTATTTTATGTTATTTCCGTCTCACGTAACCTAGCCAACCATTGTTTAATTCCGATCCAGCCCAGTTTTTTCACCCACTCTCTACAAATTCATTGTGCTGGGTTCGTTGGGCCTCTAACCCACCCTTTTTGGGCTTGGGCTACAAAAACAGACCCTACATAGGTTATTACATGTTGTTATTGGTGTAAAAAATAATAATATTCATTGGCAAATTTAAATTAGAACCAATAACAATTTACCACAAATGATTTGTTACAAAAGTATTGTGAGAAATGTTATAGATGTAGCACTTTTTTTTTACAATGTCTTTATTTTTAGTTGTAGTTGGTTCCAATATGATATTTTATTTTAACTTATAAGGAATTAAAACTTCAACAATTATGAAAATATTGTGACAATTTGTTGTTTTAATATTTTATACACACATAGAGTCTCATATGTATATAAAAAAATTAGAAAAAAAAATTGAAAAAAAGAAAGGCCAATGAAGTGATGGACGGTACATATTACACAAACCAAAAAGTACTGTAACTAATACTGTAACTTTTACACATTCATGCTTTTTTATATAAAAAAAAGTGTTATTAGTAATTTAAAATTTAAGACACCTCATTCTCAAAAAAAAATAATAATAATTTAAGACACCTATAACAACCAATTGTTTTTAATGCAAAATGTTCTTCTTTAATGATTTGATGATAATGGATAAATTTAAGACACTTGTAACAACTTCAAAATTTATAATTTGATAATAATAGATTAATTTTATTCTATGAAAGACTCACAATTGAAATAAATTTGATGCAAAATATTCTTTTCTCGATATTTTGTAGGTCTATATTGAACTAGACAACTTATAAATTTATAAGCGTTGAAAATTTTGGAAAAGTACTATAATTCGGCCCTCAAAGTAAAAAATTCTGGCTACGTGCTGCCCTGCACCAACATTTAATTTTATCACCCCCTTTGGCGGAGCCTTCTAATAAGTTACAAATTGTCGTGGACTTCTCTGCACACTAGTCTCTGCCGCAAGAATATGCTCCTTCAAACCTTGTTTCTAGACTATGGAGCTCAGCAAGTAGGCTCACTTGTCCATCATTGACCATTACACTTTTTTTTAAAACTTTCACAAGCATAAATATTAAAAAATAATAATAAGGGTCATACTAATGAACATCTTTATGGTAATCCTTAATAATTTACTTTAGAAAATTTTTTATATTATTTTTATGAAAAATAAAAAAAAATTATCAAAATATTAATTATTTTTTTATTTTTTATAAAAATTTTCTTTAAATAAATTATTAACGAATGTCCTAAGGGCATTTATTATCATTTTTCTAATAATAATAACAATATTATAACATATTCTTTAATCAAAAAAATTTATTATAACATATTCCACGTGCTTGTAGGCCCCATCTTGGTAATTTCATCATGCTTAAACAGGAAGTATCGTTTTTTTTTTTTTTTTTGAAAATGGAGGTATCGTATTGATATTGATACTCTATCAAACTCTTTTTTCCCACTAATATATATATATATATATATATATTTATTTCTTGGCCATATCCTATTTATGATCAGTTGTGAACTTTTTGATCATAAATGTCAATTTTAACGAACTTTTAACGAACCATGCACGCGCACTCCCCCAATCTCATGTTAGCACTCGCTTTCTCTTTCTTAAAAAAAAAAAAAAAAAAATCACGTACATTACATGCAACAAGTCAAAATTTTCACTTATCAGTGTACGTTCGAAAGGCATCGAATCAAGCTAGTTGGAGAGAATCCCAATTTTCAAAAGAATAATTCAATGGCTAATTATATTACTAGTCTTTGCTTTTGAATCCCCCTCACATCACATCAGGCCATTGGCTTGTTAGTGCATCCGCAGCTGGAAGGCCAAATGGCATTTAGGTTCAAAATGTGCTCAACAGTTGGAAGGTCAAATGAGAAGAATTGTAAAAAATTAGTAACTCTAAATGTAAGATGGCACAGTAGTACTATTGTATCAGTTTTTTAATAATTTTTATTCTTTCTCTCCTCTCTGTCTTCTTTTTCACGGTCTGAAATGGTCTCCCTCTTTCTTCATCTCTCTCTTTCTAGAATATTTCAAGCGCAACATACAAGCATTAATAGCACAAAACAAAAACAAAGTACATTCTCAAATTTTCTGGTAGTAGAGCTTTTTGGGGAGAGTCCAATTCAACAAACAGCCATTGCACCAAAACTAAAACCCATTTGAGAAATTGAGAGTTTAAGAGAGAGAAAGTTTCAGTTTTAGAGAGAGAGAGAGAGAGAGAGAGAGAGAAATGGCTCAAGTGAGCAAAATATGCAGTGGTGCTCAAAACATCCAAATCTTTCATAGCAATCCCAAAACCCAAATCTAAGAAGCCACCAATGGTATCGAAGAAGCCATAGCTGAGAAGCCATCGGGTTTGTGATTGATGTGGGTGTGGGTTAGGTAGTGCAGCGGCGGCAAGGGCGTGGGTCAAGTGGTGCAGCGACGACAAGTTGTGTGGGTTTGTGACTGGTTTGGATTTTGGATTTTGATTTTGCTATGGATTTTGATTTTGATTTTGATTTTGGCTGGATTTTGCTATGGATTTTGATTTTGATTTTGGTTGGATTTTGTTATGAATTTTGCTCAAAGGAGGTGGGTGGTGTGACTGAGATCAGAGATAAATAGAGAAATAGAGATTATTTTTATATTATTTTAATGTATAGGATGGTAAAATAAAAGTTGGGATGGTGAGTATATTGTAAAATGGTATTGTATAATTGATAAAGTAGCTTTTTGAGATGGTAAAATAGGATAAGATGGAATTTCCGGTTGTGGATGCTCTTACAAAATTTACTTTTTCAATTTTCAACCTTCCATTCAATGCACAAAATTCTCATCTTTTCAAGTTACTTGGCTTCCACTCCCATCTTTTTAAACTTCCATTGATACTCTTTGCTCACATTCTCACTTAGCCTTTAATTCCTTTTTTCTTAAATGGATCTTGAGTTATTTGGAGCTTAGCAATAATGACTTTACAATCTTGAAAGGTACTAAATTCTTCTTCTTCTTTTTATTCCATTTTTATGTATTTATTTATCCTATTAATAATATTTTTCTTTTCCTTTAATTTTAACTCAATTGATACTTGATTGGCTTTGTTCAAAATTTCATTTTGGATTCTATTCAAACCACCAGATATGAAAGTGATCTATATAAATGTGTGTGTAGTTTCATGAATAGCAAATACAGTAGTTTAACCTTAGTCCCACAAACGACAATTCCTAATTCCTCCCTTGTGAAGGATAGAATATTTTTAAAGACCATCATAACGCATTTTAAATAAAGTTGTAAATGTTTTAGGAGGGGAATAGGGGGTTCAATAAAGTTGCTAACTTGCTATGAATGACAGAATGAGATCTATATCCACGTGAGGCCAAGGTGAGGGGTAAGCGCCAAAAGCTAACTTGTTTTTGGCAGATTTAAAATTGTTTGCTGAAACAGATAAAACCCATACTAATAAATAAATCACATAATAAAAATATAACAATTGTGTAAAAAAATAAATTTAATGTATGCGCTCAATGCCATTAAGAGAAATTTGCTTTTCTATAAGTTTACTTTAAAGTTCAAACCCATTACGATACAAGAGAATGAAACACAAAATGTGAATGAGGATCTCCTCCACTTCTACTCTACAAAATTAGTATCAATTCCAAAATGATAACAAAATTTTACATAAGCACACCTATTTGCTTTTTTTCCTCTTTATCCCAACAATCTTGATGAGAATCTGCCAATTCCTCCCAACACATGGTGGCGGCGCCACATAGTGTTTAGGGGGTTCAAATGAACCCCCTGACTTTTTTTTTTTTTTTTTTACATATAATAATATTTTTAAAGTTTTGTTTTGATCACCCTAAATTGAAATTTTGAACCCCCTTAAATAAACCCAATAACAAATCAATTCAACACCAACATGTATCTTGGCTTTTCTATTTAAAAAAAAAAGAAAAAAAGAAAAAAAAACCAATTTGATCTAAAATCTGATAAAAATAAAATAAAAAAAAGTAAGCCTAACAACAAAAATTAATAATTTGTTGATCTTAATTCTCAGGGAAAAAATTAATTAAGTGGACAGTAAGGTGTAAACAATGAGAACTCGGAAGTGAAGCCAATTTTTATTTTATTTTTAATGATTGTTGTGGGGCCCGTGGGCCTGATAGCCTTGGCCCATCTTGCATTTGGCCCATGGCCCATGCCGAGGAGGAATGATCGTCCGAGGATGGCGTATGAAGACCTAAGCTTTTTTAGATCCACGCCGAGGACATCCCTGTCCTCGGCGTACCGAGGCTAATTCCAGGCGGGGGAGCGGGCTAAGAATAGGTTGTCACGTCCACACTAAATGCACTCACCTAACCCCCTGGCCGCATTAATGGGGATGTAAGCCCTAGACAGGATAACATTGGTCCTTGTGAACCACTCGAGTATTGATAAGGCCCCTGATGGGACGGACGGTCAGAGGGAAGGCAAGTGAATGGTCAACAGATGGAAGAAAGAGATAAGAGGAAGAGGGCTATATAAGAAGGGCAAGCAAAGCAGTTAGGGAGGGAGATGGAGAAAGAACCTCCTCGGACAAGGGCCGATGAGCTACCCTTAGCACTAAGTTGGCTTCATCCCCTTTTAATGAGAAAAGGTTCTCGATGTAACGTTGTTAGTTTGTTAGGGCCTAATTCTTCATCCCACTCTCTAGAAATGTATTGTTGGGGCCTATCTAAATTGAGTCCCTACAATTGGCCCCGTCTGTGGGAAGAATTAGTGCACTAGCGAGCGCAACGGTCGATCGCTCCTAAGTATCTAGTTTACGGAAGGTTGACAACGATGCGTCACAAAAAAAAAAACATTGCAGAAAAATAGAAGATTCAACAGAAAATAGAGGAAACATAATAGTATTTTATTAAATGAAGAGAAAATGTAGAGTACAAACAGAGGCCCAGGTGGACCTGTTCTAAAACTAGCTAGAGGGAATGGGGCTGAGGCAGGCATGTTTTAATGCTACCAACAACTCCTTGGCCGGTGCGGCGGAGCTGGAACAAAGAGAGAAGCCAACGCAAGGGCACCGGGAGGCCCTTCCCCATGATTTTCCCTTGATTCTCTCCAGGCCTCGCGAAGGTTGGCCGTCAAGACGGCAACACTCGGGCACCAGACATGACGTGATCTTGCGCGCCTCCTCCGGCAGGGGTGCGCCCCTGGGGAGAGCGTTAGGTACTTCAGGGACTTCCCTCTTGGCCACCATGCACGGCACTATCAGGGTGACGCCAAGGCTCTGCCGTGCCGGAAGTCTGGCGGGGACAACGGCCACAACGACTCTCGGCCGAGAAGGTAGGGCCTTTGCCTTGTGTGTCCTCACACCCACCCAGGGCCGCCCCATGTCTCCCAACTCTGGTCACAATCCTGGCAGGGTTGTTGAAGGGGCTCGGGGAGCTGAAGGGACGTGTTTCTAGTTGTGATTGGAGAGTTCATGGAGTGTGGAGAGGCGTTTCCCTCCAGAGAGTCTCATATAGAGGATGGAGACTGGTGGGAATTGATCCACATAGAGTTCGAAAAGGGGATTATCGGCGGTATTAATCTTGACCAAATCCCAAGGAGACCGTAGATCGCTGGATTTGTATCAATTCACGAGGACATTAATGAGAGCGCGTCTCGCGCATCGAAACGTCAAGCGCAGGACGCGAACAGTCAGGGGACACCTCGTAATTGAAGTGGACGGGAGCTTGAGATGAAGGCGAGGTCACTGCCATATGTAAGATCAGAGTCCGAACCGCCCCTGTCCCGAGCACCGTAGAGTTAATGGTCCGACCCGAGAAGGAACCATATCCAATGAAGCGGGTCCAAAGACGTCATCATACCAAAAGTAAGACTCTAAGAGCCGAGGACAAACTCCTTCATTCCACGTAGAAGTACTAGACAGAATCAAGGTATTGCATGGTCCAAGGACCCAAACCTATGGGAAAACTAGATACTTACAGAAGAATGGAAGTGTTAGACAGAACCAAGACATTGCATGGTCCTCGGACTCAAGCCTGTGGGAAAACTAACCACTCAACTATACCTAGGTACTAGACAGAACCAAGGTATTGCATGGTCCAAGGACTCAAACTTATGGGAAAACTAGATACTTACAGAAGAATGGAAGTGTTAGAGAGAACCAAGGCATTGCATGGTTCTCAGACTCAAGCCTGTGGGAAAACTAACCACTCAACTATACCTGGGTACTAGATAGAACCAAGGTATTGCATAGTCCAAGGACTCAAACCTATGGGGAAACTAGATACTTACAGAAGAATGGAAGTGTTAGACAGAACCAAGGCATTGCATGGTCCTCGGACTCAAGCCTATGGGAAAACTAACCACTCAACTATACCTGGGTACTAGACAGAACCGAGGTATTCCATGGTCCAAGGACTCAAACCTATGGGGAAACTAGATACTTACAGAAGAATGGAAGTGTTAGACAGAACCAAGGCATTGCATGGTCTTCGGACTCAAGCCTATGGGAAAACTAACCACTCAACTATACCTGGGTACTAGACAGAACCAAGGTATTGCATGGTCCAAGGACTCAAACCTATGGAGAAACTAGATACTCACAGAAGAATGGAAGTGTTAGACAGAACCAAGGCATTGCATGGTCCTCGGACTCAAGCTTGTAGGAAAACTAACCACTCAACTATACCTGGGTACTAGACAGAACCAAGGTATTGCATGGTCCAAGGACTCAAACCTATGGGGAAACTAGATACTCACAGAAGAATGGAAGTGTTAGACAGAACCAAGGCATTGCATGGTCCTCGGACTCAAGCCTGTGGGAAAACTAACCACTCAACTATACCTGGGTACTAAACAGAACCAAGGTATTGCATAGTCCAAGGACTCAAACCTACGAAAAACTAGATACATGCAGAAGAACCGGGGGGTTAAACTAACTATTTGCAGAAGAACCAAAGCGTTAGCTAGAACCGAATTGTGGTCCAGTCCTCGGATTCATGCCTGAAGGATAGCTGATGGTCTCATGAGACTAAGTCCAGAACAGAACCAAGGTATTAGGCAAGATATTAAAGTGTGGCAAGTACAAGGAAGCATCAATAACTAGAAGCAAAGTATTGAATATTCATTTCAAATAGAAAATGTATAATTTCATTACAATGCCCCCGAGGCAAGAAGCAAAACGAAATGAAAAAGAAAGCAAATAAAAGTGTCCTATGCCGTATGCCATTTCCCCCCAACTCAGTAGGCCAATTGTCTTGAGGGGCTTGTCAAAAGGCTTCAACCAATGCCTAGGGACCATGTCTTGGAGGGGCTGCTTCAGAGGACCCTTCCACGGTAGGGGAAATCGGAGGGACCGTGGGATTGGCTGAGGAGTCAGCAGGAAGCCTCACCATATCTTGGGACACTTCTTGGTCCTCGGTTCCGGCCCCCTCCAATGCTCTATGGGGCTCAGCCTCCTCAAAAGGTCTGTCAGCTGAAGATGTGTCCCCAGCGGTTCTGTCATGACTTTCACTTGCTGCTGGTAATGCAGACCCCTTATCGGAAGCAACAGGGACAACCTCGCGAATTGCGGAGGGGTAATATACTCTCTCTGCCCTCCTGAGGTCAGACGAGACATCAACCCCCGCTTGGTTAAGGGCTTCATGCCAGGTCTCATAACAGAAGCGCCTGCACACTACAGGAACTTGAGCTTTAAGGGTGGCTTCAGTCTTAGCCACCCCTTCGGCAAAAGCCTCCCCTTCCGCCTGTTCTACGGAGCGCTCAGCGTCTATTCTCGCAAAAATCGCCTCGTCTTTGGCCCTCACAGCCTCGTCCCTGGCATGCTTGGCAATGCCCCTCGCGCTGACTGCCTCGGCCAACTTTTTCTTCAGGTCGGCATTATCCTCCTTAGCAGTTCGTAGGTGGCCCTCGACATCCTGCAAGTGCTTTGTCTGATCCCCGGTATGCTTCGTAGTCATGGCTAGGTCAGAGGCCGCATTATCTCTAGCCTTTGTCATCTCCTCCAGATTTTCGATCGCCTTTTTTAGATCTGCCTCAGATCTCTTAAGGGTACTTGCAGCTTTCAAGAACTTGTCACGCTCCTGCGCTAAAGCGTTACTCTGGCCGTCGACCTCCTTATCCAGCCTGAAAATGGCCTGGATAGCCTGCCAACAAAAGCAAGTGCGCCGTAAAGAGAAGGGAAGGTGCTGAGCAATAAAATTCGAATAGAGTAAACTAGTACCAGGGGACCTACCATGCCTAGATATCTCTTAAGGCTAAGGGCAACCTCTGGCCCGCTCATGCTCCCAAGCTCGGCCATGTCAGCGGGAAGGAGAAGAGACTTCTCCAGGGCGTCGGCTATGAGAACCCCCTCGCCTCCTCTGGATTCCCGGATCGTTGCGTCATCCATCAAGGGTTGACCATAGAGCATGGCAGCGGGCAGCCAGGCCTGGGCCTCGGACTGCTGGGCGATCTCCTTTCCTTTACGTTGACCACCGAGTCTCAGTTGTTCGGAAGGCTGGGGGATTCCACCTTCCTCTGGCGGAGAATGGGATTTGCCCCCATCCACTAGGTCCTTGCCCTTAAAAGATCTCTTCCTTTTTAGGTCGGAAGACTCGAACTGAGGGACTAAGATTGGAGGGATTAAGGACGACCTGGTGCGCACAGGCAAAGGCTGGGGCAGAGGTGATGGGGGCTTGGGCTATGACTCTCTTGGCACACCCTTCTCGGAGTTGCCCTTAAGCAGGTCAAGAAGGCTGGTTTGGGGTTGTCTCTTTAAACCCATCTCGGCTTGAATACCAACCCTTAGGGACTGAAGATCAACTTCGGACAAATGGGGGTCTCCCAAATCACTGGAGGGATCTTTGGACTGATCAGCTAGGTTAAACACACTAAATTCGTCCTCAGACGAGCTTAGTTCGACCACCTCCCCTGCCTTCTCAGGTTTCCCTTCCTCGATCTCTGTTGCTTGACGAGATGAGGAAGAACCCACCAACGGAATGCCTTCCGGAGTATAAGATCCTGCGAAAAATGCAAAACCGTCCTCCACCATAGTAATTTGCCTAAGCCGAGGATCACGAGCCCTAATAACGTGCTTTGGGACCGGGAACGACTTCTGGGCTGGGTTGCATCCGAGGATCTGGTGGGCGGCTCTAACCTGGTTATCAGCCTCGTTCAGAAAGAGTTACGCCCTAAGAACGGCTTCCAATTCCTCCTTGTTGACTAGGTGAAAATGACGCGCGACGGCGTGCGGATCTGCAAAAATAGAAACAAAGCTCCTGTGATCAATCAATCAAAACAGATACGCAACAAAAAAAATAATAATACAAGAATTTGGACTGCCCCTTACTTCGAGTACCCTACCTCGCTCTCCCTCTACTGTCGAGCAGTAGAGACCGTCGTGCCATTCCCCCGACACAATGAGGAAATCTTGAGTCAGCCCCTTATTAGAATCGGGAAGGCACTGGATAAGTCGGACCCTATCATCCCTCGTCTTCATATAATACGTTTTACCCCTCAAGTGCTGAAGGTTGTAGCACCAGTTTACGTCATGGTGAGTTAATCTCAACCCCATTTTCTCATTCAAGGTGTCTACACACCCTAGTATCCTAAATACATTAACAACACACTGGGTAGGAGCCAGCCGAAAATGCCTAAGGTATCCGCTCGTCACTGGCCTTATAGGGATTCTCATCCCTCCCTCTACGAGGCGACTATGGGGATCACAACCTCACCCTCGTTTCTCTTAATATGCCACTCCCCTTCCTCATAATACCTCAAACTCACATTACTGGGTATCCCATAATCGGCAATGACTTTCTTCATCATCTCGTCGGACTCAACCAGCTTCTTAAACTTACCCATTCCTAACAACAACCAAAGGATCCGAAAGAAGGAAAGAAAGAGTAGGATCAAAGAAAATTTTGTGCTACTGAGAGGAGAAGACTTACAGAAATGTAGAGATCATCCTCGGGCAGTGTGGAAGTTGAATCAGATTCAAGGTATACGCACCAAAGTTCGTGAGCACACAAATAAGGAAGCCCAGCGGTTCAAACAAGTATTTATATCCCCAATTTAAGTTCAACAAGCGTAGCCTCCCGCCCATAAAAGCAGGAAGTCCCCACCGAACGATTACCATCACATCGTTGGAAGTGGGGAACGTAGAGCCGCCAAAATTTAATGTGGGTGCACACTGAGTCTCGAAACGCCAAAACGTACATTAGGCGGGCGAAAAGTCACTAGCCCCGACGTGGGGTGAATCGCCCAGAGGGCCTGTGGATATCAAAACCCTCCTCCCCGTCCGAGTGAACGGGCAGCAGGATTTTGAGGGGCTATTGTGGGGCCCGTGGGCCTGGTAGCCTCGGCCCATCTTGCATTTGGCCCATGGCCCATGCCGAGGAGGAATGATCGTCCGAGGATGGCGTATGAAGACCTAAGCTTTTTTGGATCCACGCCGAGGACATCCCTGTCCTCGGCGTACCGAGGCTAATTCCAGGCGGGGGAGCGGGCCAAGAACAGGTTGTCACCTCCACACTAAATGCACTCACCTAACCCCCTGGCCGCATTAATGGGGATGTAAGCCCTAGACAGGGTAACATTGGTCCTTGTGAACCACTCGAGTACTGATAAGGCCCCTGATGGGACGGACGGTTAGAGGGAAGGCAAGTGAATGGTCAACAGATGGAAGAAAGAGATAGGAGGAAGAGGACTATATAAGAAGGGCAAGCAAAGTAGTTAGGGAGGGAGATGGAGAAAGAACCTCCTCGGACAAGGGCCGAGGAGCTACCCTTAGCACTAAGTTGGCTTCATCCCCCTTCAATGAGAAAAGGTTCTCGGTGTAACGTTGTTAGTCTGTTAGGACCTAATTCTTCATCCCACTCTCTAGAAATGTATTGTTGGGGCCTATCTAAATTGAGTCCCTACAATTGTATTGTTGTGTTGAAATCCTGATAGATTAATGCAAAAGACACCCAAAAAAAAAAAAAAATCTTAATAAATTATAAAGACTAATAAGTTGTCAAAGTTGAGTTGAATTGTTGAATAAAATAATTGAAAAGAGTGAAGACAAAAACTAATAAATAATAAATTAAAATATTCTAAGCAATAATAATTAAAGTTCACTTAACAATAATAATTAATGACTTTGTTATAATAGTAAGAGACAATTGATGATTTCCAAGATTTAATTTTAGCAACACTAATCTTCAATATACTAAGGAACAATATGCTCAATGAACTTATAGTCTATTCTTTATTCTTTTGCTGTATCACAGATAAATTTTTTATAAAGAAATCATGTATACCACAAGATTCATCTCCCACCTAAAATTTATTATTTAAAAGAACTCGTGTTGACTTGAAAAATATTAATTCGAATCATAGATTGCGAAAAATCTCATCTTATCATCCTAATAATCAAGATGAAATAAGAAAATATTCTTTACAAAAAGGTTATTGTCAACTTCATAAATTTGAATGAACCCCCTAAAATATATGTCTGGAGCCGCCACTGACATGGATGCACAAAGTTGTGATTGACCCTTTGTTTGTTGGGGTGTTGTGCCTTTGTGTAGTTAGAATTACTTCTATGGGTAGGCTGTTTGCCTTCATGAATAACCATGTCTTTGTGATTCCAAATAGTCCACAGAGTGGTGAAGATGTCTTGGAGGTAATTCATTGAAGCACTATCCATCCTCTTATGTCTAAGTAATAATTTCCCAATCCAAGTCTGGACAGAGATGTTCAGCAGCTCAGAGGTGTGAATTGCCACTAGCAAAGGAGCATAAAAGAAATTGATGTGAGGTGGACTCCTTGTCAGAGTTGCAAAGAGGGCATGTAGTACTGGGGGTGGGGATTCCTCTATTTTAGATTTTTTTGATACAAGATAGAAATTCTATTTTAACTTAATTTAAGTGTATATATGTGTGAAACTTTCTCCTGAAAACTTAAACCACGGTCCTTGCCCCTCCGCACCCCCATAAGCACTTATACTTATGGAGTGACCATCGCACCAAGGGTGCGCAATAATAGATTATTATTATTATTATTATTATTATTATTATTATTATTATTATTATTATTATTATTTACTAACTTATATGCATGGTTTTTAAACCCGGACTGGACCGTACGGTCCGACTGAGTTAACTGTGAACCATTCATCAAAACGGTTTTTATACATGAAAACTGGGTATATAGAAAATATGAGAGAACTGCTTGAACCGAGGCTTGACCTGAAAAACCGTTCAAACCTTAAGCCGGTCAAATCGTAAGACGTCGGTGAAATTTGATTTTCCGATTTGAAATTCTGGCATGGATCTAAAGTGAAAAAAAAAATAAAAAAAAATAAAAAGAAAGAGAGAAACTGATGAAGAAGATCCGAAGCTAAAGCAAGAAATTTAAGGAGCACCGATTGATGGCATGATGAGATTAAAAAAAAAAAAAAAGATATGCGTAGTTGCAAACGTGACTTGTAAGGAGGAAGAAGTGGGGAGGACTGTAGGAGTATTGAATTGGAAGGCTAATGCTGGATAACCGTGTAAGAAGGAAATAGAGTCCAAATCTCCTGTCTCATTTTGTCTGTTCCACTCTATACTCCACCAATAAACATACACCGCGTGTTCATCTATTTAATTAAATTTGACTTTTTTTAATTTTAATTATCTAAAATAAAATAACACCTCACACCGGCCATCACCACCCACCATTAACCTTCGCCGGCACCGTCCTTCGTCCTCTGGCCACCATCTGCCTTCTGCCGGCCTAATTTTTTTTTTTAATCTCATCATGCCATCAATTGGTGCTCTTTAAATTTCTTGATTTGTGTACTGTTTTTTTTTATAGGACATAGTAGTATTATTGTACTACCATTAGAGATAGTTGATTTAGTGTTCATGAGCTCACTCTTAAGAATTTGAGAGATAGAGATTCTAAAATTCGAATCTCACAATGAAAAACTAATTCAAGTAGGTAAAGTATCGTTATAATCACACTCAAATAAAATACGTAAATTCAAGTAGCTTTTCTCTATTTATTTTTTGTTCATCAAAAAATAAAAAAGTAGTAGAATAGTACTTCTAGATCTGCATAAACATTAGAAACACACATTTTGGGGAAGGCATGAGCATGAAGTAATAAAACGTGGCTGTCTTTGTCAGTTTAAAGGGTTTAAAGGACACGACAAAGTGGGGGCAGCCGCAGTTGATTCGCGTCTCTACAAGCTAGACACGTGTTAATATGGGATCAATTCACCAACTATCTGGCTGGACTGGATATGGTCGGTCCTACATTGTTTTCCTCAACAGGAACAGTTTAAGTCTTTTTCCGTGTCATCCCCTGGTGGGAACAAATGACAAATGGTGGAGCAATTCTACATTTCTAGCAACTTGTTGTTTCAACTTTCAACATCAAACTTTGACCAATAAAAAAAAAAAAAAAACTTTCAACATCAAATTCATCAATTTAGCTGACCCCAACATTTTGCAATTAATAGACTTCTTGTTATTGTTGTTTGGGTATGTTAAATTGTTGAAATTTTGAGGGTATTTTTATTTTTAGATCGCCGGGTGCTTTGCCATCTGGGTACAGGAGATTTTTGCCTTTATGGTGAATTTTCCTGTGGGTAATTATTATTTTATTTAAGAATCGCCTTAGGGTAATTAATGTCAGTTAATTACCAGACGAAATTGCCTTCATGGTGAGTTTGCCTTAGGCTTAGGGTTATCAAAGTTTTTTTTTAATGACTTAAATATTATTAGTTTTTGTAATGTTTTCATTTGAAAATGTTTGTGAATATCATGCGAAATGTTATCCAAGGGCTATGCTCATAGTGTACAAATTCATCAATTAAGGTGCTCACACTGGTTTAAAAGAAAAAAAGAGTTTTTTTAGAGAGAAAAAAAAAAAGAGTTTAAGATGTGAGATGTATTGTTAAATAATATAGTAAAATATGATTTTTCTTTTTTTTTTTATAAGTCAGATGTTAATGTTCTAAGAAGTCTAAAAAATTCAAATCCAATGAACCCATGATATCTCAAAATCTAAAATCAACCAATTTGAGATTCATCAATTGACAAAAAGCCATCCATATATGTACAATTCAGCAATTGACAAAAAGATGATCTTAAAGTTGTACATTTTTTTCTTTTTTTTCCTTGTTTGATAATTTGCAAATCTTAGGGTTGTACTTGTCTTTATAACTTTCACAATCATATATAATAACAGTAT
This sequence comes from Quercus ilex subsp. ballota, assembly GCA_032727855.1. NCBI lineage: Eukaryota > Viridiplantae > Streptophyta > Magnoliopsida > Fagales > Fagaceae > Quercus > Quercus ilex. The sequence continues at coordinate 17,121,988 of CM064910.1, forward strand.
CATAACATATAGACCCATCTTTTATAAAAAAAAAAAAAGGACAAAATTTAGTTACAAAATTGGTTGTAACTTAAGGTTATAAACTTACTCAATAAAATAAATATTATTACATGTTTTGAAAATTTAACCGTTAAATTGCATATTTTTTATGCTCTTAATACATATGTCAAATTTTGTGTCAATCGATATTATTTACTATATAATTTATAAACTTAAATTTTATGTATAATTTTAAACTACAAATATTTGCAACTTAAATAATTTATAGATGATATAGCTATTGATCTTTAATTTTTTTTTAAAATATTACAAGCATGAAAGATATAAGAAAAAAAAAATGTAATCCAATAGTTGATTTGTCAAAATTTACCGATAGTAAAAAGATAAAGAGAAATGTTAAATTTTGTAACTAAACTTTGTAAGAAAAAAATTACATATTTTCATCAGATTTCATCATAATTGGCCAGGAGGTATTGATACTCTATCTAACTTTTGTTTTTTTTCTTTTTTTGTTTTTTTTCCCTGAATATATATAATATCTATTTAGTTATTTGTTGGACGGGACCATAGCCTATTTATAATCATTTGTGAACTTTTTGAGCACAAGCCAATTTTAATGAACCAACCACGCTCTCTCTCTCTCTCTCTCTCTCTCTCTCTCTCTCTCTCTCTCTCTCTCTCTCTCTCTCTCTCAAAAAGCACTTCTAAGCAACCTAAAGTTGTCATCGTATTCTGTCAAAAAAAGTTGTCATCATACGAAAAGGCATCGGATCAAGCTCATAATTACTCATTAGAGATAAGAGAAATGATATGTCTACAATATTTTTACAACAAATCCTAAGTAGCAGGTTGTTACTGGTTGTTATTGTTGGGGCAAAAAAGTAATCTTAGTGTTAGTTTCAAATTTGAACCAATAACAATTAACCACCTATGATTTGTTGTAAAATTATTGTAGACGTAGCATCTCGTTAGATAATCCCAACTTCCAAAGAATAATTCAAAATAATTCAACTCGTTAGCATTTCCCATTATAAATTACACTAGCAGCAAGGGCACAAAGCACAAACAAATCCTCAACTTAATTAGACAAGAAAAAAGAAAAGCCTCATTAGCTATTATACTACAACAGAAACGATAAACAAACAATAATGGGATCACCCAAACAACATAATACTTTGTTCTAAATGGTATTCTTAATCTTAGTTTTAGTTGCTAATCTGTCTCTTTATTTACTTCACTTCTCACTTTATCATTTCGAACCACTTTCATTTTTTATCCCTCCAAACAAGGTAAATGGTTAGCCTCTCAAGTCAACATACTTGTTGATACATAGGAATAACAACTTTTACCATTGTTTGCTTGTTGAAAGCCTTTACAATGTTGATCTTTGATCATAGAATGCATGCATTAACTTCTAAGCCTTTACAATGCAGGAGGTTTTGTTTTGTTGGTGATAGGTCTTTTGGACATGTTACCCAAATTTGCAATCCACACAACCCACAGTTGTTGGCTTAAAAGTTTAGATCATTCCTATATCCATTTGGAAACTAGTTGGAATCTTGCCTATGAGTTCGTTGTTACTCAAATCCAAAATAGTTAGTTCTTGCAACCTTGATAGTGATTGTGGAATTGAGCCTAATAAATTGTTGTGTGACAAGTCTAAACTCTCTATATTTTTTAGATCACCAAGAATTGATGGTACCCTCCCATAAAGTTTGTTACGTGAGACTATGAGAAGTTTCAAAAGCCTTCAAACTTCTTAATGAATCTGACATTTCACCAAAAAGTTGACTTAGTGACAATTCTAACAAAAATGCTAGTACTTACTAAAAATATGTTTTTGATCAATACTGTAACTCATGGACTCCAAAATTAGTACGTTGTGAAAATCCCTATTTGAATTCTATAATTAGGTAACGGAAACAGCTTTTGGTCAAGAAAGATCCGGGTTGGGGCTTGGTATTTGGTATGGTGAAATCTTTGCTAAGTAATTCAAGTAATATGCAATTAATGACTTTGCCAACTTTTGGAAACGAAAGCTGCTTTGGTTTCTTGTTGACTTGTCGTCCAATCTTTATAGAAAGTTAGGTCTTTTTGTTTTGTACTTTATTTACTTTGGAAAGCAAAGGTGAAGCTGAGTTTACTTCAAACTTTCAATGATATAAAAAGTAGTTCAGGATTAGCAAAAGTTAACCTAAATTTAGGAAATGATGAATTATAGATTGCTTTTAAGCTGATAGATATGTATATGATTAAATGTTGTAGTGTTTGTGCTTTAAGTGCGTATAACGGGCGGAGATATAGGAATTGTTGATAAAGAGCCTGGTGACAGAGGCACTCTGCTTCAACATCAACCTCAAGCTTAGCAAATGCAAACAGTGAAGGGGAATTCCCTAGAATGGACACAGATTGCCTCCAAACGGATTTTAATCTTTTGCGTTACTTGAGTCCCTTCACCTAAACCAAATGGTTATTGTGTTATAGCAGGCGATCATCTCACCTAAACCACATGGATATCATGGGGTACTTCTCATAGGGGCTCCTAAAACCAGATGGATCTCATGTGGTTTTTCTTATAACAGGCAACCAACAGAGGAAAATCAACAATCAAACTGACAGTGTGCCCATAAAATCCACTTGGAAAAAAACCAAATCTTCTTTTAAATGTCTATAAGAAAAATAAGATATCACACCACTATGAGAGGGATGTTTGATGCATATGTAAGTTGCACTGTCTCCGAAAAAAAGATATATATAATATACCTGATACCACCTCTACCACTACTTAATGTAGTGAGAAAGCCACTTGAAACCATCTAGATACTCTTCTGCGTGTAATGCTTGAACCACAAAAACATTTAGGGGATGTGCTATGGTATCATTGGGCAACCCGAGGAGGTAACACAATCTCTCTTTTAATTGAAAAAGAGCTCCAGTAGATGTTACACCAAAAATGAGGAATGGAACTTCAGCAAAGGCTTCATCAGAGAGTAGAGCATTCAGTTCTTCTCTTGGCCCCAAAAGTTCCTCCGCAGTTGGAGCATCAGCATTCACAATGTAAACAACTGCATCCATCTACAGAACAAATATTGAAATATAATTATCAGAAATGCATTACTTAAAAGGAAAGATAGCACGGTGGACTGGAGCAACGCACATTGACAAGCATAACTCAAAACATTTTCCACTTTGTTAGCTAATCAGGCAGCAATTTGCCAAATTCCCAATCCAAAATCTCAAAAGATATAAATGGTACATAAAACTACAAGACAAAGGCTAAACAAGAAAGAATAACCTGTCATGTAATAAGAAGTAAATGATGTACTGGTAAAACAACAAAGAGAATGAATTATGCATTTTTAGACACTATTAGCAGACCTTCTAAAACAAAAAGTGGTATAACCAGACTCCCATGATCAATGTTTTCCACCCGTAAATCAAATATAAACACGGAAATGTTTGCATAGGAGTACAAATACAATCATGTATGTCATGTTCTCTATTAGTCAACATTGAATCAAAAAACAGACTCTATGTTAAAAAATAAAAAAGGACTATGACATAAAGGATAGCACAAAACTAAAACAGAGAGTATATCAGATAAAACAGCCTGGTCTAACTCCGCGACCGAGTAGATCTAGACAACCCCAAAACATGCAAGCTTTCTCAAGAAAGAAAAAGATATTTGAATTTCAATCACATATCATAGTATTGCACAAATCATTAACTATATACTCTCATCAAAGATAATTGATAGATTGAGAAATCTACCTTGGCACTGTAGTCACTCCAAGCTCTGTGAGCAATCCTAAGTTCTCCCAAATCAAAAAATTTAAACTTGATTTCGCCATTACTAAACTCCCATGATGTCGAGTACTCAGATGACACCTGCAATATTCACTCACCAATGCCCCCAACAAAGAAAATCAAGTCTCTTCTCTAAAAAGAAAAGAAAAGGAAAAAAAAAAAAGTACCTCATCTGAGAGGTTGGAAATCACAGCCTTTTTGCAGTCCATATTCTGGCCCAAGAACAAGATATTGGCCTCCTTCGAATTTGGTTGAGAGAGATTAGAGACACCCAGCTGGATTATATAGTAAAAGAACATTGAAATTAACAACAAAGCTATAGGATTTAGCAAATTGATTAAGAAATCAAGGAGAGAGAGAGAGAGAGAGAGAGAGAGAGAGAGAGAGACCTGATTGATGGGGAAATTGCTTAAGATTCGTTTCAGCGACTTTTGAACCCCGCTGAGAAAACCCATCTCCTTCTTCATCTTCACTTCCTTTTCTTTTCTTCTACAGTGTGTGTGTTCAGATTTCAGTGTTCTGTTGGAGACGGTTGTGTTTTGTGTACCTTTTAACCTCTGAAACATTTTTGTCCTGACATGTTCAGCTCAAATTGGTTGAAAATAACGTCTAGAAAATAATAAGATACATTTTCTACTCATCTCGCCGCTGCGGGACCTACATAACTTCATTCTCTTTTGGTTGAGTGTTGAGAGCGTTACACGTGTATGTATTGGCTGCGGGACCTACATTGTTGTCCCTTCTCAAGAGCGTTACACGTGTTCATGTATTGGCTGCGGACAAGGATGGAGCCCACGGCCTCCAATAAGCACCACCAATAGCGGTCATAATGAAATGGTATCGAAAAAGTATGCCACCTCGAGCTGCAGGACCAACATTGTTGTGCTTTCTCAAGATAATCCCAGATAATTTTATTGCAGAGAAAAACGTGAGTCATGTCAAATCAAATAAAAAAATGGACCACACGACACAATCCACCTATTATGCCTAGTACACGTTCAAAACTGTCTAAAAAAGCTTGGTTTTGAATTCATTCTTCAAATATAAGATCTTATTATACATGTGTTAGTTTCTCAAAAAAAAAATATTATACATGTGTTATTATACACTTGATCGTAATAACTAATAAGGAGTGTTTGATTATTATTAATTTTTTCTTTGAAATGGTGTAATTCAGTCCACCATATTTGTAGTTTGTACCATCTTGCAATCCTACATAAAAAACTTTTTTTGAATTTTTTTTATAATTTTAATAAAAATAATATTATTAAATACCCTAAGAACGGTTAATAAGACCCAATTATTTTTATTACTCGATAATTAATGACTTGCTTCACTAGTGGAATTAACGGATAAGATCTTTTGTTGTGTCATCCCTCATGAGAACAAATGATGGGAGCAATTCTACATTCCAATCCAGCCCCATACAACAATTTATTTTTATTTATTTTTTTGAGAAAGAAACCTGGAAGCCCCATACAAGTACAACAATTTAATGCACTGCTTTTTCTTCTAAAAAATAATAATATAATAATAATTGCACTGCTTTTCTCTTAATCCTTGACAGGCATATCATATGTGCCAGTTCAGCAGTTTCCCCGCAAAACTGTTAAAAGTTAGCAAGAAAGTCTACCACTTTTGTCAAAAAAAAAAAAAAAAAAAAAAAGTTAGCAAGAAAGACTCCACTCTTTTTGTTTCGAGAAGGGGGTGAACTAAAAGGCTGAACTCAACATTCCAATTATACACGGCTTTTCCACGCTTTGTTGTCTTACTAGATAAAGTAGATATTACCCACGCTGTGCGCTAAGCTATCTTCAAAATAATTTTTATAGGGATTTTTTTATTATATATAATAATAATAATAATATTAATAGCGTTATATCTCCAATACAAATGTGATCACAATCAGGCAAGGCAAAGAGTTTAGAGAGAGAGAGAGAGTTTTTAACAGTAGAAAAATACCAACTGACCAAAAACACAAAGCTCTGGAACTCAAATTAAATATGAAGAGAAGAAAACAATTATAACTTAGTGCGCATATAATAATAGGGATTTTTTAATGCATGCTCTTAGGTCATTAGTAAAACATTTTAGAAAAGTTTTTGTAGATTTTTGTCAACTTTTTCAAATTTTTATAATTTTTTTTTAAATAGATGGTTAATATGTGTCTTAAAAGTATGCATTAACCGTATCCATAATAATATATGAACCTAGAGTAAAGTGGCATAAATTTTCAAATATTTTATTATTAAAAAAAATCACTTGAATGATGCGAGCGGAACTAAATTAGTAGCTCCCACAAAATTTTTCAAAAATTGCTCAAAATAGGTAAAAATGGAGATCCTATAAGCTTATGTAATGAGCTGGCCATTCCAAGAAAAAAAAATCTAGACGCCCCACTTGTCCACATGTTTTCCTTTCAAGCTTACTTTTTATCTTATTTTCACTCTTTTACTAGATTTTGCCATTGAAATTTGAAACCCCTACCCATCAGACCATTGGCTTGCTTTAAAAAAATTACTTTTTAAAAATTTTTAACCCTCCATTTGTAGCTCAAAATCTTTATCCTTCCAAGTTACTTGCCTACCACCTTTGACCTTTTCAAGCGTCCACTGATACTCTTTGCTCACATTCTCACTTAGCATTCAACTCCTCCATTCAACCCCTCTATTTTTCTTAAACAGAGTCTTGAGTTATTTGAAGCTTAGCAATAAAGAATTTAAGATCTTGAAATGTTATATTTTCTTCTCCTATTATTTTATTTTTCCATTTCTATGTATTTATTATCTTAAGAGTTATGATTTTATTTTCCTTTAATTTCAATTCAATTGATATTTGATAGGCTTTGTTCAAAATTTTATTTTGGCTTCTATTCAAACGACCAAATACGAAAGTGATCTTATTATTATTTATTTTGTTATTTATAGTTTCATATAATTGGCTTATATGATTTTGTTATTTTTAATTTCTATTAATATTATGTCTTCTTGTAGATTTTATCTAGTTTTGCTATATTCATATTTTTAATTTCTATTAATATTAAGACTCATCATCTCATAAGATATTTGAGTACAAAATATACATGCTTAGTTCATGAGCTATAGAGTTAGCATCCCTTTTAATCCAACAAAAACAACAGTCAATAAAAGAAATAGCCAATACAGATGCATCATACAATAGGGGCTTGAATTTCCCAACATGCCTCCTCAAAATTTTTATTTAAGGCATCAACATAGATCTTAGAATCACCCTTAACAATTATACTTTCAAAAATTTTCATCTCTGACCAGTTGCAAACCCCAAACTATGGCAATAACTTCAGCAAAACTACGACTGCATGCCACAATTAAAATAACTCTATTGTCACAAAAAGTTGATAACTTTACGTACCCACTTAAAATAAAAATTAAAAAAAAAAAAAAAACACATACATATACCAAACACTAAATTCTATTTTTACATATTTAAAAATATATTATTAAAAACATGATACCAAATACATTTTTTTGCATTATAAGTACTTTTAACACATTTTTTCATAAAAATTTTAAATCACAGTTTTCACATCATTTATATAACAATACTTGAACTCCACTGCTACACAGCCCTTAAAATATCTCTATTTCCATCCTGATAAGCTACCACAACTACAGAGCCTTCTCATTTTAACACCCTGCAATGGCCTGCATCAACATTTAATTTTATCACCCCCTTTGGTGGAGCCTTCTAGCAAGTTACAAATTGTCTTCGACTTCTCTGCACACTAGTCACTGCTGCAAGAATGTGCTCCTTTAAATCTCTGCTGCAAGCATAAATGTTAAATAATAATAATGACAATATTATAACATATTCCTTAATCAAAAAAAATATTATAACATATTCCACGGGCTAGTAGGCCCATCTTGGTAATTTCATCATGCTTGAACAGGAAGTATTGTATGATATTGATACTCTATCCAACTTTTTGTTGCCACTAATGTATATCTATTTATTTATTTGTTGGCCATATCCTATTTATGATCAGTTGTGAACTTATTTATCATAAATGTCAATTTTAACGAACTTATAACGAACCATCCACGCGCACTCCCCCAATCTCATGTGAGCACACGAGCTTTCTCTTTCTTTAAAAAAAAAAAAAATCACTTACATGCATAAGTCAAAGTTTTCACTGTTCGATGTCAAAAAAAAAAAAAAAAAAAAAGGGTTTTCACAGTTCAGTGTATGTACGAAAGGCATCGGATCAAGCTAGTTGGAGAGAATCCCAATTTTCAAAAGAATAATTCAATTGCTAATTATAAGTGCCCGTTTGGTTGGGCGTTTTGAGCCCACTTTTACCATTTATGCGCATTTGCAAAATGCTGAGACAACTTTTGCGTTTGGCTCAGCCCAAAACGCAACTTTTTGAAAAAAGTTGCGTTTTGGACCAAGGCAAAAAATAGTCCACGAACGCGCAACAAATATGGAGCATCAGAGCTCCATCTGACGTGCATGTCATTTTTACCCTCCTAATCCCCAAACATTTCTGTAACTAGATTCTTAGAAATTAGTAGGGGTTTTGATAATGTTATTTTAATAACGTTGTTTATATTTTTTGAAAATATGTGTAGGTGAAAATTTTTGTTAAAATACGTATAATGTTGTTTAAAAACTGAAAAATATTGCTTAAATTACCATACCAAATGACCCCTAGAAATTCTAATGGTGAAGTCTAATGGTGTCTCAAATATAATGTTTTTTATTCTTTTGGTATAGGCTACTGTATCATTTGTTTTGAATCTATTACTAGGGTCAAGGCAACTCCTGCTTCTTTTTAATCTTTGCTTTGCTTTAATAATTTTTTTTTCCAAAGAAAAAAAAAAAAGAAGCAAATTAATCCTCGACTTAATAAAAAAGCTGCAACACTAAGTGTGTATTTGGCTTCAGCTTAAAAAGCCAGCTTATTTTACTATTTAGCTTATTTTTGTTACTATTTATAGGCTTCACTTACCTTTTTAGTACAATTTATGGGTCTCACTATACTACTTCAACTAATTTTTACTTTATTTATAATACATTCAGCAAAAAGTTTTCAGTTTCAGCAAAACAAATGGGTTTCAAAACCATGATATTTAGGTGCAGGTAAACATAAAATTTTTACGCTAAATTACAAATTATACCCTCTGATTTTGTTCAAAATTCAATTTAGTCCTTTAATTTCACGCTTATTCAATCAATTTCTCTATGTTTCAAATTTATTTAATTAAGGCCTTCCATTAATTTCTGTCAAATTAAAATAAAAAACTTTGTTAAGGATCTTCTAAACGACATAGGTGATACCCATGCTATCACCTATTAAGTAGTAAACTCACTTGATGTTGATGTACAAACATATACATTACAAATAATGCTAATCACAAAAAATTCTTTTCCACAGGTTATTTAGTTGAAACAATTATAATTTAGGTAATATCACATAGGGCTATTACCGACAATACATAATAGGTAAAAGCATGGGTAGTAAAATTCAAAGCAAATAATTTCTTGATAAGATCTTTGTATTTTATATTTAATTTACATGCTTTAGTTAGCAATATATAGATTTGGTAAGATCTTTGCGTCTCCAAGATTGTTTTACCTGCATCAATTTGGTCATAACAGCAATAATGATAGTGAAGGATCTGTGTGTCAAATCACATGGCAATATGTACAGAAGCATGTGTATACACTCTTTTGAGATCCCTTTCCTAACATAATTCCTTGTCTCTAACCTAACCTACTAACCAATAAAACCAAAACCATCACAATCACAGTCATGGCGGCTTGAATTTCCTGAAATATTGTAGAGAAATGACATGGCAACTCATGCAAACCTTAACGTGGGTCATTTACTGATCATTAGCCTCTTCTTGTTTTTTCATTTTTGAGCTGAGAATTTGAAGTGGGGGACCTTAGCTCTTAGGCTTAATTTAAGAGTTCAAATCAGATCCACTCATCCACCAACTGCACACACGGTTATTTTCCATTTTGCTATACCTTTACTCAATAGTTCACTCCCTGTATTCTAACACTTTTCTTTTTTCTAAGTAATTAATTGTGGAGTTTTATTAATTATGAACCATAATTCATTTATTTATATAAAATAAAACACAATTTATTGGTTTGGACGCACAATTTTATGTGATTGTGTGTATTTTTCTTGAAATTTATGCATAGTTTAAATTATTTTTTTGAAAATTATTTTTAAAACATTATATTATTTGATAGAGAATTAAACATACCATGTTCTCAACATATATACACCTTAATTATCAATAGAATTCAATAAGAAAAAATATTGGTCTTGGGTCCTTCGAGATAAATTAGGCACAAAAGGGAATAATTAATTATTTTGGCCAACAGCAATTATCAGAATTCTCCTTTATGAGCTTACGCAGTATGCAACATTTTTAATCTACAAGATTTATTTATTTATTTACAAATAAAGGTATTCAGACTTCTTCCAATATTCAATTATTTTTTCGAATATGTGTTGTATCCTAATCTCATATACACCATGTTAATATAAGGAGAAATCTCTTGGGACTCCAAGATACAGACATGAAGTTTCAAATCCAAGAGAATTCTCGAGTTTTCTTCATTCTAGCTTTTATAACCAAAATTTCTGAGGCATTAGGGAAATTAATAGGTCATAATTGAGTATTTATTATTCTTAACATTCTAGCATAAATCAGTCCTTATTAGCTTGATCCCACTTGAATTTTCCGTAAATGCCACCAAACCTTACCTACTAACAGTTTCTTCTCACTTCACCGACCCTCGTCCTATATATTCTCTGACACGCAATCTATCTGAGCAACTTTTTTTATTTTTTTTCACATACGTTGTTTGAGTTGTAGTTGGGTTTGCCATCTCTTTTTTTTTTTTTTTTTTTTTTTTATCTTCAAATGGGTCTTAAATAACAACCACCTAATGTAGAACAGACAGCACATGCCTTCCTTGAGCAGCAGGGGCGCAGGAAGTCACAACGCAATATCACAGGGGGGTACCAGTAGGGGCCATCGGGGTAACAATGTCGGAATTGCATGAAATTTGGCAGGTTGAAGGGAAACGACGTTCTGATCCAGATTCATGACCATGAATGTCGCCAAAATTTAGGCGAATTCCTTCATTAAGGCCCCGATAACAGTGTTTTTGCTATTTATAGTAATATTTGTTTTTCCTTAATAACTTTTAGTTTAAAAGTCAGAATAAAGTCCCGTCTGTATTGGGACGACCTTTAAGGTCAGTAGTTTATGATTCTGCATTTAACTCAATTTTGCCATTTTTGATAAAATTTGGTAATTTTGTCACCTAATCGCTTAATTAGTGCGAATTAGGGTTTTGAACGTTTTTTTTTTTTTTCAGTATTTATATGTTTTGTAGCCGTCAGAGGAAATCAGACTATTATCAATAAAAAAACAGACTTTTGTCAAATTTTCTTCAGGTGGATTCCAGTTTTTATCTCCTTGTGGATTCAAGGAAAACCCCTCGTGGATTCGAGGTTTACTACCAGGAACTAACAGTTTAGTTTCTGTTTCATCAAGAGAGCATCGTGTGTGCTTTCTTTAGGCTTCCGCGACACCACCACCAACCAAACTGTGTTCTTTGATTGCACTGCTCCTGTCAGTGTTTGATCAGCTTTAACTCATTTTGTTTTTCTTTTAAGTTTTCACCATTTAATCTTTTACTTCAAAGGGGTAGTGTTGATAAATATTAAATAGTACAAATCTGCAACCTTCATTATTTCCTTCATTCTTATTTATTTTTTTTTTTCCAAAGTTTTTTCCGCACAATAGTACCCCTTTTGCTATATATAAAAACACCACAATTCAAGCCACTTTAGCATTTGACTCAATTCTTGTTTGTCTAAAATGGGAAGTGTTGGAATGGTGATCAGCAAAACAACTCTGGTTTGTGCTCCATTAATGTCTGAAACTGTTGAGCAAATAATGACTGACATGTACAAGGCATAAGTAGAAGGTGCTGATTTAGTTGAAATCAGGTAATTGGACAATATTAAGAACTTCCAGGCTCGCCAAGACCTTGAAACCATACTAAAAAAGAAGCCATTGCCAGTGCTCATCGTGTACCGGTAATATTCAAAACTTAACTCCCAACTCAATTGTTCTTTTTCAGTTTTTCTGTTTTCTAGCTCAAAAAGTACGTGTTTATATTTTTAATTCCTATTCTTGGAGTTTACTAGTGAGTTATGGTCAATGTGATATAAATTCTCTTAGTGTAATTATCATTCTTAGGCTTATAGAAATGTTGTTAGAATATATGATTGAAAGGAGGAAAAAGAGCTCACAATTAAAACCACAAGTTGATTACTGGCACTCTCTGTGGGTTCCATTGCTAGTGGTTTAGAGTGGACTCCAAAAATCATTCAGATAAAATGGTTTAAGAGTAGCGCAAGTACTACTATCTTGTAGCTAAAGGTTGATTAGGTGGAAGCCTAACTAGGAAGCACTAGACACTTCTTTAGGCTGCCGTACCATGTCATACGCATAATGTCATGTTAAAATTTTTCAAAAATTGCTTATGTTGTCGTGTCATACTAGTTACTGTAGAAGCCTAATTAAGTGCCAAAATCATTACGGGGATGCTCATATTACTGCTGTATGGAGAGGACAAGCTCTGCTCTTGTAAAATTTTCTTTTATTAGATACATAAAAATATTATTTATTTTATTAGTTGTATAGATTTGGCTCCTTCTTAGTGTGATTGGATCAGCATCCAAAAATGATGGATTAAGACTCATCATCTCATGAATTTCCCCTAATAGACCAATTGCACAACATTTCAACCCAGGTTTGTTTGTGTGTGTGTGTGTGTTTTTTTTTTTATTTTTTTTTTTTAATAATTTTATTTTTAAATCCCTAGTTTACTTGCAAGCTCTGTTTTGTCCGGAATTTGCAATGTCCTTCAAATGCAACAAAAATGATAATGAAATTTACTAGCCAAAATCACTCAGATTCAATTGTCTGTGTACGTTTTTAGATCCCTGTAAACTAGATTGTTTAATCTAATTAATTAACCAAGTGAATACTCAGGTTTATTATTCAGATCTATGTTAAACACAAATAATCATAAACAATAAAGTAGCAGAAAATAAAGAACACAAAGATCTGATGACCTAGGAAAACCTAACTGGTAAAAAAACATGGGGTGATTTAATCTAGCTATCTTCAAGGTAAAATAGATCCACTATGAAAGAATTGAAGTTTGTACAATAGAACTTAGACCATTAACGTTCTATTGCTACATTGAGTAGAAAACCTACTACCATGACCATATGACAGCTCTGAATCCACAGATTACTTCTTTCTTTGGCCTTTGCAACACAAGCACCCACACTTGTGATAAAAAACACAAACTCTCCTGTTTGTGACTCTAAGATCACCCTTGAAAGTTTAGATCATCAGCACCTTTGATGACTAGAGAAGGCAGCAACTTCTACAACACTGGATCTTGAGATTCTTCAAGGAATAACACCGGTAGAAGACATGAAAGAGCTAGTACAAAACTCTAGATACAAAGGAGGCACACTCTTCTCTCTCTGAAAAGCCTTATAAAAACGTGCTTAGAGTTTCTTTTATATACTATTAGTGTTTTACTGGAAACCCAATACGTTTAAGTAAAGTTTGGGGTAAAATAGAATTCTGCAGATACGTGTTTCGATTGGTCGAGCCTGTCTTTAGATTGATCGAACCAGGCAGTTTCTGAGCTTTTCTTTTTGCAGCTTACTTGTTCTTGAATCTTGACTTGAATCACCTTGAGCATTGTCTAATAATACCTATAGACACTAGGATCTATATCTAGACAAGTTTGTGTTCACGATTTGCCAATTATTCTAAACTTTTAGAACCTAATAGTCTGGAACTCATTATCTGTGAAGTAAGATGCAGTGTGTGGTGAATCTTTTTTTGTAAAAAATGTGTCAGACTCATAGGTATAGGTAGTAACTGGACCAACAGAGAAGCTAAAAAGACTATTTTAAGATGCCAATCTATAGACTTCCTCTGCCTCTGCAATGTTAAGTTCTTATTTTGATTTAAAAGCTTGGCATTAGGTTTGTTAGGTGGAAGACAGTAGTGTTGTGCTCTAACTTATATGTTGGAGAAATAACTAGTCCCCTCACATGTAAAATACACTAGTGATTTAGCAAGATTCTCTATTGTGTCAAGTCATGAAAACAGGAACGAAAGAAGGAAAAATGACATGGATGAGAAAGTTCAAAGGTTAATAAGGCAAGACTACCATATGATTGGTTCCCTATTGTTTCTTCTCTCCCTTGTAAATCACCTGGCACATGTTCATCAAACTAGAGAAGGCCTTATATATAAATAAATACACACACACATATTATATATATATATATATATATATATCATTTTCTTACCATCTAAACATTAATTTTCGCATCTATGCTAATTATGTACCATTTTTCTCCAAGGCCAAAGTGGGAGGGTGGTCAGTATGAAGGTGATGAGCACACACGGCTGGAAACTCTTCATACGGCCAAAGAACTGGGAGCTGATTACATTGATTTTGAGCTCAAGGTAGTGTTTTGAAATTCATATTCGACATTGAAGTGTGTACAGGAGTTATTCAATTCTTGATTATGCTCTGTCAACATTTCTAGCGTGCCATTTTTCACAATTCATTTTTTGGTTTGTATGCCATTAAATCATCTGCTTATGTGTTTATAAGGCTAAAAGTCCTTGTAATACTCTATAATAAAGCAAGAGAGATTTATATATGATAGGATTTGAAACCTACAACATCTGCTCCATGATGATTACTTTAGAACCATCCTGTTAAATGGCCACACTGCCATGTGTAGTTTCTCTGTCAGGGGTAGACATTTGAAATAGTTGAGAATTATTTTTCCTTATGATATTTATTTAGATTGAAATATTTTGTTGACTCTGGAATCTCATCTGACTTGAGTCATATGATTGTTCAGGTGGCTTCTAATCTTATGGAAGAACTGAAAATGAATTGTCACAGTGGTAGCAAAGTTATTGTATCACGCTATGTGAATGGTGTGACCCCTTTAGAAGAAGATCTGAACCATCTTGTCACGAGTATGCAATCTACTGGAGCAGATATTATCAAACTTGTCATAAATGCAACTAATATTACAGAAATATCAGGAATTTTTCATCTTCTCTTACATTGCCAGGTATCTCTTGTGATGATAGCTTATCTTCCTTCAAATTCTGTTTAAGTGATTTACCATTTAAACTGAAAAAGAGTGGTACACTTCATACAAAATTTAAAAGTCAAAGAAATTACTATAAAAATGAAAGAGAAAATGAAGAGAGGAGGTAAAGGGAAATGTTTCAAATATATGATAAAAAAATCAAACAACAACAACAACAACATATGAAATAAGTTGATTTTCAATTGAAAATTTTCAAAGTAGTGAAATTGCTCAGTTCTTTGGACTTTTTGTAAATTCATATTTTCTCTATTGAGAGATCAGCTCTGGCTACTACATGCAGGTTCCACTAATTGCATACTCAATAGGTGAAAGAGGTCTTATAAGCCAGATACTGTGCCCAAAATTTGGTGGTTTTCTAGTCTATGGATCTATGGAAGGAAACTCAGTTCCAGGACTGCCTACTTTGGAAAACCCTAGACAGGCTTATAAAGTTGAAAATAATGATGCAGATACTAAAGTTTTTGGGCTCATCTCCAAACAAGTTGGCCACAGCAAAGGCCCTCTATTGCATAATCCTACTTTCAGGAGTGTGAAATATAATGCAATATATGTCCCAATGTTTGTTGATGACCACAAGGACTTCTTCAGTGTCCATTCAAACCCTGAATTTGAATTTGCTGGATTCAGGTATGCCGCAAGCATATATTACATTTTAATTTATTAAAAATATATTTTAGGCTGACAAAAAGAATTATACTTCAATTTGTATGGCTTGGATGATGTATCATTTAGGACACGTAATGTTATTGATGTTTTATGTTTGTTTTTGCCCAAACTTGTCATCTTACTAGCTCACTTTTCACATGAGGACCCAGCCATTGTAAGCTGTTCAAACTCTGGCAACTAATGGGTAACCTTCCAATTTTGCTACATCAGGATTGGGTCTAGATAGTGCTCTGATAACCCTTCGTTGATAAGGAAAATTGGGCTCAATTTTTAAGTATTTTGCCTCCAGAGGCAGTGAAATGCTATTACCAGCCATTTCCGATTTGGTGCGCTATAACTATAATATAAGAAGAGTGTATAACTATTTGCATCTGAAGTCTGTCAATCCTAGACTTTTCTTTTTATCTTCTCTCACAACATACAGCCTTTCCTTGATTTTGTCCAGTTTAGAAATATTAAAGGTTGTTGGAATGAAATGAAGCCTACTGGCCCTTATTATCACTAGCTTTTGGTTAACTTAGAATAGCTTTCGTTTAGTTAAAGTGTTTTTAATTTTCAATGCTATACAATAATTCTGTGTGTGTGTGTGTGTGTTTGTGGCGCTCTTAGCATAACCTCCCATTTTCTTGACTCATGTAAATATAGTGTTGGGTTTCCATACAAAGAAGCTGTAGTTGAATTTTGCGATGAAGTCCATCCACTTGCGAAGGTTGGCTTAATCCACCATTCTTAATTTTTGTATATTATTTTGGGGTATTTTAATTTCGTAGAATTGCTTACCCTGTCTTCATCATGTTTATCCCATTCCCAATGGATGACTGTTTGCATGGTTGATGAAATAATCATTTTCACATGCTTTATCAGGCAATAGGTGCTGTCAATACTATTATACGGAGGCCAGGTGATGGGAAATGGGTTGACTATATTACAGACCGCGAGGCGTCAATAACTGCAATTGAAGATGCTCTTAAACGTACTGGCATAACAATATTTATAATTTTACCTTCAAGGTTGTTTTTAATTTTCTACAAAATTGGTTTTCTTCATTGACAATTGATAAATTCTAGAAAGCGATATACCAAAATTTGTGCATTTGAGATATCACAGATCGGGGATGCACTAATGGGGAAACATCTTTCGATTCACCTCTTGCTGGAAACAATTTGTGCTAGCTGGCGCGGGAGGTGCGGGAAGAGCCTTAGCAGTTGGTGCCAAAAGCAGAGGAGCTCGGGTGGTCATTTTCGACATTGATTTTGGTATATTAACCTTAGCTCTACATTCTAGAATGATAAATTTTTTTTTTAAATATATACTATTAGTCTAATATGGCACATGGCACATTAAGGGAAGGCGACTTGGTTTTTCATGCCACTGAAAACTAGGCTAATTTAGAGATGCCTCTACCATAATTTTCCCACTCCCCCCACCCTCCTTTCCACCCCAAATATTTAAATAAATAAATAAATACAAGAGATATAAACATAAAATTAAAGAAAATGACCTCTTTTCTCAATTGTAAAGAAACCACTTTCCAGTTCCTGATGCACCACAATGCTTTAGTAACTAAGAAGCTGATTTGTATATTTTTTTCTAAACCTGTTTTCCTAATTCTCTTCATTTGTTTAAAAGAGAGAGCAAAGACTCTTGCTCATGAGGTATCTGGTGAAGCTCGGCCTTTTGAAGAGGTATTTAACTTCCATCCAGAGAAAGGGGCAATCCTTGCAAATGCAACACCTCTGGGAATGCATCCAAACATAGATAGAATTCCTGTAGCTAAGGTCCACTACTCTATCCTTATTAGTTATTATTTACTTGAATAACATTTCAATCTTGGTTTCGATTATTAAAACTATTAGTCGCAGACCCGCGCGTTGCACGTGATTATTTTTTATAGTGATCTCATTATTATTATTATTATTATTATTTTGTAATTTGAACTAATTTAATGAAAAGTAATGCATTTCATAATCATATTTATCACAAAATAATTTTTTTATTATTGTAGAATTGTTTTATTTAAAATTTGAAACCTTAATTCTACCATAGTTGGTTGACTAATTTTTACATCTCTAAGTCAATTAAACACGTTTTGTATGCTACATGTAAACCTTCTTTTCCATAAGGGTTGAAATAATGTGCGTAATATTTTTTTTTTCTATGGAAGTTAAAAAGAATAAAATTCACCTTGTCTTGATGTTTTCTAAAAATTAAATTTGGAGATTCTATTTCAATAATTGTGAAAATTTCCAAGCAATAATTCAGAAGATAATACATGTTACATGTTCATGTTTTGATTGTGTAATTGTATGATTGATTTGGGTTGTAATTTATAAGTTGAATATGGTGATGTGTATCCAAAAGGGCTTAACTATGTTGTTTAGGATATTGAATATAGTGTTGTGTGTGATTTATAGAGTAGCGACGGTTGTAGTAATTAAAACTTGGTTTTTCATTTTCTTTTAAGTTAATAAAAACCTTACATATACTTAAAAAAAAAAAAAACCCTTACATATTTTTTTAACGTGAATCTTTACATGTACCTTAATAAGTAAACCCTATACATTTCATTTTCTTAGATGCATAAAAAATGACATCTATTCCATAATAATAGTGGCTAATTAGTTTTTTCATGTTCTCATTTATAATGTTTCTTACTATTATCATATTTTATTGGCTGTTGATTTTCATAATAGAGACATTAAATGAGAGTTAAATTCTTAGAACCTTCATTAGATTTTAAAAGTCATGGTGTGTGAAGAATATAAGCATTTAAGGACTTTTTTTTTTTATATATATATTTTATTATTTATAAATAATGTTAAATGAAATGTAAAAAAAAAAAAGATTTTGAAAATTTTCATCTATATTTCTTATATATTTCTATTATTACTGAAGAACGTTTTCCTTTTAGTTTTGATAATAAATATGATTTTCTAGATTAGAGTTTGATTAGTTTCAAGTTTAAATTTTGTATGATTTTATTTAATTATTGATTATATGATTTAATTAAGTGAATTTAACGATTTATTTATTTGCATTGTAAAGTTTATAATAACATTCGTAAGGTCATCTTTAATTAATTTTTTACTCCTTTAGTAGTCGGTCTCTTTGTTTTCCAATTAACGGTTACTAATTAATTTATTTAATTGACGTTTGATTTCTTTTACTAATCTCTTTCTCTCCCTCTTTGTTAACATCCTATTGTTTTCCCAAATTTGATGATAATTCTAATGTACTAAATATGAATATTGTAACGTTTATTTTTATTTTTACTTTATTCCATTTTGTTGCCATGAAGTTAGTACATCCATAACTATTAGTTTATTATTTTATGATATGTTTGGTTTGATATTATTATTATTATTATTATAAATTTAGTGTTTCTAAAATTGCATGTGTTTTGTAATCTCTTTTTCTATTAATGCATTGTAATGTTTTATGGGAATACTTTATAAGAAAATTGTTTATTCTTTATTTATTTATTTATTTATTTTTAAAAATTTAGTGTTTCTAAATTGATATTTGTTTTGTATTTCATTTTTCCATTGATGCATTGTAACATTTCATGGGAATACTTTATAAGAACAATTTTTATTTATTGAATAAAATATTATACGTTTAATTTTTAAAAAAATGAGACAAAATATAAATAATTATGATATGGAGGATATTGCTAAATTTAAATGTTGAATAAAATAAGATGAGAATAAAATAATAAAAACGAAATGTATAGCAATAAACACCATATTATTTTAGTTATGCTATGTAATAAAATAATATTATATTTTTATATACTATCTTTATAATGCAATAATATAACAAGTAACAACCAATGAGGAAAAAAAAAAAAAAACAACATAAAATATAAAACTAAATCGTATCAAGCTGAATTACCTGTCAATTCCAATTTTAGCATACTAACTGACTTCTAATAATCTAAAACTGATTTCTGCGATGCATTTGGTGGAGCTCTCAATACTGCATCAATATGTTTTGATGGTCAACCTGTTACACTAAAATTAAAAAAATATATATACCAAAAATTGAAGGAATATATATATATATATATATATATATATATATATATATATATATATAAACAGAGAGAGAGAGAGAGAGAGAGAGAGAGAGAGAGGCTTTTGTGTGTGGAAAAATAGAAATTATGCATGGAATAAGAGGGAGAATGACAATTTTATAGCATGAGGATAAGAATAAGAAGAGTAAAAAATAAAGGAAGATAAAAAGATAGAATAATATTAATATTGAGAGTAGTGGGGATATGAAAAGTTGAAATGGAATGAGAAAGGTTGAAGAAAGTTAAGGTAGAGAGTAGTGGGGATATGAAAAGTTAAAATGGAATTGAAAATTTAATAATAAATAAGAATAATTAAAAATAAGATAAATTAAATATGATATTTTGATTGTAATATAATAGAGTTTTTAGTTCACTTTAAATGTTAAAAAATTGTATAAAAAAATTGGAAAAAAAATTGATAATGACATGGCTGTTGACGTGGCTCAATGGGAGTGTAGCAACATTAAATGCTACGCTTCAGCTTTTAGTAATATATAGATTTGTTTGCTTTTCTAGGTGACCTTGCAGGATTACCAACTTGTCTTTGATTCTGTTTACACACCAAGAAAGACCAGAATATTAAAAGACGCTGAGGCTACAGGAGCCATCATTGTGAGCAGAGTTGACAGGCCATTGGCCAGCTCAATCTTTTTACAGGAAAATTATTAGAAAAATACATGTTTGTATTGTATACAAAACATATACAGTGAAAAATTAATGGATCTACTTCATTCGCAATTAATAACATGTACTATGTAAATTTCATAGTTTAAGAACAAGAGAGTGTACCTTGGTGTGGTGAATTTCAAAACTCATAGATCAGAAGTTCCTGAGAAGACTTTAATCTTCACTCTAATTCCACTTGTGCCCAAGAAGTGTGGTCTCTCAATTAGTTTTTATGAATTTGTTTAAGGGAGAATGAGAGAGTGTCCAACACTCACATACAAACCATTTCATGTGCTTACTAAAATTCTGTATGTTTCTCTCCTTATAACTGATTATCTAATTGGGTTAGCCTTTTAGACCTTTCCAATTGGGCTTTAGTATGTGGCTTGGAGTGAGACCAAAAGGGAACAAATAAGACTCTAGCTCCAATGGGTCTTAGGCTTTTCTGTTAACTCTTGATAAATCCAAAGTTATAATTAATTATATTTAATACCACTATATAAATATAATTGCACTCTAGGCCTTATTAATAAATTATATTCTAAAACTTTATTGTACATGCAACCCCTTCATAAAATATTTGTAGTAATACAAAGTCATTAATGTAGACTATCACTTTATGAATTACTATATCTTAATCCTTAAGTACCCAGTTTAATCCTTTTAAGTTATTCATCATATATTTATGAAATTCAATTTCATAAATATATATTTTAGTAATTTCTTACTAAAGTGGTTATGTCTAACTCTCTGAATAACCGAACCCATTAAACTTATTTCAAGGGAATATTTTATATCTTTGTTAAGAGACTATGAATTCCATCTTGAGAATATATGTTCCATCAACACTAAATGTGGCTACCCAACATACTGGGGTTTTGATTGTGTCTTTAGATCTCACTCTTGATATATCAAAACAACTTACACTTCATGATCATGTCAATTATTCTTTTAGGATTAAAAGTTCATGTAAATAGAAGTTGTAATATTTATTACTCATTTGACAGTTGTTAGGAGAATAATAAATCTCACAGAGGTCCAGTTCAATATGTCTTAACTCTTAAAATATATCAACATATCAACTAAAAGTCTTCACTTCCATGATCAAAACAAATCATCTTAGTTGATATGTTATAATCTTCGTAGATGAAATGCCCAAGTTCATCATTGACTACGAACTAAAATTCTGATTTTACAAAGAACTTGTAACTTATATCTTTTATGACTAAATCGCATAAATTACATACTATGCATCTCATGGACTATATGATAATGTCCAAATATTTATGTTACCATTATTTTAGATAATAATAAAACAACTTTATTAATTACAACATTAAGTCATACATAATATCATACATAGCATCATACAATATGATTTAAGGGCACTAATCCTAATAATCTCTCACTTGCCCTAAAGACTATTGTGCACTAATCTAACTCTCATCCCCTTCAAATGTGACTCGAAAGTCTTTTGAGGCAAGGTTTTGGTAAAAGGATCTGTTAGATTATTTGCACTTTCTATCTTTGCTACTATTACATCTCCACGAGCAACAATGTCTCGAGTGATGTAGTACTTTCTCTTAATGTGCTTTCCTTTCTTATGATTCCTTGGACCTTTGGATTGTGCAACCACTCAACTATTGTCGCAAAACAATGTGATGGGAACTTGCTCCATTCTCACAACACCAAGATTAGGAAGGAATTTCTTGAGCCAAACAGCTTCCTTTCCCGCCTCACAAGCAGCAACATATTCAGCTTATGTGGTGGAGTCCGCAATACAAGATTGCTTAACACTCCTCCAACTTATGTCTCCACCTCTCAAGGTGAACACACAACCTGAAGTGGACTTTCTAAATTCAAGATCTGATTGAAAATCTAAATCTGTATAGCCAATGGGAATTAAATCCTCACACTGGTAAACAAGCATATAATCTCTCGTTCTTCGCAGATACTTGAGAATATGCTTTACAACTTGCCAATGTTTTGGTCCTAGATTTGATTGATATTGACTAACCATGCCAATTGAATAACAGATATCTGGTCTAGTACAAAGCAAGAGACTTCCCACTGCAGAAGCACAAGGAACTTGTCTCATCATATTTTCTTCCTCTTGAGTCTTAGGCCTTTGGTCATCGAATAGAGGAAATCTATGTCTGAAAGGAAGCAATCCTTTCTTAGAGTTTTGCATGCTAAACCGTTCTAAAACCTTATCTATATATCCAGCTTGTGATAAGCCTAACATCTTATTCTTACGATTTTGCAAAAGCTTGATCCCTAGAATAAAGTTGGCCTCACCCAGGTCCATATCAAATTGGCTTGACAGCCAAACCTTTACCGATGACAATACCCCTACATCATTACCAATGAGTTTAATATCATCAATATAAAGCACTAGGAACATTACTACCTTGTCTTGATGCCTTTTGTACACAAATCCCCAACTTAATTAGACAAGTAAAAATAAGTCTCATTAGCTATTATACTACAACATAAATGATAAACAAACAATAAAAACAATAATGGGATCACCCAAACAACATAACACCTTGTTCTAAATGGTATTCTTAATCTTAGTTTTAGTTGCTAATCTGTCTCTTTATTTACTTCACTTCTCACTTTATCATTTCGAACCACTTTCATTTTTTATCCTTCCAAAAAAGATAAACGGTTAGCCTCTCAAGTCAACATACTTGTTGATACTTACAAATAATAACTTTCACCATTGTTTGCTTGTTGAAAGCCTTTACAATGTTGGTCTTTGATCATAGAATGCATGCATTGACCTTTTTTTTTTTTTTTTTTTAATACAAGATAGAATTTCTACTCTAGCCTAATTTAAGTGTATATATGTGTGAACTCCGGCCCTTTCCCCCCACACCCCACACCCCACAAGCACTTATATTTGTGGACATGTCACCCGAATTTATAATCCACACAACCCATAGTTGTTGGCTTAAAAGTTTAGATCATTCTTGTATCCATTTGGAAACCTGTTGGAATCTTGCCAATGAGTTTGTTTTTTACTCAAATACAAAATAGTTAGTTCTTGCAACCTTGCTAGTGATTGTTGAATTGAGCCTAATAAATTGTTGTGCGACAAGCTATAAAGCACGGGTGCGTTTTTGGATTTGGGTGCGAGTGCGGGATTCGGCAATTTTTGAAAAAATAGGGTTAGGATGCGGGTACGGCGGGGTGCGGTTATTAAAAAATTATTAAAATTAATTTTATTTATATTTTCAATATATTTCAAAGGCAAAAAAATATTTTTATTTTGTGAAAGCATGCAAACAACATCATTTTCTATATATTTTCTATAAGTTATCCTTTTCATTTCAAATATATTTTCAAAGGCAAGAAACACAAAACAAAAAACAAAACACAAAAGAAGCAACAAATATTCAGAATAAAATTGAGGAATGATAGATTTAGGATGTTTAGGCCTCATTCAAAATCGATTTCGGCTATTCCGGCATGATTCAAGGCCGACTTTGGCCATTTTGGCAAGTTTCGGCTGTTGGCTGGATTTGATTTGGCCGATACGACTCGATTCTAGCCGAATCGGTACGAATAAAAGCCAAGTCGGCTCGAATCCCAAAAAAAAAAAAAACAAAAAAACAAACAAACTCAGGCATGGCACTGACGCGTGGGCAGCCGTGTCGGTAGCCGCACCCCGCGTTGGACTCCAGTGCGGCACCCTCCCAGCCGCGTCGGTGCTTCCTAGGTGACAAGTCTAAACTCTATATTTTTTAGATCACCAAGAATTGATGGTACCCTCCCATAAAGTTTGTTATGTGAGACAATGAGAAGTTTCAAAAGCCTCCAAACTTCTTAATGAAGCTGACATTTCACCAAAAGTTGATTTATTGACAAATCTAATAAAAATGCTAGTACTTACTATAAATATGTTTTTGATCAATACTGTAACTCATGGGCTCCAAAATTAGTACGTTGTGAAAATCCTTATTTGAATTCTATAATTAGGTTATGGAAACAACTTTTGGTCAAGAAAGATCCAGGTTAGGACTTGGTAATTGGTATGGTGAAATATTTGCTAAGTAAGAGCATTTGCAGCAGTGTAGCTAAATAGTTATATTGCTATTTTAGCTACACCAAAACACACACACACACACACACACACAAAGGGCTATAGCAGCGGTGCTATACTTAAAATTTTTTACCTATTTGCTACAGTGCACATCTAAAGATAGATGTGCACTGTAGCTGAAAGCTAAAAAGGAAAATAATTTTTTATTCTATGTTCACACACTTTTTTTTTTTTTTTAATTCTTTCTTTCATTCTACTTTCTCCGTATCTCTCTTCATTGCCTCTCCATCTCTTCTTTCTTCCTCTAGACCCTTCTTTCTTCCTCCACAAATCCATCGCCGATCTACACGAACCCAACCGCGGCTGCGCGTAGGGAGAGGCCTCTCATTCGGACACTATTCAAATTGGCCGGGCCCTAAGAGCAGTGGTGGATATAGATCGAGAAAAAGCCCATGAAGAAAAGAGCGGCAATCAGCACCACCACAATTATCGCCATTGACGGACTGAACTTGGCGTACTGGTACGGGTCTGGGCTGGGCTAGGCTGCAACCCATTTGATCATCACCTCCGGACATATAAAAAGAACTTCGATCAAAGTCCAGATCGAATGGTTGGGATCAGGCTGTGCTTGTGTTTCGATTTGGCTGTGTTGATTTTTCTGCTTTCTTTTTTTGTTCTTCTTCACTGGTTTTGATGGGCATGGCGGTGTTGTGGTTGTGCAGTGATTTTTATGGATTTGATGGTGGTTGTGGTTGTGTGATGGTGGTTGAATGAAATATTATTTTATTATAATGTTTATATTATTTTATTGTGTTAAAAGTTAAAATAGCTCTACTATTGTAAGATGTGAGAAGGTAAAATAGATAAAGTGACTTTTTATATAGCTAAAAAACTAAAAATTTAGATCCACTGCTGTGGATGCTCTAATTCAAGTAATATGCAATTAATGACTTTGGCAACTTTTGGAAACCAATGCTGCTTTGGTTTGTTATTGACTTGTCGTCCAATCTTTATAGAAAGTTAGGTCTTTTTGTTCTGTACTTTATTTACTTTGGAAAGCAAAGGTGAAGCTAAGTTTTCAAACTTCCAATGATATAAAAAGAAGTTCCCGATTTGCAAAAGGTAACCTAAATTTAGGAAATGATGAAGTATATGATTGCTTTTAAGCTGATAGATATGTGTATGATTAAATGTTGTAGTGTTTGTGCTTTTAGTGCGTATAATGGGTGGAGATATAGGAATTGTTGATAAAGAGCCTGGTGACAGAGGCACTCTGCTTCAACATCAACCTTAAGCTTAACAAATGCAAACACTGAAGGGGAATTCCCTAGAATGGACAGAGATTGCCTCCAAACGGATTTTAATCTTTTGCATTACTTGAGTCCCTTCACCTAAACCAAATGGTTATTGTGTTATAGCAGGCGATCATCTCACCTAAACCACATGGATATCATGAGGTACTTCTCATAGGGGCTCCTAAACCAGATGGATCTCATGTGGTTTTTCTTATATCAGGCAACCAACAGAGGAAAATCAACAATCAAACTGACAGTGTGCCCATAAAATCCACTTGGAAAAAAAATGACCAAATCTTCATTTAAATGTCTATAAGAAAAATAAGATACCACTACTTAATGTAGTGAGAAAGCTCTATAAAAAAAAAATGCAGTGAGAAGTGGAAACCATCTAGACACTCTTCTGCGTGTTAAAAAAAGAAAAAGATACCACCTCTACCACTACTTAATGTAGTGAGAAAGCCACTTGAAACCATCTAGATACTCTTCTGCGTGTAATGCTTCAGCAACAAAAACCTTAATGGGACGAGCATTTGCGGCTACCAGCTCTATGGTGACATTGTGCAACCCAAGGAAGTAACACAATCTCTCTGTTAATGGAAAAAGAACTCCAGTAGGTACTGTTAAGCCAAAAATAAGGAATAGAGCTTTTGAAAAGGCTTCATCTAAGAGTAGAGCATTCAGCTCTTCTCTTGGCCCCCAAAAATGCTCCCCGAGTTGAGCATTCAGCTCTTCTCCTGGGCCCAAAAGTTCCTCCTGAGTTAGAGCATCAGCATTCACAATGTACACAACTACATCCGTCTACAGAACAAAGATTGAAATGTAATTAGCACAAATGCATACTTAACAAGGAAAGATAGCATGGTGGACTGGAGCAACACGCATTAACAAGCATAACTCAAAACATTTTCCACTTTGTTAGATAATTAGGTAGCAATTTGCCAAATTCCCAATCCAAAATCTCAAGAGATATAAATGGTATATAAATTACAAGACAAAGGCTAAACAAGAAAGAATAACCTGTCATGTAATAAGAAGTAAATGATGTACTGGTAAAAAACCAAAGATAATGAATTATGTATGTTGAGACACTATTAGCAGACCTTTTAAAACAAAATGTGCTATAACCGAACTTCCTTGATCAATGTTTACCTCCCGTAAATCAAATATAAACACGGAATGGTTTGGCTGGGAATACAAATACAATCATGTAAGTCATGTTCTTGATTAGTCAACATTGAATCAAAAAATAGACTCTGTTAAAAAATAAAAAAGGACTAAGACATAAAGGATAGTACAAAACTAAAACAAAGAGTATATCAGATAAAACAGCCTAGTCTGACACCGCAACCGAGTTAGATCTAAAAAACCCCAAAACATGCAAGCTTTCTTAAGAGTGAAAAAGAAATTTGAATTTCAATCACATATCATAGTATTGCACAAGTCATTAACTATATACTCTCATCAAAGATAATTGATAGATTGAGAAATCTACCTTGGCACTGTAGTTCACTCCAAACTCTGTGAGTCCCAAATCAAAAAAGTTAAACTTGATTTCGCCATTACTAAACTCCCATGATGTCGAGTACTCAGATGACACCTGCAATATTCACTCACCAATATCCACTGTTAAAGATATATTAGCCCATTAGTATAGGCCCAAGCCTAATTCTACTTTGTGTGCAAACCAAATCTCCTATTTGTACTAGAAGTCTTTTAGTCTAGGGTTTAGTCTACTATATATACACATGTTATGGTTCATTATAACACAGGATTTGTACTACACTCAGGGGCGGAGCCAGGAATTTTTGTTTGGGGGGGCCAAGTTGCGACGCTAATATATTTATCAAGACAACTTCCACACCAACACACACATATGTACACACACGCGCGCTTTTTTATTATATATACACACATATATATACACACTTTTTTATTTGATAAGTTATATATATACACACACCCAACAAAAAAAAAAAAAAAATCTTAGTATTTTCAATCAAAATTATTTTTGACGGTGATCTTTCATAAAATAAAATTCATTTTTTCCATTTTCATAGTCAAAATCTTAAAAAGTTTCATTTTAAACACAAATTATCAAATTTTATGCTAAAGTAAGTAAAAAATCTTTCAATTGAACTAATGAAATTTTCAAAAACATGAATGATCCAAAACTTAGATAAATAAGTTAGGCTCCAAACATATTTAAAGCTACCTTACTTTAACACATTATATGACAACTAAAGACACATTTCATGTGTAGTTTTAGTGACAAAATTTTTTTAATGAGTCAATGACTTGTTAATCGTCATATAACGGGTTGAAAAATATAGATTTAAACATGTTTGATACCAAATTTTATCAAATATTTAACAAATATAAAAACACATTTTACAATAAAAAATAGAATTGCGAAAAATAAAGTTATATTTCTATAACTATTAGACAAATTATTTTTTTTAAGAGCATTATTGGACTAATTCAAATATTTGAAGAGGGCCAACTCTTATTTTTTAGACTAAATTTTAAAAACATAAAAATAATTGTATATATATTTTTAAAAAATTTTAAATTTTGGGGGGGGCCATGGCCCCCCCACCCTTGTACATGCCTCCGCCCCTGACTACACTATAATATATTATTGATGTAGCCCTTTAGGGTTTCCTCCGTGGATGTAGGCCGTTAGGCTGAATCACGTAACTCTCATATGTTATTGTGTTTTATACTTTATGATTTCGCTTCCGCATCCATACTAGCATATTCAACATGGTGTATCAATGCTAATATTTAACATGGTATCAGAGTCACCTTCTTGTGGCCATGGTTTTCTGTCCTTGCGGTATTTTTAATAGCAATCTTTGTCTTACTCAGTGTTTTTTTTCGCTGCGTTCATCTTCTTTAGCTTCCTACTGCTGCCGTCAAAACTCTCCGGTATAGTCATGCCACCGTTAGAAGTCGCATCAACATTGCAAGACCATTGCCTACCGTAACAGAGCCAAACTTCATTCAAGGGATCTTCTCAACCTTAATCAAATCTCAAGATTTCATCAAACTTCCATCTTGGGTTTGAGATGGGGTGTTCGAAATATATTAGCCCATTAGTATAGGCCCAAGCCTAATTCTACTTTGTGTGCAAACCAAGTCTCCTACTTGTATTAGAAGTCTTTTAGTCTAGGGTTTAGTCTACTATATATACACATGTTATGGTTCATTATAACACAGGATTTGTACTATACTATAATATATTATTGATGTAGCTTTTTAGGATTTCCTTCGTGGATGTAGGCCGTTAGGCTGAACCACGTAACTCTCATATGTTATTGTGTTTTATACTTTATACTTTCGCTTCCGCATCCATACTAGAATATTCAACATGGTGTATCAATGCTAATATTTAACACCCACAACAAAGAAAATCAAGTCTCTTCTCAAAAAAGAAAAGAAAAAAAGGAAAAAAAAAAAAAAAAAAAAAAAAAAAAAAAAAAAAAGGCACCTCATCTGAGAGGTTGGAAATCACAGCCTTTTTGCGGTCCATATTCTGGCCCAAGAACAAGATATTGGCCTCCTTCAAATTTAGTTGAGAGAGATTAAAGACACCCAGTTGGAACTTGGATTATATAGTAAAAGAAACATTGAAATTAACAATAAAGCTTTAAGATTGAGCAAAGTGCTTAAGAAATCGAGGAGAGACCTGAATAATGGGGAAATGAAAGATTCGATTCAACAACTCTTGAACCCCTCTGAGTAAATCCATATTCTTCTTCTTCCTTTTCTTTTTTTCTACTATGTCTATGTGTGTGTTCTGTTAGAGACTGTTGTGCGTGTGTTCGTTTAGTAAGGAAATGAAGGGGAGAGAGTTTTAGAAATCAAGGAGAGAGACAGAACTGTCATGTGTGTGTGTGTGTTTTCTTTTAAAAATCAAGGATAGAGAGATACAGACCTTTCAGATATCTTCTCTCCTATTTTTCACACAACTTTTTCTATCATTTCGACTTACTCTAAAAGCAACCAAACATTACCCTTTCTCTTGGGACGGTGAGTGCGTCTAAACGCTTAACAAAGTGTTGATGGGGGGCCGATTCTCCACAAAAAAAAAAAAAAAAAAAAAAAAAAAAGTGTTGATGGGGGCCCGCTTTTTCTTTCTTTTTGTGCTGAAATGCGCGACCGACTCCTACTAGCTGCGGAGAAAGAGAATCTACATTTTTTTCCGATAAAGACCTTTTAAGGAAATCCCAGAAAAGTTTATTGCAGAAAAACCTTGAGCCATATACATATGAAAAAACTTGGTTTTGATTCCTTGCTTCAAACTTAAAAAGTCTTATTACATACATGTTACACAATTAGTACACACTTCTGATTCGGCGGAGCTACTTAGGGGGGGGGGGGGGGGGATGGTTTTGATTCCATGCTTCAAACTTAAAAAGTCTAGTTACACACAATTAGTACACACTTCTGATTTGTGTGAGTCCTGAAAATAATGTTCTTAGAATTCGATTTCTACCAATCGTGGCAATATGTAGACAAGCGTGGCAGTGTGTACAAGGAATATGTAATAATGATGAATAATGCTATCATAAAAAAACATATAACTGATTATCAAAAATAAAAAATAAAAAAACCTATAACTTTTGTTACAAGTTGTCCACATAACTGATTGTGAATGATAAAATACGTGGGCTTTGTTGTGATACTAACATTATTCAACAAGAAGTGTATGAGTAGTATTATTACTTTTCTTCAAAATGGTGTAGTTTAGTCCACCAAGTGTACCATTTCGCAATCCCGTAAAATGTGATTTGTAGTTTCAGTTGTCATACGGTAGATACTATTTACCTTGAACTTGACGAGAGTAATGTTATAGTTACAAATTTTTTTGTAATATTCTTACAAACTATTGAAGTGATAAATTCTTACCAGTTTTCATCTAAACCTACACTTATATCACTTTTTAAGTTACCAATCTATATATAACTAAAAGCTGAAGCGTAACGTTTTATGCTACTGCTTTCACGTTACGCCATATCAGCTGTTATGTCTTTTTTTTTTTTTGTAATATAATTTTTCCTACAATTTTAAAATGGTTTTTACAATTTTCAGCCCTATAAATCCCAACCCCATAAATGCAGCCCACTATTTATTTATTTACTTCCACTATCACCTTATAATAAATCCAGCTCATTACTTATTTATTTACTTCTACCACGTCATTATCCTATTTCTTTCCAATTTTTCTCTAATTTTTTTTTTTTAACATTTACTTATTATTTTTTTAATATTTTCACTTACTCCAACATTTCTCCCTCCCATACCTTTTCATCTCCCCACTACTATCTACTTTAATATCACTCTTCATCTTTCTTTTCATCTTCTCTTATTTTGTGATGTAGGACAAAATATTCTAATTAATTTATGTAATCTTTTATATTTGGTATTTTTATGTAATTTTCGTTATTTTAGGTTTAGGGCATTTATTTCCTTGTTTTTAGGTGTTTTAATGTTGTTTAGTCAAATTAGGGTTTTATATGTTTTCGTAGCCGCCTTAGGGTTTCTAGTTATCCTAGGTTTTGTTTTTACTATTTAAACGCATTGTAGCCTCCAAAGGCAATTCAGTTTATAGACTATTACCAATAAACACAAACGTTTTATCAAATTTTCTTCTGGTGGATTCCAGTTTTATCTCCTTGTGGATTCAGGGAAACCCCTTGTGGATTCAAGGTTTACTATCAGAAACTAACAGTTTAGTTTTTGTTCCATCAAGAGAGCATCGTGTGTGCTTTTCTTCAAGCTTCTGCGACATCAGTTGGTATCAGAGCCTTGACTTACCCTGGTTTGATGGCTAACCGATGAGACGGTGACCACCACAACAATGACAGCGGTGACGACGTCAACAACCCAGTCCTCACTAGGGCTGAGTTCCTTAATTTTCGTGATGAGAATCACCAATTTTGTGAAAAGAGTTAGAATATTATAGGCAAAATCCAGCAAAAGATTGCTACTCTTCTTGCTAGGAAATCATCTTGCAACAACAATGTTCGATATATTCAAAGATGCAATCCTAACTACAAGAAAATTCCATTCTTTGACGGAGATATGTGTAGGATGGATTTTATTGACTGGCTTCTTGATTTAGAAGAGTATTTTAATTTTTGGAAGATTTGTGATGAAGAAAAGGTGCGGATTGCATCTAATAAATTAGACAATGAAGCAGAAGAATGGTGGGAAGACATTCAAATTGATAGAGAGCGACGAGGTAAGCATCTAATTCGCTCTTGGCAAAGAATGAAAAGAGTATTAATTGATTTATGGTTTCCTAATGACTATTATGATATACTATATTATACAAGTGTTGATTATAAATCTGTATATTCATATGAAAAGCAATATATTCAAAACCAAAATTATGACAGCCAAGTCCATGTGTCAAGTAAAGGAAAGGGTTTGAGGGTTGAGAAGAAGTAGCCTATTTCTAAAGAAAATTTTGAAGTGGTTAGAAAAGATCAAGATTTGCTACAAGTTATTGAATTGAAGATTGAAAATACCAGTTGTCAAAAATTTGAAGAAGAGGTCAAAGAAACGAAGGTTGAGTTGATTGTGAATAATGACAAGAAGGAAGAGATGGTAATTAGTGAGAACCTTGTGGAAGATTCAATTGAGGTCAAATATGAGGATGAGTTCACAACTCACAATCCTCAGGTCTCAGTTGATTTGTTGAAGATGACTACACAATATGTTGATTTTCTTGGAGTAGAGAATTTTAATTTTACTATCAACCCTTTGTTGATTGATGTTGCAAATAAATTGAAGATAGATGAGAAGAAATTTTATCCTACACTTTATGATAGATTCAAGTTTCAGAACCGGATCAAGTTATTAAAACATTCAAAGTATTTGTTTATTTGGAGTGAAAGATTTCAGATTTCAAGAATGAACTCGAGGACGAGTTTATTTCAAGTGGAGGGGTCTGATGTAGGACAAAATATTCTAATTAATTTTTGTAATCTTTTATATTTGGTATTTTTATGTAATTTTCGTTATTTTAGGTTTATGGCATTTATTTCCTTGTTTTTAGGTGTTTTAATGTTGTTTAGTCAAATTAGGGTTTTATATGTTTTTGTAGCCGCCTTAGGGTTTCTAGTTGTCCTAGGTTTTGTTTTTACTATTTAAACGCATTGTAGCCTCCAAAGGCAATTCAGTTTATAGACTATTACCAATAAACATAAACGTTTTGTCAAATTTTCTTCTGGTGGATTTTAGTTTTATCTCCTTGTGAATTCAGGGAAACCCCTTGTGGATTCGAGGTTTACTACCAGAAACTAATAGTTTAGTTTCTATTCCATCAAGAGAGCATCGTGTGTGCTTTTCTTCAGGCTTCCGCGACAATTTTCAGCCCTATAAATCCCAGCCCCATAAATGCAGACCACTACTTATTTATTTACTTCCACTATCACCTTATAATAAATCCAGCCCATTACTTATTTATTTACTTCTACCACGTCATTATCCTATTTCTTTTTTTTTAACATTTACTCCAACATTTCTCCCTCCCATACCTTTTCATCTCCCCACTACCATCTACTTTAATATCACTCTTCATCTTTTCTTTTATCTTCTCTTATTTTGTCTCTTCTTATTCACACCATTTCACTATAAATTTGTCATTCTCTTCCATTCTTTACATAGTTTTTTCTCATAAAAAAAGGTTATTTCTCTCTCTCTCTCTCTCTGTTGATTTTTTTATTATTTTACTTGCATCTCTACTTTAGGTTTATAATTCTTAACTAATTTTCATAACTTTTTGGAATCAACGTTTGGTCTGTATGATGTCATTGATAAATCTTTGTTGTAGAAAGGATATGATGGTGAAATACTTCAGTTCCCTAGGATTTCTTATAGCTGTGTTCAGCCTTGTGCCTATAGAAGGCCAATGTAGCTGTGTTCAGAGAGATGGACTCATTGTTAAAGAAGATTTTGAGGTACTAATGCAACCTAATTTGCCGCTGCTATCATTGAAGAGGATGTAATTGTTACAGTTCATAGCAACTAACGATGCTCGAAGTGTGCATGAAATTAAAGGCTATAGGGGAGAGATGGCCTCACTATTAAAGATGAATTTAAGTTACTAATGCAACTTGAAATTGCCACTGCTATCATTGAAGAGGATGTAATTATTATGGTTCATACCAACTGACCATGAATCATGTATATGTTGTAAATGAAATACCAATATCACGTATATACTCTTGCAATTCTGCACAATTAATCTCTTTGTTTATGTGTTTCAGTGTTTTTTTGAATATAAAGGATGTCAACAATATTGATCTAATGGGAAAAGTTACATAAAATATAGAGATTTATATATATATATATATATATATATATATTACAATAGACTAAAAATGCTTTTTAAATATTTAAAACATTTCTATTTTATATATTACTGATGTGTTTAACAAAAAAATATAAATAGATTATTGACTTTATACATTCATCTTTGGTGGTTTAACATTATATATAATTTTACCTTTACATATTTGTCTACTTTAATTTAGATGTTTATAACTAAATAATATTATCAATGAATAATAATAATAATAAAAAAATAATGTCCATATATATATCTATACTATATATAATAATGGAGTTTTGTAATAAATTTTATAAAGTTCTTTATGCACGACATCTTTAGCATCTTTTCTTTTTTTTTTTCCTTTTTTTTTTATTTGCAATTCTTACTTTGTTCAACTTTTCATCTTCTTCAATTATTGTCTTTTTAGTTCAATATTTCATCCCCTCCAATAATTTTTTTTTTAATTTTCATTTGATTTTCTTTAGATTTAAAAAAAATTTCCATTATATCTTCTTAAATTCAATAGTTTCACTTCATTCAACCTTTCATCTACTTCTACCCTTTCTCTTCCATCTTAATTTTCATATAAATTTATTCTTAATTACTTCATTTACACCTCTCTCCCCTATTTTTTCCAAGTTATCCACGACAAAAAGGTCAATACTCTCTCTCTTTCTCCAATTTTGTTTCTCTTTTGGTTGATTTTTTTTTTTTGTTTCAACCACTTTTTTTTCTACTAATGGTTCTTTTTGTTATTGCTGTATTATTCTTATTATTTATTTATTTCCATCTCATTACTAGAAAAAAAAATGTAATTCAATTTTGGGATTTCATGATGAATGAGTGTGAGTTTTCATGGTCTCAAAACTATTCAAATATGTTTTTTCTTTTTCAAAATTAATTTGAATTGAGCATTTGATCATGTTTGTTATAAATTGCTTTATGGTTGCCCTTCTCTAGATTGTAGGAATGTTACTTTCCATATGTTTGCCATAATGTTTTTCTGTCTGATAATTAACTTCAATGTGATGTTTTCCGTTTTGGTATTTATTTTATAGTAAGCATGTTATTCATTTCTATCAAAGATAAATCGTTGTTGTTCTCCTTTTCCTATCGTTTTATATGTTGACCTATATTTCATTTTTATCTTTGTGTTGTTTGTCAATTTCTTGACAGATATCAACAATTAAGCATTGCAATCATTGTAAGCTTTTTATTCTATTGAAGTTCATACCAATCAATTGCTAATTATTATTTTTCTTAGAACAGTTTGAAGGAAAGGGGAATAAATTTGTTGTTTTTATTGGGTGGTGCTTGATAATTTGCTTTTTATGGTTCAACACACATTAGCTATATAAGATTTCTCTTTCCTTATATTAATAATTTGTTGTTTATTATTTAATTGGACTGTTTGGTGTCCCAGAAATTGTGGGCCAATGGAAGAGAAAACAAA
The DNA here is from genome assembly GCA_032727855.1 of Quercus ilex subsp. ballota. Classification (NCBI taxonomy): domain Eukaryota; kingdom Viridiplantae; phylum Streptophyta; class Magnoliopsida; order Fagales; family Fagaceae; genus Quercus; species Quercus ilex. The sequence goes on from CM064910.1 coordinate 17,157,596, forward strand.
ATACAGTTTGAAGCTTAAATTTTTTTTGTTGTATAGAACTTGGGGTGTAACAATTTAAAAATTTTTATCTTAACTTTTTTAAATGAAACTCTATTTCTTTAAAGCACACCAGCTTAAGTAGATTGTTGTGTTGTGGCTAGAATTTTTGTGTTTTGGACCTTAATTGGCCTATTTGGTTGACGAACAACTTTGGGGATTGTTTTGATTTTGAGAAATTGTTTGGGATTTTAGGAGTGAGGAAATTCAAAAAACTGAATTCTTTTAAAATTCCATTAGTATCTAGATTTAAGCTAATTGTTATGGGAATGGAGAAACTAATTGGTTTTTAATTCTTGAATATCTATCTATAATATTGTGTACATGAACAACAGTTGGGTTTTTAGTTTTAGATTTTGGATTATGCTACTTTCTTTCAACTACTTGATTTTCTTTTTGGAATTGTCTCCTATTGAAGCTCTAGAATATTGTGTACATGAGTTTTAGACAAAACATAACAATACTCCTACACTTGAGTTTTAAATTTCATATTTTTCTATTTCTTTCCTTATTAAACATAATATGATATAGCTGATGTGATGCAATGGAGGTAGGAGCAACTGTTATTTTTGGGGCATAGCAGCTGATACATTATGATAATTTCCTCTAGCCATTTAAACTTCATGACTTGGAATGCTAATAGCCATCTTCTCTGAGGCAAAAACAATTGGTCGAGTTCAATAAGTTTGCCACTAACTTTGACCACAACATCATGATAATATAAGTGACTCACACACTTACAATTCGTGTATGCACTATTTTGATTCTTTGTGGAAATTCAAAACATTGATAAAATGAATGTAATGGCAAGTGCGTGATTTGTATATAGACACGTTGATGAATGTGTGTAGTGGACATGAATAGAATCAATGGCACGTGTTTGACAATTTGGTCTTTGATGGAATTAGTATAAGTGAGGGTCTATTAAATTTTTACCTCTTTATCTCCCCACTATTCTCTACTAGACTGTCTTTATCTTCTTATTACTCTTTACTTTACTGTCATACTTCCTTCATCATTTTCTTTGTATTATATTTTGACTCTTCTTCTCCCCATTTTATTTTGTATAAATTTGATATCATTTCTTCCATTCAATTCATATTTTCCACACAAAAAAATTGTAAATACTCTCTCTCTCCCTCTCTTGTGGATTTTTGTTCTTTCTTATAATTCTGATTAAGGTTGATGGTTTTTTATATTTAAATATTTTTTTTGGTTTTTTTTTTTTTTAATTTCCCATTACAGAGTCTTCTCTCTCCCTTTTAAAGCTTTGTTTGAATTTTGATTTGGGTTAATACTTAGTTTTTTAGAAATAGGAATTTGAGTTTATGTCAAAACACATTCTACATGGCCATGAATTTGAATATACTTACCAATTTTGAGTAATAAATTATATAAAGTATGTCTTTTATTCCTTTTGTTTCATTTTAATTTTTGTTAAGATAACATTGTAATTTTGTGATGAATTTTTGTTATTATGATAGCCTCGTTATTCCTTAAGAGATGAGAAATTTGAATAATAAATTTGAAACTTATAAAATTTAGTTGTATATCAAATATAACATACTACAACAGAAGTTAGAAAAATATAGTTCATCTTAAAAAAATATTAATCAAACATACAAAATATAATAGTATGATATATTTGTACTTTGTAGATATAAAAAGATGAAAAATACTTGTAGAAATTTTTAAAAAAAATAAATAATATTTGAAGTAATTGTTAATTTTTATATATTACACCCCATTACAAAATATTTATATATTTCCACGCATCACGTGAGTCAGAGGCTAGTAACTAGTAACTAATCATCACATTAGTGGTTTGTAAAAAAAATTGTAATTCTAGCATTTTTTAATCTGAAATTATTTTATTATTTGGTAATTAATGACCTGCTTAATTAGTGGAATTAATGGATAAGATCTATTTCTGTGGTGTGATCCCTTGAGAACAAATGGTGGAAGCAATTCTACATTCCAGCCACTTATTTCTACATCAATTAGGGGCCCCAATACAATGGGAGGTCCAGCTGTGTTTTAATTTGGAATGTAGGTGTTTAGTTAAGATAACGATACCAACTTGCCTTGATGGTACCAAGAGTTGATTACTGTTTCTCTGTCTCTCTGGAAGCCGGGTCTTCCCTTGGACAGTAGAAGTGTTTGTCCCTTCTTTCTGAAGGAGAGTTTGTCTATGCTATTAGGTTCGTCCCTTCCTGTGAAGGTGATGTTAGGTTCTTGGGGGTACCAAGTGTATTCCTTGGAGTGTGGGGTTTTTGTTCAAGGGTTTTGGGAAACAGTTTTTACAGGTTGTGTGGTGGAAATCTAATCAAACTCTATGGAGGGACCAGGACAGTTATGGAAGCGCCTCTCTCTGTTAAGAAGAGAAGGGCCAGAATGCTGCATCACAACTTACCATACAGAGTCGTACACCGGGCCGGAGAAAGAAGCAGACGGTGATCCCACGGTGACGGTTGGACTTACAGAGGCTGCAGGTGAATGTAACAGTTGCACTGAAGAAGTTAATGCTAAGACAGCCACTCATAGGTCTGATTGTAATGCCAGGCCAGGTATTAACATCCATAATTTGGGACCTAACGGCACGCATGGAAGGAATATGGGGCTCAATATGGAAGTTAATGTCGTAGTCAATAAGGGGAGTAATAACGTGTCCAATTTGGGAAGTGATTATTTGATTACTCAACCAAGTAATTGCGTGATCAATCAGGATTTAATGCCTAAGTTTGTGCAGAATTCTCCAGCAATTAATTCACTCAGAACTGAGTCACGTGTCTTCAAGTTTTCTCCTACCCATGCTCAGGTTAATGAAGCACGTGCACCCCAAGTCACAGCTAGGGTTTTTTACCCATCTAGCCAATTACGTGTGCTGCCTTCCTGGACCCGTGGAGTTAGAAACACCACTCACTCGGCCAGCCTTGGCTCAGGGCCTATCTCAGGCCAAAAAAGGAGTGTTTCAGCATTAGTGCATCAAGTTGAGTTACCTTCCAAGCGACTACAAGTTTCCCGGTGTGATGAGGAGGAATTTTTTGAGATCGTGGAGGATGATCATCAGCTTCACCAGTCATAATGAGTTGCTTAGCATGGAACTATCGTGGGCTTGGGAACCTACGAACAGGAAGAGAGCTCGTAGAAATTATACAAGTAAAAGATCCCTTTGTTCTTTTTTTAGCCGAAACTCTGGTAGACGAAGCAAGGCTAGAGACTATACAACGAAACATTGAATTTGATCATAGGTGGGTGGTGTCAAGAGAAGGTAGAGGAGGTGGGTTGGTTCTCTTTCGGAAATCTTCAGTCAATTTAAGGATTGAAGGATCACACAAGTATTATATTGTTGCTTCAATAGACAAGAATACAAGCAATGAGTGGCGCTTAACAGGTTTTTATGGGGAACCAGAGATAGCTAGAACGTGTGAGGCTTGGAACAAACTGAGGTCTCTCAATTCAAGTCCAAAAATTTTGTGGCTTTGCTTTAGGGACTTTAACGAGATCACTAAGCAAGATGAGAAGTTGGGGGGGGGGGGGGAGGGGGGGTGGTGCAACTAGACCTCATTTTCAGATGCAACTATTTCAAGAGGTTATTGATGAGTGTGGCTTCTTGGATCTTGGATATGTTGGGTCAAAGTTCACATGGGCTAGACACTTTGATAATGACAATTCGATTTGGGAGAGGCTTGATAAAGGTCTTGCTACTAATGGGTGGTTTCTAAAATTCCCAGGGTCATGTGTTCATCACTTACATAGTGACTCTTCGGATCATAGCCCCCTCTTAGTAGTTATGGCACCATTAGATATCCCAACACACAAAAAAATATTTCATTTTGAGGAGATGTGGTTGTCAAACCCGACTTGTGAAGAAACAGTACAAGCAGCATGGAATTCAGTGATAGGAACTGACTTGGACTCTACAATATTATCTAAAGTGGAAAAATGTGGTAAAGACTTACTTTGGTGGAATCGAAATGTGTTTGGCACTGTGAGACAAGAGTTGATAAAAAAAGAAAGAATTGTTGTGTAAGGCCGAAGCAGAAGCAAAAATTAGTGGTATCAACAATCGAGTTAGGGAGTTAAAATTTGAAGTTGGTGTGTTGATGGATAGGGAGGCTCGCATGTGGGCTCAAAGGTCACGGCTTTTGTGGGCAAGCCAAGGTTATAAAAACACAAAATATTTTCATAGTCAGGCTACGAAGAGGTATAGGAAAAATCAGATTAGGGGGATTAGAGATGAGGTGGATGCTTGGAGGACCTAGCCCGATGATATTTCTACCATAGTGACAAGGTACTATCAGAATCTTTTTACTACTTCCAGTCTGGAGAACTTAAGCAATGTGTTAGCACATATCCCACAAATCATAACAGAAGAGATGAATCTATCTCTTACCCGTGACGTCATGGAGAAAGAAGTTTTAGAAGCCTTGCAACAGATGGCTCCGCTTAAAGCACCGGGCCCGAATGGAATGCCACCATTATTTTATCAGCATTTTTGGAGTACTATTGATAAGGATGTCACTTCTTCAATTTTATCTTGGCTAAACTCAGGTACTTTACCCCATCCCATAAATCACACTTTCATTACACTTATATCGAAGACTGATAATCCTAAGTATGTTCACCAATTTCGCCCTATTAGTCTTTGTAATGTATTGTATAAAATATTCTCTAAGGTGTTAGCCAATTGGTTGAAAAAAGTATTCCCACATATTATTACCGGGCACCAATCTACTTTTACTAAGGATATGTTGATTTCTGATAATATCCTAATTGCATTTGAAACACTACATTGTATGCAAAGATATAATTCAGGTACTTCCGGATTTATGGCACTTAAATTGGATATGAGTAAGGCATATGACCGGGTTGAGTGGAGTTTTCTAGAAGAGTTGATGAGGAAAATGGGCTTTTATGAGAGGTGGATTAATTTGACTATGGTTTGTGTGAAAACAGTAACATATTCCATTTTAGTGAATGGTGAGCCAAGGGGCCTCATCCATCCATCTAGAGGCATTAGACAGGGTGACCCTCTTTCACCCTTTCTTTTTTTGCTATGTACCGAAGGGTTGAATGGGTTGATTAAACAAGCGGAGGTGAATGGCGATGTTCATGGTTTCTCTCTTTGTAGGAGGGGGCTAAAACTAACACATCTGTTATTCGCAGATGACAGTCTTCTCTTTTGCAGGGCAACAGTGGAGGAGTGTGGCCATGTTTTGGATATTCTAAAAAAATATGAGGAAGCTTCAGGTCAAAAGGTGAATAGGAACAAAACATCCCTCTTCTTCAGCAAATCAGTTCCTAATGAAACCAAGTCAAGCATTAAGCAGGCCCTTGGAGTGCAAGAGATTTTGCAATATGAGAAGTACTTGGGTCTCCCTTCACTAGTGGGGAAAGGAAAGAAGGCAAGCTTCAATTACATCAAAGAGAGGGTGTGGAAAAAACTCCAAGGTTGGGAAGGAAAGTTACTTTCACAAGCAGGAAGGGAAATCTTGGTTAAGGCGGTGATCCAGGCTATACCTACATATTCCATGGGGTGTTTTAAAATTCCTTTAAGGTTGTGCCATGACATTGAGGCACTAATAAAGAAATTTTTTTGGGAACAAAGAGGTGACCGAAGGAAAATTCATTGGGTGAGGTGGGGTGAGTTGACAAAATCAAAATTGGTTGGTGGGATGGGATTCAAAGATTTGGCCCTTCACAATGATGCACTTTTGGCTAAGCAAGCTTGGCGCCTCCTACACAATAAAACCTCTCTTTTCTACAAGGTGTTTAAGGCACGTTTCTTTCCTAACTGCTCTATCATGGAAGCCACATATTCAAGATCTGGTTCGTATGCTTGGTGAAGCATACTTATGGGCAGAGATGTTCTACAAAGGGGAGCTAGGTGGCGGGTTGGGAATGGTAGGATAATTAAAATCTGGCAGCATGGTTGGATTCCAAGGAAAAACTCTCCTTTTGTGGCTTCTTACCAGATTGAGTCTATGGGAGATGCCACGGTTTCATGCTTGATTGAGGAAGGTTCAAGGCAGTGGACTGATGGGTTAATAGATGGTATCTTTTCTTTTGAGGAGGCAGCCTTAATAAAAAATAATATCTTTGAGCCGAATGGATGCAAAAGACGTGTTGATATGGCCTCATTCAAAGGATGGACACTATTCATGCAAATCAGGTTATCGGTTTCTCAAGGATGAAGAAGCCATGGACAATGCACAGGTCGATACCATCGCAGAATCGAAGCTATGGAAAGGAATTTGGACTCTTCAGGTTCCTAACAAGGTCAAGAATCTGCTGTGGCGTGCATGTCGTAATGCGTTGCCAACAAAAGCGAGCCTCGTTCGCCGGACAATCATCACTGACCTGTTATGTGATCACTGCCATGAAGCACATGAGACGCCAGTACATGCTCTGTGGGATTGGAAGGAATTAAACACGGTCTGGGAAGGTTCGGAGTTCTTTCAGTTGCGCCGAAATGCAAACTTTCTAGACTTCAAGGAGCTGTTATCTTGGCCACTTCAACATCATGATCAGGTGGAGGTTTTTGCGATGACAACTTGGTTGATTTGGACTCAACGCAATCAGGTACGGCTTCATCTTGCTGCAGCTTCTCTCCACCAGATCCCTCAGTTAGCTAGAGACGGACTTGCTGAATTTTTGGCTTGTCAGCCAACCGCAACAGAGAGACATGTGATACCCAGAACTAGATGGCAACCTCCTCCACCGGATTTTACGAAAACAAACTTCGACGAAGCTGTTTTTTCTAGTAAGAATAGGTCTGGTATTGGTGTGGTAATAAGAATCAGTGTGGGTTTGGTTATTGCTTTATGTTCCCAATGCTTACCACAAGCATATAGTAGTGACGAGGTTGAGGCATTAGCAGCTGCCAAGGCTCTGTCGTTTGCAGCAGAGATAGGTATTTCTAAGGCTGTGTTGGAAGGTGATTCATTAACTATAATCAACGCACTGTCAAATGATCAAAGATCTTTATCCTTTTTTGGTCCATTAATAGATGATGCAAAGTTTAGTTCAGTTACTTTTGATCAATTGCGTTACTTTCATGTCAAGAGAGAATGTAATTTTGCTGTCCATAGTCTAGCCAAGTTTGCTAGCAATATTTTGAATTTTCAGGCGTAGATGGAGGATGTTTCACCACAGTTTTCTTCTGTAATTCAGGCTGATTTGGCCGATCTTAGTGAAAGTTCAAAATGGGTATGGAACACCCTTGAACGTTTAGACCTCAAATAATAAAGTTACCAATTCAAGCTTTATATCAAACAACTAATGTGCGAAACATAATAACAAGCTTATAACATAATTGATAAACAATCTAAGCCAAATATAAACACATCCACAACAGTAAATATAAGGCAAAGATAAAGGGAAAAAAGATACAAACACACAGACAACACACGATGTGTTATCGAAGAGGAAACCGAAGTCCTCGGCGTAAAACCTCTCCGCCGCCCTCCAAGCGGTGATAAAATCCACTAAAGAATAAAGTTGGGATACATGAACAGCAGAAGACTCTCCAAGCCTAATCTACCCAAGTACCTAAGCCCTCCAAGCTTCTTGCTCCAACGAGGTTACGCCGAACCTATTTCTTCTTTAACTTCCCGGATTCCGCTACTTGACCATAGCATCAACCAATGTGTATTGGTTCCTTCCCAAACTGCTTCCCAAAGCACCAAATGAACCTTCTCACAGACGTGGGTGTGGTGAGATTAGGATTTGGTAAAAGACCTCTCAAGGGTATGACAATAGAGAGGAAGATAGTAGAGAAATTTGAAGAGTCTCTAAGGTAAAGATTGGGGATGAGGCAATCTTGTTTTTCTTTAGGGTTTCTCTCACAAAATTCTCTCTCAAAGCTCTCTCAATTTAGTGGGTATAAGGGTGTATATATAGTAGGGTGAGAAGGGAATGTAAAACGTCAGTTCTTGCCAAACAGGGTTAACTCGCGGCTTGATCTCGCGGCTTTTCCAAGTCACGAGTTCCAGTCGCGACGTAACGGCCTGGTCAGCCTGAAACTTTTGTCCTGTAGCGTGATAGCTGGCGCGACCCTTCAGCTTCCTAGTGTGCCTCTCACGTGCCTGCCTTTCGCGGCTTGCTAGTCGCGATCCACCCGCGAGCCCTAGCCGCGAGACTCAGTTTTTCTTGCACACTCTTGAGCTTTTCTTCACATCTTCTCACACACTACCCTTACAATTTTCCCACCTAAATACAGGGTTACTAAGTGCTAAATTACAAGCAAATTGGTAACGGAATAAAGCCAATTAGATGGTTGATGAAATTCAACCTTACACTTAGTTAATGAAATTTGAATGTTTCCCCTCAAAAAAAAAAGTTTAAGATAACAATAATTTACTGCACTGCTTTTTCTTCTAAATAATAATAATAATAATAATTGCACTGCTTTTTCTTAATCCTTGACAGGGAGAGAGAGACCTGATTAATGGGTAGATGATAGATTCGATTCAGCGACTTTTGAACCCCGCTGAGAAAACCTGCCTCCTTCTTCATCTTCATCTTCATCTTCTTTTCTTCTACTGTGTCTGTGTTCAGTGTTCTGTTGGAGACGGTTGTGTTTTGTGTTCTTTTTAACATCTGAAGCATTTTTGTGCGGAAGTACATGTTCAGCTCCAATTGGTTGAAAATAACATATAGAAAATAATATAATTCATTATCTTCTCTCTTTTTTTTTGGATTAGTGTTGAGAGTAAGAGCGTCTAAATGCTTCACACGTGTTGATGTATTGGCTGCGGAACCTACATTGTTGTCCTTTCTCAAGGTAATCCCAGGTAATTTTATTGCAGAGAAAAACATGAGTCAAGTCAAATAAATAAATAAAATGGACCCCAACATCCACGTATTATGCCTAGTACACGTTCAAAACTGTCTAAAAAGCTTGGTTTTGAATTCATTCTTCAAACATAAGATCTTATTACACGGTTATTAAACACTTGATCGTAATAAGGAGCGTTTTGTCTATTATTAATTTTTTCTTTGAAATGGTGTAATTCAGTCCACCATGTTTGTAGTTTGTATGCCATCTTGCAATCCTATATAAAAACTTTTTTTTTGAAATTTTTTTGCAGTTTTAATAAATATAATATTATCAAATGCCCTAAAAACAGTTAAAAATAATATTATCAAATGCCCTAAGAACAGTTAACAAGACCCAATTATTTTTATCACTCTGTAATTAATGACTTGCTTAACTAGTGGAATTAATGGATAAGATCTTTTGCTGTGTCAATCCCTCGTGAGAACAAATGATGGGAGCAATTCTACATTCCAGCCACTTGTTTCCGCATCAATTTGGGTGCCCCAATAGATTTGGGAAGTCCAGTTGTGGTTATTTGGAATTTAGGTGCTTAGTTATTTAATTTATGTTATATCTTTAGACATGGTTCCAGTTAACTTAACTAGTAAATATTTTTATCATCAAATAAGAGATTTAGAGTTTAATTTCTCCTTATACCAAAACTAATTAACGTTTTAGTTTAATGGTAAAGAGTGATCATTTAGAGCAAAAGTCACAAGTTGAAAATATCTCTAAAAAAAATGTTATAACTTTAGATGACACTAATTTAATCGCATTACTTTTCCCTTAATTTGTTGAGTCGTTGATAGGCTAATACCAGTTTAGAATTGAAGTATTCTAGATTGGAGTCGAAGAGATGAGTGAGCCTTTCTCTCTTGGTTCACCACAAATCACAGACCAAATAACAAAAGAGTGCGAAAGCTTCGGGACTTATATTTCCTTAGCAAGCTCAGCAGTCAACTTTATACGGCTATTCCACGTAATCCCAGGCTTCAAAATAATTAATAGGAATTTTTTTTATAATAGCTTCACATCTCCAATACAATATTATCATTTTTTTTTTATCATGTAAAGCAAAGAGTTTATGATTAGGAATAGAAGAATACCGAATGACCAAAATAGAATGTTCTAGAACTTAAATATGAAGAAAAGATAACAATTATTTAGTGTACTTATTAGGGTGCCACGGCCCCCATAAAAATTTTAAAAAATTGCTCAAGATGGGTAAGTTGTAAGAATGGAGATCCTAACAACTTTGTAAAGAGCTGACCACCTCTCCAAGAAAAAGGATTTGCCCTGGCCTCCACCTGTCCAGAGTGTTCCTTTCAAGTTTACATTTTATTTTATTTACACTATATTACTAGTCTTTGCTTTTGAAACCCCCACACATCACATCAGGCCATTAGCTTGTTACAAAATTTACCTTTTCAATTCTCAACCTTCCATTCATTGCACAAAATTCTCATCTTTTCAAGTTACTTGGCTTCCACTCCCATCGTTTTAAACTCCCATTGATACTCTTTCCTCACATTCTCACTTAGCCTTTAATTCCTTTTTTCTTAAATGGATCTTGATTTATTTGGAGCTTAGCAATAAAGACTTTAAAATCTTGAAAGGTACTAAATTCTTCTTCTTCTTTTTATTCCATTTTTATGTATTTATTTATCCTATTAATAATCTTTTTCTTTTCCTTTAATTTTAACTCAATTGATACTTGATAGGCTTTGTTCAAAATTTCATTTTGGATTCTATTCAAACCACCAGATATGAAAGTGATATCTATATATGTGTGTGTAGTTTCATGAATTGCAAATACAATAGTTTAACCTTAGTCCCACAAACAAGAATTCCTAATTCCTCCTTGTGAATGATAGAATATATTTTTTAAAGACCATTATAACGCATTTTAAATAAAGTTGTAAATATTTTAGGAGGGGGATAGGGGGTTCAATAAAGTTGCTAACTTGCTATGAATGAGATCTATATCCACGTGAGGCCAAGGTGAGGGGTAAGCGCCAAAAGCCAACTTGTTTTTGGCAGATTTGAAATTGTTTGCTGAAACAGATAAGACCCATACTAATAAATAAATCACATAATAAAAATATAAAAATTGTGTAAAAAAATAAATTTAATATATGCGCTCAATGCCATAAAGAGAAATTTGCTTTTCTATAAGTTTATTTCAAAGTTCAAACCCATTACGATACAAGAGAATGCAACACAAAATGTGAACGAGGATCTCCTCCAATTCTACTGTACAAAATTAGTATCAATTCCAAAATGATAACAAAATTTTACATAAGCACACCTATTTGCTTTTTTCCTCTTTATCCCTACAATATTGATGAGAATCTGCCAATTCTTCCCAACACATGGATGCACAAAGTTGTGATTGACCCTTTGTTTGTTGGGGTGTTGTGCCTTTGAGAGATTGGTCTGGTACTTGTAAGATAAATTTTTTGTAGTTAGAATTACTTCTATGGGTTAGGCTGTTTGCCTTCATGAATAACCATGTTTTTGTGATTCCAAATAGTCCACAGAGTGGTGAAGATGTCTTGGAGGTATCTCATTGAAGCACTATCCATCCTCTTATGTCTGAGTAATAATTTCCCAATCCAGGTCTGGACAGAGACGTTCAGCAGCTCAGAGGTGTGAATTGCCACGAGCAAAGGAGCATAAAAGAAACCGATGTGAGGTGGACTCCTAATCAGAGTTGCAAAGAGGGCATGTACTGGGGGCGGGGATTCCTCTATTTTAGATTTTTTTTTTTTTAAATTTTTTATACAAGATCGAAATTCTACTTTAATTTAATCTAAGTATATATATATATATATATATATATATATATATATATATATGTAAAACTCCTTCATGAAAACTTGAACCATGGCCCTTGCTCCCCCTCCCCCCCTCCCCCGGCACCCCACAAGTAATTATACTTGTAGAGTGACCATCGCACCAAGGGTGCGCGGTGATAAATTATTATTATTATTATTTACTAACTTATATATACTCCTTTCTATTTTTTTGAAAAAAAAAAAAATCATGTCTAATTGTAAAGACCACACAATTACACTTAAAAAAAAATACCGAAAGATTAACTCAACCATTTATTACTCTTAACCTCTAATATTTTATTTACTCATTTTTATTCATATGAGATGTAGGAATTATACTTAAAAAGTAATAATTCAAGATAAACAAATATAATACATCTATCAATTAACAATTATATCATGTGCATATGTAATAAAAATCAACAATAAGATGTGAGAAATTTACATACTAAATTATATTATTCAAGGACCCCACAAGCAATTAGGATGCTCTCCCCAATTGGTCAGGATTAATAAGAGCTTTCTTTCCTCTTCTCACACCCCTTGCAAGTGTGGATTTGACAATATATATAATATTCAAAAATGACATGACCAGGCATAAAATCATTTTTATTGTAATAACAATTCATGTAACAGATATGTTACATTCATTAATAAACAACTTCATTAATTAGATTCATTAATAAATAAGTTCATTAACATGTCATTACTTTTGTAACTTCATATTAACACATGGATTCATCTATCGTTCATATCCAGAATCACTATAATAACAGCACCTCTTATAGGAGACCAAGTTATTGGCAATGACACAATAGATTTATTAAGGCCAATACTCAACGTGCATGAATCTCATTATGAAAGGACTTCCGAGATTATTATGCACTAACCATCGAAAGACTAGCCCTTATTGTCTTCTATAGTCTGAGCAATTTTAACTTGCATCTCATTTCCATCATGATCCAACAATGTACCTATCAGAATAGGGTACACCATGATGGATATGGTCAAGTCAAGGACTATAATGAAATGATTCATAATCTTAGTGTACAATATCAAGTAGACATATTCCAATATTTTACATCATAAAAATATTGCAAAATTTCACAAGAAATTTTGAATAATTAATTATTGATAATAGAGACATCATAAAATATCATGTTTGGCCACATTATTCTAACATGAGAGAGAGAGAGAGAGAGAGAGAGAGAGAGAGAGAGAGAGAGAAACTTCTTGAAACATGTCGAAAATTTATGTTTTTTTTTTTTTTTTCACTTTTTCATTTTGATAAAAACAAAATAAAACTTTTAATTCCATTATGAGTTGAACTTTAAGAACCAAAAACTTTTAATAATGTGAAAACTCTAACTTTTCATATGGATTCATTGTTGGTATCACTTTTATCGTACTCCATCACTCTAACTCAAAAAAATATGTGAAAATAAAATAACTTACAAAAAAAATTTCCTTTAATTGGGTTGCTTACCTTTAATAGGATATTTGTCCATACCAACAGGACTAAAATTTAATCTTTCATATATCCAGTTGCAATTTTAATTTTACTCCTAGTTATACAAATCAATCTTTAATGATATCATTGTTTATCTGATTCTATAGCATTTTGAGATTGTTCCTAACTTTTATTTATTATTCAGGGTATTATATGTTATATTAAAATTTATTTATTCACTAAAAAGTCTAAAATATTTCCAACAAAATTTAGATTTGGATAGGGTTCTGCAATTTGGCCTTACCATCATTTTTATGATAATCTTATTTTTATTAAAGCATCACAAAACAAAGCCGTTAGATTTGGGTGGTCGTGTTTGACTTTAATGGCCAATTCATATTGGCTAGATACAATTTTGCACGAAAGGTAAATGACAAGTGTCACACCCCGAACCCAACTATAAGGATAGGCACGTGACAACTGTCACACGTTTATAAAGTAAGCACCCTACAAGTGTGCAAGGTCTTCTTAACAATTAAAATTTATCCTCAAAAAATTAAATCAATTAAATCCAAAATACCTCAACAATTTCTTTATGATTAAATCTCCAATAATTTAATAGGAACAAAATCCAAACCTTATGTACATAATGCCAATTGGTCAATAAATATAAAACTATCAGAAGACCATTTACTCCCAAATTCAATAAGCTTTTTTTCCCGCTCACAACACAACATCAAAACTCTCCAAACTTATTATTCTTCATAATCTGAAATTGGAAGGGAAAAAGGGAGTGAGCTGACAACTCAATAAGTAACCAAAATCCTAATAAGCTCTATCAAGCAATAGATCTGTAAAGTAATAAGATGTAATATGAGCCTTCAAAAGTTATAATATGCTATGGGTTTTCAAAAATAACTAAAAAAGTTCCATTGTCTCAAATAATAAGTTGCAAATAGATCACATACTTTAATCTTACAAATATATCATAAATGGTTTAAAAAGTAGTCAATTTTCCATATATCAAAGTTATAACTTACAATATGTTCCAAAAAGATACATAAGCAGTTTTAATGACCCAAAATAGTTCAAATACTCTAATGTGAGGCCTGAGAATCCGACAATTTCGGCCTACTTCATATTAAGCTCAAGGCCCACGCCGAGGATGAAGAATCGCCCGAGAATGAGCATAGAAAGCCCAAGTGGCCTAAGGATATTGCCGAGGATGATCTTGTCCTCGGACATCCGAGACCACAAAGAGGAAAGGCAACACACCACTAAAGGCAGCCTCCCTGAGCACCCTAGGAAAAAGACAAGTAGGAGGGGCCATCCGTGGAAGTATGGTGGAAGAGTAATTTAAGGAGAAACTGTCACATCCACATTAAATGCGCACAAATAATGCTCTGGAAGCATTAATAGAGAAATGACCCCTGAGCAGTGTTACCTCGGTCGCTACAACTCACAGGAGGTTTGGTAAAGTGGCTGATGGGACGGGTTGTCAGAGGGAGGCACGGATGATCAACAAGTGGAAGAAAGGGATTATTGGAGGAGGACTATATAATGGGAAGAAACAGATCAAAAGGGAGGGGGTAACCATTCTCATAGGATAAATGCTACTACCGAGCTCCTCAGATTGGGCTGAGGATAGACCTTCTAAGATAATCTTAGTTCGTCTACGTTCGATGGTGGCGAATATCATATTGGGCGTTGTCCGCGCGCTAAGGTCTAGTTCTTCAACCCATTCTCTACAAATTCATTGTATTGGGCTAATTAGGCTTAAGTCCATTCACCCCACGGTAGTGACGCTCAAATTCAGTCCCTACAATTGGCGCCGTCTGTGGGAAGAATTTATGCGTTAGCGAGCGCAATGGTCAATTGTTCCTACATTGCTAGCTTGTGCAAGGTTAGGCAATTTTTCATCGCTGCCGCTAACACCGATTCCAAGTCCCATTAAAAATAAAAATAAAAACACACTCACCCGCTCAAGAAACAGTTGTTGCAAAAAAATGAAAGATTCAGAGAATGAAGCAAATAAACAGTACAACCTTTTTATTAAACGAAGGAAAAGTAAATCATACGCCCAATGGCTTAGACAGGCTTGTTCTAAAACTAAATGTATAAACTGAGGCTTAGACAAGCTTGTTATAAAGCTAAATGTACAAACTGAGGCTTAGACAAGCTTGTTCTAAAGCTAAATGTACAAATGGAGGCTTAGACAGGCTGGTTCTGAAGCTAACCATAGAAGAGGGAGGCTGAGGCAGGCTTGTTTTAAGGCTACCAATAACTCTCGAGCCCGTATGGATGGAACCGACGATGGGAAAGGAGAGGAAATGGAAGTGCTTGTTGGCCCCATCTCAGGGTGTTCCCTTGACGCTCTCCCAGCTTCATGATAATTAAGCATTAGAGACGGTAACACCCGGGCACCAATCGTAATGTAATCTTGCAAACCTCCATCGGCGGGTAAGCTGGGCGTAGGTCACTACCAGCTTGAAGGGCAGGCATGGACACATACCATAGAAGAATATTATGTTCCTTACGGACCTCCCTCTTAATTGCCAGGTGCACCACCATCAGGATAACACCTAAACTTTGCCGCACCGAAAATCCGACGCGATCTACGACCGCTACAGCCCTCGATTGAAAAGAGGGGACCTTCCTTCTTACTCGGTGGAAAGGTAGGGAAATCTTTGGCCCCCGCCCCCTTTGCCTCAACTGCGTTGTCCAAGGTCTAGGTGGCATTTTTGGTTCCTGAAAGGGGCTTGGCTTCCTTGCCCTTGCCCTTATCCAGGGCCATCCCATTCCCCCAACCATCGATCGCGATCCTTGTAAAATTCGTGGAAATGCCTAGAGGATTGGGAGCTCAAAGCTCCTGTTGAACTCAAAGATTCGTGAAATATAGAAGGACGATTCCCCCAAAAGGCCTTATATAGAAGGCGAGGGTTTGTGGGAATTAATCCGCACAGAGTTCGAAGGAAGAATTACCAGCGACACTAATCCTAACCAATTTCCAAAGTGGCCGCCAACCGCTGGATCTGCGTTAACCCATAAGGATATTAATGAAGGCACACCTCGCACACTGAAATGTCAGGCACACAACTCTAGCAGCCAAAAGAAGCCTCGTAATCAGAAGCGGTGAGAGATTGGCGCAATGGGGCTACTATCCCACGTAAGGGCGGAGGGGCAAGCCGAACTCGTCCAGGTCACTGTTGGGCTAATTGCACGTAAGGGAGAAGGAGCCTCTCCACAGCAAGGCAAGGTCATGACCGTTATCGCTCTAAAGGCAAATACCGCAACATTGAGGACAAGTTCCTTCACACCGAACAGTAACAATGAAGTACTAGACAGAACCAAGGTATTGCATGGTCCCCAGACTCAAACCTATGGGGAAACTAGTTATTTCACAAGACTAAGTACTAGACAGAACCAAGGTATTGCATGGTCCCTAGACTCAAACCTATGGAGAAACTAATTACTTCACAAGACTAAGTACTAGACGGAACCAAGGTATTGCATGGTCCTCAGACTCAAACCTATGGAGAAACTAGTTACTTCACAAGACTAAGTACTAGACAGATCCAAGGTATTGCATGGTCCTTGAACTCAAACCTATGGGGAAACTAGTTACTTCACAAGACTAAGTACTAGACAAAACCAAGGTATTGCATGGTCTTCGAACTCAAACCTATGGAAAAACTAGTTACTTCACAAGACTAAGTACTAGACAGAACCAAGGTATTGCATGGTCCTCGGATTCAAACTTATAGGGAAACTAGTTACTTCACAAAACTAAGTACTAGACAGAACCAAGGTATTGCATAGTCCTCGGACTCAAACTTATTGGGAAACTAGTTACTTCAAAAGACTAAGTACTAGACAGAACCAAGGTATTGCATGGTCCTTGGACTCAAACCTATAGGAAAACTAGTTACTTCACAGAAGTTAAGTACTAGACAGAACCAAGGTATTGCATGGTCCTCAGACTCAAACCTATGGGGAAACTAGTTATTTCACAAGACTAAGTACTAGACAGAACCAAGGTATTGCATGGTCCTCGGACTCTAACCTATGGGGAAAACTAGTTACTTTATAAGACTAAGTACTAGACAGAACCAAGGTATTGCATGGTCTCCGAACTCAAACCTATGGAAAAACTAGTTACTTCACAAGACTAAGTACTAGACAGAACCAAGGTATTGCATGGTCCTCAGACTCAAACCTATGTGGAAACTAATTACTTCACAAAACTAAGTACTAGACAGAACCAAGGTATTGCATGGTCCTCGGACTCAAACCTATGGGGAAACTAGTTACTTCACAAGACTAAGCACTAGACAGAACCAAGGTATTGCATAGTCCTTGGACTCAAACCTATAGGAAAACTAGTTACTTCACAGAAGCTAAGTACTAGACAGAACCAAGGTATTGTATGGTCCTCAGACTCAAACTTATAGGGAAACTAGTTATTTCACAAGACTAAGTACTAGACAGAACCAAGGTATTGCATCGTCCTCGGACTCTAACCTATAGGGAAAACTAGTTACTTTACAAGACTAAGTACTAGACAGAACTAAGGTATTGCATGGTCCCTAGACTCAAACCTATGGGGAAACTAGTTACTTTACAAGACCAAATGCCAAACTAGCTACTTCTAACAAAGCAGAGCGAGAGCATTCAACTAAGTTGTGAACGTAGCCAGAGGGGAGTCTAGTGCCTCGGAACACTTGCCCCAGCCTACTTCGATAAAGATGCAAAACGGAAGCGAGTCCATGAGCATCGCTTAAAGCACTTTAAGTGCTAAAACACTCTCTTAGGCTCGGCAAGCTTACGAAGGACGTATGATTGTATAACGTATACATCGTGGACCAGAATCCTTTGTGACTCATCCAAAGGGGAAACAAGTTACATTGCTGAGATAATTCAGTTTGCAGTTAAAGCCTGAGGAAAAATTTACATCGCGAGTCCATCATTTTCAATTATCTAAGCACTACTAGCACACCGCTAGGATCAACCGATTATTGAGCAAAGCATTAAAGCAAGATAAGTAAAGTGACGTGTCGTTCGAAGAAATAAACACAAACGATTGGATATATTACACCGAAAAACAATTTCATTACAATATCACCAAGGAAAAAAAAAAGGGGAACGAAAAGAAAAAGAGACCATAAGGGACCCTGTCGACAAAATAAGATAGCCCGTCAAGATGGCCTATTTCTTCAACTTGATAGGCAGCTTGTCCTTGGGGGTCTGTCGAGAAGTTTCATCTGATGCCTCGGGATCCTGGCTCGGAGGGGCAACTTCGGAGGACTCCTTTTCGGCAGGAGGAGCTTGAGAGTCAGTATGGGTGGCTTGGGAGTCAGCAGGAGGCTTTACCACGTCCTGGAGCACTGCTGGGTTACTGATTTCTTCTTTCTCCAACATCCCTTGGTGCCCAGTCTCCTCGGCAAGCTTATCAGTTGACATTGGATCGTTGGTAGCGCTGGCTTGGCCTTCGTCTGTCGCTTTAGAGGCGGTGCCAGCTTCGGGGTTAGCGGAGGCAGCCTCACGAATGGCGGGGGGATAATACACCCTCTCAGCCCTCCTAAACTCAGATGAGGCCTCAACCTTAGCTTGGTTGAGGGCCTTATTCCAGGTCTGGGAGCAGTAGCATCTGCATACCTCGGGTACTTGAGCCTTGAGACTAGCATCGGTCTTAGCCACTCCCTCAGCAAAGGCCTCTTCCTTCGCTTGCTCTTTAGAGCTCTCAGCCTCTGTCCTTGTAAACTCAGCCTCTACTTTAGCCCTCAAGACCTCGTCCCTGGCATACTCGGTAACACCTCTGGCTCCCTCTGCCTCAGCCAGTTTCTTCTTCAGGTCGACGATATGCTCATTGGCAATCTACAGCTAACCCTCAACCTCCAGCAGATGCCCTACCTAATCCTCGGCCTGCTTTTTAGCACTAGTTAGGCCGGATACCGCGCTGTCTCTAGCCCTCATCATCTCTTTCAAGTCCTCCCTTGCCTTCTTGAGATCAGCCTCAGATTTCTTAAGGGTATTCGCGGAATTCGAGTACTTGTCACGCTCCTGATCCAGGGCTCTACTCTGGTTACTGGCCTCCTCTTCCAACCTAGAAGTGGCTTGGATAGCCTGCCAATCAAAACAAGTACACCGTAGGTTGGGAATTAAGGAATAAAATTCAACGAAGGCACAATTATCAAAAGTCTTACCATACCCAGGAACCTCTTGAGGTTAAGGGCAACTTCCTGCCTCCTCAAGCCCTCCAGCTCGGCCATGTCAGTGGGGAAAAGTAGGGACCTCTCTAGGGCATTGGCCACGTAAACGCCCTCACCCCCTCGAAAGTCCCTAAGGGTGGCGTCATCCATCAAAGGCTTCTCGTGAAGCATGGTGGTAGGCAGTCAGGTCTGGGGCTCGAACTGTTGGGTGACCTCCTTTTCCTTGCCTTAATCGCCGATCCTCAAATGCTTGGAAGGTCGACGGGCTTTATCTTCCTCTTGGGAGGAATGAGATCTCCCCCCATCCACTGGGTCTTTACCCATAGAGGGCCTCTACCTCTTCGGATCGGTGGACTCGAGCCGAGGGTCCGAGGTCGGCAGAATGGAAGACGACCTAGTCTGCGTAGGGAAAGACTTAGGTGGGGGAGGAGGAAGCTTAGATGGAGGAAGAGGAAGCTTGGATTGTGACTTCCCGGCGTCTCCTTCCCCGGCTGGCCCTCAATCAGGTCGAATAGGATGGTTTGAGGTTGTTTCTTGAAACCCATCTCGGCCTGAGTACCAGCCCTTGATAACAGAAGGTCTGCTTTAGATAAATGGGGGACGCCCAAGTCACCAGAAGGATCCTCGGATAGATGGACTTGGTCGAATGCACCAAATTCGTCTTCGGATGGACCCAGATCAGTTACTTCTCCCTCTCTTTCCAAACTTCCTCCCTTGGCCTCCGCGGCTTGATGGGATGAGAAAGAGCCTGCCAACGGGACGCCTTCTAGGATGGAGGATCCTTCTAAAAAAGTGAACCCGTGCTCCACCACGGTGATTTGGCGAAGCCTAGGGTCCTTGACTCTGATCACGTATCTAGGAGCCAAGAAAGACTTCTGGATCGGTTTGTATCCGAGAATCTTATGAGCGGTTCTAACCGGGTTGTTGGCCTCGTTCACAAAGACCTCTTCCCTAGGTACAGTCTCCAAGTCTTCCTTGTTAACCAAATGGAAGTGTCGTTCAAAGGCGTGTGGATCTGCAAAAGAAAATGCATATTCCTATTAGCAACCAAACAATGCCAACTATGGAAACATAGCAAATCAACCCTCCCCTATTCTGAGTACCCTACCTGGCTCCCCCTCCACTGTCAGGCAGTGAAGGCCGTCGTGCCACTCCCCTGACACGATGAGAAAATCCTTATTCAACCCCTTGCTAGACTCGGGGAGACACTGGATAAGTCTAACTTTATCATCCCTTGTCTTCATGTAGTAGGACTTACCCGTTAGGTGATGGAGATTGTAGCACCAATTCACGTCGTGATGGGTTAACCTCAACCCTATCTTCTCGTTCAAGGCATCCACGCAACCTAGGATCCTGAACACGTTAGTGGCGCAATGGGTAGGGGCTAATCGGAAGTGCCTAAGGTAGCCCCTCATCACTGAGCCCATAGGGATCCTCATACCACCTTCAAGGAAGGTGATTATGGGAATCACTACCTCACCGACCTGCCTCCTGATATACCAATCCCTCTCTTCATAGTACCTTAGACCCACGTTATTGGGTATCCTGTGAGTGGCAATGAATTCCTCTATCGCCTCCTCAAACTCAACCAACTTCTTAAACCTACCCATCCTAAAGAACGCCTAAAAGACTCAGGGAAGAGAGAAAGGATGAGGGGAGTAAAAGGGAGAAGAAAATCAGAAAAGGAAAAGCACAAGATAGGTAAGAAGAAAACTTACAAAAATGAGGAAAGGCGCTCTGGACAGGCTTTTTAGGCTAAGAAGAGACGTGAGTTGAGTTGGAGACTTGACTAGATTTGGGGTGTGTGCATAAGAACTCTTGAATGCAAAAGTGAAGAGGCAAATCGGTTCAAATGGGTGTTTACCCCCTCACCAAAGACAATTGTGCAAGGCTTCCCGTCCATAATGGCAAAAGACCCCCACCGTTGGATTACCATCACACCGTTGAACGTGGGGGGTATGGAGCCGCCAAAATTTAATATGGGTGCGTACTGCACATCAAAGCGCCAGAAACATGCATTAGACATGTGAAAAGACTCTAAGCGCTGACTTAGGACCAAACTGGACAAGCCACGGTATAAGCCCGAAGACATCAAAATTCTCCTCCCTGTCCAAGGAACTGGATAGCAGAATTTTAAGGGGCTATTGTGGGGCCTGAGAATCTGACGATCACGGCCCATTTCATATTAAGCCCAAGGCCCACGCCGAGGATGAAGAATTGCCCAAGAATGAACGTAGAAAGCCCAAGTGGCCTAAGGATATCGCCGAGGACGATCCTGTCCTCGGACATCCAAGACCACAGAGAGGAAAGGCTGCACGCCGCCAAAGGCGGCCTCCTTGAGCACCCTAGGAAAAAGACAAGTAGGAGGGGTCATCCGTGGAAGCATGGTGGAGGAGTAATTTAAGGAAGAACTGTCACCTTCACATTAAATGTGCACAACTAATGCTCTTGCAGCATTAACGGAGAAATGACCCCTGAGCAATGCTGCATCGGTCGCTACAACTCACAGGAGGTTTGGTAAAGTGGCTGATAGGACGGGTTGTCAGAGGGAGGCACGAATGATCAACAAGTGGATGAAAGGGATCATTGGAGGAGGACTATATAATGAGAAGAAATAGATCAAAAGGGAGGGGGGTAACCATTCTCATGGGATAAATACTACTACCGAGCTCCTCGGAATGGGCTAAGGATAGACCTTCTAAGATAATCTCAGTTCGTCTAAGTTCGATGGTGGCGAATATCATATTGGGCATTGTCTGCGCGCTAAGGTCTAGTTCTTAAACTTATTCTCTACAAATTCATTGTATTGGGCTAATTGGACTTGAGTCTATTCACCCCACGGTAGTGATGATCAAACCCAGTCCCTACATCTAACATTTCCAAAATCACATATGCAATTTTAAAGACTCAAAATAGTTCAAATATTCAAACGTAATTCATATTCTTAACAATCTTATGACTATGGTCACGTTATATCCCCGTGACTGGGCATCAAAGTACTAATGAATAACTCTCATAGGTTTAGGTATCAAAATACCAATGAATAACCCCCATTAGTTTGGGTATCAGAATACCAATGAATAACCTCATTGACTAGGTATCAGAATAAATTCATAGTCAGATTATTCATAATCATATATATGAAATCATAGTTTCTAACAAAAATATATCTTATTCAAATACGTATATATAATCATATATTCAATATTCAAATCTATTTATGATCTTTCTATAATTCTTTACTTTAAATCAATATAGCTAAAAAAACAATAAAATAAAATAAATCTTATATTCAATGCTCATGTATATTTGTGAAAATTTTTTATTCTTTACTTTGAATCAGTATAGCTAAAAAAAATAAAACACATCATATATTCAGTAATTAGATATATTTGTAATAATTATTTACTTGAAATCAGTAATACAATAGAAATAAAATGGTAACAACTATAAACAAATTTCAATAGTTAAACTACGCAAAATAAAATTAATTAGGATAAGGTTCTTTATCTCTAAAAGCCATACCAAAAGGAATTTCTCCCTAACACTTCTTCTAAAATCCTTAAATATCACCTAAAATAATTTTGCAAGTACCATTTACTCAATAATCAAATAATTTATAAATGACTTATAACTATATTCGGCCAAAAAAGAAACTACTAAAATATCCAACAACTCTCTACTGTTATCTCACACCAAAATTCTACATATTCATATTATATATTTCATTTACTTCCTATAGCTAATAGTTCCCTTGGAATAAAGCCTATATAATAGGCTATATACATAGCCATATATGGTCAAAAGTCAATCTGTAAAGGACACCACCTAGATCTCTCTCTCTCTCTCTCTCTCTCTCTCTCTCTCTCTCTCTCTCTCTCTCTCTCTCTCTCTCTCTCTCATTTATTTGTCAAAGACTTCAAGTCCACACCATGACTTTTCATATTCACCAAATCCACAATTCGGTACAACTTATTAAGGTAGAAACTCGTGAAGAAGACTCACCATGCCTTACCTTGTGCAACTTCCATCTACACTTACACGCATGACACAACAGTGGGCATAGGAAAAAAAAATCACAATACTAAGGTAGAAAAATCTGCAAGTACAATGTCCAATTTACCAAAAATAAATAAATCTAAACTTCTATTCGTTTGTATTATTATAATTCTTGAATATTTAAATAGTTTCACTGGTCAAAATATTCACTTAAAAAATATTCTAATTTCAAATAAAACTTAGATTTGACAAGAAAGAGATTCTTAGGCTCTTACTTCAATTGTGCAGTCAAACCTTCTCTACTTGAGTATTTTGAATAGTTTCCTCTCTCAAAACATCTATCACTATATGCTGACTTAAATTAGGTTATATAGAGATAAGGTTTCAACCTTATTTTTTTAAAAAAAACTCTTAGAAATATTAATTATAAAATTGACCTCATAAACAAATTTACTTAAATAACTTTCCTTTTAATCTTTTTTTTTTTTTCCGGGTATTACAACAAGAGTCAGTGGAGACTATGAATCATGCTAAGTGCCAAAACTGGTCCCCAAGCAACCACCGCCCTTTGTTACCTAATTGGAATCAACTTCAGCTTCTAATGAAGTTTCCTCCCCCAATCAACAAGCCAGAAGAACCGAGTCCAACCCATATCTTAGTTCACTAAGATTCCCAAGAGACCTCTATGATCTTGCGGAAGATTGAAAACTTTTGAAAAAACTGCCTTCACGAAAGTTAAAGATGAACAATACCGTGGACAAGTCAAGACAAAAAGAGTGCTATTATTTGAAATAGTACTCAACAAGTTCCCATTTATGAACAATTCATCATTGATATCAAATCTGCTTTCAATATATACAATAAAAAATTTTAGTCAATTAAAGTATTTCTCTACAGTAAAAAAATCTTCTTTCGATTCAAAGCAGTACTTCGAAAGTCAGGAATCTCTAGCACCTTTGGTGTAGAAGCCTGAAACGTCTATACAAGTGAGCACTCTAGGAGAAGAAGGCATCATTCATTTTCCCCAACCTCATTTCATTACCTAATTTTCTATTTGAGTTGATAACCTTCTTAGCAAAGTAATATTTTATTTTCCGATTAAGCATTCAGCTCAAGTCTCATAGTTACCTTACACTTGTAAGTGTTTCAAGTTATTTTAATTAGTTAATTCAAGCTTGTATTTAAATACATTTCAAGTTATATTTAGCCAAGTAATATTCAGCTATATTTTTGCATTTAAATTTTAGTTATATATCTTTATCCTGGTTATATCTAATTTATCTTCCTATTCTGTATCCAGTTTATCTTCAGTTATATATATTTATGGTTTGTAATTGGGCAGTAAAATTTGACGTTATGACTTAAGATATTCTTCAAAAAAAATTTATTTTTTAACTTAGACGTCTAAAAGTGATTTTTTTCCCCCGAGAATTTAATTGTGCATTGTAAGTTTATTTTGATTTTGTAATGATTTTCTTATCTCCTCTTTCAATATTTGATAATCTACTATTTGTGAGAATTTTATATGCAACCTACAATATATATATATATATATATATATATATTATATAATAAAAGTTCATATATTATATAATAAAAGTTAGACTTAAACACTGTAATTGCGTCAAGTGACTTCACAATATTGTATAATTTTTTTTAGATTTTTAGATTTTAAAAAAATATATATAATTTTTCTTCTCCTATAATTTCTAAGTTAATAAAAATTTTAATTTGATTACAATCCAAAATTCTTCATATTTTCCATGTAATCCTTATTTTTTACCTGTAGTATATTATAAAAAAAAATTATATAAAAAAAATGTTATCTATTACTAATAAAAGTCTAATCAATATTGCAAATTTTTTTTATATATTTAATGATGATGCCGAAAATATCACCAGTGAGCTGCACAATGTTTGTACTCTCGAAGCGACACCTGCACAACAAAAAGGAGAAGACCTAACAGAGAGCACCAGTGTGGTGCCGGCCAAATACCCTCCGAAGGTCAAGTTAGAGTGCTAGAGAGAAGTCAATTATGCGTACCTCGATTTGTGTGGGTATTGGGGGCTTTTATAGTAGTAGAGAGTTGACCTCTTTGCTTTGAAGTAGAAATATTTTCCTTATAGGAATCCTTTTGAGCGTAGATTACAGAATCCTTTCCTTATAGGACTCTTATATTGAACGTGGACTGCAAGTCATCATTTTATAGCTTATGCGTGGTGGCCAAGTCAAGTTTCTTACCAGGCCCGTCAGCTTTGAGACCGTCAGTTTATCCCAACCCCTTCAATCAGGAGGGGTCGTCAGCCTCATAAGGGAGTCAGCCCTTAAGGGTTCTCCATGATCCTTCAGCCTATCACGGTCCGTCAGTTTTAGGGCCTTCAGCCTTCTTTGTAACTTATCCTGTCAGCATGAGCTGAAGGATTCAAGCCGACGAGTTGAGCATGGGATGCCTTGTGGCATACTTTTGCCTTATCAGTTGCCCCCTACTCCATATCTCCGTCAGTTTGAGCTGACAGGTTATGGAGTCGCATTGTTTGTTAATTTCCACCTAGGTCAGGAGAGGAAATAATTACTAGGTAACTCCTCGAGCCGCTAACCATTAAATGCTCAGACACGTGGCGTACCCTAGTTGGCTCCGCATCTAGACAAGGGCGTCGCTTCGTCTTCCGCGCCTTTTCTTCCTTATATATATAACCCACTTCCTCTCCATTTTTGCCATTATACCTTTAACATTTCTTGGAGAGAAGATCCGTCACCTCTATTCTGTCAACCTCTATTCCGTCAACCTCTCAACACCATTACTTGAGCTGCTTCTGTCGCTTTTAGAAAAGCTGTCACTCATTTCGAAAAACTTGTAAGTCCTTTTTCTTTCTTTGCACGTTCTATTTCAATTAATTAAATTTTTTTTATAGTGAGGCCGTCATTCTAGGTGCTTAGAACCAATCCATCACTGGTAGTTAGTCAAATTTTAAGTGACGCGCCGAGTGATCAGTTGTCGATCCACGACGGAGCGGGCTACGACAAAGTATTTGGTTCAGGGGATGAGTCCGGGGGCTCTTCCCAGTCGTCAGAGAGAGAGTCATCTGCCCAATCTCCCGTCGAGGAGGTAGGGAGTCATGGTAATGATGGTCAGGAAGGAGTAGAAAGTGGGGAGAGTAATGTTGAGGAGGAGGATGAGAGTAGTAGTGACGGGGATGAAGGTGACGAGGAGTCCTGTGAGGGAACTTCAGGAGGTCCTGGAGGCAACCATCCCCTCATCCTTCCTGAGGAATGGGCTGTTAACAAATTTTTACCGTCAATGAGTGAAAAGGTTTTTAAGGAGTTACGCGTCCGTTACCAAATCCCAGACCACATCCCAATCCGTCTTCCTAGGGAGAATGAAAAGTGCTACACGGGGAGAACCGCAGACGTTGGGATGTATGATGCCATGTTTGCCGCGGGGCTCAGGCTACCCCTAACGGCCTTACATCGCCAGCTGGCTGACTTTCTGGGTCTGTCTATTAGCCAGATTGCCCCAAATTCGTGGAGAATCTTTATAAGTGCTGAGATCCTATGGGGCCGTCTAAGCAGAGGACACCGTCAACTAACCATAGACGAATTCTTTTATTGCTATAGATCCCAGCACCTCTCTTCTTCTAAGGGGATGTACCATTTCGCCATCAGGGAAAAAGAGTTAAAGTTAGTGTCTGAGATGCCAGACTCCAATAGAGTTTGGAAAAGTAGGTTCTTTTTTGTTAAGGGGACAGACTAGATGTGCCGTCAGGAGGAATGGGAAACAATTCCTCATGGCTATTTTGATAACACCTGGGCCTTTGTCAGGGACTCAGGTTACAGCTTTTAGCCCCGTCGGCTTTTACTTTATTTTTGCATACACTTTATTTATTTATTTTACAGCATCTTAACATCGTCAGCTTTATTTTTCTTTTCAGCCCTTATTCGTCCTCTCATTATTGACGAGCAAAGAGACTTCATCTATCGGGTTCTCGAGATCCCTCTAGAAAAGCAAAAGTGCCGTCACCTAATCATTCTTGACGCTCTTCACGCATATTGTGGGGGTCCGGAACCGTCGCCAAAAGCTCTTAAGTTAGAATAATTTTCCCACCGTCGTAAGTAGCTATTTCTGTTGTCCAATTATTTTCAGTTGTCACCGTCAGTTTTCCTCATGTGTCTCATTTTTGGAGAAATGGAGGCAGCAAGGCAACGTATAAGAGCTGCAGCTGCTCGTTAGAAGGAAGAGAAGAGGGCCAAGGGGGAGTTGGTGTCTTCGTCAGCCCCCAAGGCCGTCACAAAGGGTTCCTCTAAGGGGAAAAATGACTGGAAGGACGTCCGTCCACTCAAGAAGGTGGCCGTCACTCCTGGGGACGAGGCCCCAGAGAAGTCACCTCCTAAGTCAGCCCATGGGGCTGGGAAGAAGGTGATGACTTCTTCTGGTCCCGTCCCTAAGGGACCTCGTTGCCTTTTGACACACAAGGATTATGCCGTCGAGGAGATAGAATTGTTCATAAAGCCGACGGACATTAATCCTTGTGCCCTGCTGGGGATGGAGGACTTGGGGGCGCTGGCCTTGTTTGACCTTACACGGGTAAGCCGTCTCCCTTAACTAACCTCTCTTATTTTTCCTTTGTTTCTTTTTTAACTAATAATTGTGCCCTTCTCAAGCTCTGGTACGTGTAAAAGCGCTCCAGGACCGGTGTGTGGCCAAGGAAGGGGTCGTCATTCGTGTTAGTAAGCACAATGCTAACATGCAGAACCAATAGGCGCAGTATAAGGAGGCCATTCGTGTTCTAAACGTCGAGCTAAAAGAAGTAAGGTAGAAGCTGAGAGAGGTGGACTGTCAGAATGAGGAATTGGAACAAGAACTGATGGCCCTACGTGACCAGGTGGAGACAGCTGGGGCTGACGCGGTCCAAAAGTTTAAGGTGTCAAATTCCTTCATCGATTCCTACGGGGGATATTACGATGCTGGATTTGATAACTGCCTTAAGCAAGTCGCATCGGCTTTCCCAGACTTGGATCTATCTGGGATCACGTTGGATGACGCTCAGCCAATGACGCTTGCTAATGATGCCGTCTACATTGAAGGTGACGATCCTGAGGACGCTTCTCCAGCTGAGGATAGTGGCGTCGTCCTGGCCCAACCAGCTGCGAACCCTCCAACAACTACCCCCAACCCTTCTGTGGAGCTGCTTGACGGGGAAGATCCCTCTGCTAAGAAAAAGTAGAATGACGCCCTTTGTTTTTTTTGTAATTGATGTCTCTTTTTTTTCTTTTTTCTTTTTTTTTTAAATTTTGCAAACAGTTTTATTAAGTGCCCTTTGGGCCTTCATTTGTAACTTTTTAAGCAACTTTTGGGCTTTGACTTGTTTGTAATGCCGTCGCCTTTGATTATTTATGTGCCGCTACTTTTGTCTGTGCACTTCATTTTCTTATTTGTTAAACTAAATTTATTTTCTTAGCAGGCTGAGGTCATTAACTTTATTGTAATCTAATGTGTTTATGACTTCGTCAGCTTGATAAACCCGTTACCTTCTCGCTAGGGGATTTTTGTTCTTTTATCCGATGTTGGGCTTGTCTAGTTGTAGGTTGTGATCTTGAAAGAATGGAATCATGATTATGGACCCGTTTAGTTTAGTGGCTCTGTCAGCTTTATTAAACTGTCGGTTTTGCCTTTACTTAGAGCTTTCTAGTCGAACCGTCTGCTTAATAAAGCCTTCAGTATTTGACAATTTTTAATGGTAGACGATCATCCTGGTGAGCCCGTCATTTTACTGACTTCGTCTATTTTATGGGTCAGATAGGCTTGTCTAGGTTTTGATTACTTTTTGAGATGAGGTCACCCATGTGGGACCGTCAACTTTGTAGCTTTTGTCTATACTATGGACTTCAACCATTTTTTTTTTATTAGACCGTCTGTTTAATAGCTCCGTCCATCTTGTGGATTTGGCCAATTCGTCGGCCTTTTAACAGACCGTCAGCTTAATAGCTTCGTCCATCCGGTGGCCTTGGCCTATTTGTTAGTCTCTCAATAGACCGTCAGTTTAATAGCTTTGCCCATCTTGTGGGCCTAGCCAATTTGTATTTTATTAGACCGTCAGCTTAATAGCTTTGTCCAATTTGTGGACCTGGTCGACGTCTTTTATTGGACCGTCAGTCTTGTAGATTCGTCCACTTCGTGGACTTGGCCAATCTTCAGTCTTTTATTAGACCATCAGCCTTGTAAATTTGTCCACTTGGTGGACTTGGCCAACTTCAGTCTTTTATTAGACCGTCAGCCTTGTGAATTCGTCCACTTTGTGGACTTGTAAACAGAAATTTCGGTAGTTCTGAATAAACTCCTCTTATTACCATGCGTTCATAAAAAGTAGTCTTAAAAACAAAACCTGCCCTTTAGGGCTTATTGTAGCAAAAACCAAAGTAAAGAAAAGCTTGTCCCTTGGGTTTATTGTAGTGAATACTTAAAGTAAAATAATAAATCTGAAGAGTATAACTGAAATTTGCTGCGGTAAACTATGAATGAAAAGGGTGGGGGTGTTGTCCTTCACGTTGTCATTCCTACTGGTAGTATTTTCACAAGTGTTGGGCATTCCAGGGATGTGGTAACTTCCGTTCGTCTAATGTCTCCAGATAGTAGGTGCCCTTCCTCTGCCACGCTGTGACTCGGTAAGGTCCTTCCCAATTTGGGCTGAGTTTTCCTTGGGTTGGGTCTCTTGCTGCGCCCATGACTCTTCTTAGGACGAGGTCTCTAACTTGAAAGTCTCTGTGTCTGACCCGGGAGTTGTAGTGCTTGGCCATGCGGTCTTGGTATCATGCGAGCCTTTGTTCTACCGCTGTCCGGACTTCATCCACTAGATCGAGCTGTAGTCGTATGGCCTCGTCGTTTTTCCTTTCGTCATGGTTGTGCACCCTGTAGCTCATGAGGCCAACTTCAACTGGGATGACTACTTCGCTCCCGTATGTCAATCGGAATGGTATTTCTCCTGTTGGTGTCCTTGCCATAGTCCTGTAGGCCCAAAGTATGCTAGGCAATTCTTCAGCCCATATACCCTTAACCCCCTCGAGCCGAGTCTTGATAATCTTCAGCAAGGATCGGTTCGTGACTTCGACCTATCCGTTGGCTTGAGGGTGGGTCGGGGAAGAGTAGTGGTTTCGTATTCCCAATTGCAAGCAGAAGTCTCAGAAGGAGTCGTTGTCGAATTGTTTCCCATTGTCTGATACTAGAACTCTGGGGATGCCAAATCTGCATATGATACATCGTCAGATGAAGCTCCGTACATTCTTTTCTGTAATGGTGGCCAGAGCTTCAGCTTCCACCCACTTCATAAAATAGTCAATGCCCACTACTAGAAACTTCAGTTGTCGTATTGCCGTAGGGAACGGCCCCATGATGTCCAGTCCCCATTGAGCGAACGGCCATGGCGCTGTCATTGGGGTGAGTTCTTCGGGTGGTTGTCTGATGACATTGCTGAACCTTTGGTATTTGTTGCAGGCTTTTACGTAAGTCTCGGCATCCTTCTGCATGGTTGGCCAAAAGTACCCCATTCATACTAACTTGTGCACTAGTGACCTCGACCCTGAGTGGTTTCCGCAGATTCCCTCATGCACCTCTCTTATGACGTAGTCTGCTTCTTCAGGACCTAAGCATCGTAGATAGGGGCGGGAGAAACCTCTTTTGTATAAGACATCTCTTATCAAAACGAACCTTGCTGCTTGGACCTTCAGCTTTCTTGCAGCTTCCTTTCCGTTTGGCAATATGCCGTTCTTTAAGTAAGAAATCAGCAGCGCAATCCAGTCGCTTTGGGGACCAAGCTCCTGTATATCCACCGAATTTATAAGTGGAGAGAGTTGAACGAAGGAGAGTACCTTACCAAGGGTGGCCATATGCTCGGCTGAAGCGGCTTTGGCTAAGCGATCAGCTTGCTCGTTTTCTCCCCAGGGGATTTGTATAATTTCGGCCTTCAGTTCATTTACCCTTCTCTTGGCTTGGTCCAGATACATCCTCATTCTTTCGCCTTTACACTCATATTCCCCATTTACCTGGTTGACCACGACTTGAGAGTCACAGTAAATGACCACTCTTTCGGCTCCTGCAAATTTGGCAAGGTCAAGCCCTATTATTAGAGCTTCGTACTCTGTCTCGTTGTTGGTGGTAAGGAACTCAAGGCAGACCATACACTCGACCGTGTCTCCTTCGAGTGACTGTAATACGATACCGGCTCCTTCAGCCTGCCTGTTGGAGGATCCGTCCACATGCATGCTCTATTGGGGAAAGTCTTCTGCCCCCCTGTCCTCGCCATTTGTAAATTCAGCTATGAAGTCTGCAATGACCTGTCCTTTAATGGCGGTTCGCGAGCGGTACTGGATGTCAAACTCGCTTAACTCTATAGCCCACAGTGCCAATTGTCCAGCAGCTTCAGGGTTACTTATAGCCCGTCGTAGAGACTTATCAGTTCGGACGATCATCGTATGGGCTTGAAAGTACGGCTTTAGTTTGCGTGCTGCCGTAACTAGCGCAAATGCGAGCTTTTCTATGGGCGGATATCTTTCTTCGGCTCCGCGTAGTGCCCGACTAGTGTAATAGATGGGTTTCTACACTCTTTCTTCTTCTCTAATCAAGGCGGCGCTGACGGCGGCTGGCAAGACAGCAAGATAGAGAAAAAGTTCTTCTCCTAGTTGCGAGGGACTCAGTATTGGTGGGGAAGAGAGATAGGTTTTCAATTCTTCGAACGCTTGTTGGCATTCGACGGTCCACTCGAAAGATCTTTTTAGTGTGCGAAAGAAAGGTAGGCACTTGTCTGTTGCCCTTGATACAAACCTATTTAGTGCTGCTATCTTGCCGTTAAGGCTTTGCACTTCCTTCACATTTTTTGGTGGTGCCATCTCTACTATAGCCCGGATTTTATCCAGGTTGGCTTCGATGCCCCTCTGTGACACCATGAATCCTAGGAATTTTCCTGTCGTCACCCCGAAGGCGCACTGTCCCGAATTAAGCTTCATGTTGTAAGACCGAAGAATGTCGAATGTCTCCTTGAGGTCCTTCAGATGATCTTTCTCCCTTCGGCTTTTCACCAGCATGTCATCAACATAGACTGAGACATTCCTCCCAATCTGCCACGCGAACATCTTGTTCATGAGCCTTTGATACGTCGTACCCGCATTTTTTAGACCAAACGGCATCACTTTGTAACAAAAGAGGCTTTGGCTGGTTACGAATGATGTCTTCTCTTGATCTGCTTCGTGCATCTAGATCTGGTTGTAACTGGAGAAAGCGTCCATGAAACTTAACAGCTGGTGTTGAGCTGTAGAGTCTACTAGAGTGTCGACCATCGGGAGGGGATAGCTGTCTTTTGGGCATGCTTTATTTAGGTCAGTGAAGTCTACGCACATCCTCCACTTCCCGCTAGCCTTCCTGACCATCACTACGTTCGCTAGCCAGTCAAGGTAGTAAACTTCCCGAATAAAGTTTGCCTCCTGTAGCTTGCGGACTTCTTCAGCTATGGCCTGATCTCGTTCTGGGGCAAATACCCGTTTTTTCTGCCGGACGGGTGGAAAGGAGGGTGATACATTCAGCTTATGCACCATGACTGAAGGGTCTATTCCTGGCATGTCCTCGTGACTCCAGGCAAATACGTCCCGATTCTCTTTGAGGAAGGCTGTAAGTGCTTGCTGGATCATGGGACTTGCAAGGGTCCCAATCTTTGTCGTTTGGTCAGGCCTGGAGTCCTCAAAGGGTATTTCTTCAAGCTTCTCGACAGGCTCCGTCGTACTCCGATGTTCTTCTATGCTCATGGCCTGGAGGTGATCATCCATTTCCATCATAGCCACATAGCATTCGCGTGCGGCCATCTGATTTCCACGTATTTCCCCCACTCCGTATTCAGTAGGAAATTTGATCATTAAATGATACATCAAGGTCGCCGCCTTCCACGAATTAAGGGTGGGTCGCCCTACGATAGCATTGTAGGCAGACGAACAGTCGACCACGAGGAACGTCACGTCCTTCATGATCTGTTGAGGATAGTTGCCTACCGTTACAGACAATGTGGTCACGCCCAGGGGAAACACCCTTGTTCCTCTAAACCCGACGAGTGGGGAATTCGTCGGAATCAATCATTCTCTGTCGATTCTCATCTACTGGCATGCTGGGTAATACAAGATATCTGCCAAGCTGCCATTGTTGACCAACACACGGTGTAAGTTGTAGTCTCCTACTTGTAGGCTGACAACAAGCGCATTGTCATGCAGATGGTGAAGGCGTCGCGCATCTTCTTTTGAGAACCCGATGATGGGGCTTTCTCTTCGTGCCATTTTTTGTACTGAACCCGTGAGCTGGACGTTCTGGACCATCCTAAAATATGTCTTCCGAGCCTTCTTGGATGACCCGGTAGGCGTTCCTCCTACACTCATTCTTATGTCGCCAATGGGAGGTCTTGGATGGTCATTATCCCGTCAGGGGGGCTGTTCCTGAGGCTGTGGATCCGTTCTTTCCTTGCTTACAAACTTCTGTAATTTCCCTTGTCTTATGAGGGCCTCAATTTGCTGCTTTAGGTCGTAACAATCTGCTATGTCATGGCCGTGATCCCGGTGGAAGCGACAGTATCTGTCTCTGGAACGCTTGTTAGGATCTCCCTTCAGCTTTCTAAGAAAGGTCAGGGCCCCCTCGTCCTTGATTTAGATTAAGAC
Organism: Quercus ilex subsp. ballota; assembly: GCA_032727855.1. Classification (NCBI taxonomy): domain Eukaryota; kingdom Viridiplantae; phylum Streptophyta; class Magnoliopsida; order Fagales; family Fagaceae; genus Quercus; species Quercus ilex. Next base: position 17,191,632 of record CM064910.1, read on the forward strand.
CTGATCTATTGGGGCGGTTAGCGGGGTGAAGCTTGTGAACCTTCCCCCCGGGGGTTTAGAACGCCTCTCATCTCTTCGATCTCCTGTCTTCGACCTCTTTCGCCCCTGGTCTTGTCGCGCCTCTTCCTGCCTCTCCCTTTTTCTTGGCTTATCTTCCAGGGCCTGCAGCGCATCTTCCGCATTCATGTACTTGGTGGCCCTGTAGAGTACTTCCGACATTGTCTTGGGGTCGTTTTTGTATAGTGAAAACAGAAACTTACCTTTTCGCAACCTATTTGTGAAGGCTGCTACGAGTATTTTGTCGTCGGCCTCGTCGATCGATAGCGCTTCCTTATTGAAGCGTGTTATGTAGGATCTCAGCGTCTCTTCATCTCATTACTTGATGCTCATCAAGCATGCCGTGGACTTCTTGTACCTGTGTCCCCCAATAAAGTGTGTAGTGAACTGAGCGCTTAGCTCCTTGAAAGTGCTGATGGAGTTCGGTGTCAGTCGGCTGAACCATACCCTTGCTGGGCCCTTCAACGTTGTAGGTAAGGCCCTACACATGATTTCGTCCGCTACCCCCTGAAGGTGCATTAGAGTCTTGAAGGTCTCCAGGGGATCTAGTAGGTCCTTCACTACACATGATTTCGAGAACCGCTGCTCGGGTTTCGTCTCCCTGAACGTTGTTCGTTGTTGCCATCAAGCGAGTCAGCACCATGCAACTCTTTTGTTCGGAAAGTTTTTTCTATAGCTTATCAATTGCCTTCCCATAGACGGCACCAACTGATGATGTCGAAAATATCACCAGTGAGCTGCACAATGCTTGTACTCTCGAAGCGACACCTGCACAACAAAAAGGAGAAGACCTAACAGAGAGCACCGGTGTGGTGCCGGCCAAATACCCTCCGAAGGTCAAGTTAGAACTTGTTACAACTCTAGAGTGCTAGAAAGGAGTCAATTATGCGTACCTCGATTTGTGTGGGTATTGGGGGCTTTTATAGTAGTAGAGAGTTGACCTCTTTGCCTTGAAGTAGAAATATTTTCCTTATAGGAATCCTTTTGAGTGTAGATTACGGAATCCTTTCCTTATAGGACTCTTATATTGAACGTGGACTGCAAGTCATCATTTTATAGCTTATGCGTGGTGGCCAAGTCAAATTTCTTACCAAGCCCATCAGCTTTGAGACTGTCAGTTTGTCCCAACCCATTCAATCAAGAGGGGTTGTCAGCCTCATAAGGGAGTCAGCCCTTAAGGGTTCTCCGTGATCCTTCAGCCTATCACGGTCCGTCAGTTTTAGGGCCTTCAGCCTTCTTTGTAACTTATCCCGTCAGCATGAGCTGAAGGATTCAAGCCGACGAGTTGAGCATGGGATGCCTTGTGGCATACTTTTTGCCTTATCATTTAAAATGATAAGACACGTATAAAAAAAAAACCTTAAAAACATGGATAAGATAACTAATTTACTTAGATTAGGATATTATAACCATTAGTATTTTATTTAAAATTTAAAATCATAGATAAAAATAATTTTAGAAAAAATACACGATCAAAAGATTCTTTTTTTTTTTTTTTTTTTTTTTTTGATGAGGCGGTCAAAAGATTCTATATAATGGTTAGTTGATTGATTAATGTAGCTGTGACCCATTAAAAGTGATGTTACACACTAAAATTGATGGTGCCTTCATCACCACCAACCTTCTTCTTTTTGGCTTCATTTCTCTTTGTATTTTCCACAGTCCCAAGTTTCCACCCATATATTATGAAAAAAAAAAAAAAAAATACCCACCCATGTAAGTGAAATCCACCCAAGCAAATTGAATGCGTTGTGAACACTCAATAACTGTGCCTGTTATATATGATGGATTCAAGTTATACTTTATATAACTCCACAAAAGTTACATATTTTTTAAACCGTAAATTTTTAAAAAATTTAATAGTAAGAAAATCACTATAATCAATGTTTTCTTTAAAATTAATTTCTCTCCATATTTACTAACCTAAGTAATTTGAGAAAATATTATATTACTTTCTTTTTAACTTTTTTTCTCTCTCCTAATCTATTCATCCCTAACCCAACACAAAAGCATATTCTCAACTTTCTTGGGCATGGAGACGGCTGTGCTGGACTTTCAATTGTTAAAGAAGTCATTGATCAGGGATTGTGTAATGACCAAGTCTGCATATTCAAACAAAGCCCTTGTATTATTGCTCTCTTGATTTATCAAAATTGACAAATACTTCTTTCTCCAAAAAAAAAAATTTGACAAATACTTTTGCTGGGAATCTTTCTCAACATACTCATTATAGCTTTTGAATGTCACATCGCTAAATCCACTTGAGGAGGGAGGAAACATGTTTCAGAAACATGGTGGATTTTTCCCCACTTGAGAGCAAGGACACTGAGGATTTCTCACCAAATTTATATTGAAAGACATCATCAACTGTAAAAAAATCAAACCTTTATCATTCACAATTACCTAGGGCTACATCACTAAGAGCATTAGCATTAGAAAATTCCAATTCTACTTTATTTTACCATTCCAAAAAGTCATTTTATCAGTATGTTATACTATTTTACAATACTTCCAACATCTCAAAACTCTATTTTTATTAAAATATTATTTTTTTAATCTTTCTTTATTATTTCTTTCCAACCGTCACTTTCTCTCTGCTCCTCCATTTCCCTTTCTCTATGCTTGACTACCTCTCGAGTTTGTGGGTCTCTGTGGTGCTGGGTGTGGTTGGGTTGCATTAGTTTTTCGTGGATCGTGGGTCTCTACAGTGGGAAGGCCGACGACTACACGAACTTTATACCAATAGGAATTTCTACATCTCTATTTGCATCTTCCTCGAGGATCGTGGGTTGATTTTGGTGTGGCTGGACTGGGCTGGACTGGGTTTTATGATTTGATATCGATGAATTTTAATTTTGTTGGGTTTTGATTGATTTTGGTGGAATTTGATTTTTGTGGTTGAGTTTGTGGGTTGATCGAAGTGGCTTTGGGTGCTGGCTGTGGATGGGTATGGGTTATGGTGTTGGTGGTGGATTGATTTTGGGTTGGGGTTCACGATGATGGAAGGTAGGTGGGTGAGTGGGTTTTGGTTGATGGTGGGAATGGTTTGTGGTGGTGGTGGCTAGTGGTGGGTTGATTTTGGGTTGGGTTTTACGGTGGTGGCAAGTGAGTGGATGAGTGGGTTTTGGTTTATGGTGGTTGATGGTGGTTGGGGTTGAGATTGTGGGTGGTGGTGGTGGCTGTGGTGGCTATGGTTGTGGTTGTAGTTGTGGCTGTGGCGACAGTGGGTGTGGGCAGTGACAGTAGATTTGTGGGTAGTGGAAGAAAAGAGATGAGAGATGAGAGAGAAGCCGTGTGAAGCTTCAGTGATGGAGATGGGTGAGGGTGAATTGGTTGAGCTATAATGCAATGAGAGATGAGAGAGAAATTTTGAAGAAAAAGACATCATAATTTTTTATATATATAATACTGCTACAGTGCAATTCTACCTTTAGAATTAACAATATTGCAAACAAATTTACAATACTTGGGTTTAGAATTCTCTGATGCAGAGCACTTTGGGACTGCAAATGACAAATTCTCCTTACATTTGGCATTTGCATTCCCCAATGCTAATGCTCTACAGCTAAGCATCACTAGTGTGACGTCTATGGCATTGCTGATTAACATTCTCCACATATATCTAACGACAACCAGTCAGATTGATAATATAAAATTTAGTTAAATCTCATATTCTCGGGAAACAAGGATTGTGTTCATAAAAAATAAAAGCCAACTCACCTCAGAGTATACTTTCTTCTAAACAACTTCTTCACGCCAATGATTAGGCATGTTTCACAATCAGAGGATAGTTTTTAGAAAGTATTTACAATCCAATGCATATTTTCATGCTCAAGAAAGTTGAGAATTTGCTTTTGTGAAAATCTCATTTTGAATTCTATAATCAGGTTACGGAAACAGCTTCGGGGAAGAAAGTTTGTTGTTGTCCAATCTTTTATAGATAGTTGGTCTTTCTGTTTACTTCCATCTTCTAAGGAGATAAAAAAGTACTTCCAGAATTAGCAAAAAGTAACCTCAATTTGGGAAATGATGAAGCTTATCATTGCTTTTAAGCTGATGAATATGCATATACCTTGTTATATTATTTGTGCTCTAGTATTTATGTTGATAAAGAGCCAGGTAAAAGAGGCACTCGCTGTAACATCAACCTCAAGCTTCCCAAATGCAAACACTGATGGGGAATTCCCTACAATGGATAAAGATTGCCTCCAAACGGATTTTAATCTTTTTCATTACTTCTGAGTCCCTTCACCTAAACCAAATGGATATCGTGTTAATAGCAGGCGATCAACTCACCTAAACCACATGGATATCATGGGCTACCTCTCATAGGGGCTCCTAAACCAGATGGATCCCATGTGGTCTTTCTTAAAGCAGGCAATCAACAGAGGAAGATCAACAATCAAACTGACAATGTGCCCATAAAATCAACTTGGAAAAATAATACAAAATCCTCATATTTAATGCGTATAAGATAAATAAGATACCACCTCACTCTGGGGGGGATGCTAAATGTAAATGTAAGACACCACCTCTACTATATCTCTCTCTCAAAAAATAAAAATAAAAATAAAAAATTGATACCACCTCTACTACTGAGAAAGCCACTTAAAACCATCTAGATACTGCATTTTGTATACTGCTTTGGCCCAAAAAACCTCGAGGGAGGAAGTAACGCAATCTCTCTCTTGGGTTAAGAATACCTTCAAGAAATCTTAGACCAAATATAAGGAATGGAGCTTCGGCAAAGGCCTCATCAGAGCGTAGATCAATCAGGTCTTCTCTTGGCCCGAGTACAGCATGCCCCCTGATTATAGCATCAGCATTCACAATGTAGACAACTGCATCCATCTACAGAACAAAGATTGAAATGTATTTAGCAAAATTGCATTACTTAACAAGGAAGATAGCATGGTGGAGCAAACTCAAAAACATTTTCCCCTTTGCTAGCCAATCAAGCAGTAATTTTATTTGCCAAATTCCCAATCCAGAATCTCAAGAGATATACAAGGATCGGTTCCTCAAGAGTAAATAAGAAATTCAAATTACAAATCACAATATCATCATATTGCACAAGTCATTAACTAAATATTCTCACAAAAGATAATTGATAGATTGAGAAATTTACCGTGCCATAGTCTCTCCAAACTCTACGAGCTATCTGAGGTCCTCCTATATGAAAAAATTTATACTTGGTATTCCCAATAATAGACATCCACGAATTCATCGGATCCTGCTGCAATGTTCACTCACCAATACCCACAACAAAGAAAATCAAATCAATGGTTATCGAATAAACAAAATTGAAAATACCAACCCACCATTTTATTTTTAGTGAAAAGCCAGAAAATCGAAACTTTCCCAACTGTTTTCTCAGCTCCCGCGATAATAAAAAAAAAAAAAACCGTAGAAGTAAAAGGTACCTCATCCCCGAAGAGTGAAACCATTTGGTCTAGGCAGGACATATCCTGGCATAACAGCAAGATGTTGACCTCCTCAGCTGCGGCGCTAAGTTCAGCCCAGTGTATTCCCAGTAACATCATGCCCTGAAAATATATATATATATATATATATATATATATATAATAATTAAATTTTTTTTATTTGTTTACCCTTGAAAAAATTTAAGAACACCTTTAATCAAAATTAAATTATTTAGGCTAAATAATAATTAATAATATTATAATTAATGAAATAATAATATAACAAATTATAGTTTATAAAAAACAAACAAATTAATAAAATAATTAAACAACAATAATTAATAATTTTATTAATATTTTAAATAAATTTATAGTTTATTATTTATTTTTTGGTTAGAATTATGAATAAATATTTGATAAAAAAAACCATGTAGAAAGTAATTGTAATTTTTTTTGTAATTGTAAATAAATATTTGATAAATATTTATTATTATTGTTATCAATATATAAATTTTTTTTTTATTAGATTGTATAATTTATAGTTATTACGGAACTAACTAAAAAAATTTCTAGAACCACCACGACCTCCTTTGGTCTAAAGGAATTAAAGCCGCCCAGCTTTTCTCAGGCGAAAGAGAGAACACATTCAAATTAATTAACACAAAGCTATAAAATTTGAGCAAATCATTAGAGCATTCAAAAGCAAAAAGAAAAAAAGAAAAAAAAAAATTTAGCATTAGAAAGTTTTACTTTTTTTACCGTTTCATTTAAATATACTTTTCTTACTTTATTTTTTATATTCTTAATCTCTTATTTTTCTTTATCTTCTTCTCTGCCGCCCACAACATCTGCCAGCCACCATCACCACCAACAGGAAAAAAAAAAAAACCACAAAACCCAGCACAACCACACTCACAACCGGCCACCGTCACCACCACCCCAAAAAAAAAACCCCTACAAAACCCATCACAACCACACCCACAGACAGCCACAAAACCCATAACAAAAAAACACAACCCAAATAAAACCACAGTCACAACACCGCCACTATAGCCGCCGCCACCACCACCACCACATCCACAATTGGCTACAAAACTCACCATAACAACACCCACAACCGGCCACAAAACCCATCACCACACTCACAACTGCCACAAAACTCATCATCACACCCACAACTGGCTACAACACCCACAAAACCCATCACCACACCACACCCACAACTGGTCACAAAATCCATCACCGCCACACCCACAACCATAGAGAAAAAAATATAGAAGAAAGAGGGAGAAACGGCTGAGAAAGAAATAGAAAGAGGAGAGAATTGGAATTAAAAAAAAATTTAATAACTTTTTAGCATTTTGAGAGTTTCACTGCGAATGCTCTTTAAGAAATGAGAGAGAGATACCTGACTAATGAGGACATTTCTTATAAACCAGTTCAGCACGGCCCGCACGGCTAGAGCCCAACTGAGCAAACTCCATATCTTTCTTCCTTTTCTTTTCTACTGTGTATGAGAGAGAGAGAGTTATACCAGGCTAACTGGCTTCTCTGTGTCTTTCAGAGACTATAGTCAAAATGGAGGAGGCTTTGAAGTCTGTTTCTGTTTTTTTTTTTTTTTATAAACAATACTATCAAAGACACGCACTTGTAGGGGAAGGGGATGAGACGAAGAGAGCGAATGTACATGTATACGAGTAACGACAAGCAGGGAAGCGTATGAGTGGGGGTGAGACCAGACACAGCCTTGACTTTTTAAGACAAAAGAAACGAGAAGACTTCAGCCTTGGCCTTTTTTTTTTTTTTTTTGCAATCAATTTCCAATTTCCAATTTCCAATTTCTGTTTTTTCTTTTTTCTTTTTGGATTTTTTTTTTAATGAACAGCCATGTTAGCATTTTCACCTAGAATGAAATACACTTTCCTCGAAAAGGAAGAGAATGAAACACATCTGTCACAGAAAATCATGTATCCAATGGAAGATCTACGTTAGCATTTTCACCTGTGAAAGACACCGTTTGCATGGTGGCTGCGAACCAAATCCGTCACATATTGGGCATTATACCTAGCTATACAGTTTATGTGCAACATTATTTGCTTCCCTACTTCTAAAAATGGAGATATCATAGTTTCAAAACTGTTTACAAAACTTCCCTCAGTTTTTTTATTCCATTCTTTTAAAATCTTATTTCACATTCCCTATACACTCTCTTGTGTTTTAGACGTGACAGCATCAGTATGTGTACGGTAAATCTATATATATAATATTAAAAGCCAAAAGTCATAAAAAATTCAATTAGATTTTAATTGGATTTTTAATTTTGTGCCATATGTTTTATTTAATTTTTAATTTTTGTATTAAATGAATTATTGGGTGTAAAAATCGAATAGTTTAAATTCAATTAAATCTTAAATTGGATTTCAATTGGAATCCAATTTTGCGTCACGTGTCCATTTAAATTTTTTTTTATTTTCGTGACAACTGAATTATTTAATGCAAAAATTAAAGAGTCTAAATCTAATTAAATTCTAAATCATATATATATATATATATATATATATATATATATAATGAGAAACTATTATATATTTTAGAAATGTATGGTTTAAAAAATGTGTAACCTAATACCATATATAATTTGAATCTCTTTTAAAAAAAAGTATAATTTGAACTATATACTTGTAATCGTTTTTAATTGTATCCGTGCATATGCACAGAGTTACACACTAATATATAATAAGAAGTGTGTGCAATGATGACTCCAAGATTTATTTTCTAGGGGGTTCAATAGTGTCAAGATTGGAATTTGTTGTGAGGAATAAAAAATAAAATGATTAATTATTTTTTCCTATTTATACAACTTTCATATTATATAAAATAATCTAAAAATGGTATTCTAAATCTCTCCAAAAAAAATGGTATTCTAAATATAATTTAGTGTACAATACAAATATATTGTACAATAGTCTAAAAAAATTATTAAGTAGTTTAAAGATTGGTTAGACAACAATCATTAAATGCATAAATAAATATAAATAATTAATTAATAATACATTTTTGTCAAATTAATAATAATTTATTATATTTATATGTAATATCAATTAAATAAAAAAAAAGATAAATTAAAAAGTTGGTCCCTATCATTTACACCATATTTCAATTTGGTCTTTGACTTTTCAATTGTATTAATTTAATCCTTAACCTTTTTAGTGTTGTGTCAATTTTGTCCTTACCATTATCCATTGGAAGAAGAAAAAAATACTAATGAGTCAAATAGAACAATAAAAAATTATTTCTCAGCCACGTCAACTGCTAACTGTAGCAGTTAGAAAAAAAAATTTTGATGAATGACGCATCAACCCTTTTCATAAGTTTGGTTATCTACAATGGCAAATGGCATATCAAATTAGAAGGAAGGCAATTGAAAATTGACATAGCAAACCTTCTGTAAGCAAAGCCTAGAGGTTTCGTAGTTTTGAGAATGAATGATCTGATCTCCCCTTTCCTTCTAGTACTTTGCTAATGAATAGAGAAATTTTACCTCATCAAAGATGGAGTTCTGATTTTAGAACCAGGGACACCCCTAATTAAGAAATCAAATGACATTCTGAAATTGGCTATGTTAATGCTTCACATGACTTGTCTCACCAAAATGAAATCTCTCAACCATTTTATCAAGGTATCTCATATGCCAGGAGTAAAATCGTACCAAAAATTTGGGATCACTTCTTTATATAAAATCATTTTCTTTTGATGTTCAAAACTGTTTTAAAAAACTTGGTTTTGATTCCATTCTTCAAACATAAAATCTTATTACACACATGTTACACAATTAGCACACACTTGCTAATGTTCTTCAAAATAATGTTCTTAAAATTCGATTTCAACCAACGTGACAATGTGTGTACAATGAACATGTAATAAGGACTAATAATGCTAATATCACAACAAAATCCATAATTTTTGCTACAACTTGTTAACATGACAAGTTGTGAATAATATAGTACGTGAGTTATTGCGATACACTTATACAAACATTTTTCAACAAAGAGTGTCTCAGTATTATTACTTCTCTTCAAAATGGTGAGTTTAGTCTACCATGTCCATTTGTACCATTGGCAATCCCATAGAATGTACTTTGTAGTTTCTCTAGCTATAATGTAGGCACTATTTACCTTGAATTTCACGATAGTACTATTATAGTCACAAACTTTTTAATAATATTTTTATAAACTGTTAAAATGATAAATTCATATTGATTTTTATTTGGCTCACTCCTTACATCGCTTTTTAACTTATCAATGACTATTAACTACTAAAAATGTTAGCAATTTGTAAATATTCCAATCTAAAATGATTTTATCATTTGGTAGTTAATGACCTGCTTAATTAGTGGAATTAATGGATAAGATCTTTAATTTTCTATGTGTGATCCCTTAGGCTCCGTTTGGGAGTTCATAAAGGAATGTAATAAAATGAAATGGAATGATCATAAGGGAATGAAAAGAAATTGAATGTATTTAAGTAAGGGAAATGAATGGAAAATAATGTAATAGAATAGAATTAAGTAATCTTGATTGGATGTTTTAAAATAAAGGAATGGAAAGGAATGAAAATGAATAGAATATAAGTAATCTTATTTGGGAGCAACATGGAGAGAATGGAATGGAATCATTTTATGACAATATTACTATTAGAACAAGTGGCTCCCGAACGAGGCCTTAAGAACAAGTAGTGGGAGCAATTCTAGATAAAGTAGATATTATTATTCATTACTCACGCTATACGCTGCGCTATAGAATGGCTTCAAAATAATTTATTGGGATTATATATATATATATATATATATATATATATAATATTAATAGCGTTACATCTCCAATACAAATGTGATCACAATCAAGCAAGGCAAAAAGTTTCAGTGAGAGAGAGTTTATAACAGAAGAAAAATATCAAATGTCCAAAAACACAATGCTCTGGAACTTAAATTAAATATGAAGAGAAGATAACATTTATAACATAGTGCACATATAATAATTATACGAACCTAGAGTGAAGTGTCACAAATTTCCAAATATTTTATTATTAAAAAAAATCATTTGAATGATGCAAGCGGAACTAAATTAGTAGCTCCCACAAAATTTTTCAAAAATTGCTCAAAATAGGTAAAAATGGAGATCCTATAAGCTTATGTAACGAGCTGGCCATTCCAAGAAAAAAAAATCTAGACGCCCCACTTGTCCACATGTGTTCCTTTCAAGCTTACTTTTTATCTTTTTTTCACTCTTTTGCTAAATTTTGCCATTGAAACCCCCACACATCAGACCATTGACTTGCTTTAAAAAATTTACTTTTAAAAATTTTTAACCTTCCATTTGTAGCTCAAAATCCTCATCCTTTCAAGTTACTTGCCTTCCACCTTTGACCTTTTCAAGCATCCACTGATACTCTTTGCTCACATATTCTCACTTAGCATTCAACTCCTCTATTTTTCTTAAACAGAGTCTTGAGTTATTTGACACTTAGCAATAAAGAATTGAAAATCTTGAAATGTTCTATATTCTTCTCCTATTATTTTATTTTTCCATTTCTATGTATTTATTATCTTAAGAGTTATAATTTTATTTTCCTTTATTTTCAATTCAATTGATATTTGATAGGCTTTGTTCAAAATTTTATTTTGGCTTCTATTCAAACGACCAGATACGAAAGTGATCTTATTATTATTATTATTATTATTATTATTATTTATTTTGTTATCTATACACTACAAGAAATATCTATTATTGCGGCGGGTGCAAAAACTGCCACTATATGTCGCATATTGCAGCGTTTTTTGGATTGCCGTTGTACATTGGATCTATTGCGGCATTTTTTCAGACCGCCACAGTAGTTCTAATCTTTTGCGGTGTACTACAGCAGCGGTACATAGAACCGCTGCAATATGTGTGTTTTAGTGGCGTTTACATAGATATAGCGGCGCCCTAGAGAACCTGCCGCAATAAATATAGCATTTGTGGGGATGCTATAGTGGAAGTATCGAAAACCACCACAATATGTAAGTTTTAGCGGTGCTTTTCCTTAGTTATAGCGATGGGTTTGTGACCGCCGCAATAGACCTTTGAATTGCCCATAACGAGTTCAATTTTTTTCCCTTTCCCATCTCCCCCCCCCCCCCCCCAGCTAAATCTATCAATTTAGACCCTAACCTTTTCATTTCTCATCCAATTGTATCCCTCTAAAACAAAATGCACACACACACTCTCTCTCTCTCTCTCTCTCAAATTAAAATCTCATGTCATTGATCTCAATACCCAAATATCGATCTTCCCACCGCCACCATGCTTTCTCACTCTTAAACCCTAGATTGCGCCTCTCTTTATTAGCATTCACTACAGCTGCTAGCTGATTGAAGCCCCCAATGATCAACATTTGAATATTAATTTCACCAAGTCTAGTGGTATCGAGACTATCTATTTAGTTTGACTAGGTTTGATTGGGTTTGACCAACTTAAATTAAACTTTGACCGTGCCTTTCTCTAAATCCGACCGTTTAATTGTGACCATAATTTATCAAAATTAACTTTTCATTACACTCTTCAGATCCAACGATTAGATTTCAAATCTAAGTCTGGCACGTGATAGACATGTATTGTGTACCTGTATGGTTATGTTTTCTTAATCTGACCATCCAGTTGGTCTTAAATTTCACCAACACTAATATGTCACCATACTCTTCAATCCCAATGATCAAAATTTGAATATGAATTTCACCAAGTCCAGTGGTATTAGGACCATCTATTAAGTTTGATCGGGTTTGACCAACTTTGACTAAATTTTGACCATGCATTTCTCTAAATCCAATCGTTTGATTGTAATCATAATTTACTAGAATTAACATTTCATTATACTCTTCAAATTTAAAGGTTAGATTTCAAATCTAAGTATGGTGCATGATGTGTTAGGACATATGTGGATCATGTTAGGAATATATGTCAATATTTTATGTAGTTGGCTAATCCTTTGACAAAACGCACTTTACTTGTAATTTGGTAGATCTAGGATGTGTTTAATACTTCAAGAAACATGTTGTTCAAGTCTAGTATTAAAGCCATGAAGATTGGATCAAGAAACAAGTGAAGAAAAGCTGGTCAATAAAGCTGGACAGATAGCTCGACACCTGCGGACAGATAGCTCGATAGCTTCTCGACACCTCTCGACAGCTAGGCTATCTATCAAGCTCTTCAGCTGATTCTTATCGCAATCTCGATAGCTTCTTTACAGCTAAGTCGATCGATCGAGAAAGCTTCTGTCCCCTCAACACCTGCTCAACACCTCCTCTATAGTTGTATCTGTCGAAGTTTAAATCTCGACACATGCTATTTGTTGAAGCTACGGGAATTTAGATTTTTAGATCTGATTTTCGGCCCATGATTTTGTATTTGTGAAGGGTTTCTTTTCTCACAACCCTAGACCTATATAAGGTTTATTTTAGAAGCCATCACATAAGGGAATACAATGAAAACTTATGCAAAAGGTGACCGATGCCTTATTCTCTCTAAAAGAAACTACCGCTCTTTGCACCTTAGGGTTTTGTAACCAAGTGCTTCTTGATCTTCATTGTTGATGAAGTGAAGAACTTTGCAGCCAACAATCTTCTATAGTTCGTGATTAAGTCGCGTACTGGGATCCGGGCAATTGATTAGTCACGTATTGGGATTCGTGCATCAAAAGGGTGGCGTTCATATATTGAAGAGTTCAAAGGTTCTGAGGCGGTAGAAGGTTTTTGCTATGAGTTCCTCCCAGGTTTTTTACTGTGAAACTAGTTTATTTCATTGGTTTTTCTGGGTCATCATATCTTGTCTTATTTATTTTTCCGCTGCATGATTTTGACATGATATTGATGTTTGTTTGTTTGTTTTAACAAGTTTTATTCATAATAAATCTAATTAACAACTTAGATTTAAAACTTGTTAATTCTATCAACCGAGGTCTAAATTTCCTAACACGATGGACATGTGCTATGTACTTGTATGGTTATGTTTACTCAATCTGACTATCTAATTGGTCTCAAATTTCACCAACACTAGTATGTCACCATACTCTTCAATCCTATTGATCAAGATTTGAATATGAATTTCACCAAGTCCAGTGGTATCGGGACCATCTATTAAGTTTGACTTGGTTTAACCAACTTTGACTAAACTTTGACCGCGCATTTCTCTAAATCCAACCGTTTGATTGTGACCATAATTTACCAGAATTAACCTTTCATTACACTATTCAAATCCAACAGTTAGATTTCAAATCTAAGTATGGTGCATGATGGACATGTGTTGTGTACTTATATGGTTATGTTTTCTCAATCTGACCATCCAATTAGTTATATATATATTTTTAAAGTAAACGTAATTAGTCACATATTAAAATTCTTACATAAATTTAATAATAGCTATGATCATTTTTTTTAATTTTTAATAAGATAGAACGTGTGATAATTTTTGTTGTGGTATTTTTTTTTTTTTTTTGGTGGAGAAAGTTGTGTGGTGATTTTTATTGAGTAAATGTGATTGCTTTTTGTTTTTAAATTTTATTTCATAGCTCATTAATATTAGATTCTTAATATTTTGCACTCATTAACTCACTTAAATATATAGATGTGTTTGATTCATGTACAATTACAAAATGCATGACAAAATGGTAATTGCTATTAAAAAATGGTAATTAATTAAAATTGTCTTCTTTTATTTTTATTTTCTCCTCAAAATAAATCTGTCTTATTTTATTTTTTCCACCCAAAATTTCCCAAAAATTTGTTTCCCTCCTAATGTGTTTCACTTAGCTTTTTCTCCCCAAAGCCAAAATCTGACTTTTAGGCATCGTTTGGCTGGCACGTTAAAGTATCACGTTTGACGTTTGCGTTTTCCTCTGCCGTGGGACCCAGCTACAGTATCCAAACTTTAATGCCCAAAACAAACGCTGAAACGCAAATTGAAAGAGCACTCAACGCACCGTTTCATTAAAATGTTTGTGCGTTCTCAAAACACAAAACGCTGCGTTCACAAAAGGGGTTGAGCCACTACTGTTCACAAAACTCTCTGCACTAGTTGAAGCAGAATGACCAAAACAAAAACGTTATCTCCAACGGTAACTCTTTGAGCGATTCCTTTCTTCCTCTCACCAACCGTGCACAGATGGAGTCAATTTTCATCAATGCCCCGTCCTCCTTGTCTTCAATGAGAGGCACCTACCCACCATCCCGCAATAAACCATCAACAGTCACACTGAAACACGGTAAAAATGCTCCCACAGAGAACAAAAGAACCCATTCCTTCGTGCTTCGCTTGAGCTCAGCTGCTCTCCGCTTGGGACGTCATGGCCGCCACAGGAAATCTCTGCATTCACGGGTACTGTTCTGCCAAACTTACCTTTTGATCTATTGGTGTCTGGTTATTTTGTTTTCCATGAACACACTTCAATCTGTGGTTTTGTACAAAAATTGTGTGTAATTTTAGTTCAACGTTTGTGTGTTATTTTTGTGTTTTCCATGATATTAGTATGTAGGTTTCTCTCTGCTTCATTTTATTTTGGGTGTTTCTCACCAAGTGTAGACGTATTGGGACTAATATATGTGAGTTTACTTTGCATTTTCCATGACTCATGCGTAACTGAAAACTGATATGCATACAAACTATTCGTTGAAATGCCTGAATTAGTATAGAAGGAAGTTGTAGCAAATATGAGTAAGGGAAAATCGAAGGCTGATGGTAATGAAGAGAGAATTGGGTGGAAAGATCCTAGGGAAGTAAAAGCTTTTTGTGATTTTTCTACTGCTCAAGTCCTAGAAGGCAAGAAGCATCAAGGATTTTTGAGAAAGGAAGGGGTTGATGCAGTGATTGAGCAGTTGGCTGAAATGGGAAAAGTGGTGACTCCCGCGCAGTATAAAAACAAATGGGATCATCTGAAAACGCAATGGAAGGCTTGGAAGGAGTGTTTTGGTGAGACTGGGTTGTGTTATGATCCTGTAACTGGGGTTATGCAGGCCACTGATGAGTGGTGGACCCGAAAGATTCAGGTTAGTTCACTTTACATAATTGTGAAAAAACTCTATTATCTACAACTAATATTGTCTTCTAACTACTGGTTGTCCACGTGTAGGCATGTCCCAATGCGTTAACCTTTAAAAACAAACCTTTGCCGAATATTAAGTCCATGGAAATCATGTATGAAGGCACGGTTGCAACGGGAAAAAATGCATTCTGCCCGAGTGGTGAAATACCAATTGAATTATCTGAAGGGTTTGGGGATTCCACTGACAGCAAAGAATTTGTTGACCCCCAATGTGAACCCTCTGCGAACTCAGTTGACCCAATGGATGTTGAAGGACCAGCAGTGAATAAGGGGAAAGGCTTGGCAAGCGGTGTCCAACTTTTTAGGGGAATTTGCAAGAAACCAAAAAAGAAGCGTTCAACCATTCAAGACATGTCCGACTCTTTGAAGAACATGTCAAACGTTATTGTTGAAAGTAGAAGTGTTAGTACTCATAATACACCATTTCGCACCGCATCAGCTAATGAGATGCAAGCAATAATGGACATGGTGTTGAGTCTTCCTGGGGTGCAAGTGGGTGATCGCCTTCATATGTTCAGCACCTTCTTCTTCATGAATAACGTAGACGGTAGGAACATGTTTGCAGCTAATGTTGAGATGAAAGAGGTCCAGCTAAGGTTGCTAGAGAAGCAGTACGAAATGAACCCTCAATTTCATGTTCTCTGAAGGAAAGGGGCTTGTCTACAGCCCGGGTTGCTTATCTTTATGTACCTCTTAGTATTGTAGTGATCGGATTATCTTTATGTACCTCTTGCAGTCTTTTCTTTTCTTTTTTCTTTTTTGTATTGGCATAAACTATATGCTTGCCATGGGTGTGTATGTAAAACAGTGGTTACTAATTACTTGTCATCTTCTATATGCTTACTTGCTCATTTTTCTTATGCTAGTGTTTATAATTGTCATATGTAACTAAGATATTTGTCACTAATTAAACCATAGTTCTAATTGCATCAATTTCTACCCCATAGTTTGAATATAAAACTGCCTGAAATTATTTTTTGAAATATTTACTGTTTACATTGACAGGATTATTTTTATATTCTGGTGAGAATTCATTTTTGGTGAGCACTTTCCAAGCTCATGTCAAAGATAGACTTGGTGGTGAGAAATCATTTATTTTTTCAATTGTTTTTTATTTCCAATGTTTATTAATGATGGAAGTCATTTCAAATTTATTTACTTTTCAAATTTAAACTTTCTAGTGTTGTGTGTTTTTTGGAAGGGGTATCATAATAAATTAAGTATATATCATACTTAATTTTACCTCTACCTATTAGATGATTAACTCAAATACATAGTGACGCTTGCAGATTGTTAGTCCTCTGTGTGTGTGTGTGTTTATAATTATATATCATGCTTTCCCTCATTGCTGAAAACTGCTTTCTGCTGCCTGAGGATTGTTAGTCCTCTGTGTGTGTGTGTGTTTGTGTTTTGTTAACTATCCAGGTTTGTGCAGCAGCTTTGATGGAGTTTAAATCATGAAAAATGTATTCCTTCTCACAGCTGTTTGTATTTGTATTTGTATTCTTGAAACTGGGTAGAATGAGTAATTAGTTCAATTACTCAAAAACTTATCAAACAAAAAGCTAAAATTGTATTCCTTGTACATGTCGGCATTAAGCCAAAAAAGTGTTAGGTTCCTAAATACATTAATTCCATTTCTTTGTACCCCTAAGCTGTAGGTATTGGCCTTAATCACATGCAGGAAGGCTAAGACAAACCGTAGTGGCAATGCCATTGTAGATCCTTTATTTCTTGGAACTCTTACCCTTTAACCTGCTTTTGGTAATGCAAATATTCTGCCTAAACTCATAAAAGCAAGGTCTGTTTCTCTCCTTTATTTTGTTCTTTTATCTATACTTTCCTCCCCAATTGTCTCTCAAAAGCAGAATCCACTGCAGTATCAAAGTCATAGACCTTAATAAAATTCATACCAAATGCTTTTGCGCATGCTAGAGTAAAAGTTGTACATATGCAATGGTTTTAAAGTTCTACTTCTAATGGAAGTGGAAAATTGTCCACCAACACAAAATGTAGTACTTTGTAGTGAAAACTAAACAGATATTGCAGTGAAATATCTAACTTTTGCCTGAAATAAATTGCAATGAACTTTGCTTCTTTTTTTTTTTTCCCTCTTTTTCTTGTTGGGTACAAAAGCAACCAAGAACTTATCTGTACGGTTCACGGGTACTGTTCACACAGCTCGTGAACAGTACTAGTTTTTGTCTTTTTTTTATTATTATAAGGAATTGCTTGTACATCTTTTATAGCAGTAGTTTTAAATAGATACAAAACAACAAGAGGTGAATGATGGTGAATGATGGTTTGCTCTTCCTGCAAACTGAACTTTCCTCTTTTAGCCAACAAAAAATAACAATAGGCATTTATGAAAGTAGAAGAGGAAGTAGAGATATGATAACCAGATTTGACAGTAATCTCCACATTTTTACTTCAGTTATAGTATAAATACTCACAAGCTCACAACTGTTGTACACATTGCCTTCTCGGGTACTGTTCACAGGTATTGTTCACGCAGCCCATGAACAATGAATGTTGCCACTAGATATTGTTGTTCTACCTATTATATTCTCTAGGTGAGTGCTGAATATGTGTGTATTGGCTTTCCACAGACATAAAAAGAAAGAAGTCTCAAGGTATTCAAAAGGATGGATTTGCTAAATGACACATCTAATTCCCAGCACCAGTAAGTTTTTAAAGGAAATAACTTGTTTTTAGCGTACATATTATAGTATCACTCCAGATTATGTACATGCAATTGAAGTTCGTAACATATGCAGGGACGAAGACTTTGACATTAGCGACGACATTGTACTTGCAACATATATAGCTGGGTGTGCAAGTGTTATAGCTTACGTAGAGACGTATATGACCAAAGTACTAATGCATACAAATATACAAACAGGGTATGAATGGGTACAGTATACATTAAATGGAAATGAGACGAAATGTCACAATATGTTCAGAATGTCAAGCCATGTGTTTCGACAATTGTGTAATACATTGCGCACTCGGTATGGGTATGATGGTACCAAGAGTGTTTGCTTGGAGGAGTCAATGGCAATGGCATTGGTGGTACTTGGTAATGCCACGAGTAACAGAATGATGCAAGATAGATTTCAACATTCCGGTGAGACAGTGAGTCGACATATGGGCACCGTAATTAAATTGTTAGCCACGGTTATGGCAACAGACATTATCAAGCCTGCTGATCCTACGTTTCGTACCGTGCCATCACATATCCAGGGGTCATATCGATATTGGCCACATTTCATGGTACTTTGTCAATTTTGTATCTTGACTTGATTGTATTCCTATTATCTTTATGGTCATACCACGTGTTTCATTTTCACATGGCATTTTTGTGGCAATTGTTAGGGTTGCATTGGAGCGATTGATGGGGTTCACGTCCCCATGGTCTTACCAGAAGAGGAGCAACACCCATATAGAGGAAGAAAAGGGGCCACAACAGTAAACTGCATGTGCGCATGTGATTTTGACATGAAATTCACATTTGCGTGTGTGGGATGGGAAGGATCAGCACACGACACCAGGATCTTTTTAAATGTCCTCAACAATAAGAGTAACAACTTCCTAAAACCTCCACCTGGTTTGAAAATATGCAGTTTAATGATAGTATTAAAGTATGTATTATATAGTGAAAATGCTAATATAATAAACGTGTTCGTTTGTAGGAAAATATTATCTTGTTGATTCAGGGTATCCGATGAAGCCAGGGTTCCTTGCCCCATATAAGGGGGAGCGATACCACATCCCTGATTTTCAGCCAGGTTCACAGCTACATTGTCCAGAGGAGAGATTTAATTATCTTCATTCCTCACTTCGTTCGGTCATAGAACGAACGTTTGGAGTTTGGAAGAATCGATGGAAAATTTTGAGATGTATGCCAGCGTTCCATATACGCACTCAAAATTACATCATTGTTGCTACAATGGTTCTGCACAACTTCATTAGAGCACATGACCACAATGACATTCCACATTTCCGTTCTACACAGGGCACATATAGAGGTAGTGAGGGAGGTCATTACGATGGAGTGGCAGATGTGGCCTCTTACTTGGATTCAAATGAGATGAAAGAGGTTCGGAACAATATCACAACATCGATATGTATGGACCATGGCTGATGGTGCACAAACTTCAATGTAATACCATTTTGTGTTATGGTACTTTTTTGGTTGTCAAGCAGAACTAATAGCTCACAAAACTTGGTTTGTTGTTAAGCATAACTTGGTTTTTTTGTTGTAAACCATTTTGTCAATGTTTGCATGGGCTGAATGCTGACATTTGTAGTAGCTGTATGCTGAAATGCTGATTTATCCTATATGGAAATACTGAAATGCTGAAATATTAGAAATTATTAATGCAGCAGAATTTTTAATGTAGAATTTTTAATGCAGCAGGATTTTAAGGTGAATTAATTGCAATGTCTCTGTGTTCTTGTATGCTCAATTTGGTTGCAACTAAATGGGGAATAAAATATAAATAGAAAGCTCATATCTGGACATCATAAAACTTTTTGAATCAGTTTCATGTATCTTGTTCTGTCATTCTACTCTAAGTAAAAAATAAAATAATTTTTTTTTTAGTTAGGATCATATGGATGAGAAGACAGAGGGAAAGAAAAAGGTGTGGGGCTTGCGTGGAGAGGGTTCAATTTAATTTCTGTTAGAGGATAAAATATCTACCCCTTTAATAGTGGAGAAGTAGATCAACAACTCCCATACCTCTGTTTTTGCACCTTGCACCTTGCACCTTGCACCATGTCTAGTAGTACCCCACATGTCTATCCATTTCTGTTGTTTTCCTCACATTGTCTTGGCAACACCAAAGGAAATTAAGTTATGAACTTGGATGCAGGGCAAAGGCTTTCTTACAAGATGTACTGAAAGTTTACAGTTTAAAGTACATAAGTGCTTCCTAAATGCTTAGAGATCAGTTAGCTCTTGCCTAGGTTGTAACGTCAGATCCTTCTTTTGACATGAGGAAATTTACCAAGCCACAAGCTTTTGTAGAAAAAATTGGTGTTGCCTCAGTACTATTTATATCATGTGCCATATACAATTGGACGCCCCTAGAAGGTGCAGGTGAATTTCATGGAATGCCCTTAGATGTTAAGGTATATTGTTAACATAATAACTTATGATTTTGCCACCAGCTGAATGTAGGAGTGTGCTTTGATTAACTTATAATCCTAGTAACATATCACATAGAAACCAACACGTTTAAGTAGCTTCCCAATACAAAAACTGTCCAAAAAGCTGTCCTAACACCTGTGCATCACACCATCCAAAAGTTGGTCCAATATGCTTTAGCAATAATGATCCAACATACTTCAAAAGTTTGGCTCACAGCAGATATTAAAAAAAAACACAAAATCTTGGCTCATTTTTTTTAAGACACCAAGAACTCAGTCTATCAATGGCTGGCAAATTGTGTGTATATATATATAGACACACATATACAACAACAGAATTTCCAATCTTCTTTAAACTTAGCAATAACATTATCTCCATCAAACATCTCCACATTGTTTTCAATAGTACAATTACATACATATCATAAACTAACTTGCAATAGTACGATTAACATACAAAACAAATGTGCCATATACAACTTGCAGTTAGTACATACAATTACATCCCATTATGGCAAACACATCTGCCTGATTTTGACTTCCCCAGACCTAGTAGATAAGATAAGCAATACTAGAAACGTAGCCCCCAAGACTACTAGAGATATTGTCAACTTCTTTGCTTTCTCTTCAGAGATCATGCGTGCAGCCTTAGCTCTTTCAAACTTTCATTTTGCAACTTGCTCCCTTTCCAATGCTGCGGCTGTCAGGGCGTGTGCTTGCTTCAACTCTTCATTGGCAACTCCCACCACATGCTCCAATCGGTTGAATTTGGCAATAACTATAGGTGCTATTGCTGCGCCACGTGGACAACAAATGTTGGCGTCTAACCACTTGAAGAAATTGCATGCACGGTCCATCATCCTGCACAATACAATACAACACAGAAACAGGAATACAACTCATTGGTTCTTTAATGCACAACACAAATATTTTGCCAATACTTGGATATGGTACTTACTGGTGACCAATAGCGACAACTATAAAACCTCCTACCAAATGTATGAAGTTTCAGGGACGTCCTAATTCTACAATTCTCAACGTCACAAAAATGGCCATCAGAACTGGAGAGATAGTTACTTGTTTTCGACATTCGTAGTTCTTGGTCGTAGATATTACATTGGCTTCGATTAGTGAACCGTAAACCAGGTTCGTACTATAAAAACAAAAGGACAACTTGAGCATAAAAGGAGTATTTTTAACTGAAAAGTGGAATCAAGATCGATAGTGCATGTTTCCTATAATGTTAAAATATAAATGCAATCTTTGTGAAATATGATCACACACACACAAATCGAGTAGAGTACAATCATTGCAGCAATGATGCGACCATGGTATTTCAATACTCTAAAAAAAAATTAAAAAAAAAGGGCCAAGGTTTCTATTTCAGCTAAAAAATAAAGTAAAAAAAGTCTGATACAACTCATGTGCTTGATGAACATCACAGCAGTTAATTATTCTGGTGGAGTGGAGGGGTCTCACAGCAGATATAAAATACATCACCAGCTGTTACACCAGTGCAGCTCAGCTTGCCTCATAGTGCAGCAGCTACTGCACCAGGTGATGCAGCATCAGCTGCCACACTGGTGCAGCACAGCATGCCACCCAGTGCAGTAGCACAGCATGCCATCCAGCACAGCATGCCACACACTGGGCAAATCTGATTCCCACAGAGCAATGGTTACTGTTTACACAAAATGAATATAGTTTTTTTTTTTTAAATTCCTACCAAAACTAAGGAAAAAATGTCACTGCTCCCTTTTGGTTTGTATAAATGACATTCCCCTTTGAGATTTGTACCAATTAGTAGAAATCTTTTTTTTAAATAGAATATTCTCATAGGAAATTAAAAGTGTTAGAGAGCATGAAGTTATTTGTTGAGTGAGTGTCATTTCAATAATGTAGCAAGAGAGGTTGGTGCAATTTACCCTTAATTACGTAAAACACCTAATTCATAAAAGTGTAAGTAATATAATAATGGAAATTATAATTATAAACTGATCAATGGGTCTATAAGACGTTGAACCTTGGTGCTATGGCAAGTACCACTTGTCATCTACCCAAGCAATGTGTGATGAGTTCAATTCAAGTAATTAGTTTGTAAAAAGTTGAGTTAAGGCTACAGGTGATCACGGGTCAATCACTTCAAGTTGAGGTAAGCCCTTCACTTAACGCGATCATGTCAGGCAGATGGTTCTTATACCTACAACTGAATGATGGATCAGCTGGAGTCAACCGCACCCAACTTTCAGGTGCTCAGCCAAAACCCGGTCAGGTGATAATCCCAGCATTCCCAGAAAAATTAATGCTAAAAAAAAAAAATCAAACCCATCCTATTTCATCCACCAAAACTTTTAGGTAACCTAAAGTAGATAAAAGGCAAGACTTCCAAGTTCTTAACTCTAAAATGTTCATGCTACAGCTCACCCTTCACCCAATCTTATGGAAGAAATATGTGTATAGGAGCAAGAATCTGATTTAAATGAAACCCATTAACCCATTAACAAGATCAAAACTTTGTAAAAAATAAATCAAATGAACCCATTAACAAGAACTGAAATTCCAACAAATGAATAGAGATGACTAAACTTGCATTCTATCAAATCAAATGAAGTAAATTTCAGTTAATGAAAAGAAACCCATTAACAAGAACTGAAATTCGAACAAGACAGGATGGAAAACAATGAAAAAAAATTTGAGAAAACTTACCGTGCACAGTGGGATTCGTTTGTCTTTGCCGGCGTCGGACTGGGTGACGTTTCTCGTGGATTTCTCTTCTGAGCTCTTCGCCGGCGTCGGACCTCGTCTGGGTCTCTGGTGGGCGCGGAACTCTCTTCTCTGGTGGGTGAGGAGTGAATAGCAGAGAGAGAAAAAAAAAGAAAAAAAAGAAAGGGTTTTCAGCTGAGCTACAGTAAAACGCAATTCTTTATATATTTTCAGCTACGCTACAGTACCCACGTTTTGCTACAGCATTTTTCAGTTTTCAGTTTCAGTTTTCAGTTTTCAACTGTATCCAAACGAACCCTTACTTAGGTTTTTTTCCCCCAAAATTTGTTTCCTTCTCTAAGCCATCACTCTTCTTCTATCTTTCTCTCCATCCTTACCGGCCAGCACTCAACTACCGGATTCGCCTCCAGATTCACTACAGTTTCACTCTCTCTGTAATCATTTTCTGTTTGGTTTCTAGGAAAATATGGAATCAACGTTTGAATCTTGATTTCTTTTTTTGTTTCCAACTTCTAAGAAAACACTGATACTATTGTTTTTTTAAAATTAATTATATTGATTAGAAGTAGTGCAAAATATTGGATATATAATTTTTTTTTTTCTTTGAATTTTTCGTTTGGTTTTGTTGTTATATAATTTTTCGTATAGGATTTGGGTGGTGTGAATGGTAGTCATATTTTACATTATTCTTGGCGGTGCTTGTCGATTGTTTTTTTTTCTTCTCTTTCGGCCAGTTTTAGATGGATGTTACTCAAGGCAGCTAAGTCACTTACCTTAAGTTTCCTTGTCCTACTTTAATTATTTCATTGCAAGTATCTGATGGTATTATTATTAGTGGCTTTTCAAAGCACCTTTTCTTGTATAATAATCGGCTGCTCTTCTCTTTAACTAATATGTACAGATGGCGCTAGTGGTAAGGGCACATGGGGAAAACTCCTTGACACTGATGGGCGTTGTTCATTGTGGATATGGGATGTCTAACATGTTCTTAAAAAGAAGAAGAGAAAAAAAGGGGAGAAGTAAAAAAGAAAAATGATTATTGACGAGTATCAAGATAAGATCGTCTAGGTAAAAGACGATCTTACTCACACCCAAGTCGAGGACGAGAATAAGTGTAAAATCCCGGTGTCATACGACGTCCTTCGAGGCGAGCTAGGCCAGCACTCATTGAAGGCGCAAATAAATGCAATCAGGATAGCTAACAAGCAATGACTGCGCCGGACCAGTTACAAGAGCAGTAATGGTTCAACGGTCACCCGTTACACCTTAAATGGAATCATCATTGTCAATTAATGCCACGTTCCCCTCAAGGGAAAAACGCTTAGAGCAGCATTAACAGACATAACTACACCGACCCAAAGCAAACTATAAAAAGGGAAACGAAATGCAGGTAAAGATATATGAAAAATTGAGAGAGAATTGTGAGAAACTTTTGCTTGAGAACTTATAATTTGACTTTAGCATCGGAGTATTCTCAGCTGGCTTCACGCCAGCGAAATCCTCGCTTGCCTTTTTTTTCTTAACAGCAAATACCGGAGATCATCCATCGACATTGACGAGGAGCATACTAACGAGGTCAAGTTTCGGCTTCATCAATTATTATATGCAACATTACATAATTTTTTTATTAGATTTTTGCTTCTTTTTTTTTTTTTTCTAATTTCAGATTCATAATTTTGATTTTTAAAAAACACGGCATTGAAAAAAATTCTAATTTTGTTTGTATTCAATGGATTTTTGGTCCTGGATTTTTGAATAATATAATTTTTCTACTGCTAAATGTAATTGTCATGGACCACTTCAGCGTTGAATTTTCTCAATATTTATTTATTTATTAATTTAATTATTTGCTGGCACAATTAGAATCAAGCTTTTCACGTTGAATAGTACTATTTTGTTGGTCTATTTATTTAGTACACCTTTTTAAGTCTCTACCAATTGTGTGATGGTTACTGTGCTATGCAGAGTGACAAATGGGTCAAGCTTTATGTTGTGTTCAAGTGGACCAGTCAACTGTAGCCATCAAAGAAACTTTTGGGAAGTTTGATGATGTGCTTGGGCCACCTCTCTTTGCGTGTGCAGCAGCTGGATGTTCAATGCGAAACGAAGACAAATGTTTGTTGCGTATTTATTTTTGCCTTATTTACTTTTCTTTTTATTCTTGGGAATTTACCTGGAACATGCTTGTAAACTGCTGTATTCTATGAAAGCCACATAGTATCATTGGTCCTAGAGGGGTTTAATAGTGTGAAAAAAAGAATCATATACTTTGGAAATTATATGGGAAGTTAAAGTTTAACATTTTAAATTTGCATTCACAATAATTTATCTGTTTTATAGCAATTAGAAAGAGTAAAACTTTCACCTTGTCTAAGCATAAAGGAGTTTACTTCTTTTCTGGGTTTGAGGCAAAGAATCCGAAACTAATTTGAAAGTATTAGTACAATACAGATTTGCAAGAAATGTTTGATTTCTAATGTGTTTTGCTTAATACTGCAAAATTGATTGGGAACTTAAATCTCTTTTTGAGTTAAAAGCAAGAATATTTTAGGCTACAACACTATCATCTTGTTCTAAACTATTTTATATGTTGAAAGCATGATCCTTCTGCGGCTTCTTATTGATTGGGAACACTAATTAAGATGCATGCCAATAGTTAAAAAGCATCTTTAGGCTCAGTGGCTCCTAGCGAGGGATGCAAGTGTTCCACCCCTTTGAGCAATGCATATTGCTATGTAACTCAATTTAAATGAAACAAGAACAAAAAGTTAATATATTGGGTGTGGCAGGCTTTGCGATAAGGCACATAAAATTGACTATTGATCAAGAAAGAGCAACAGGCAAACTAAACCCAACTGCCAAAAAACCACTAGGCAAATACATTCGAGTATGCAAACATTTCAAGGTTCATAACTTGGTCAAGAAATCTGCACTTGCATACTCTTTCTGAAGGTAACTTAGAGCAAGGGTAAATAGTGCTAATATGCATCACACTGCAAAGAAACTACCGTGCTGGTAATAACTGAATAAAGGAGGTTGACAAGAATTTTGAACTAATACCATTCATCAGGTAAAAAAAAAGGAATTGATTTGTTTCTGATAATGTCCCTCTGCCATTCTATCAAAGCACATATCATCAAACACCACAAACCATCAACTATTTTGGCTCATCATAGCACAGAGAGAGGTATCTTTGTCATTTTGGCATAAATGAACAAGAAGAACAAAAACATATGAAATATTTGAACTGACAACACGCCACCTCTAATTAGTAGAAAATAGCATATAGAAAGAAGACGTCAAATCTCCACTTCTATTTCTATAGCCTATTACTTAATGTACTGAGAAAGCCACTTGAAACCATCTCCATAACCCATTTTCCTGACAATACTGCACATGAAAACCTCAAGGGGACGGACATTTGAGTCTGCCAGGTTTACCTTACCCTTGCCAGTGGTGAAGTTGGTCAGGCCCAGGTGGAAACGCAATTCATCTTCTGAGGCAGCATATGGTATATCAATCTTGTTGCCAAGAATAAGGAATGGAACATTTGCTAAGGCCTCGTCAGAGAGGAGAGCATCCAGCTCTTTTTTTGACTCAGCAAACCTCTCCTTGTCATAAGCGTCCACTAAGTAGACAACTGCATCCACCTTCAGAAAGAAAACAATGTATTTAGCAAAAAAGCATTACTTAAAAGTACAATAGAAGCATAATTTGAGCCAAAAAAGCAAATCCTGCAGCACAGTGAAGCAACATAATGAGCATAACTTGAAACATGTTTCTCTTTGTAAGTCAATCAGGAAACAACTTGTCAAATTCCAAATACAAAATTTCAAGAGAGATTTAAGGATCACTATTTCTTTACATTTCCCAAATGGAAGCATTTTTAACCTCAAAACAATTGAAAGCATTCCTCTGATTTTTAAAACAACTGACAAGAAACAAGGTCCAATCAAGAAATAAAAATTAACATGTAAGAGGTCACCGACTCACCGATGCACTTGTAAAATTATAAAATGCCATTTTTAATGCAAGAGATCTACAATGTATATTTTGACCTAGACAGATTTGGTACAATGGCAATGAGAGTGAATTATGTATGGTGAGATACTATAAGCAGACCTCCTAAACACAAAAGGTGCCATCTTCTAAACACAAAAGTGCCATCAGCGAACTCCCATGATCAATGTCTGCCTCCCATGAATCAGATAAACATGGAAATGTTTGTCTGGGATTATGAAGGCAGAACTATCATAACATTTATGATTGTGCAGGCTATAACATAAGCAAAAACAATTGTACAGAATGCTGGTATTCAATTAGGATAGCAAAGCTCAGGAATATGTAAGAAGTCACTATTTCTTTACATTTCCTCTGGGTTTAGAATAACTGACAAGAAACAAAGTCCTATCAAAAAGAGAAAAATGGACATGTAAGAAATCACGGACGTACTAGTTAAAAAAAAATGAAATTTCATATTTTAATGGAAGAGATCCACAATGCACCTAGATAGATTTGGTAAAATGGCGCAAAGCATGAATTATGTATGGTGAGATACTATTAGCAGACCTTCTAAAAACAAAAGGTGCTATCAGCGAACTCCCACGATCAATCTCTGCCTCCCATGAATCAGATAAACACGGAAAAGGTTTGTCTGGGATTATGAAGGCATAACTATCCTAATATCATTCTGCAGGCAATAACATAAGCAAAACAATTGCACAGGAGGCTGGTATTCAATTAGGATGGCAAAACTCAGGAATATGGGTAGATTTTATCTAGCTAGTTGAGAGGGAGGGTGGAGGGGAATAATTCATGTACTTGCATAAATGCAGAAAAATTTCTCATTTTCTTAGTGATTTTATAAGAATGCAGCCAAATCAGTTTAAAACATTACAAGAGCTAATTGTTCCATTCTAAACCAAATATTCGCTATTGTCAAATTTATGGCACATATAGTCACAAGACTCATAACCCAAAGTTTATCACAATTCAAATCAAGGTGAATCTGAATCTGAATCTGAATCTGGCTTACTAGCAAAAACTAGTCACAATCATTTAAACCATATTACCTATTGTTCCACCTTGAATCACGCAATTAGCTCTCTATGAAATATATATATATATATATATATATATATAATGAAAGTACTCTCAAGAGTAAACAAAAATATATATTATCATCACATTCCATGAATCAGTAACTAAACATTCTCATCAAAGATGACTATTTATAGATTGATATATCTACCTTGGCATAGTAGTCTTTCCACACTCTACGAGCTATTTGATGTCCTCCCAAATCAAAAGCCTTAAACTTGATTTTCCCAATACTCAACTCCTCTGACGTAGGGTACTGTGTTGGCTGGTGTTGAACTAATCTCTGCAATATTCCATTACCAAAAGCCAGAAGAAAAAAAAAAAAGAAACGAAGAATATCAAGCCAATGGTAATCAAACTATACAAAAGCCTACCAACCATTTGTTAGCTTAGAATCACAATTTTAAAAAATAAAAAAGCTCTTTCAGTCTTAAGTTTTGTGTTGTTGTGGCTTTCGCAATTTATAAGTCTCACAGAAACCAAAACTGATAACATGAGCAAAAAAATACTAATAACTACTATCTTTAATCAGAGTCAGTTTGAAATTCCCTCTTTTTTTGTTTTACTTTTTTAATGATTTTCCTAAGTTTCCTACCTTCCAAGAAACCAGACAGAGCTACAAAAAATAAAAATTCAGGGCTAGCACAAACATGCTTCCAGTTGAGTCAAACACTTAACACATAATAGCGTCTACTTCCTAAAAATCTATCATCCGAATAACTTTCTTTCCATTTCCAACATTTTCTTATCAACCAAAACCTTCAATTAATTAAAAAATATAAAAAAATATGCAAATTAAAAGCTAGCTCAATATGATACCCTACAAAGCTCTAATACCCAACTCAAAATAATTTTTTCCAGCATTTTCTAATCAATCAAACACACCATTTAACAACAACAAAAACAAAAATTAAAATTAAAACCTCAATACCCTCAATTTCCAATACCCACTAAAATATAAGAACCTAACACCCAAATCATAGTTTCCTGGCAGTTTCTGATCTATTAACCACAAGGTCCACATCATTTGATTGCAATATAACCCCCCCCCCCCCCCCCCCT
This sequence comes from Quercus ilex subsp. ballota, assembly GCA_032727855.1. Taxonomy (NCBI): domain Eukaryota; kingdom Viridiplantae; phylum Streptophyta; class Magnoliopsida; order Fagales; family Fagaceae; genus Quercus; species Quercus ilex. The sequence goes on from CM064910.1 coordinate 17,221,283, forward strand.
TTAAAAATATTCATACTAAAGCATAATATACCCAACATTCTAAAAATTTCCAAAAATCAAATACCCAACTCAAATTCATTCCTTTTCCCACATTTCCTCAAAAACAAAGCCACCACTTAATGGAATAAATTTATAAATAAATAAAGAAAAACAACAGGATTTGTATTCCTTCATTTCCATTTATTATTATTCAATTTGTAAAAAAACAAAATTTAAATTAAAAAATCAAAAAACACCACAACACCATCAAAATTGAAATTTTCCCAACATTGGCTACCCCTGGTGTTTCCAATTGAGATGTCCAAAGTTTATATCCCCTGACCCCCAACTAGCAAATTATCAAAAAATTATCGTTAACCAAATACTGCAATTTTAACAAACCAACACAAATTTCCAAACAAAATTGAAACTTTCCCAACATTAGCTACTCCTGGCATTTCCAATGGAGATGTCCAAAGTTTAAATCCCCCCACCCCCAACTATCAAATTATACAAAAAATTATCATTAACCAAACACTGCAATTTTAACAACTAACACAAATACCCAAAAAAAAAAAAAGCTTTAAACTTGACATAGAGGGTAAAAAAAACTAGGGCACTGAAATTCAGCTGGTTTTAACAAATACCCAAATTTCATTTCCCAGAATTATAATAGTGCTTCCAACTTTAACTCAAAATTCCAAAAACAAAACAAAATACTACTGCCCTTCAGCTGATTTTAACAAATGCCCAAATTTCATTTCACAAAAAATATAATGGTCGAAAAATTAAAAATTCCAACTTTAACTCAAAATTCCAAAAACAAAATTTAACACTGATATTCAGCTGATTTTAACAAATACCCAAATTTCATATACAAAAGAAAATACTTTTAGAAGCAACATCAAATGAAAATACAAATCTCAACAAAGTTCCCTAATTGTCTTTCCGTAGCAAACTAAGCACATAAAATTTAACAAATAAAACCCAAAACTTAAAATTTAAAACAGAACAAAAAACAAAAGAAATGGGTACCTCGTCTTTAAGCATATGAAGCAAGGTGGTTTTACCAGCGTTATCAAGGCCTAAGAACAAAATCTTAGCCTCCTTTTGCCACAACCCTAGCGAAGCTAAAACTCCATAGAACCAATCAAACAAAAACATGGTTTTTTTTTTCTTTTGGTACCAAAAATCTCCAAGATTTAAAGCTAGTGCCACTCGATCTGATCGGGAGCACAGAGACAGAGCTGGGTTCTTGGCGTGGGTACTAAACTATGAGGGAATTTTTTATTATTATTTTTTTTTTTTTGGGGGGTTTGAGGAATGTAGCGCCGTGACTGGCTGGGTAGGTTAGAGAGTTGGTGTGTTGGTAAAATATGAAGGGTGGGGTTTGGTAGGGGAAAATAGTAAACTATTTTTTTTTTCTAACTATCTAGTTAGTAGATTTAGTTTGCAAACTATATTATATAGTAGCATCTCGAGTATTTGAGACTCGATTTTGGCCTGTAAATTGAGTCTCAAATACTCGATTTCTATGGTCTGATGTGGCATATTTTTCCACATAGAGACCAGAGACTCGATTTCCAAACCAAAAATATTTGAAAAAATTTAAACTCTCCAAGTCTCATGTACAAGCCGAAATACCAAAAAAAAAAAAAAAAAATACAATCAGATCACAGACAAACAATCCAGAAAAAGATCAAGCTCAAATGCAGGTGTTCGTCAGAGAAAAGAAAAAAAAAAAAAAAACCCAGAAACAGAAGACTTGGGTCGCTGAAATACAATCAGATCACAGAGAAACAACCCAGAAAAAGATCAAGCTCAAATGCATGTGTTCATCAGAGAAAAAAAAAAAAAACCCAGAAACAGAAGATCTGGGTCGCGCGGCGACCTGGGTCGCGCTGCGACCTAGGGCTAGCGCCGGCCTGCGGCTGCTTCTGGGTTTTTTTTTTTTTTTTTCTTCTGGTTTCGGCTTCTTTCCTTCTTATTCCGGTTTTTTTTTTTTTTTTTTTTTTTCTTTCTGGCTCTGATTTCTTCTTTTTTTTTCGGTGGAGCTGGTCTGATATATATATTGGCTTAGAAATCGAGTCTCTAAGACTCGATTTCCACGTGGATGCCACGTGGAAAAAATGCCAACTTAGACCCGATCAAAATATGAAAATCGACTCTTAAATACTCGATTTATAGCCTCTAAATCGAGTTTCTTAAACTCGAAATGCTAGAAAAAAATATAGTTTGAAACTATTGACAACTAACTATATAGTTGAGATTTTATGGTTATTTACCAATTTCGTTCGGTTTGGTATCTTCGTGAACCGGGTTACCGGGTGGGGACTATCATAGCGGTCATTCCAACCAATGAAACGATGACACCTAAAAAAATTTGTGAATCAACTTCCTAATTAGCACAAAATATAAAAAATAAAAAATAACCGTAATGTCATATTTGCATAAGTGACCACATTTTATTAGTTGAGAAGAACAGGAATGATAACTTCAGCAGTCTTTTGATAGACTTAATAATTTCTCATGATGGAGCCGTATATGATACAAAAATGATAACGCAAAAAATTATTTTAGTTAAACATGACAAATGGTCAAGTCGGGTCAATCAGGTTACGGGTCAAGATGTGTTGGGTTAAAAAACGAGTCATTTTAAATGGGTTGAAAAATGGTTGAGCCAATCGGGTTGTGAATGGGTCGAGTCAACCCGTATTTTTCACATGAAAAAAATTAAAATAAAATAAAATAAACAAATCAATACCAAATTTTTAGAGAGAATAAATCAAATTTTCATATCCTTCCAACTCTGATAGTTTTAAGCATGACTAAAATTCTTTACAGTCATGACAACAAAATATTCTATGTTAATAAATCACAGCTAGAATGTTTATAATTACAAATTTACAACTTGAGAGTGAGATAAATTCTAAGAAGCACAAAAAATATATATTTTAAGTTTACACATTTCAGATTCAGAGTTCATTAATGATGTGGACTTTTGGACTTTTTATTTTACTTTAATTTTGTTTTGGGCTAGTTAGACTTAGTGTTAGTAACTTAGTCTTAGTATTTAAATTAGTGTTAGATGTTTAGTAGTACGAATGTGTAACTATAGATGCTTTTGCCTTTAGGGACAAACATCAGGGATGAAAAAAGAACTTTTTTTTTAATAATTTAAGGATGACAAACAAATTTTTGGTAAACTTTAAGGAAAGATTATAAAACATTTTCAATAATTAGAGACGAAAAAATGAACTTTTTAAAATTTAGGGATAAAAAACAAATTTTTGGCAAAGTTTAGAGAACAAAATAACATTTTACCAAAAATTAGAAGACTAATAAATTGTAAACTACGACTCTAAAGTTTGGGATAATTTGATTATGTCTCGTAAAATTTCAAAATTTTGATTTGCAACCTAATGTTATTTATCGTTTGGATTTGTTCCCTTCTATCAATGCACTGTGTTGAACTGTCCATTAAATAACTTCAAACATTGAGGTTACAAAATCAAAATAATCCAAAACATAGATGGTGTAAAATCAAAACAAATATAAACATAGAGGGTGTTCATGGGGTGCCAATCTTCACTTAATAGACAGTTAGGCATGACACATTAACAAAAGGGAATAAATCTAAACAATGTCTAACATTAGGAGAGCATATCAAAATTTTAAAATTTTAGAGGACAAAATCAAAATTACCCCAAACTTTAGGGGTGTAGTTTTAAATTTAGTCAAAGTAGAAATACATGAAGTTTAAAAAAAAAATTATGTAAATGGTGAAAAAAAAAACATAATTTACAAGTTAACACAATATATATATATATATATATATATATATATACACATATATAATGTCAAATAACTTAATATATGTTATTATTAGAAATGCATAATTGTAGGGATCAAGAACACTAAAGTTTTATGAACAAATTCAATGTATTTGATCGACACAACTAATTTATAAGGAACAGTAAGGCAATCCACAATGGGAAGACTAAACAGATAGATTCAGAAATCAAGATGAAATCTCTAGTTGTATTTGACTTGAATAGGCTTTCACTGAGGTACACAATAGTTTTTTGAATATTTACAATACTTTCTCTTTTTTATCAGAAAGATTAGATCCCCCTTCCCTATGGGAAGGTCCATTTTATATACCCAAATCTCCTCCCTTTCTAGTTGTGGAAAACCATGTTGGATGTCCCCAAATCTCTTCCCTTTCTAGTTGTGGAAAACCATGATGGATGTCAGAGGATATTTGTCCTATCAGGCCCTTTCTTCCTTCCTCTTTATCATAAAATGAGATTTTTAGAGAGTGTTTACTGTTCAGGTTAGTCATTCATTATTTAATGCGGTTAATATTAGATAAAAATACTTAATTAATACAAATGTGAGTATTACTTTGGACTCTGTGTGGTCTCTTGTGGATACTCGGTGATTATTATGGACAACGTTTCTCTCCTTGGTTCTCCTATTGTCTAGTTGTCCTTGGCAAGTGGGTCCTCGGCTTACCTCAGCGGGAAGTCCTGAATTAGTCTTCGGCCCACTTTGGTCTTCTGGCCTTTAACCATAGGATTTGGGCCGAGCCTAGATCTTCAAATTGCTGTTTGATGGGCCTTTCTTGGCCTAGGGTTTGTCTAGTGGAAACATTCCTCTACAATAATGTATTAGTAGTTTAGTAGTCTAATAGTATGTCAGATGACTCAATATTTGTATTATTAGAAGTACATGTGCATCTCAAACTATATAATGTACTTGTAGTATGGACTATGGAGTATGTAAGTTTTATTATATTAAAATACAACATTATGATAAATTATTCAAATAATTAAAATAAATATTAAATTTTAGTTTAAATTTCTTGAAAATTAGATAATAGAGTACCTGAATTTAAGTATCCTAATAATTAATAGGGTGTTACTAATGTATACTATTAGGGTCTATGTTAGTAAACCATTTTAGAAAATTTTTTTACGGCAAAGTAAAAATGTGATTAATTTTTCTGATAATTTTTTCAATTTCTCATAAAAAGCTTCTTAAAATAGATGATTATTGTGTACCCTAAAGTCATACATTAATCGGATCCTAATTATAAGATAAATAGAATCTTAGTTGACGTAGAAATTTTAATTTCTTGAAACTTGGGTAATAAAATTAACAAAATTAAACTATACTAATAATTAGCTTAATTTAATAATTAAGAAGAGTGTATCCAATTGTGGTAGAAAGAAAATAACCGCTTTTTTTTTTTTCAATAGATATAACCACATGTCCACAACCTCTAGGATCAACTCTTATTATATAATAAGTATATGATATGATAGATATAGATTTAAAAAAAAAAAAAATTTACTAGTTTATTAGATTCTCAACAAAAAAAAAAAAACTAGTTTATTTGGTAATTTATGACTTAAAAAAAAATCTAAATACATTCCTATTTGTGTGTGTTTATATATATATATATATATATATATATATATATATATATATATATATTTGTAACTTTCATCAAATTAATTGGTTTCTTGGACACATATAGTAAGAATTAGTGATCCCTAGCCGTACCTAACAAAGAGATGTCCCTGAAATAGGGGTTTAATTGATCGAAAAGCTCGAGCAAGAGTAGGACATTCCATAAATATCTTCAATTATAATATCTATATATTAAAAAAAAAAATCAACAAGTAAACTTTTAACAAGTCCGAAATCTATATATGTGATTGTTATATAAAAAATATATATATAAAAAAAAAACTTTTTTTTTTAAGTTTTTAGTTTTTACTGAATAAATAAAATATACAAAAAAGAAACAAATTCAGCTCTGACAATAGGGGTAGCAATTTTTATTCATATCCATGAACTCACTCATTAACCACCTAATTTAGATAAACCTTAACTCAACCCATTTGAATATTTGGGTTAAATGGGTAAAGACCCATTAGATTATTTAATTATATGAGTATTAATGGATAAACCCACTAATACCCATCTAAAATTGTACAAAAAGACAAAAAAAAAATGTACTCTCTGTCTCTGTCTCTCTCTGTTTTTATTTATAAAGATTTCGGACAAACTTCCAAAAGGAAATGCGAAATTAATCTATACACCAGGGTAATGTCTCAAATGAAACAAAGGTGATGGTTGGTGGACACGAAGAAGAACAAAAAGGCAGCAAAGGTTAACAAATCATGGGCCAACGAATTAGCCTTAGCAAAAATTAGAGATTGGAAATGTTGATAGCAAGTTCTTTCATTCCCTACCAATCTTTATCACTTCTCAATCAACATTTTGAAGGATCTTGCATGATGGCTTAAATGGTGTTTTGAGAATCACCCTAGAAAATGACAAAATTTAAGAGAAAGGCTTCCATAATTACTCTTTTGTTTCAGCCAACAACATACTACCCACTACCCAACACATCTCTTGCTATCCATGCTTTCAATGTACTTTCATCCGAAATTCTACATGTCTATCCCATATAGCAATAGTACTAGTATGTTAGAAAAACAATCTTTTATGAAAAAAAGTATGGAGCAATATATATGTGGAACACCAAAAGTGAAGTAGAGGATTTGAATTTGGCTGTAGACAATCCAATTCCATTTGGAAAGGCGAGATTGTTGGAGAACATGCCCAAAATATGTGGTGCCAAGGTAAGAAAAACAATCTTCTACTCCCCTGTACTGTGTAATTTGGTCATTTTGAGTGCTACCATACATATCAGAAGAATTTTGACCATCAAACTGGCGTCACTCAAAGCTGTGTGATTTATCCTTACTTGTCTTGCCAAAACTCTGTTTCTGAATACTGTATCCCATGCACTCCAATTAGTACTTATTAAAAGTCTGTTTTTGAATGCTATAATCAGGAATGGAAACAGATTTTGGTCAAGAAGGATCTGGTTTGGGACTTGGTAGGATGGAGTCGTTCAATCTTTGGTAAGTAATTCAAGTAATATGAAGTTAATGCACTTTTAGCAAAAGTGATTCAAGTAATATGAATGTTGCTTTGTTGTGTGTGTGTGAGAGAGAGAGAGTTAAGAAAGAAAGAAACTTTTTATTTATAAACTCTAGTACTTGTGGTGAAGGACATTGGGTGTGGAAGAAGAAGAAGAAATTTCATCTAGATGGTCAAAATGGTGACCATTGACAGGTTGTGCCCGTTAGGAGTTAGGAACATTGTAGACTGGAGGAAAAAAAAAAAAATCGTCAAAAACCTTTTAGTCAACTATGTAGTTTTTTTCAACCACAAGTTGAAGATCATAATGATTTTATTAGTCAATAATTTTAAAAAAAAAAATTAGTCAATAATATAGTCATGTGGATCAATCTAATTGAAGAATCTAAATTAAATTATGTAGTTAAATTTTAACTAACAAAAATAGAAACTTTTTTTTTCTCCCTTTGCTCATACATATGGAAGTTTGTCATACTAGAAGCATATTATTGCTTTTAAGTTGATGCATAAGCATTTAATTAGTAAATGTTATAGTATCTGTGCTCTAGGTGTCTAATGGGTAGAGATACAAACACAAGAATTGTTGGTAAAGACTAAAGAGGCACTTGCTTCAACATCAATCTCAAGCGTCCCAGACGCAGATACAGTAGGAGAACTCCCTAGTATGCACAGTGACTGCACTACTTCAAGTCCCTTCACCTAAACTAGATATAGCGGGAGATCTGGCAGTGCGCCCAGCATCTCCACTTAAAATAAGCTGCGAAATCTTCACTTCTAATGCCTACTACTTAATGTACCTAGAAAGCCGCTTGAAACCATCCAGATACTGCCTTTCGTTGTAAAATTCAGCCACAAAAACCTCAAGGGGACGGGCATTTGCGTCTGCCAGGTCTACCCTACCATTCCCTGTGGTGATGTTGTTCAGGTCCAAGAGGGAACACAATTCCTCTTCTGGGAAAGAAGAAGGTTGAGCAGTTGTTATGCAAAAAATAAGAAATGGGACATTTGCAAAGGCCTCATCAGAAAGTAGAGCGTTCAGCTCTTCTCTTGGCCCCAAAAATTGGTCCCTGTTCCTGGTATTAGCTTTCACAATGTACACAACGGCGTCCATCTACAGAACAAAGATTGAAATGTATTAAGCAAAAATGAAATACTTATCAAGGAAGATATCATGATGAAGCAACACACAACGAGCATAACTCAAAACATTTTCCATTATGTTAGCCAATCAGGCAGCAATTAGCCAAATTCCCAATCCAGAATCTCAAGAGATATACAAGGATCAGTTTTTTCATTTTTAAATTTTTTCCCACATTTCCCAGATGTTATTTAAAACAATTTAGAAGAAAGAACAATCAACATGTAAGATGTAGATGACGTACTAGTGAAATTATGAAATTCCATTTTTCAATCCAAAGATCTGGAATGTAATATTTGACCTAGATAAATTTGGTAGGATGACAAAGAGAATGAATTATGTATGTTGCGACACCATTAAAAGAACTTCTAAAACAAAATGTGCTATTACCGAACTCCCATGATCAAGGTTTGCTTCTCATGAATCAAATATAAACATGGAAACATCTGCCTGGGATTATGAAAGCGAAAGTATTTATGGTCAGGCGTAACACAAGCAAAAACAATTTCACATGCAGCTGGTGTTCAGTTGAGCTACCAAAGCTCAAGCATATGGGACACAAATTAATGAAAATTAATAAATGTTGATATATAAGAGCACCAAAATTCTCATTTGCTTAGTACATTGGTTACAGTTTAGCCAGATCAGTTAAAAATATACAATGGCTAACTTTTTCATTCTGAACCAAAATATTCAATGTTGCCAGATTTCTGGCATATCCAATCACAACTAAGTTTTTCCTGGTTCAACTTGTGCTGAATCTGAATTCAGCCTACTAGCAAAATCTAGGCACGATCATGTAAGTCATGTTCCCTATCAGTACACATAGAATCAAAAAATGGAATCCACATTAATTAAAAAAAATAAGGACTAAGACGTAAAGGATTCCATTAAACTAATACAGAGAGTACATCAGCTAAAACAGCCTGGTCTAACACAGCAAGAGAGTTAGAACTAGGTTACCCCAAAACATGCAAGCTTTCTCAAGAGTAAATAAGAAATTTAAATTACAATCACATATTCACAATATCATCATATTGCACAAATCATTAACTAGATATTCTCAACAATGATAGTTGATAGATTGAGAAACATACCTTGGCACAGTAGTCCCTCCAAACTCTACGAGCTATTGAGTGTTCTCCTAAATCAAAGAAGTTAAACTTGATTCCCCCAATACTAGACACACATGATGTCAAATACTGTGATGTCTCATTCCTAAGTATGTTCTGCAATATTCACTCACCAACACCCACAACAAACAATATCAAGTCAATGGTAGTCAAGTTAAACAAAAAACCAAGTCACCATTTGTTCACTAAGAATCAAATTTAAATAAATAAATAAAAGAAGCTTTATCAGTATTAAGTTTCTGTTTTAAAATTCTCACATTCACTAATAATAAAAACTGTTTTGCACCAGATAAGTTTACGCTCGGCCTTTTTGTCCCGCTTTACATCCTCATGAATTATTGACCCAAGAAATCAAACTCACTTGGTTTCTCTTTGGCATCAAGTTCTTACCTTTTACAACCCTATTTGATTCTCTTTTTACTAATTTCACACTCTGCTTAACCTAAAACCTCTATCACTATTTTTGGTTTGAGGGTAGTGGGAGGGAAAGGAAAGGGAGTAGAGGAAAGTAAAAGGAAGGGAGGGATTCATTTTCCTCCCTGGGCCATCAATTTCTTTCCTCCCAAGTTGGGAGGAAATGGAGAGAGAAGAAAGGGCTTATGGATGGGATCAATCAATAAGCTATTTCCTTTCTCTTACTTTCTGGATATAAACCAAACACTAGAGAAGATAACTTCTTTCCTTTCTCTTCCACTTCCTCTTCTCCCCTCCCCTTCCTTGTTTTTGTCAAACACAGTTTTAAAAATTCTGAACCCCTCTAGATTTCCAAGTTCCAACTATGTTTTAGCTGCTAGTCTAGTTGCATTTATTACAACTATATCATATGCCCAAAAACATAATCTACTAAAACTATCCTCTGCCCAAAAAAGAAAAAAAAAAAAAAAAAACTACTATATTATTTTCCTTATTTCAATTTTTCACAATAGAATTATAGAACCACAATTTCATTTTCAGTGAAAAAGGCAAAAAAAAAAAAAAATCAAACTTCCTTAACTTTTTCTCAGGAAAAAAAAAATTAAAAGGAAAATATTTCAGGAGAGTTACCTCATCAAAGAGATTCAAAATCACTGACTTTTTGTAGGCCATATCCTGGCCTAAGAACAAGACTTTGGCCACCTTTGGTTTGAAGGGATAAAATTCGCCTAGCTTTTCTCAGAGAAAAAAAAAACACTAATGAACACAAAGCTTTAAAAATGAGCAAAATGCTTAAGAACTAAAGAGAGAGAGAGAGAGAGAGAGAGAAAGGTACCTCAATGTTGAAGAAATGAGAGAAACAAAGATTCACCAAGTACACTAAAATATAAGGCCAGACTTGAAAGAGGAAATGAGAGTACCATTTCAGCAAAATCAATAAAATAAAGGGCAAAGCTTGAGCTCTGTTGGGCAAAACCATCCTTCTTTCTTTCTTTCTCTTTTCTGTTTTCTGTGAGAGATAGAAAAGGAGAGGGAAAAAAAGGCTGTGACTTTGTTCAGTTGTTGTATGTCAGAGAGAGAGAGAGAGAGAGAGAGGGAGAGAGAGAAGAAGACTGTGACTTTGTTCTGATTGGTGGATCCTAAGACTTTTGAGACAACAATTCTCCTTAAACAATTCCATTTGCCACACCTTTTACCGCGTGATTAATAAATACTGTAATAGTTTATAGAAAATTTTAACAAATACTCAAATGACATTTGATAATAAATTTTTTTATGAAAAAAAAAAATTTGACAGTTTTTTATAATCTCTTTAAAATGATATTAAAACATTCATAAAAAAGTTATTTAACAAATACTTTGAAGCCTTCAATTAACAAGACTATCTTATACTATTATTTTGAAAAATACTAACGGATACCTTTCGAAAACAATCGATACTCGTTATCATGATTCCATTACTTTTTCTTCGCAATTTACAATTAATTATCTCATAATGAGAAAAATCTTCTACACCTCTATATTCTGTAATTTTATCATTTTGAGTGCTACCGTACATACATGTGGGAAGAAATTTGGCTATCACACATTTCACACTGGTGTTACTCAAGACACACTGTGATTTATATCCTTACATGTCTTGCCAAAACTCTCTGAATACTGTATCCCATGCACTCCAATTATTACTTATTAAAAATCTGTTTTTGAATACTATAATCACGTACGGCAACAGATTTTGATCAAGAAGAATCTGGTTTGGGACTTGGTATTATGGTATCGTTCAAACTTTGGTAAGTAATTCAAGTACTATGAAGTTATGCACTTAGCAAAAGTGATTCAAGTAATATGAATGTTGCTTTGGTTTGTTATTGTCCAATCTTTACAGATAGTCAAGGTCTTTCTGTTTTATACTTTATTTGGTTTGGAAAGCAAAAGTGAAGCTAAGTTTTACTTCCAACATATGAAGTACTTCCGGAAATAACAAAAGGTAACCTCAATTTGGGAAATGATGAAGCATATTATTGCTTTTAAGCTGATACATAAGCATTTAATTAGTAAATGTTATAGAATCTGTGCTCTAGGTGTGTCTAATGGGTAGAGATATAAGAATTGTTGGTAAAGAGCCTGCTGAAGGAGGCACTTGCTTCAACATCAATCTCAAGCTTCCAGATGCAGACACAGAAGAAGAACTCCCTAGTATGCACAGTGATTGTCCTCTCCAAACGGATTTCAATCTTTTGCATTACTTCAAGTCCCTTCACCTAAACCAGATGGAAATCATGTGCTACTACTTCTTATAGCAGGTGATCAACTCACCTAAACCAGATGGATCTCATGTGGTAGTTGTTATAGCAGGCGATCAACTTGCGTAGTCAAGAATTGAACTGGCAGTGCGCCCAGCATCTCCAGTTGAAATAACATGTGAAATCTTCACTTTTAATGCCTACTACTTAATGTACTTAGAAAGCCACTTAAAACCATCCAGATACTGCTTTTTGTTGTATGATTCAGCCACAAAAACCTCAAGGGGGCGGGCATTTGCGACTGCCAGGTCTACCCTACCCTTCCCTGTGGTGATGTCGGTCAGGTTCAAGAGGGAACACAATTCCTCTTCTGGGCAAGAAGAAGGTTCAGCGGTTATGCAAAAAATAAGAAATGGGACATTTGCAAAGGCCTCATCAGAAAGTAGAGCGCTCAGCTCTTCTTTTGGCCCCGAAAATCGCTCCCTGGTCTTGGTATTAGCGTTCACAATGTACACAACTGCATCCATCTGCAGAACAAAGAATGAAATGTATTTAGCAAAAATGCAATACTTAACAAGGAAGATATCATGGTGGAGCAACACACAATGGGAAGCACAACTTGAAACATGGTCCACTTTATTAGGCAATCAGGCAGCAATTTGCCAAACTCCCTATCCAGATCTTCAAGATATATATATATATATATTTTTTATTTTTTGTTGAATAAAAACTTTATTGATGAACATCAGAGTAAAAAAGGAGGGCCTAGAACCATCTCTCTCCATAGCTTGAGTAACCAGGAGAGAGACACCAGAGATGGGAACTGGCCCTACCCAATCAACAAAAACAGCCCATTGGGCTAAAAGATGGACTGAAACATTGCCCTCTCTATACATAATGATCACCTTTTTTTTCTTTCACATTTCCCAAATGGTATTTAAAACAACTAACAATAAGCAGGTGCTAAACAAGAAATAATAATTAACATGTAAGAGGTAAATGATGTATTAGTAAAATTATGAAATTCCATATTTTAATGCAAGAGATCTGAATTGTAATATTTGAACTATATACAGAGAGAATGAGTTATGTATGTTGAGACACTATTGGCAGACCTAGCAACAATAGGTGCTATCAGCAAAATCCTATGATCAATGTTCTCCCACGAATCAGAGAAACACAAAAAGGTTTTCCAAGGATTATGAAGCCAAAATTGTATTAAGATTTAGGGTCAGGCAATAACATAAGCAAAAACAAATTGAAAAGGCCGCTGGTGTTCAGTTGGGATAGCGAAGCTCAAGCATATGGGACATATATAAAAACAAGTTAATAACTGTAGATATACAAGAGCACCAAAATTTTCATTTTCACATGTAACAAATATAACAAAGCCAAACTTTTCCATTCTAAACCAAAGTACTCATTACTACCAAATCTATGGCATATACAGTCACAATTCAAAGTTTATCATGGTTCAAATCGGGGTGAATTTTAGCAAAACCTAGTCCCAATCATGTAAGTCATGTTCTCTACTAGTCAAAATTGAATAAAAAATTGACTCTACATTCAAAAAGAAAAAAAAGGACTTAGACAGAAAGGATTCTATTAAACTGAAACAGAGACTAAAGATAAAACAGCCAGGTCTAACAGAGCAATAGGTTTTTTTTTTTTTTGGGATGGGGATAATCAGCAAGAGAGATAGAACTAGGCTATCCCAAGACATGCAAGAATTCTCAAGAGTAAATATGAAATTTAAACTACAATTACAATATCATCCTATTGCACTTATCATTAACTAAATATTCTCATCAAACAAAATTGATAGTGAGAAATGTACCTTAGCACAGCAGTCTCTCCAAACTCTACGAGCTATCCAGTGGCTTCCTAAATCATAAAAGTTAAAATTGATCTTCCCAATACAAGATACCCATGATGTCAAATAAGGCGCTCGTGTAATATTCGATGACATCTCATTTCTAGATATGCTCTGCCTCTGCAATATTCATTCATCAATACCCACAAAAAAGAATATGAAGACAATGGTAATCAAATTAAACAAAACATCAACCCACCATTTGTTTGCTGAGAATCAAAATCAAACCAAAAAAGAAAGAAAAAGAGAAGCTTTTTCAGAATTAAGTTTTGGCTTCAAAGCTCAAAAATATCACATTCACTAACACAAGAAACTGTTTTTAGCCAAAGAGTAGGTGCACCACTCGGTTTTTTGCCCTCTCTACACCTTTAACTAATGTAACACTTTATGCACTCTCTTAACCTAAAACCTTTACATTCTGTATGTCTTTAGATTTTGAACTAGGTCTTAGTTGATTGACTAGTTTCATCTACTAAAACTATATCGATTGCAAAAGGCATAATCAATCAAAATTATATAGCCTACAGAAAGTATACAACAACTACTTTATCTAGCTCCTTCCTCTTACTTATAATTTTCTTTACTACCATTCAATTTTCATAATAGAACCAAATCCCATTTTTAATGAAGAACATTGAAACTTTTGGGATTAATGGCCGTCGCTAACTAGTCTATTGAGGATCTATAGCCGATCTCAAAATTTCCAAATTTTGGCACTAATCTTGATAGTTGTTGTTGGACCAGGTTCTTTAACCATCACCACAACCTATTCTCAACTCAAAAAAAAAAAAAAAAAAATTCTCTTTTAAAGAGAGATGCACCTCATCTCCTGAGCCAAAAAAAAAAAAAAATCAAATAAAAAATCAAAGGAGAGAGAGAAGTACCAAATCTAAGAGGCTCAAAATCACTGACTGTTTGTAGATCATATCCTGGCCTAAGAACAAGATGTTGGCCTCCTTTGGTTTGAAGGGATAAAAGGTGCTCAGCTTTTCTCAGGCCAAAAAAAAAAAAAAACACATAAAAATTAACACAACTTTAAGAATGGGCAAAATGCATAATAAGAAATTAGGGAGAGAGAGAGGCACCTCAATGTTGAAGACATAGACAAACCATTGATTCAGCAAATACAATAAAACATAAGGCAAGACTTGAACCCAATTGATCAAAATCATCCTTTCTTTTCTTTTCTTTTCTTTGTTGTGTGTGTGTGTGAGAGAGAGAGGTCAGAAAGATAGAGACTTTGAGAGTTTATTTATAAAACTTTAGTACTGGTGGTGAAGGCTATGGGTGTGGAAGAAGAGGAATTTCTTCTAGATAGTCAAAATGGTGACCGTTGACAGGTTGTGCCCGTTGGAGTTAGGAACATTCTAGACTGGAAAACCAAGCGCCAAAAACTTTGGCACTCTCTCTTTCCCACTCAGCTCAACTCAGTTGAACACAACCGAAGTAAAAGTGTAAAACACGCAACACTCTTGTCTTAATAAAAAATAATTAGAGTAACTGTATTTTAAATTCAACTTTGTAGTTTTTTCAACTTTCTTTTCTTTGTAGTTAAATTTTAACTAACAAAAATAGGAACTTTTTTTTTTTGTAAGTTTGTATATTTCATCCAAAAGTAAATGAGAAAATACAATGCCATTGCTCATTTCACTTTTTTTTTTTTAAAAACCGAAATTTGCTATGTTAAATTGTTAATGCTGATTTCAAGTTTTCAACTAATAAATTCTTATTATTAAAAAAAAAAAAAATGTGAACAACCCTTCAACCCCAATTTTTCCTTCCGTTTAATGAATCAACCTTGGCATTATCTAAATTAAAATTTTAATTCATTGTGAACAATTGCTACACGGATTGGCCCCATTTCCTAACCTTAACATGACACGTTTGCTTGCCAATAGAATATGCCATTAGAATATTCTCTTTGGATGCTCCCTTGGATTTGGGTTGGGAATCCTACATTGCATAGTTAATGTGTTATGCTTTATTATTACTTAAGGATTAAGATTTCTAGAATTTTTAAGTTAATTTTAGGTTAAAATGTAAAATTCATATTCTATGTTTTATCAAAATTCATTTCAATTATTTAACTTTGCTTTTGTTTTTAAGTATTCTATATTTCAAGATTATTCAATTAAGGTATCTCCATCAACTTATGTTAAATGTTACAATTAATTATCCAAATTTTTAATTTTTTTTTCAATTTTTTTATTAAAAAAATCCAATTAATGTTTGAAAAATATTTTACAATTTTTCTTTACAAAATTTTAACGGAAGTTAATGGAGAGGCATTGATTGTGAACGGTTTTAGACCCCTTAAAACAACCAGATTAACCTAGTTAATTAGTCAAGTGATTAACTTAGTCAATTTATGCAATTCTAGGTTATCACAAACATACAATCATATCAATAATATAAAGCAGCGAAATAATAAAAAACACAATGATATGATCACCCAGGAAACCACACGGTAAAAACATGGGGAGGATTTGACCCACTGATCCTCAAGGCAAACCTGAATTCACTATGAAAGAATCGAAGTTCATACAAACGGACTTACAAGCTCCCCACTCGACTTCCTAATGCTACCTACCAGTAGAACTTACTGACACGACCACATGCAAGCTCCGAACCACGAACTCCTTCTTTCTTGGATTCTCCAATCAGCTACAAGCACCCACACTTGTTATTCTTTAAGCTCCAATGGCAGTAACCGAGTTGATCATCAATATGTTGAAGTAATCTCTACCTTGAAAACCCTAAACTTTGTGTAAAGGAAAGCTCATCTAGATCTCATAAGAGATTTACACAAAACAGCAATGTATAAGCAACAATACAACAGGAGCAACTCTAAAAACGTGGCTAGGGTTTTGCCTTATATACCTAGGGCAAAAACATAAAACCCTAAACGTTTAATGAGTTAGGGCTGAGTTGGAAATTCAGCAGAAAACGCAATCTGGCCGACTTTCGATCGATCGAGCCAGGCCGAAATGCCCCAATGCATCTGCAGCCTCTCGATTCCAACTTTACAATAATTAATCAACTTTAAGCAAGCCTAAACAAGACTAAACATATTGTTTTGATCATGGTTTGCCAATACTACACATTAGAGTTCTAAATACATAAATTCCTAAACCTTTAGAACCTAACAGATTGAATAAACTTAAAATTTAAAGGACTGAAATAAACGAAAGCAACTTATGTTAAATGTTACAGTTAATTATCCAAATTTTTAATTTTTTTCTTCAATTTTTTTATTAAAAAAATCCAATTAATGTTTGAAAAATATTTTACAATTTTTCTTTACAAAATTTTAACGGAAGTTAATGGAGAGGCATTGATTGAATAAACTTAAAATTTAAAGGACTGAAATAAACGAAAGCAAAATTAGATGACTGAAATGAATTATGGTAAAACTTCAAGGATAGTTTTTGTATTTTAACCTTAATTTTAAAGTAAAGTTTCTAAAATTTTATTTATTCATTTTGAAATAAGTAGATTAGATTTTATTATTATAGGATAAATTAATATTGACCATTTTGATGATACCGTAAAATCCATATCCAATCATTTCAAAATGAATTGGATAAGAAATTAAAAACTTTTAATGCCTTCTTGATGTGATTCTTTTCCATTGCATTGTATTGTCTGGTAGAGAATTTTTATCAAGCAGTTGTTCTTTTATTAAGCTTTCCTTTATATTGTAACTTCTTTTCGATTCTAGCAAGTGATAGATAAGGAATGGTGTTTAGAGAATCACCCTAAAAGATGACGAACTTCAACAAAGGAATGGTTACAATATTCATGGGTTTTTCACTATGGATGCAGTTGTTTTTGAATACTGTAACTCTTGCACTCCCATTAGTGCTTATTAGAAATCTCTTTTTAGATTCTATAATCAAGTTACAGAAATAGCTTTGGGTCAAGAAGGATCTGGTTTGGGACTTGGTATTGTTCGATCAATCATTGGTAAGTAATTCAAGTAACAAGTTCTTCATTAAGAAACGGGCCAATCTTTGGAAGTTAATGTTTGCTTTGGTTTTTTGTTGTCCAATCTTTATAAATAGTTAAGGTCTTTCTGTTTATTTTCTTTTGAAAGCAAAAGTGAAGCTAGGTTTACTTCCTACTCCCAAGGAGATATAATTATAAATTACTTCCAGAATTGGAAAAAGTAATCCTCAATCCAAAAATGATGAAATGTGTATTTGGCCACCTATTAAAAATTACTTTTTTGTGTAAATTATCTACTGTTTGCGGATCTTACACTGCTTTTTGTCTTTACTTTATTTCAAGTAATCTAACTTTCAGCCTTTTGCAATAAGCTAGCAGAAATAAGCAATTTTCAGATAGACACAAAGTATATCATTGCTTTGAAGTTGATACATATATGTCATTTATCTAATATTTAATTTGTTGTGAAAATAATTTATTTATGCAATATTAAAAAAGAGAGAAGAAAAATAGACACAAAAAATTTATGTGATTTAGCAATATGTCTACGTCTATGGACATCAACAAAATAAAGTGTTACTATGAAATAAGAATATTATAATAGTAACACAATAACACTCTTACGAAGACCAAAACCCCAAAGACACCTTTAAGTACTCCCTCCCAGAAAGAATAGAGAACACCCTATTTAATATACTCTTGAGCTTGCAGAACCAGTCTTTCTCGCACTTGTATTGTGCAGCGCACTAAATATATATAAGACACTAATCAGGTAGAGCTTTTCAATTGCAAGTGGGATTCAGTCAACTTTAGTTTGACTGACTTGGCTTATATTGGCTTGCAATTCAAGCCATAAGAGTAATATCTATACGACAAATCTTCGCATTGGCCTAAATTGATAAAGCGTCACAAACAAACTCCTCCATCGCCACCACTTTAATCTCTTAGACAGGGGCATAGCTAGGATTTTTTATATGGGGGGCCCGATTTTCGACGACGATGATTATCATCGTTATATGGATAGTCTATATATTTAGGTTGATATGGACCTTCTTTGAAATAAGCGCGTCGGATTTCATCTTGTTTGTTGATAAGAAATTCGCATATTTATTTACGTGATCCTAGATCACGATCTATCTCTTCAGATTGAATTCTTGAACATTTGGAGGGGTGTTCATCAGGCATTGAAGTATCAACATTTATTTCTACAGCCACAGGTGTCCTAAATTTTGAATTGCTAACATCTTTTTCTTTAAGAATGCATCAATTATTTTTCGTTTGCTCATAATTCTTTTAGTTTTAAGAATATGACTCAAAAATTAACCTGAAAAGAACTTAAAAAATAAAATCTTAATTAGAAGTTTTTACTTAATTATATGGATGTTATACATACTCAAGAAAAAAAAAAATTCCACTATAATTTAAACAGTCAACCCATCATCATTCCTATTATTCAAATTTTCCTATATTTTAATTTTTTTTAATTAAGAATAACCCCTCAAACAAAAGCAAAAATTAAACACACAAGTACACAACATAAACCAAACAATTTAACAACACCCACTGCCACATGATATCTAACTAATCAAAAATAGTTAATAAATAAAAAAATAAAAAAATTCCTAAGAAACTTTATCTTCACAAAGTGCAAACTTTATCTTCCCTTCAAGACTCATCACAAACAACCTTCCCATGCCCATGCCTTCAACCATATATTTCTCTAAAAATCTATGAAAAATTAAAGAGCATGTGAATATTTAAGTGTAGATAGTTGAGAAAAGAAAAAGAAAAAAAACACTAAAAAGAGATGAAGCAGAAACTGAAAACTCACCCTTTGGCTAGGCCCCTGCTCTGGATGATTTATTTTAAGAAAGCAAGGAGAAAGAAAATAATGATCAGTTTTTTTTTTTTTTTGGGATTGTGAAGACTGAGTTTGAGAGGAGGGTTGAGCTGAGCAGTAAAAAGAGTCTAAAGAGATGGAGGTCTAGTGCTTAAATAAGAGAAGAAAACTCACTAGGCAGTCACCAAGTTCCAAATTCTGAAATTTGATAATAAAATATGCTGAGTGTTTTGTTTTAGAAAGCAAGAAGAAAGAAAAAATTGGTTAGGATTTTTTTTTTTTTTTTTTTTTTGGGACTGGAGGAATGATGTTGAGTTTTGGGGGCTAGTAAGCGGTACTAGTGGGAAGTGAAAGTGTATCACAGAAGGAAAAAAAAAAAAAAGGATTTCGTGGGTGAGTTTTTTGAGATGGAGAAAGTGAAATTTTATTGTTTTTGTGTTTGGATTTTGAGTATTTAAATGTAAGTGGACCAGCTTTTTGTTTTATTTGGAGAATAAGAGGCTTAAAACTAAAGGCTTTTAGCTGGGAGAATAGAAGCCTAAAACTAAAGCTATGAGAATAGAGGCCTAAAACTAAAGGCTTTTAGCTGGGAGAATAGAGGAGATATGGGGGGGCCGGATGTCAAACATTGGGGGGGCCTAATCAATTTTCTTACATACTCTAATGGATTTTTTTTTTTTTTTTTTTTTTTTTGCAGGGGCCACGGCACCCCCAAGGGACAACGTGGCTCCGCCCCTGCTCTTAGAGTTATCACAAACTGCAAACACTGAACAAGTCCAAGCAATGCTTGAACTTGCATGTTAGAACCGGCTTTGTCAACATATCAGTTGTGTTCTCCAAAGTGTGAATCTTCTTAAGAACAATGTCTCTTGTAACAATCATCTCCCTTATTGTGTGGAACCTCATAGCAATATGATTTGTCCAAGAATGATAAACCCAATGCTTTGCCAAATAAATGGCACTCAACTAAACTCCACCTTATTTTAAACCAAGCTCTCTAACTAGTCCCTTCAACCACAATACTTCCTTTGTAGCTTCAATAGTAGACATGGTGACTATGGATTGTATATGAGGCCTTTAAAATGTATTCAATTCTTTATCATCGTTCGGGCACTGACTATTAGATAATCTAAAGCGATTTGCCAATGGAATGCTTATAGGATTAGTACATTGCATGTGGAATTTTTCAATTCTTTAATATGCACTTGTTGGGTAGATAACAAGAGGTATCAGAGTTTAGGGTGGTGTGCAACGAAAGTGGTGAGATGTTTAGGGTCCTTCCTAGCAATGACAGAGCAAGTCTAAAGGACCTACACAAACAATCTGGAGAAATGTCTAACAAAGGAGTATTGCCAATGGTGCTAGATCACGGTGAAGCGTGTGGTTCCAAAAGACATGGATGTGTGAGCCGATTCCCATAGACGAGTGTGTGGGGTTAACACATGGTTCTCATGGATAGCATACAAGAGACTCACAGATGATGTGTTGGTGATAGAAAAAACCCATAAGCAATGGAGAGTAAGTAGGACTTGTTCATAATCTACAAAGTGGCAAAGAGTCCAACACTCACACGTGAGAGGAAAATTGTTAGGAAGACACGTGTTTTACATTAAAGAAAAATAAAAATAACAAGAGGGAGTGATTAATAATTTAATATAATATAGTTGGACACAAACTTATAAATTGAAGTTTTTTGAGTTAAATTGTGTCCCTATATATTATATTAACTACTCAATTAGAACCTCATGTTGTCTCCCTCAACGTAATCAAATCTAATCTAATCCAGTTTTATATACAATTATGAAAACCTGTGCTAAAATTCTTGCATTTGTCAAAGTTGAAGCACCCATTACCTGACATGTGGCAGCTTCATCAGATTATTTAGAAGCATGAGGACTAAAAATTCCACATGACAAGTTATAATACCTACACTTTAGTTTTATGAGTCCACGTTTTTGTGTCAAAAGATTTAAATTTAGAGTCTTTAATGTACATCATTAAATTACTCCTAAAGAATTTGAATTTTTAAATGGGTAGAATAGAATATAATGACAGAATGTGTCATAAATTATACTCATAAATTATCCACTATTAAAGGTGACCGACTTTTTATTTCCTTTCCATGTAAAGAAGTCTACATATGAATATATGATTTTGTTCACCATGTAGAAATTTCTTTCCAACCTTTTGTCAAACAAAAAAATAAACGTGTAGAAAAGAAATTAAGAATATTATCTAGGCATTTCATTACGTACATACTTATAAAGAAAAGCTGTGGAGCCCTTTATAGTAATCAGCATTAAAGGTAACTTTAATTTAAGTAGACTTCGGTTGTGCCTTAAAGTCCAAATTTGTTGTGCTAAGCTTGCTCAAAAAGAAAAATAAAAAAAAGAGTTGGATGCTTTGGGCACACGAAATGTGAAAGTAAACAACGATTAAGTTTGATTCCTATGCTTTTTTTGAGAATCAGTTTGATTCCTATGCTTGTGGAAAGAGTCATAAGTTTGAAAAAAATAAAAGCCAACAAAAGTTTATAAACCAATGCATAATAATAATAATAATAATAATAATAATAATAATAATAATATAATGGGTGCAACATGGTGTTGGTTGAGCTGCCATGTAACAAGTGATCCAGGTGACACGTGGCTAAGAGTTTATATCAACAATCTTTCTTTTGAAATTCATAATTTTTGCTCTCTATTTGAAGCCATGGTTTGTAAATATCAAATACTATTTGTTCAAGACTTGGTAATTTCCGTTCTCAATATGAAGTTTTGGTTTGTGTTAATTGGTTTTGGTTCAACGAGGAACAAAGATGAAGGTTGATTTGCGCTTGAATTTTAATCTTTCATCTAAATTTTTATTTTAAACATTAGGTTGTGTGATTGTACATTACTATTCCTTATTTGGGTTCACGATGAAAAACAAGGAGATAGTAGAAGACAATTAGTAAAATTAAAAGAGCCAGCCGACTTTATCTTTACCAGAGTTTTTAACTCTAAAGAAAGCAATTCAAGCAGTGGCAATGATCAAAACTACATCCTTAGCATAGGGTAAAAAAAAGGTAAATGTTATTAACAAATGTTGAAAAAACTAAACTAGTTCCAAAAATAGGAAGCAAATTAATACAAGAAAATCTATGGTCCATCTCAACTTAGAGTGATTTACCTATATAATTAGGGATTTAAATTTATTTTAATAATTTATTTCTGTCTTGGAGTGCTAATATTGTTGCTTCATATGAAATTATTTTGACGTATCTTTTTTTGTTTATGTTTTTTTGATATGAATATTTTGAATAGATGGTGTCACATGTCTGAATATGATTTGTACATGTCAATTTTTTTTTTTACAACCTACCTGCCATGTTTGAAGAATAAATATGCCCTTAAATGTCTATCATTGACCTTTCAAATCCTACATTAAAGTTTTTGCCATCTTCCTTTCAGTTAAAATTACTATCAAATCTCTCATTTAAATTCTACATATAATTTTGTATATATAATGCAAATTGATTCCTTATTCATCAAAAAAAAAAATGCAAATTGATTCCTCAAATCCCTCTTTAGAGCATTAGCATTAGGGAATGCAAATGCCAAATGTAAAGAGAATTTGGCATTTGCAGCCCCAAAATGCTCTGCATCAGAGAATTGTAAAGCCAAGTATTGCAAATTTTTTTGTAATACTGCTACAGTGCAATTCTAAAGGTAGAATTGCACTGTAGCAGTATTGTAAAAAAAAAAAATATATTTTATCTCTGACTCTCTCATCTCTGTCTCTCCATCGCTGAAGCTTCACCAGACCGCAACCCACAGCACAGCCAACCCAGCACCACAGAGCATGGTGAAACCCAAAAAACCCATATCACAACCAACACAGCGAAACCCAAAAACCCACCGGTTGCTGAGCATGGTGAAACCCATATCACGCCATCGAGCATGGCGAAACCAACAAGGCGACGCCACCCAAAACCCATCGAATCACAACCAACACGGCGATACCCAAAAACCCACCAGATCACAACCATTGAGCACGATGAAACCCATATCACAAATTCACGACCCACGACCCACGATCCACAATCGGAGCAATGCGAGTACGAGCTTGTCATGGAGCGAATGAAGTTTTAGGTTTTATTGAAGCCGAGTTGTGAAATTTAGGATTTTTTGTTTGTGGGTTTTGTTGATTGATGCGTTTTTGGTTGGTCTATGAAGTTTTGGGTGTTTGAGTTGATGGGTTATTGTTGGACTATTTCACCACCTCGCCGGAAATGAAGGCTCCGACGGAAGTTGCAGATGGAAGAGAGCTAAAAATTAGAGAGAGGAGAGAGGTGGGAGAGAAAATATATAATTTTGGGATATATTATTTTATTATGTAGATATATTATTTTAATGAGTAGAAGAGGAAAAATAAAAGTTTGAGATGCTGGAGGTATTGTAAAATGGTATGGTATAATGATAAAGTAGCTTTTTGGAATAGTAAAATAGAGTAGAATTGGAATTTTCCAATGCTAAAGCTCTTAGCATTTTACCATATACAGATATATCCAAAAATGGGCTACATATAATTATGTATATTTGATGCAAAATGGATTCCTCAATTTCCCCTCTTTTACATTTTACCAAATACAGATATATCCGAAAATGGGCAATAATATAACTATATATACTTGGCTTCTTTGAGGTTTAAAAAATGTTAAAGGCACAAACTTTTTTGCGGTTGATATAGTGGGTGGTTATTCTGTAGAGATTTGTCAAGTTTGTTAAAATGATATAAAATAGTTTATATAAGTCATTTTCATTGTCATGCATGAGCATCATCAAAGTGGCATTTTTTTTCTTTTTTTTTTTCTTCAGTTTTGTTAACGTTTCAGATCCTACCTCTTCTCAGTGGTTTTTTTTTTTTTTTTTTTTTTGGTTCTCAATTAATCCTTTGTTTTCCTATCAATCTCTCTTAAAAAAAAAATACTCTTCGTTTCTCATCTTAAATAAAACCGTTACCATTAAACCCAATCTCCACAGTTGTCAACACCTTATCATCTTTCTCCTAATGATTTTTACATAGGATTAGAAAGAAGAATGTGATGAACTTCAGAGAGCTTGTGAAGAAATTGAAGTCAAGCTTGGTATGTTTTCTCTTGCTGCCTACTTTTTTTTTTTTTTTTTTTTTTTGGTTTGGAGAATGAATTTTCTAATATGTTTTGGTTTCCTTCGATTTGATTATATTGGTTGGCACTTGGCTATATGATGTTTCCAAAATGATTTTACTATTTAAATTTTATATGTTAATCTTCCTTAATATATTGTTAAGTTGGTGCTAAATTAGTGAGTTGATTGAAAATTTGTAACAACAAATGAAGCAAAGAGATTTGAAAGTACTGAAAGTCTTTGTGATTTTACTAGAGAAAAATGAAGTGTATCATACTGACCTGAGAATACTTGAAAATTCTGATGTCCTAAAATTTGACAATGAATTTCCTAAATTCAAATTCAGTTATGCATATGATTGTACATTAATTTCTTTTTCTTCAAAACTTTGCTTGGTTAGGAAAACTTTGGCTTAATGGGGTATAGACTATGGAGGTGCCGCGACTCTCCAGTTCCCAGACAAAATGTTTTCCATTGTGTTTTGTCTTCTCATGGCACAAGTTGTTTATGAGGGCAGAATAGTCGATTTGAAATTAAAATTTTAAATAGTCAAATGTTATAACATTTAACTTAATACCTAAATAATAACATAATAATAATGTAGCCCTATTGATTAGTATGGATCTCATTCATGCAAAAATAAAAAATTTAGTATGGATCTCATGTGGTATTTGTTATAGCTAACAGGCAATCAAAGATCAAGAATAATTTATCAAAAATTTAACTGACAGTGCACCCAGAATCTCTACATGAAACAGTCTTCACTTCTAATGCCTACTACTTGATGTACTGAGAAAGCCACTTGATTGCATCTTGATGCTGCTTTCTGTTGGATGGTTCAGCCACAAAAACCTCAAGGGGACGGGCATTTGTGCCGGCCAGCTTTACCCTACCCTTCCCTGTGGTCTTGTCTGTCAGTCCCAAGAGGAAACACAATTCCTTTTCAGAGGGATAAGAAGGTTCTGGAGTTTCGCAAAAAATAAGGAATGGAACATTTATAAAGTCCTCATCAGAGAGTAGATCATGTAGATCTTCTCTTGCCTCAGAAAATTGCTCCATGCTCGTATCAGCATTCACGACGTACACAATTGCACCTCTCTACAAAACAAAGATTTAAATGCATATTACTTAACAAGGAAGGTAGCACTTCTCACTTTTCACTTTGCTAGCCAATAGCGAGCACAACTCAAAACATTTTTGGTAGCCAATCAGGCAGCAATTTTTGCCAAATTCCCAATCCAGAATGTCAATAGTGAGCACAACTCAAAACACTTTTCTTTTTTTTTGGGTTTTTCCACATTTCCCAAATGGTATTTAAAACAATTAACAAGAAAGTATAATCAACAGGTAAGATGTAGATGATGTACTATTATAGTTATGAAATTCCATTTTTTAATGCAGGAGACCTGCATTGTAATATTTGAACTAGATAAATTCAGTAGAATGACAGAGAGAATGAGTTATGTATGTTGAGTCACTATTGGCAGACCTAGGTGCTATCAGCAAACTCCCATGAATCAGATATAAACACAAAAAGGTTTGCCTAGGATTATGAAGTCAAGATTATATTAAGATTTAGGGTCAGGCAGTAACATAAGCAAAAACAAATTCCACAGGCCGCTGGTGTTCAGTTGGGATAGCAAAGCTCAAGCATATGGGACATATATTAAAGAAAGTTAATAAAGGGGTGTTCGTAATGCAGTGCGGTTTGGCATGGTTTGGGACCATTTTTAGAACCGTACTTTGCGGTACGGTTTGGCCAAAACCATCATTGCACTGTACCTTAGTTTTGCGGTCACATGTATAGACCGACAGTACGGTGTGGTGTGGCATTCAAGGTGCAATTTGGTCGATTTTAGGCTAATATATTTTTCAAGATGTCATGGACAATAACTTGTTTACTATTAATAACCATGACAATATAACTATAAGTTTCAAAAAAAAAAAAAAATATATATATATATATATAACATGTGTAACAAAAAAAGTAACTCAAATATATACAAAGACAACAAAAGAAAATCCATGATGCAGTAAACTAAAAAGTACCACAAATATATACAAAAAAAAATAATCCATGACAGCAAACCATACACAATTATACATGTTAAACAAATAAAACATGTAACTCAAAAATGCTTAACAAGCAACAACCCTAAGGTCCATAACAGTGTATCGTTACACAGCTAGTCATGTCTACTAGTTTCAAGTTTCAATTATCACAACCATAATGGAAACAAGTCTAAAGCAAGCATGAAATAAATTACAAACCCAAAACAAGTATTAAATTACAAACCCAACAAGAAATTGTTTAAATAAATATGAATGCAACAAACAAGGTCCATCTAGCCAATGCTATACTTGAGAGAGACTAAGAGTGGGTGAGACTTGAAAGAGACTAAGAGTGAATGAGGGTATTAGGAGAGAAGAGTGAGAGTGTGAGATGGAGAAGTGAATGAGGTTTTGAACTTTTAATTTTATATTTATCCAAAACAAATCCATTTTATCGTGAAACTGGAACACACTCACGCTAGGTTGGCCACTTACTATATGTATGTACACATACCCACACACACACACATATGGCAATGGTGCGGTTTTCTTATTATAAAATCGTGCACCGCACCGCAACATGCGATGCATTTGACTATCACTTGTAGTGCAGTGCAGTTACTCCATTTGTGGGCAATTTTGAACACCTAATTTTAGGGATAGATATATAAGAGCACCAAAGCAGCAACATACTGAGGTTTTGACTGTTAGATTAAATCTCACTTCTGATATATCAAAGCGGCCTACGTTACATGATCGGATTCACTATTCTCTTAGGATTGAGAGTTTATGTAAATAAAAGTCAGGAGATTTATTATTCATTTAACAGTCGTTAATAGAATAATAAATCTCACAGTGGTCCAATTCAATATGTCTTATACACTTAAAACATATTAACATTTCAATTAGAAGTCTCCACTTCCATGATCAAGACAAATCATCTTAGTTGATATGTTATAGTTTTCACAGATGAAATGCCCAATTTCAT
This sequence comes from Quercus ilex subsp. ballota, assembly GCA_032727855.1. Lineage (NCBI taxonomy): Eukaryota > Viridiplantae > Streptophyta > Magnoliopsida > Fagales > Fagaceae > Quercus > Quercus ilex. Next base: position 17,249,004 of record CM064910.1, read on the forward strand.
CACTGACTATGAACTAAAATTCTGAGTTTACAAAGAACTTGTGATTTACATCTTTTATGACTAAATCACATAAGTCACGTACTATGCATCTCAAGGACTATATGATAATGTCAAAATATTCATGTTAAGCATTATTTGATGATAAAACAACTTTATTATTTATAACATAATGTCATACATAACATTATATAATAGGATTTTGGGACACTAATCCTAACACTACCTTGGCACAATAGTCTTTCCAAACTCTACAAGCTGTCCGAAGTTCTCCAAAATCAAATAAGTTAAACTTGATTCTCCCCATACTAGACAGCCATGAATATGGTGGTATCTCTATTCCAAATATTCCCTGCAATATTCACTCACATTTACAACAAAGAATATCTAGTCAATGGTAGTCAAGTTAAACAAAATGCCAAGTCATCATTTGTTCAATGAGGATCAAATCTAAGTAAATTAATAAAAGGAAGCTTTACCAAGAATCAAGTTTCAGTTTAAAAATTCTCACATTCACTAATGATAATAATAACTGTTTTGCGCCAGATAGGTGTACCGCTCGGCCTTTTTTCCAGCTTTACATTCTATATTGACCCAGGAAATCAAACTCACTTGGTTTTTCTTTGGCATCAAGTTTTTACCTTTTACAACCCTAATAGCTTCTATTTTTAGTAATGTCACACTCTGCTTAACCTAAAACCTCTAACATTATGTTTGGTTTGAGGGAAAGTGGGGGGGGGGGGGGGGGGGGGGGGGGGGGGTATGGTTGAGATGAATTGAAGTAGAGGAAAGTAAAAGGGGGGAGGGGGGGGGGGGGGGGGGTTTATTTCCCTCCCCTGGCCCCTGAGCCACCAATTTGGGAGAAAATGGAGAGACAAGAAGGGCGTGGGATCAATCAATGAGCTATTTCCTTTCACTTTCTTTCTTATTATAAACCCAGATAACTTCTTTAATTTCTCTTCTATAACTTTCTTTTCCCTCCCTTGTATTTGCCAAACACAGTGTTAAATTCTGAACCCCTTTAGATTTCCCCTAGATTTCCAACTGGGTGTTAGCTGCTACTCTAGTTGCATTTATTACAACTATATCCTATTCCAAAAAAACATAATTTACTATAACTATATCCTCTGCACACACACAAAAAAAAGAAAAAAAAAAGTTCCTCAAAAAAAAGGAGAGTACCTCATCTTCATCTGAGATATTCAAAATCACTGATCGTTTGTAGTCATCACTTCCTAGGAACAACAGATTGGTCGCCTTTGGTCTGAAGGGATAGAATTCGCCCAACTTCTCTCACACAAAAAAAAAAAAAACTAATTAACAAAAAGCTTTACAAATGAGCAAAATGCTTAAGAAATTACAGAGACTGAGAGAGAGAGAGAGAGAGAAAGCTACCTCAATGTTGAAGAAATGAGAGAACAATGGATCCAACAATAACAATAAAATATAAGGCCAGGCTAGATTGAAGAAATGACAGTACCAATTCAGAAATTTCAATAAAATAAAGGGCAAAGCTTGAAACCAGTTCGGCAAATCCATCCTTCCTCCTTTTCTTTTCTGGATTTTGTGTCTCTGAGAGAGAGAGTGGGTGATGGAAAATTTGCAGAGAAAAGCTTAGAGAGAGAAAGTGAGTAGTGGTGAATGGCGATGGGGAAGAGTGAAGAGAAAAGCTACCACTTTCAGTTTCACACGTACAACTACCTCACACGTTCGGACAGTCCACACTTGAACAACAAGTTTAGGTTTTTTTTTTTTTTTTTTTTTTTTTTTTTTTTTTTTTTTTTTTTATATAACTTTTTTTTTTATAACTTTTGAGACAACAAAATTATCCAGCCAGCATACCATTTGACACAATTTTTATCACTTGGTTTATTGCGATAAGTGAATAATTACTTTCACATTAATCTATCACTTTTCCTTTACCTTTCGTAAATAATTGTCTCATAATTGTAATAAAAATGCTTGACACAAAAGTTGTGCTCCTAAATTTTCTTTCTTAATTGCAAAAATTGCTTTTTGTAGTGATGATCTTCTTGTTTCATTTACAATCCTATATAAAATAAATTGCAGATTATTTTTAGAATTTAAAAAAAAAAATGTCTAATTTTATTTTAAAATTTTTGATTTAAAATTTATTGAGAAAAATTATTCAACTTCTTTTCTTTTGTTTGAATTTTGTTAATGTTAAGGGCATATATTAACTATCCATTTTGAGAAAACTTTTATTGGGAATTAAAAAAACTATCATAACAGTTAATTACTTTTTTTTATATTTCTATACAAAATTTCCTAAAATAGTTTATTAATGTATACCCTTACATGTTAATAAAATCTTTAAAAATATATATATATTTTTAATTCTAGTATTTTAAACAAAAAACATTATTTATGTTTTGGCCCTCCAACTTAGGGTATTATTATTATGAGATTAAATTCTATAAGGATGGGGTGTAAAACTTATGTTTTACACCATCCAATAAGTGATTGCTACATCAGCATTTTACTTAAAATTTATTAAAATTCAATACATCCTACCACATCTAATAACATCTCGATAGATTCTCAATTTGGTTGGATTTATATATGGGTATTAGAATTGATTTAATGTAATTGTGTTTATTCTTAAATATGTGATAAGATGATGTGACATGTTGGAATTAGAGGGGTAAAACATGAGTTTTACACCACGTCCTTATAGAATTTAATCTTTATTATTATTTTTATTATTATTTTTATAAACAAACACACATAAAAGAGAGAAAAATGGTATTAGACGGCATACAATTGCTCCCAATAGGTAAGAATGAGTTTTAACTCTAGTTGCAGTCTTTGAATAATAAAAAAATTAAAAAGTGAAAACTAAAAAAAAAAAAATAGCAATATTCTAGGATTGGAAGGATCCTAATCTACATTTGACATTCCGCGCCAATCATCATCACATTCCAAGTAACATGCTAATTTATTCGGTAGTACTTGTCTTGTCTTAAAACGACTTTTAAAGACTGGAATATGATTGGTGGATACCCAATGCATTGAATGTGGTCAAAATTATTAAGCACTAGTACTAATAATTTGTCATTTATGGTAGCGACAGTGCCGACACGTGATGCTGGAATCTAGTTAGACTTGAAAGGATCTCGTTGAAAATGGAAGCCTTATCTAATAATGAAAATGCGCCGTTTTAGTACATTTCCTTTTTATTGATGCTTTTTGACTGGCTGTTCGAGATGTTTTATTCATTCCCCATGTGGGGTTTTTCAGATATGTGACCCATTTGCTATCTCAATTCTCACACGTTACATCGTTACAACGTACGTGGGCCTCACACCTTCTTTATTGTATAAACCAAACAAAATTATAAGGGTCAAAATTATTTTGGAAACAATTTCTCAGAAATTAAAAAAATTGTTAATATTTTTTCAATTTTTAAAAAAAAATAATAATTTTTTTTAAATGCATATATTTTAAAATAGTAAACTATTTTTTTAAAAAAATTTATAAAAAAATAAAAAAATTATTAACTTTTTGACAGTGTTTCAGGTCTTCATAAATTAATTTTAAAAATTGATAATTAATATGTACCATTAAGAATGATTAATTATGGGTTACAATATATATGAATGATTTATTGTTTTACATTTACTTACAAATTTATTGTAGTTATGTGTGTTTTGTTTAATTTTACTTTATTTTTAAAAAAATGTATAACAGCGTTATTTAATAAAGTATTAAATAAATCTTAACAACTATTCTTAGGATATTCATTAACAAAATCATTATATATATATATAATCATTTTTTTCAAACAAGTAAGATTACTATTTATTATAATTTAATATTATGAAGTTAACATTTATGGTGATAGCAATTTGTTTCTAGGAAAAGTTAATGGACGTTCTTAGATTATTAGTTTAAGAAATATTTTTAGAAAATTTACTTTGGAAAAAAAACTGACTTTTTTTATAGTTTTTTTTTTATAATATTTTCTATGAAAGCGGTATTAAAACTTTTTAAAAATAATTCATTAACAAACGTCCTAAACTAACAAAACCCTTTGTTTTTATATAAAAGTTACAAATATGGGGATTGCAATTTTGTACAAAGGACAATGATATTAATTTCAAAATTATTTAATTTATACACAATAAACAAGACCTACAACAACCCTTTGTTTTTATATAAAAGTTACAAATATGGAGATTGTAATTTCGAACAAAGGACAATAATATTAATTTTAAAATTATTTAATTTATACACAATAAACAAGACCTACAACAAGTATAAATATAAATATATAAGGGTCAAATTATATATTACTGTCCATTGAATGTGATATATATATATATATATATAAAGAGAGAGAAAGTTGCATCTTGTGTAATTACTGTGCATCTTTGGTGTAATGGCTTCACAAGTACAAAATTTTTATGATATGAGAGAACGAGAATAAATGATTATAAATTTTTTATTCAACTATAAGAGACCTTATTGAAGGGGATAAAAGTTAAGGTTGACAGATCTGTTCAAATAAGCCAGTCATAAGTGACGGTACTAAGTTAATGAATGATCAACAACAAGACGACGGGTTGAGGTACTGAACGGAGAGATCACATGACGGATTGTTTCCCATAGTGGACGGATGATCCTCCATGATGGACGGATTCTAGGAACACGGGCCCGAGACTGACGGATATCAAGGCCACGTGACACCTACATGGCTTAAGTAAACCCCAAGGAATCCTAAATGAAAATATCTTGCACTCTACAATTAACCCTAGTCAATAGTATCATTATATGGAAAAAATCCCGCAAAATATGTATATTTATTAGGATCTTCTCCATAAGGAAACACCTTCTTGTCTAAGAAATAGGAGTTGGTTCTACACTACTATAAAAACCCCAAACCCTCAAAAAATAAGGTACGCATAATTCTCCCTAACTCTGACACTCTAGAGTTGTGAAATTTCTCTAACTTAATATTCGGAGGGCCTTTGGCCGGTACCACACTGTGCTCTCTGTAGGATTTTTATTCTTCTTTGTTGTGCATGTTTTGTCTTGAGTACGTGAAGACTTTGCAACTTATTGACGATTTTCGGCATCATCACTTATTAATTAAGTAACTTATAATAAAAGTTAAACATAATAGGACTTGGTCAGGTGCTTATACACACGGTCCACACCAATCATATTCCAACGTTGGACTTTGCTTTGATTATTAAAAAAAAAATGTTAATTTTTTCAACGGAACTTGTACCCAGCGACATTTTTGGCAAAATCGTTACAGGAAGACCGGAAGAAACTTCTTGGACAGTGGAAACACGAATGTCTGGCATTTTCGGTAGAGAAACATGATGTTGGGGGTAAAAAGGGAAAGAAAATGAATATCCTCTGGATTCTTTTTTTTTTTAGAATCGAATATCCTCTGGATTCTAGATACCTACCCGATAACCATTTTAGTATTTTTGTATTACTTATGTTTTGATTGGCTTGAAATGATTCCCCTTTGTGGCTTGGTGGGATTCACAATTCCTTTATTAAAAACAAAACAAAATTATAATAACGTATTTATTTCCCTCTTTTTTTTCTTCCTTTTTTTTTATTTCAATTTCAAATATGTATTAATTAATGGCATAAATATACTTTTAGTCTCTATATTTTGTACTTTTTTTATTTTAGTTCCTACGTTTCATTTTTACTACTTTTAATCTTTAAACTAATTAATGTCTGATATTTAGGTCATTTTCGTTACCCAACTTCTAGATACCTACCCGGTAACCATTTTAGTATTTTGTATTATTTATGTTTTGATTGGCTGTTGAAATGATTCCCCATTGTGGCTTGGTGGGATCCACAATTCCTTTATTAAAAACAAAACAAAATTATAATAATGTATTTATTTCCCTTTTTTTTTCTTCCTTTTTTTTAAATTTCAATTTCAAATATGTATTAATTAAGGGTGTAAATGCACTTTTAGTTTCTACATTTTGCACTTTTTTCATTTTGGTCCCTACGTTTTATTTTTACCACTTTTAGCCCCTAAACCAATTAACGCCTGACATTTAGGTCATTTCCGTCACCCAATTAACAGCAAAAGCTAACGTGGCTGACGATGGAATAAAAAAAATAATATAATCACACATTAATTAATTAAATTAAAAACAAACATTTAAAAAAAAATATTAGTTTTTGGGAAGAACATGACTGTTCATATTCTTCATGTTCTTCCCTAAACATGTTTGATTGCCCAGAAATTTAAAATATCAAAAATTTAAAATAACACATCAATGCCCTTGAGTCCTCTCTCCACCATTTAAAAAAACCTACTTTGTATAAATTTATGATCTTTCCTTTTCTTCTTCCATTTCAATTCCAAATCCTCTCTTTCTCTTTCTCTTTCTCATGGTGCATGTTTGTGTTTGTATCTTTCTTTTTCTTCTTCCTTTGATCCAGCTGTCGATCCCTCACTCTCTCTCTCTCTCTCTCTCTCTCTCTCTCTCTCTAAACCCGACTCTCTCTCCCTCTTTGTTGTTTGATCGATGATGATGGTGTGGGTTTGATCGGCAATGGTGGAGTGGGTTTGATCGGGTTTTTCTGAATATCTTGTGTTTTAGTAGTAACTATTAAATTAACTAAAACACAATGATAATAGAAATAACAAAGAAAAACTGAATAATACTTCTTAATTTTATTAGTTTAAAGAGAAATTACACAACATTATTTGGACTAAGGTGCGACATTCGCTCTCTTTAAGGAGATTCAAGCTCTTGGTTGATTAAACTTTGTAACCGATGTAGACCTTCTCTTACTTGTCTCCACCAGGATACAATAGCCAAACAAGTGTTGTATGACTAGAACAACCTCTGCACAAAGTGTTCAAACCCAAAACTCCACCAGAAAGAACACCCTTCCTTGCCAAAAACCTCTCTAATTTTTTTAGTGTATATTACAGTTACTTGGATTGGGTCCGAATGAGTCTATTTATAGGCTCAATAGGCCTCATGAAATTACTATTCAAATTAATGTGATTAATTAGGTCTATTATTCTGATGTAGTGGGTGTTACAAGATTAATTGCTGGATATTAATTTGATGGGCTAGAGTTACACAATTAATGGTGAGATAAGGAGTTTCTGAAGAATGAAAATGCCCAAACAAATAGTCCATTAAGTGGGTTAATGGCTCTTCATTTTCCATAATAAAAATGAAGTATTAATTCGGGCCATTTACTCACCAACAGATATGATTATTCTGAATGGGCTGTCAAGTAGGAGGATTCAAGAGGCTGATTCATTTTCATTTTTGATACCTCCACCCTTTACCTCTCCCTTGCACATGTATATAGGTCAATATCTGAGACAATTCATGTTAGCCCATTAATTACCACAATTAAAAAAAAAAATAGTCTCTCTCTTTTTCAATGTAGGATTAAACATTTTCACTAACTCCTCAACTTCCATATTCACTCCCACATCTTTACATTTATATTGTAACATTTATTCATTTTAATTATTTAATATTAAAATGCTCCAACAAGGTGAATTGTTAAGTTTTTACTAGTTCCCATCTAAAAAGTCCACAACTGATATCAATTTTTTACTTGCCACTAATAATTTGCCACATCAGCAATTGTTAGAAGTTTTATTCAATATTTTGTGTCTATAAACTTTCTCATGTTTTAAGAAAAGCCACCAACATTCTATCTTAAAACTTATTTAGAGTTTTTGTATTTTAGATTCTTTAATTAAATTAAATTGTTTAGTTTTTTAACCACAAGGTTGAATTCAAATATATTTGAAAAAACAATTATGGTTTTGTTGGTCAATACAATTATGTGATCATTTCAATTGAACAATCTAAAATATATTATTAAAAAAGGGTCAAAATACATTGTTGGTCTTTAAAGTTAACCTACTGGAACATTTATTGTCTTTTTTTTTTTTTTTTGATAAACAATTGTGTCTAGACCTATTCTAGAATTTAACTATTTCCTCGAGTGTATACAATCCCTCCGTCCCACACACATTAAGTTAGGACTGGGAGAAATCCCATGGGAGGTAGTCCCAGGATGGTAACTAGAGATTTTGAACCCAGAATCTCATGGATATCATGAGACTTTAGGAACCACAAAGCCAACCCATTGGGGTTGGAATTTGTTATCCTTGAAGTTTCAAAAATGAGTGCTATTAGTTCCTCTACCAACTTCTATTAGTTTTCTTGTCAATAAATCTAATGAAGTAAGGACATGACTTTTTTAGTGACGTGATTAGTTTTTATTATCAAAAAATCACACATCAATTTGGGAAGAAGACTCAAACTTGTTTAATGTGGTTTGCCCACTCAATTTAAACTAGTTTCTAATTCTCTTTCCCAAATCAAACTTGGTAACAAAAATTTCCAAATTGAAATGAGGTATCTCTCTCTTTCTCGACAAAGACGGATCCACATTGAGAACAAATTGACACAATATCAAAAGGTTAGAAACAAAAGTGACAGATTTGAAACATCATAAACCAAATTAACACATAACCTAAGAGTTAGGGACCGGATAAGTAATTTACCATAAATATACATATATAAAATTTATCATTATCCTCCCCCAAACAAGCAGATCCTAGTTTGGGATTTTCGGGAATGAGCCTTGCTTTTTTAAGAGACCGTATCTCATGCGCTGGGCACATATGAAATTTTTCCACTTCCCTAAATATAGGACAGCAATGTACCTAGTTCAGCCCTTCGGGGAATGAGCCATGCTTCCCAAAAATGGAGAACTAGTAGAGAGTATGATGTGAGGGTGTTTTTGAACATTTTTCTCTAATTTGGGTACTTACCCTAAAGTGGGGAAACTAATACTAAGAATTAACATCAGGTTTATTTCAGGATAATAATCCATTCTTTATTTCAATTACCAAGATAAAAAAAAATATTCCTTCTCAAAAAAAAGATAAAAAAAAATATAAATAAAATACTAATAATAAAGTTCTAGGCATGGGTCGGTGTGTGGGTCCCTGCCGTGCGTGGATCGCATATTGATCAAATTATAGGCGTGGGTCGGTGGGTGGATGGCGGAGTGATCTAGCCATCTAGGTGTGGATTGAGACATTTGCCAAATTTCCCAAATCCCAGAATCTCAAAAAAGAAATGAAGGATCAACATTGTGTTTCAGAATAGTATTTTAAACACAACTAACAAGAAAGGATAATCAACATGTGAGAAGTCAATGATGTACTAGTAAAATTATGAAACCCCATATATATTATAAGAATAATGCAAGAGATTTGCAATGTAATTAATATTTGACCTGATAAATTTGGTAGGTCGAGACACTATTAGTATTAGCACACCTTCTAAAACAAAATGTGCTATCACCAAAATCCAATGTTTCAAATACGGAATAGAAGGCAATAACATAACATAAGCGCACACAATTTCAGAAGACCAGCTGGGATAGCAAAGCTCATATGTATAAGTAACTTAATAAATATAAAATATATTTGAGCACCAAAATTTTTTCATTTGCTTTGTATTTTGGTTAGAGTTTAGCTCAATCATGTAAGTCATGTTCTACAATGACAGAAAGGATTCCATTAAATTGTCAGCAAGAGAGTTAGAACTAGGCTACCCCAAAACATGCAAGCATTCTCAAGAGTAAATATGAAATTTAAACTACAATCACAATATCATCATATTGAACATATCATTAACTTAATGTTCCCATTAAAGATAATTTGATAGATTGAGAAATCTACCTTTCCCAATACTACACACCCATGATGTCAAATACAAATTAACACAGAGCTTTAAAAACGACACAGCTTTAAAAATGAGCAAAGTGCTTAAGAAATGAGAGAGAGAGAGACAGAGACAGAGAGAGAGAGTCACCTAAGTGAGGAAATGAGGGAAAACCAGACCGGTTTTATAGACAGAGGAACATGAGAAAGTTTGAACAGACAGCCTGGCCTTGTTTTTCCTTTTCTTTTTGATGTGACCCCAACCCATCCTTTATAAAACACTTTATTAAGATCTACAGTGCAGTCCCGTTTTGACTTTGTTTTTTTTAATTTTTAATTTTTATAAAGGAAATACAAGAAACTTCATTAAACATTAAAAAAAGAAATTATCAATGCTTAAGACATGTTTTTGTTAATAAATGAGTTGTAGCAGTAGCAGGTAGGGCTGTCCAGTGACCCATGATATCCGACCCGCCCGACCAAACCCGCCCAACCCGAAGGTCCACGGGTAAATCCAAGTGCATGTATTGGTCGGTTACGGATGCTGTTTTAAGAGGAACCGATTCTTCAGTTCGGGTTTCGGGTTACACAACAAAAAATCCGAATAACCCGACCCGACCGAATACTTGGTAAAATAAACTCATAAACCACTGGTCTCCACTCAGCCTCAAGCACTCACATCATATAAGTCACATCTTGAGCTTTGGTCAGTGGGTAACGTGTAGTGGACAAGAAACCTGATCAACCATTTTTGGGCACAAATTCCCAATTTCAAATCCAGCCGTTTAAATCAATCCAGGTTTCAGATCAACGGTTATAATTAAACTCTACAGCCCTAGCATAGCACAGAGACATCATATCACTTAAACTCTACAACCCTAGCAATTAAAAATCAACAGTTAAAATTAAACTAATATCACAATCCAACAGTCACAATTAGAGGTAAAATATTTGATTAGATATCTCAATGACTCTCAATCTTCATCTCATATCCCAACGGCTTCAAGTCTCACACGAAATCTCTCTCTCACTTTTCACCGAATCAAGATCAAGTTGATCATCATCAACGGCCTCAATCTTTCTTCAGTCTTCACCTAATCACTCTCTCACCAAATCCACGGCCTTAGCTTAGACCTCTCTCTCTCTCTCTCTAATCTCAATCTCATATCTCTCACTCTCAGACAAAGACTCAGACGTTCTCTCTCTCTCTCTCTTAAATCCTCAAAACCTGAAATCTCTTCACCAAATCCTTAACCTCAAGTCTCACACAGACGCTCTTTGTCTCTCTAAAGTCTAATCTCTACAATCTCTTCACCAATTTCATACAAAATCTCAAATCTTCATCACTTCATCAGTCTTCAATCTTCACTCTTTAAAAGCTTTGATCTTCGGTCTTCTCACCAATGAACAGACCACACTCTCAAACTCTCAGTTCTCACTTTGCCTTTCTCTACTCCAAGGTCCAAACCCTAGCTTCTCACTACAAGTTCTTCACACCTAGCCGCCGTCGCCGCCGCCACCACCACCAGCCACTCCTCTCCCTACCGCCGATCATATGGGTTGAACCTAGGGTATGTGTTCTCCTTTTCTCATTTCTTTTTTTTTTCTTTTTTTTTTTTCAGTCTTTCATTGATTATATATGTTATGAAAATTTACTGTTAAAATGAAATAACCCCAAAGTTTTATAATTTGAAACCCTAACTAGAAATAGTTGAAACCTTAACCATTTACTTTTGTTTTTTGTTCTTTGTTCATTTGTTTGATTAATTTTGTTCCTATTTAAATTTTATTCAGGAATTGAAAGTTGTACGTGTGGGGTTTTCGATCTTCAAACTTGAAATTAACACACAGTTTTTTAAGGTATGATTTTTGTTTCCCATTGTTTTTTGTGTTCAAAGTTGGGATTTTGTTCTTTTCTTGTTAGAGACTTAGAGTTGATGCATGTAACTTAAGCTACTGTGGATGTGTTCAATGTTTCTGCATTTATTATTTAGTAAAATTTATACTGTTAAAAATCAAATAAACTCCCAAGTTTTATAATTTGAAACCCTAACCATTTTACTTTTTTTGTTCTTTGTTTATTTGTTTGATTAATTCTGTTCCTATTTTAATTTTACTCAGGAATTGAAAGTTGTCCAAGTGGGGTTTTCAGCCTTCAAATTCAAAACTCCAACACCCTTGGTTTCTTAAAGGTATGATTTTTGTTTCCCTTTGTGTTTTGTGTTAAAAGTTGGGATTTTGTTCTTTTTTTTGTTAGAGTTGATGAATAACTTATGCTGTTGTGGTGGTGGTAGTTGTTGTTTTGCTGTCTTTGTTTAATAAGTTTGAGCACCAATGTTTCTGCTTTTATTATTTATTCTGCTTTTATTATTTATTGAAATTTCAAACATCATTTTGAGCACCAATCTGAGTTCTGTTTAGTTTTATGTAGTATACTGTTTTATGTTAGAGTTTTATGTTTTATGTAGAATACTGTTATCTGGATTCAAGTATCAAAGATTTTCCTTTTTGGTTTGTTTGATTATTATTAATTGTTGTTGTTCTAGTTTGCTAATTTCTATATTTGATTTTTTAGGTCATGGATTCCTCCACTAATGCTCCCTCTGTTTCTACACAAGCTGATGGTTCTACTGCTATACAAGTTGATGGTTCTACTGCCACCCAAGCTGATGGTGCTACTGCCATTGCCACCCAAGAGGTTGCTACTGCAACCCAAGCTGAAGCTACTGATGGTGAGTTGCCTCAGTTCCACCTAGCGTAGTGAGTAAGACTGGTATTGGTAATGGTAGGAAAAAGTCTTTAACTTGGAATCATTTTGAAAAAGTAAAGGTAGACGAGGGTGCCACTATGGCTGTATGTAATTATTGTAAAAAATCATATCAGGCTGATAGTAAGAGTTGTGGTACTAGTAATTTGTTAGCTCATGTGACAATTTGTCCCAAGAACCCTAATAGAGAAGATAAAGGGCAGAAAACCTTAGCTTTTGAACCCAAAAATGATGGAGATGAAGGGTTCAAACTTGTGTCAATGACTTTTTCTGTTGAGGCTTCTAGGAAGGTACTAGCTGAAATGATTATAATTGATGAGTTTCCTTTTAGGTGTGTTGAGGGGTATGGGTTTAAGAAATATGTAACTACCTTACAACCTAAGCTTCGTCTAAAGGATATTCCATCTCGTCAAATTGTGGCTAGAGATGTGATTGGAATTTATAATAGTGAGAGAGAGAAGCTAAGGAAATCCTTGAAGGGATGTAGGGTGTGTCTTACTACGGACACATGGACTTCTATACAAAATTTGAATTATATGTGTCTCACAAGTCACTTTATTGATGATGCTTGGAAGTTGCATAAGAGAATTTTAAATTTTTGTCAAGTTGAAGATCATAAGGGGGAGACTATAGGTAGAAAGATTGAGATGTCTTTGCGCGAGTGGGGTATTGATGGCATATTCGCTTTGACAATGGATAATGCTAGTTCCAATTTAACCACAATTAAATTTTTGCAAAGGGTAACAAAAGATTGGAATGGGACAGTTTTAGAAAATGAGTTCATGCACATGAGGTGTTGTGCCCATATACTAAATCTTATTGTTGGGGAGGGTTTGAAAGAAATTGATGCATCTGTTGCTAGGTTGCGTGAAGCTGTGAAGTATGTGAAGTCCTCGCCCAATAGAAATCAAACATTTAGGAATTTTATGGAGAGGTTAGGTATGGAGTCCAAGAGTCTTCTTTGTCTAGATGTACCTACTAGGTGGAACTCAACTTACCTTATGCTAGAAACTGCTGAAAAATTCGAGAAAGTATTCCTTAGGATGGACTTTGAAGATGATGGTTATTCATCATACTTTAGGAGCAAGGAAGATAGTGGTGGTTTGGGATCTCCTTGTATGAGTGATTTCCAAAATTGTAGGGCATTTGTGACTTTCTTGAGGTTTTTTTACAATGCAACAAAGAAGTTCTCCGACTCTTTGTATGTTACCTCAAATGCCTTTTTTGATGAGATCTTTGTTATTCAGGAGAGTATTTCTCATTTAGTTAAATCCCAAAATACCCTCTTGAAAAACACTGCCACAAATATGCAAACTAAATTTGAGAAGTATTGAGGGGTAGGTGATAAAATTAATCCTCTTTTGTATGTGGCTGTGGTTTTTGATCCACGAAAAAAATTGAGGTTTTTGAAGTTTTCTTTTTTGGAAATTTATGGGAAAGAAGTGGGGAATGTGATGGTTGATAAGGTGAAAGATCTTTTGATGAAGTTGTATACTTTTTACTGTTTTGTTAATTCCCCAAATGTGCAAGAACCAAGTGGGAGTGAGAGGACACTAATGGTGGGTGATGCAAGTGATCCATATGTGATGGTTCACTCTCGATGTGAGCTTTTCTTAGAAGCTGAGCAATTTGTAGGTTGTAGTAATGAGGTTGACAAGTATTTGGCTGAAAATTGTGATGGTAGAAGGGATGTGAATTTTGAGGTATTGGGGTGGTGGAAGGACAATTCTAGTAGGTACCCAATGTTGTCCAAAGTGGCTAAGGATGTGCTAGCGGTACCAATTTTAACTGTTGCATCTGAGTTAGCATTTAGCACCAGAGGCCGCATTGTTGATCCATTTTGAAGTTCTCTATCTTCTCTCATGGTTCAAAACATTGTATGTGCACAAAATTGGATTCAAGCCACAATACCAATTTCTTATCGCCAATCAAGGGATGAGGTTGAGGCATTGGAGGAGGAATTTCATGATTTAGGTAATATGTTTAAATTTTGGAACTTATAGTCTGTCTCATGTTCAAACAAAATTTAATATGTTGTATTTATTTCCTTTTCTTTTCTAGTTTTAAATCAACAATCATCATCAAGTGCATCAGCAAGTACCAGCTCCAAATTGGATTCTAGCTCAGGCAAACGACCCATAATTAGTGTTGAAGATTGATAACTGACTTGGTATGTTACTGCCTTTGGCCTCTTACAGTTATAAACTTGCTGCCCTTTAGTAAGGTATTATTTGTTAAATATTTTTTTTGTCTTTTGTAGGCGGAATCATTTATTTTGTAAAGGAGGCAGCCTTTTGGGAACATTTTGGAAGCTTTTTTGTAAATTACTTTTCTAACAATACTAGTCTTAATGCTTATAGAAAAGAAATCCTAGGAATCATATAGGTTTTCTTTTCTATTAGTTATAAGCTTGAGTATTTGTCATTTAATGATTTGGAAAAGCTATTTATTTTGGAAATACCTATGGTATTTTATAATTTGTAATTAATTATATTGCTGGGAACATTCTATAGCCAGCAAGGTTTCTGCCTTCTTATGATTTACTGTCTTGTGGAAACATTGAATTACTGCTGCCTTATAATTAATCACTTGTTGTGTGGTTGTTGGAAATACACATGTTTTGTGTATTGTTTTGCTATTTTGTCCAGGTGATTTGTTGTGTTAATTTTTGGGTAGTCAATGTGGCTGTTTAACAAGTCACAGGTGGTGAAAATAGGATTTTGTGTTACTTGTGTTGTGCTCTTTAGTTTTTGTGGTCAATGTGTGGATGCTTAACAGATGTAAAAATCGGTTTATTTTGTGCTGTTGTGGGGTATTAAGTCCAGGATATTTAATGCTTAACATGTGGTAAAAATTGGCTTATTTTATGACTTGGGGTGAAGATTTTTTTCCAAGAAGTTTTTTGTTCTGAAGGCCCAATTTATTTATAAGTGTAGTAGCTTAATTTAAGTTTACTTGAAGACCCATTTAAAAAAAAAAAAAAAGAAAAAAAAAAAAGGAAAATGGAGGCCCAATCTGTTTTATATGGAAAGTTCAAAAGATATGACACTTAAATAATTTTTAAAACTGCCAAACTCCTTAATTTGGGCTAAAAGAGCTAAAAAAATTGAACCCAAAGAAAATTTCATAGAAGTCCAAAAACTGGGCCCATTAATGGCCCAAACTCGCCTAACCGATAACTCTAACCCGCCCATCCGGTGGCCCGAATCACCATATCCGACCCGACTATTTAGTCGAATATGGGTCTAAGATCCAACAACCCGACTCAAACAGGTCGAGTTTGGTTCAGGTCCAAACCTGAACCGACCCGACTTGTGGACAAGCCTAGTAGCAGGTATATTACATTGCCGTGTAACATGGAAAGACTCTACTTTACGAAAGCAAGTATATTACATAAATGAGTAGTTTGAATTATGTTGTTTGGGTGTTTTTGATATACGTGTGGGTGAAAAAGTGTGTAATATTGTTTAAAATGTGTAGTTTTGTGTTTGAGATGACTTGCCAAATAGGCCCTAAGTTCCCACAATCTAATATTTTTTAGGTACAATATTTTATCACCATAATTACTAAAAGCTTTCACAGTCCTAAAAAATTTAGCATCTATTATCTTAAAAAATTACTTTATATATTTTACCACCCCACTTTTACAATATATTCAACATTAAAAGCTTCTATTTTTTTTACCGCATTTAAATATTATTTCTTTATCATTTTTTTATTCTTACTTTATTTTTTGTCTTTTTATCTCTCTTTATTTTTGTCTCTTCACCACTCACAACTGCCAAATAAACAACAATTTTTTCCCCCTTTGGAGCTAGAGCGAGCTTGTAAAGATAGAAGTTTAGTATTTTAGCAATTTTAGCACCACCATGAAAGAGAGAGAGAGATATATATATATATATATATATATATATATAATTTTCCCACCTAAATCTGATATGTTAAAAAAAAAAAAAAAAAAAAAAAAAAAGGTCACTTTAAAAACGGATTGGGTAAGGTTCGACCCGTTTTTCTACCAAGGAAAAAAAATCATAGGCCATGTCAATTGTCAAGTATTTATCTTCGGTTTTAGGTCGGGTTATTGGGCCCAGATCCAATTTTACCACATGTATTTTAAATAATAAAATCAACTATTACATGAAAAATGAAAATATCATCAGTGTACTCTCTCGAAAGTTGAAATATTGAAGAATTACTAATATTGTTTATTATAATTGGTGGATAAGTAGTATTAGTTGTAGTCAAGGTAAAAATGATATTCCAATCACCATTCATTTATCACTAGTAAATTGAGAAAAGCATTGTGAAAACAATTAAAAAAAAAAAAAAAACTTATTAGATAGTTTCTTTTAAACTTATTTGGTTACGTAAGACTTTTAAATTTTTTTTTTCAAGGTAAAACTATAATTTTTGTTAACTATTAACAAATAAGCTCTTAACATAGAAAAAAAAAAATTCAAATGCATTTTGCTATGGATTTTTTTTTTTTTTTTTTTTTGGTGCTGATTTTGGTAAAGCAGACCAAAACAATACAAAAGTTCTTTTTTTTTTTTTTGCTCCTAAAAAGAAAAGAGAGGACATGGGATGAGGCCCAAGAAGAACAAAGGGCAGCCCACAGTTTCCAAATTAATGGGCCAACAAATTGGGCTCCATATGGGAAAAACAAAAGTCCCATATTCTGAAGGTTGCTTCTTGCTAGCACGTTTTTCAGGTCCCTTCCAACATTCACTATACTTCTCAATCGACATTTGAATGATCTTGCTTTAAAGGCTAAAATGGTGTTTTAAGAATCACTCTAAGAAATGACAAAAAACTATAACAGATTTCCAGAACCATTGTTATGATTGTAGCTTCTGTTTCAGTCCATAACACACTACCCATTACATCTTTTGTTGTCCATGTTTTGAATCTTTTGATACTTCCATAAGTGTTAACTTCCACGCATCACTCTCATATACGTAGAAATAAAAATCCAATAAAACCTTTAAACTTTTTAAGTATGGCAAAATCTATATCTTAAAATGTAAACAATAGAAACTTCATATAAAAGAGATTATTCACTTTCTTCCTAATTACTCTATTGGAACCTATATATTTTATTAGTGGTGTGCATAGGTCAAGTTTGAGGTTTTTTTTTAACCCAACTTGACCTTGTCGGGTTGATAAATTCCAAACCATCACATGACCTAATTTATTGTTAGGTTGGGTTGGGTTTGTTAGTTGTGCAATTATTTAAATACTTTTTTCAATAAATTATTACAATTTATATAATATGTTTAATTTATATTTCAATTTTATAAATGAATCAAAACTGATTCTCAAAATGCCAAAATCAAAATCAACTAAAAAATATTTTTAAGAAAAAAAAGATTATAAAATAAATTTATATACATGATGGGTTGAAAAAACAATTAAATTCGACCTGATTTAAGTTTCAAAATAAAATTTCAATCTAATCAAACTCACCAACCCACAAAAACCAACTAAAGGTTTGGGTTGGGTTTTTAAGTTTAATGCACATTCCTATCTTTTAATGGTGCTTCATGCTTAGCCAATTTAAGTATGAATCTAGTTCAACTTCATTTTTGTTCTTCCTTCCTTCCTGAAAAACAGGTATGAGTGACCAATCCCTTGAAGATCTTATTTAGACGTGACTTTAACAGCATCTATATGCTTGTTGAGTAATATTTAAGGGGCCTAGATGTGACTATGGGCCACAACCTCACAAAACTTTAATCTCTTGTGTGTTGGGTATAATTTATAAGCTAGTTTTTTACTCTTTAATTTTTATGTATAATTTTTTAAATTATATATATATATATTGTAGGGCCAAAGAATCCTATGGCCCAGCCCACTTCGTTCCTGGGCCGAAGGCCCGGGCCGAGGAGGCACCCTAAGTCCGAGAATGACCCCATCATCGGACGTCCGAGAACTTGAGGGACAAGCTCATGACAAGCAGTCACCTCCGCATTAAATGTATCTGACTACCAGCCTAGCTGCATTAATGAGGAAAGGACCCTGCACCAACATCACCTTGGTTGCCGCGACTCTCAAAGAGACTGAGAAGGCGGCTGACGGGACAAGCACCTGAGTACTGTCCAGATCGCTCAACACGTGTATGGCTAGGATTGGTTGGGTAAAGAATATATAATGTAAGGGAATCCCTCCTGAAAGGAGGGGGAGAAAAAGGGGAAGCTAAAGGGAAGAAAGCCTCCTCGGCCATGGGCCGAGGAGCATCCCCCAATTGTAAAGATACTCTAAGTATTTCTTCAATAAAAGAGAATGGGGTCCACGCCTCGTGAACGCCGGCCAGCGCCTAGACCTTCGATTCACTCTCTACAAATTCATTGTTGTGGGTTCGATGAGCCCTGGACCCATACCCTTTGGGCTCTAGGCCGCAAAAGCAGACCCTACATATATATATATATATATATATATATATATATATATATATATAAAATACAAGTATATTTTAACACACTTTCAGCAAAAATGAAATTAATTAGAATAAGCGGCTATCAAATTTTATATGGACACTAGTTTCCATGATCTGTTGGGGGCATCAGCTAATGTTAGAAAAAGTAATTTATTATAAAAGTAGTATAAAATTCATTTCTCCTAAGATGCTTTGTGCTTAATATCTTCTGGAATGGTTCCCTTGTCCTAGAGCATTCACAGCGGGGCTTGCAAATGTCAAATGTAAGCATATTTTAGTATTAAGGTCCAATTTGTCTCAACAGCCGGAAGGCTAAACATGGGAAATTGTAAATTTTTTTGGCATAGTGCTACAGTACCATTGTAAATATATGATGGTACTGTAGCACTATGCCAAAAGAATATATTAATATTTTATTCATAAAATATCAGGCTTTTCTCTCTCATCACACGGTCTCTCATCTCTTTCTGTCTTTCTCTGTCTCTCACTCACTTTCCTTTCTCTCTCCCTCTTCTTTATCATCTCTTCGTTTCTCCTTCATATCGCTGCCATAGTCCAAACTCCAGATTCACTTTACAATCAACGGAGCTCCACCGTGATCATCAACATAGTCTCAAACCCATATCAAAACTCTAGTACACAAATCTACCATACCGTTGCTAAAGTGGTGCTGTGCTCAACAGTCACTAATACCCATAAGAATTGCAGAGAATAGCCACCGTCTTTGCCCTATAGAACCTAGATTTGTTCTCCAATTCCACTGGTGGAGATCAGCGTGGTGGTGCGGTTGAGTTGGAGATCGGCATGGTGGGTTTCTAGATCAGCGAGATGGGCGGTGGTGGGTTTCTGGGTTTGGCGTTGTGGTTGTTTTCAACGAGATCAGCGGTGGTGGCTGTTTCTTGTGGTTGTTGTTGGTGGTTTCTTTTTGTGTGTGTGTGTGTGTGTGTGTGTTTTTTTTTTTTCCTTGGTGATTCTTGTAGTGGTTGTTTCTTGTGGTTGTTGGTCGTGATTTTTGGCAGTTTCTTTGTGTTTTTTTTTTTTCCTCTTGGTGGTTTTTGTGGTGGCTGTTTCTTGTGGTGGTTGTTGTTGTTGGTGGTGGATTTGGTGGTTTTTTTAATGGGTTTTGGTGGTTGGCATGGTGGTGGCTATTGTGGTTGTAGTAGTGGTTGCTAGCTAGTGGCATGGTGGGTTTACTGAGATGTGAGTGACAGTGGTTGTGAGTTTTTTTTTTTTTTTTTGGTGGTGGCTGGATTTTTAAAATATATTTTACGGTGGTGGTGATCTATTAGATCCAGAAAAATGAAGAGAAAGAGAGACTGAGGGAAAAGACAGAGAGAAGAGAGGAAGAGAGAGAAAGAGGTTGTGAAATTAATATTTTAATGAATAAATGATGTAAATAAGAAATGAGATGTTGGATGTATTGTAAAATGGTATGGTATAATTGATAAAGTAGCTTTTTGAGATCGTAAAATATGATAGGATGACATTTTTAGAAGGGAATGCTCTTAAGCTTGTTGTATTGGTTACCTGAGTCTAACCAACACATCCTTTGATTTGATATGACCATTTGTCCTTTCTACGAATAAGAACCTAGAGTTTTAAAATTGCATATGATCTTTAAGCTCTCTTTTACCTTTTGTTGCAATATTCACATGATCCACTTATAGAATCAAGCATATAAAGCTGAGGCAACGTCAATTGAACCTAATTAAGTACTAGGAAATAGTTAATGAACCCATGTTATCTCAGAATCTAAAAATGAGATAATCTATTCACTAGATCATATCAAATATGATATATTTTTTTGAAATCCACATCAAGTTCAACTAATTTCAAAAATTCCGGAAATGACATGTTAGTACTTAGTGCCATGTTTATAAAATGGTAAATTTGAAACTTTTAGTAGAGAGACTAAGGCCCCGTTTGGTTTGCCATTTTAAACAACATTTTTTAGTTTTTAAACAGTATTTCACGCATTTCAACACACTTTTTCACCCACACATATTTCAAAAAATAATAAACAACAATTTTCAAACTACTCTATCAAACACCCCCTAAGAATTTAAACTTTTGTGTAATTGTCAAAAGCATGATATCAAATTTTGTGCTTGTCTAAATAACTTTCACAAAGCATAAACAATATTATAATATAGGCAAAAATGCACTTTTGGTCCCTATATTTTGGGTCAATTTCTATTTTGATTTCAAAATTGATTTCGTTACTAATGTCGTCCCTAAAAAAAGAAAATCGATTATATTTTGGTCCTTGCTGTCAACCCACTAACAGAAACCTCCTACATGGCAGACAGAATGCCCCACTTGCTGATGTGGCGCTGATGTGGCCATTATAATATTATTTAAAAAAATTATTTGGCATTTTTTAAATGCCACGTTAGCATTTAAATTATAAAAATTTTAATTTTAATTAAAAAAATAAAAAATACTAATAATTTTTTTTAAAACTTTTTTTAAACAAAAATTTTACTTTCTTTTAATTAAAATGATTTTCTTTTTAATTCCAATCTCTAAGATTCATATTCTTAGCAAATCAATCCTTATTTTCTTATAATTTTCTTTGTCTTTCTTTTACTTTCTTTATAACCAAACACACGAAAACAAAATAAATTAATTAAACGTATTTCTTGTCTTTTACTTTATTTTATTTTTATTGTTTTCGTTATTTTATTGCTTTCTTGTTCTTCCCCATAATCAATCTCCAGCAAAGAACCAAACCCCAAACCTAGATCTCAACCAAACGCCAAACTCATATCTCCAGCAAAGCAAACCTTAGCCTTCAAAGTTCAAACCCATAAATTTTCTTGGCAAACAAACATAGAAAAACCCACAGGAAAAACAAACAAAAACCCCCAAATCACCACCACCGAATCAAAGAACATGAATATCAAATCCAAGCAAAAGAATAGAAACCCAACATCCATTACAGCACCACCACCGAATCAAATCTTCCAAAATTGCCCAACAACCAACAAAGCCTTAACATCAAATCTACAAAAATCCTAAGCTAAAAACTTCCAAATCAACCTTAAAGAGAGGAAAAGAGAGACGGTGAGGTAGAAAGAGGTGTGCGAACCACTAATCTCGGCTTCACAACCACTGATCTAGGCTTCAATACCGAATCGGTGACTGGGGTTTCGTACAACGGAGCCATAATTACACAGAAACAAAACTATCAAATCGATGACTATGGTGAGTTACCGAATCGACGGACCTTCTCGATGGGTTCGATGGGTTTTCTTTCTTTGAAAGCAGCACCGACCTTATCACTGAGTCTTGAACGAGATTAGAGAGAGTTTGGCTCAGATTGGAGTTTGGCAGATCGGCGGAGATGAGATTTTGAGATTAGAGAGAGTTTGGGTTTGAGAAAGATTTCGTCGAGGGTGAAGAGAGAGAGAGAATTAGAGATAGAGAGAGTTTAGAGATGTTTTAAAATCTGATCACTGATGAGGTTAAAGAAAAAGAAAAAGAATTAAAAGGATAATTATTTTTGTTTTTTTAAGAAATAATTTTAATTAAATTAGATTTAAGGTTTTTTTTTTAAATTTTAATTTCTTTTTTTTTTTTATTATAAATTTTTTGATTTTGCTTTTTTTTTTTAAATTTAAATATTGGCGTGGCATTTAAAAAATGCCAAATAATTTTTTTAATAATATTTTAATGGTCATGTCAGCGCCATGTCAACAAGTAGGGCACTGCGTCTGGCACGTAGGAGGTTTCTGTTAGTAGGTTGACGACAGAGACCAAATAGAATCGATTTTCTTTTTTTAGGGATGACATTAGTAACGAAATCAATTTTGGAACAAAAATGGAAATTGACCCAAAATATAGGGACTAAAAGTGCATTTTCGACAAGCCAAAATTATTAAATCATGAATATGGATAAGATGTGATCTTAGAGCTCGCTTACACTAAGTATACCATCAGTGAGAACTTTGCTTTCTGGTTTCACGTTTTCATTAGTGTGTATGTATATATATATATATATATATATATATATACTAAATCCTAGGGTGCCTACTGCTTGTATCCTAGAACAAGTCATGGATTACAAAACTTATAATATTTGTAATCCATGAATATGGCTTTCACGCTTTTTTAGGGTATTATATTAAATCTTAGGTCAATGATATTTTGGCTAGTACCTTTCCTCATGGCAATATGAGTTTCGATTAATGCAAGAGAATATTGTTGGTTAGAATATCATTGGTTAGAACAACTTAATTTAGTGTTAAAAGTATTATTAGTTTAGCAAAGTATAATCTTAGTGAATTAGTTTGTGTAATTCAATAAGATTTATATTTTGTGGAGGATATTAAGTAATTTCCATAATTGATTATAGGTCTTATTTAAGAGTGTTTTGAGACTATTTGGAGGGTGTGCCAGCTGGGCTTTCAAAGAAATTCAAGTGCTGTAAGTAATTATGCATAATATGCACAATTTTGTTCATTAGGTTCCTAGAAGTCAAGGGTTTTCAAAAGTTATGTTTTTAAGCATACATTTTCTAAAGTTTATCAAAAGATTTTTATATCATTGAAAAAAGAACTTCAACTTTTAAATAATGTTTTAAAGAGAGACTTCAAATTGTAAATAATGTTTTGAAAGTCCAAATCTCATTTAAAAGATAATTTCTAAAGTAATTATTTTTTGAAAATAATTGAGTTTCAAAGTAAGTTTTCTAAAAAGGTTCTTGATTTATAAATTTGTCTAAAACCAAGGGATTTCAAATTCATATTCTTATTTTCCAAATGGTATTTAAAATGTTTTTTTAGCAAATTGAGTTTTCAGACTTATTCAAGAATTGTAAAATATTTACATAAACTCCTCAGTTCCTATTTATTCCTTAAGTGTTGATCCCTCACCAGTAGGGGTTAGATGTTGATATCCGCTCACAAGATTGTATATGAGAATATGTGATATGTGTATATGTGACACTTTACTCTGATCAATTATTTGCATGTGTTTTTGAATGATTTTAAGATTTGATTACATATGTATTAAGTGATTCATTATATGTTTTGGAAAGAAATTATATTTGATATCATTGAATAAGTTTGTGAAATCAAAATACTCATGCTTTGCTTGACTCTATTTTGTTTTGTATTGTGAATAATTGCTTACTAGATGTGTGGCTCACCACATCAATTACAATTTTCAGATTAAAGTTTAATTAGAAAACAGAAACTTTGGATCTTTTCATAAGGTGCAAGATAGAGCGTGGGAGTTTTAGGCAACATCAATAATGCTTGAAGATTTTAAAGATTTTTAGTTATTTTTATTTCACTTAAGATTTTATAGTATTTAGAGATTATTTCTAAAGGGTGGATTTTAGTATTGTAAGAGATTTATTAAGAATATTGTTTATTTTGAATTTATTAAATTATATTTAAATTAATTATGTTATTGAGGTAGGTAAGATCAACAAGTTAATTATGCAACTAAATTTATGTTCCATGAATTTGGGTTCGTAGAAAAAGTGGCACTTTTTCCACTCTAGAGGCTGTAGTGCGGATGCTCTAACACTGGCTAATAGGCCCCATCTTTTAAAAACAAAGATTATTTGTTTGCAGTGGTATACTATTTTCACCATGCTTGACCACTAGGTATTGATATTTGATACTCTATAGTCTATCCAAACCTCTCTTTTTTTCCCCTAATATTTTATGTATTTATTTATAATATTTGGTTTTGGCATTAGGATATTTTTTTTAAATTATTTCTCAAAAAAAATATCCTAATGCCAAAACCAGATAATCGTAAAAATAAATAAAACCAAGGAGTCCGCTATGTTACAAAGACAGTTTTTCCTTCTCACGTAAGATGAGTCTTTTTCTCTACATGGGAGTTTCTTTCTCACGTTGTTCGTGAGTCATAGTAGTGTGATTGGTTTTCCTCTTCTAGTTTAGGTTTTATTTCACTTCTTTCAGCCTTACGTTTCCAATTATGGATTCGGATTTTGTGCAAAAACTAAAAAACATTAAGTTGACAGAAGATGAAGGTGAGGTTATTAGGGTTGGAACAATGCATAGAGACAAAATGTTGGAAGAATGCTCTCTCAGTCTGTTGGGGAAATTTCTCACAAATAAGCCATTTCACCAACATGCCGCCAAGACCTTACTGCGATCTGTGTGGAAGATGGGTTCTGATGTACGTATTGTTGATGTTGGAGATGGTGTATTTCAGTTTAAATTTTCCATGGAGAGCCAACTGAAGTGGGTGCTAGCAAATGGTCCTTGGAGTTTTGAAGATCATCCATTGGTTTTGTGTAGATGGGAGCGGGGTATGACTGCTACTTCTGTCCGTTTTACTTCGATACCAATGTGGGTCCAGGTCTGGGGGCTTCCTTTTGATCTATTGTCTGAGGAAGTAGGTAGAGATATTGGCAATGGACTGGGTAAGGTTGTGGAGGTTGACTTGAAGGCTTTTTCATCATATCAAGCCCGTTTTATACGTGTAAGGGTTGAACTGCCTTTGGAGAAACCGCTACGTAGAGGTGGTGTTATTGCAAGTCCTGAAGGAGACAAAGTTTGTATTGGCTTTAAATATGAAAGATTAGTGGGGCTCTGTTTCAGGTGTGGGCAGTTTGGTCATGAAGCAAGAACATGTTCCTTTCAAGTCGAAGATCATCAAGAACTCCCTTATGGTGAATGGTTGAAGGCTGGTTTTCGTAAGACCTCTACTTCTATAAACAATGGTGGCAGATTGGAGAGAAGGGAGGTTGATGCGCAACTAAATCCGAGTCGAGGAAGATTAACTGCGCTGTCTATCAGAGAGAATGTAAACTCGAATATTGACTCTGTGGGAGTAGTTTTAGGGTAGAACCAATGTGAAATTGTTAGTGGTGGTTCTGGTGGTGGGCCGTCCAAGGGTGGCGCTGTGACAGAGTCAGTTGCAAAGGCTGGGACAGTTGCAACTTTTGATGGGAAACTTACTCCTGACTTTCAGGCGATAATATCTGAGATTGATCAAGCTATCCAATTAGAACTGTGTATTCCAAGTTCAAATTCTATCCGTGTTAATCAGTTGAAGCGTGTTGAGCAGTTGAAGAATAAAACTGATCTTTACTCGGGCTTGGTAGATATTGAAGTGATGGATGATGACTCACTTACTAGTAAACGCGTTTCATCAGGAAAATCAATTGAGCCATGTATTGCTTCGTGTCTTCAGGAGAATGTTAGTGGCGTTAATACTGAGAAGGGATGTGTACAAGAAGATAGCAACCCGGTTAAAGGTAGGCCCAAGAGAAGTGGAGATAAAAATATGGGTGGGTTGCTCACTATTCAAGGCGCAAAAACTGATGGATCAAATGAAGGTGCAACTAAATAGGCCACATCAAAGGATTGTAATTCAAGTAGTGCTGGAGAGAATGGGCTCAAGAATAGGACTTGGAAGAGGGCTGTTATAAAGCCATGATCTAGTTTGGAGGTGCCTATTAATAAAGTACTTGGGCCAAAGAGGAGTAGCAAAGAGATGCTGCGTGGAACAGAGAAGGCAGATTTGACAAAAAAGAAATCCAAGGTGAGTATTACTGAAGGTTTACATATTCTTTCTGGGGTGGATCAGATTACAACGGCGGATGCTACTATGCAACCTCGCCGGGCATTATGAGTCTATTGAGCTGGAACTACCAAGGGCTTGGGATCCGTCGGATAGTTCATGCCTTGGTCAAGGTAATTAATAAACAAGATCCCAATATTGTCTTTTTAATGGAAACAAAATCTGGTTTGGATTGGATGTTAAAAGTTCGTGATTGGTGTAAATATAAAAATGGTTTTATTGTGCCTAGTAGAGGAAGTAGTGGTGGTTTAGCTTTATTTTGAAAAAAAGATATTAGGCTTGATATTCAGACTTATTCTCATTCTCATATTGATACATGGGTAGACGGGGGGATGGTATTGGTTGGTGGCACCTTACTGGTTTTTATGGTGAACCGGATACTTCTAAAAGATGGGAATCATGGCAAAAACTTAAACATTTACATGGGACATCCTCTTTGCCGTGGCTAGTAATTGGGGATTTCAATGAAATTACTAGCATGGATGAAAAGGAGGGGGAAAGTAATAGAACAAGACAGCAAATGAAATATTTTGTTGACACAATTAACTGTTGCGGTCTTAAGGAAGTTCGTTTCACGGGGCCTTTATTTACTTGGTTGTATTTAAAAGAGGACGGATCTCAAATTAGGGAAAGGTTGGATAGAGCTTTGGCTACGGTGGAATGGTTTCATTTGTTTCCAATGGCTAATCTTACTCATCTTTCATCTTCGGCTTCAGACCATTCCCCTCTTATTCTTCAGTTGTCTGTAAAACCTAGAAAAAAGAAGATGGGTAGGGTTTTCAGATTTGAATCAATGTGGTTAAAGGACCCAAGGTGTGAGGCTATTGTAGAGGAAGCTCGGGATGAAGGCTTGTATGGAGGATCGGGTGATGTTCTTAATAGATGCTTGGAGAGTTGCCGTGCTAGACTTGAGGTATGGAATGGCACTGAATTTGGTCATGTAGGGAAAACAGTGGCTGACTTACAGAAAAAACTAGAATGGTTAAAGTTGCAACCTACAACACCGGATGTAATTAGATCTTTGAAGAACACTAGAATTGAGTTGAACTGTTGGATGGATAAGGAAGATGATATGTGGAGGCAAAGATCAAGAATTAGCTGGATGCAATCTGGGGATAGGAATACTAGGTTTTTCTATGAGAAAGCTTCAGCACGGTACAAAAAGAATTTCATTGAGGGTTTACTAGATGAGGATGGTAGGTGGTTGGAGGGAGATGTGCATGTAGAGGAGTTGATGTTGCAGTACTATGAGAGGCTTTTCACTAGTAGTGATCCTACGGAGTTTGAAGAAATTCTAAATGCAGTTCAACATAAAGTCACCTCTAGGATGAATCAGATGCTAGTAAAGGTGTTTACAGAAGGTGAAGTGAAAAATGCCATGAAGCAAATGTACCCATTGAAGTCCCCTGGACCGGATGGTATGCCTCCATTATTTTATCAACACTTTTGGCCCAAGATTGGTGATGTGGTTACTTCAACTGTTTTGGCTTTCCTCAATTCAGGTATTGTTCCACCGAATTTCAATCATACACATATTGTCCTTATTCCTAAATGTAAAGAGCCAAAAACTGTGACTGATTATAGACCCATTAGTCTTTATAATGTGGTTTATAAAATTGCATCAAAAGCTATTATTAATAGGTATAAAAAAGTTCTTCCTTCTATTATTCCCGTACTTTGTTTTTGGTGTTTCCCAAGGAACCAACACCAGTCAGCCCAAACCATTGGCGGGGTTAGGGAGTTAGGGAAGGGTAATGTTGGGTTTTGGACACAAAAGTACTGCGTAGGAAAATCGGCTTTGGAACAAGGAGGCCAAACTTCACCCTCATTAAACCCGCGATGTCATTCACCCCCCGTACTTTGTTTTTGGTGTTTACCAAGGAACCAACACCAGTCAGCCCAAACCATGGGCAGGGTTAGGGAGTTACAGAAGGGTAATGTTGGGTTTTGGACACAAAAGTACTGCGTAGGAAAATCGGCTTTGGAACAAGGAGGCCAAACTTCCCCCTCATTAAACCCACGATGTCATTCACCCCCCGTACTTTGTTTTTAGTGTTTCCCAAGGAACCAACACCAGTCAGCCCAAACCATGGGCAGGGTTAGGGAGTTACGGAAGGGTAATGTTGGGTTTTGGTCGACCCAAAAGTACTACATAAAGAGATGCATAGAAAAATCGGCTTTGGAACAAGGAGGCCATATAACATAGAGAGAAAGAGAAAGGCATCTAAAAGTAGACGTTGCAATATCTAAATTCTTATCAAGTAAGAAAGTTGAGAAAATGGAACAGTTAATCGAAAAATATGGTGTTGTTGACTACTTTCTCATGACTGCCGCCACAAATGTCAGTTGGGAAAGCGGGTCAACGGACGTTGACAGAGACAAACTTCTTAAAGTTGCCAATGCGGTCAACTCAATCTTCGGAACTACCCTTGATAGCATGGATGTAAAATTGATCTGGGCCAAATTACGGGCCAGGTGGGAAACCTGGGTCCGTGCCAAATATTTTGTGCGTGGAGATCAAGTCGACGATACTGCTGGGATGTTACGAATAAGTGACTACACCTGGGATCTATTATTGAGAGTTAGTCCTATTTTCTTTTCTGTTATTGCTACTTTTTCGTTGTTATCTGTTTCTTTTCTTGATATGTTTGTAGTTTCTCTCGGTTTTTTTTTTTTTTTTTTTTCTTAATAGTTTCTGTTATAGATTCATGTTCATCCTTAGTTGAAAACAAATACAAAACTGACGTGTGAATCCAAATCACACAATAGAAAAGAATAAATTAAGTGAAAAAGTGAAGACGAAAAACTCTGCATTGTCTTTTATGTATGGTTCGTTCCTTGTTGTTCTTGTTATCTGGGCTTCTTTGTTTGTGTTTTGGTTGGCGAGGAGGTTATTTTTCTTTGTCAGAATGATTTTAAGCGGGAGGGTCTAAATTATGAATGGTAGTATGCTCGACTGAAGATGTTGTCCCATTTCTATTCAAAATTATAATTTCGGTTATATCTGTGCAGGTAGTTCCAGACTCTGAACTTTTTGTAAGAGAACCAATGATTTCTCCAAACATGGTTTGTTCGGTTTTTACCCAGACTCCGTTGGGGGTCGCGCCTGAAGAGCATGCAAATAATCTTCGGAGTACGTCCTCAAGCGGAACGACTTCCAGAAGGCAGGGACCGTCTCCCGAGGATGTAAAACAGGCAGAAATAAATTATTGTATTGGTAAGGTTTGCGAAATTGAACAACTGGCAAACTCTGAGGAACATATTCGTTTTTGTTTCACCCTTTTTGAAGACCCTGTAATCCGGGAGATTTTTAATTATCTTCCCAACAATCCTTTGAGGTATCAATATGTTATTAAGAAATATGATGAAGGCCATGCCCCGTAGCGGGCCAATTATCTCTGTATGCATTAAAGAGAATTTTAGTTATTATTTTATTTTGCTGTCAAAAATCCTCCTAAATTTAAAATAGATTTGTTTGAAAATGCCACTGAATACAATGTGTCATGTCGGTATTTTTACATGAAAACTTGTAGTTTTCATGTAGGTAATTGGAAAAATCTTTTTTAATAAAAAAATAAATAAATAAACTCGGTCAAATATTGTTCGAAAATTCCTTTAGGTACCGCAAGCCTACCCAAAGTGCTTTTGTGCATGGAGGTTAATCACTGATAATGTTCTTGTCTCATATGAGATGATGCATCATATTAGTCAAAAGAAGAATGGAAGAGTGGGTGATTTGGCTTTAAAGCTTAATATGAGTAAGGTATATGATAGGGTAGAGTGGATATGGTTGGAAAAAATTATGCAAAAATTGGGATTTGATGATAGATGGTGTGCTTTAATTATGAAGTGTATCACTACTGTTTCTTATTCCATGAAGATTAACGGCAAGCCTAAAGGGCATATTGTTCCAAGTAGGGGAATCAGGCAGGGTGATCCACTATCTCCTTTTTTATTCTTGTTATGTGCGGAAGGTCTTTCTGCTCTTATTAAGAAAGAGGTGGAGAATGGAAGGTTGGGGGGAATTGCAGCTTGCTGTAGGGGTCCAAAAATATCTCATCTTTTCTTTGCTGATGATAGTTTGATAATTTGTAGAGCTTCCTTGGAGGAGTGTGATACCTTTTAGAGGGTGTTGAGGGTTTATGAATGTGCTTCGGGGCAGCAGTTAAATCGTGCTAAAACTTCTCTGTTTTTTAGTCATAATACTCCTGTTGATATTCAAGAAGTCATCAAAGAGAGGTTTAGAGCCCAAGTGATTAAGCATCATGAAAAATATCTTGGTTTGCCATCATTGGTGGGAAGGAATAAGAAGAACACTTTCATTAATATTAAGGATAAATTAAGGAAAAAGCTTGCTAGTTGGAAAGAGAAGTTATTGTCTAAGGCAGGGAAAGAAATGTTGATCAAAGCTGTGGCACAAGCGATTCCGACCTATACTATGAATGTTTTCAAATTGCCTGACTCTCTTTGTGAGGATTTGACCAGTATGATTCGTAATTTTTGGTGGGGGCAAAGAAATGATGAGAGGAAGATAGCCTGGATGAGTTGGAAAAAATTGTGTGCTCCGAAGAGTTGTGGTGGGATGGGTTTTAAAAAGCTTAAGGAGTTCAATTTGTCTTTATTGGCAAAGTAAGGGTAGAGACTTCAACAGGGTCATGATTCATTGGTGTACAAGGTTTTGAAGGCCAAATATTTTCCCACATGTGATTTCTCACAGGCTGTTTTGGGTAATAATCCTTCATTTACTTGGCGGAGTATTATGTCTGCTCAACCTCTTGTTAAATATGGTTTAAGGTGGAGACTTGGTAATGGTGAGAAAATCCGGATTTGGGGTGATAGATGGCTGCCCAAGCCTTCAACTTTCATGGTTTCATCCCCTAGATTGTTTATGCCGCAAGATATGAAGGTTGGAGAACTGATAAATAAGGAAGTAGCTTCATGGAAGGTGGAGGCTATTGATGCTCTGTTTTTGCCGCTTGATGTAAAGGTTATAAAGGCAATCCCCATAAGCTCTAATCTGCCAAATGACAAATTGATTTGGGCTTGGAGTAATAATGGTGTTTTTTCTGTAAAAAATGCCTACTAGGTTGCGTCTTGAATGTCCCTAGCGACTTCCTTAAGTTCAAGCTCTGATGATAGCCAAGAAAAAAGCTTTTGGAAACGCATATGGCGGATTAATGTGCCTCATAAAATTAGGCACTTCGCTTGGAGGGCTTGTAAAGACATCCTACCGGTAAGAACTAACCTTGTTAAAAGAAATTTTTTGCAGGTTGATACATGCGAAGGATGCAACACGGAAGCAGAGGATGCGATTCATTTTTTCTGGAAATGTACCCAAGCTAAAGAACTTTGGTCTTCAACAAAACTGGTGTTTCCTAACGTGATGGACCAGCTTTGCTCCGTAAAGGAGATGTTATGGTGTTTAATGATGGACGAAAAGAGTTCACCGGAAAATATTGAACTGTTACTAACCTGTGTATGGGCAATGTGGAATAACAGAAATGAAGTTCGACATGGTGGAACGCGAAAAGATTGAAGAACGCTGTTTCGGTGGGCGATGCAATACTTAGATGAATATTGGGTTGCTGTTAATCTCTTACCGGTACCTCAGATGTCTATCCAGCATGTTCAAACATGGATTCCACCATCTGCATCGTGTCTCAAGTTCAATGTTGATGCTGCTGTGTTTGCAGAGCTACAAGTTGTTGGAGTTGGAATCATAGCACGGGACTGGAATGGTCGTTTTGTAGCTGCAATGTACAGGAAAATTCAAGCACCACTAGGACCTCTTGAAGCGGAATCGAAGGCTGTTGAAGTGGGATTGCAGTTCGCAAGGCAGTTGGGTGTTTCAGACTTAACAATCGAGGGTGATGTGTTAATTGTCTTTAGGGCATTGAATCAATCTTCCTCCTCAGTTCTGGTTTCAATTGATGCGGTGATTACGGGGATTAGATCATCTGTCTTGGAGTTCCATAATGTGTTTTTTTCACATGTGAAACGTTCTGTAAATACCCCTGCTCATTTACTAGCAAAGTATGCCAAGGGCATAATTCATCAATGTATGTGGATGGAGAGTTGTCCTAGTTTCTTAGAATTAGCAATTCTTCATGATGTAAACTCTATTGTTATTTGATTAATATTATGTGTGTGCTTTCCTATCAAAAAAAAGAAGTCCACTGTGTTTGAAAACCACAAATGACATAACCCAGAAAACCCGCCAACAGTTTTGACCCAACACATTATTTTCTCGATCTCTGCCTATATAAATTCTCAAAAACTCTCAGTCTCAAACATTCATCGCCACCGCTACCAAATTTTCATTCACAAGAGAAAGAAAGAAACAGTGTTTTATTTTATTTTTCATTTTTTTGTCATCAACAATTTTCAACCGTCCGATCAAAAGAGCTGAATGGCTGACGTGGCAGCAAAGGAACGGAAGATCGTCGTGGCCGTTGATGAAGGCGAGGAGAGCATGCACGCGCTCTCGTGGTGTCTCAAAAACGTGATTTCTAAAAATTCCAAAGATACCCTTGTCCTCCTCTACGTTAAGCCCCCTCGTGCAGTTTACACTGCCATTGATGGCACAGGTAATTTGTCTGTAATCTTCATGGGCATTTTAGGAATACGAAAGATTGAATGGTGCTGATTGTAATTTTGGTGTGTGATTCAGGAGGGTATTTGTTTTCTTCTGATATTTTGGCGGCAATGGATAAGTACAGTAATGACGTGGCTGAGTGCGTGGTTGACAAAGCTAAAAAGATGTGCAAAGATCTTCATGATGTGAGTTGTATTTTTTTGGTTTGTTAAAGGGTATAATTGTCATTTGATAATTTTCATTTTTTTGGAATTTTTGAGAAAAATTAATCTTTTTTTAAACCCTTTCATCATGATTATCTTCACCTATTATTAATCATGTAACTTATTTATAACAATTACAGTACTTTGTTTTTTTAACATATATTAATTTGTTATTTGATAGTACTTTGTTTGATAATTTTATAATTTTTAGATTTTTAAGAAAATAAAATTTTTAATCATTTTAATGATTATTTTTTAATCACATAACACATTAATAATTGAAATGATTTTTTTTAATCTACAGTTTATTTGTGATCCGTTTATTTTATTTTATTGAAAATTTTTTGCTGAAAGTACTGTAGATAAAGGTAAAAGTTAGTTGAAATAGTAATGTAAAACCTATGATTGGTAAGTCCAAATCTTCTGTTTCACTTTTCCTGCTCCACTCTATACTTCACCAATAAATACTTGCCATGTGTTCACCTAATTAATTATGAGTCCAAATCTTCTGTCCCACTTTTCCTGCTACACTCTATACTCCACCAATAAATACTTGTCACGCGTTCACCTAATTAATTAAATACTACTATTAATTAATAACTGTAGTATTAATAAGTCAATAATAATACAAAAACTAAAATAAGAAACTATATGATTTTTCAAATTGAAAACCTTATTTATTTATGATAAAAAGATAATATAAGAAATAAAAAATTTTAGCCCGACAGCTTGTATCCCAGGGTGCCTACAGCTTGTATCCTAGAACAAGTCATGGATTACAAATCTTAATATTTGTAATCCATGAATATGGCTTTCAAGTTTTTTTGGGGTTTTATATTAAATCCTTGGTCAATGATATTTTGACTAGTGCCTTTCCTCATGGCAATATGAGTTTTCGATTAATGCAATGGAATATTTTTGGTTAGAATATCATTAGTTAGAGAATCATTAATTTAGTGTTAAAAGTGTTATTAGTTCAGCAAAGTATAATCTTAGTGAGTTAATTTGTATAATTCAATAAGATTTATATTCTGTGGAGGATATTAAGTAATTTCCATGGTTGATTATAGGTCCTATTTAAGAGTGTTTTGAGACTATTTGGAGGGAGTGTTAGCTGGGCTTTCAGTGAAATTCAAATGCTGTAAGTAATTATGCATAATATGCACAATTTTGTTTATTAGGTTCCTAGAAGTTAAAGGTTTTCAAAAATTATGTTTTTAGGCATACATTTTCTAAAGTTTATCAAAAGATTTTTATATCATTGAAAGAGAAACTTCAACCTTTAAATAATGTTTTAAAGAGAAACTTCAAATTGTAAATAATGTTTTGAACATCCAAATCTCATTTAAAAGATAATTTCTAAACTAAATTATTTTCTGAAAATAATTGGGTTTCAAAATAAGTTTTCTAAAAAGGTTCTTGATTTTTAAATTTTTCTAAAACCAAGTGATTTTAAATTCATATTCCTATTTTCTAAATGGTATTTAAAACGTTTCTTTTAGCAAATTCAGTTTTTAGACTTATTCAAGAATTGTAAAATACTTACATAAACTCCTTAGTTCCTATTTATTTCTTAAGAGAGTCAAGCATCCTTTGATTTATGTTTCAATTCAATATTGTGATATTCGATATGCCTTAATATTTGGAATAATTGTTAATATTAAGAAAGTTATTCTATTTTGTATAAACTTTGTTTTGTAATATGTGTCTCAAAATAAGTGTTTTTAGAACTGATCAGATATATGTGTAAGCCTGCTCACAGGGTTGTATGTGAGAATAATGGTCTGTTTGGATACAACTTATTTTGTTGAAAACTGAAAACTGAAAACACTGTAGTAAAATAATTTTTAAATGTGTGGATGGTGTTGTGGGACCAATTTTTAATATTTTTTTTCCTGAATAAAGTGGTTGTAGGTTCTATGAACAGTGCGTGAATAGTAATTTTGTCTCCCGCACAGTGTAATCACATGCATGAATAGTACCAGTTACTGTTCATAAGTGCTAAAAAAAAAAAAAAAGAGGAGAAAACGCAAAATGTGCAAATGCACAAACGCAAACGTGAATCCAAACAGGTAATAAGTGTTGATCCCTCACCAGCAGGAATTAGATGTTGGTATCCATTCACATGATTGTATGTGAGAATATGTGATATGTGTATATGTGACATTGTGCTCTGATAAAGCATGTGTTTTCGAATGATTTTAAGATTTGATTACATATGTATTAAGTGATTCATTATATGTTTTGGAAATATATTATATTTGATATCATTGAATGAGTTTGTGAAATCAAAATACTCTTACTTTGCTTGACTCTATTTTATTGTGTATTGTGTATAATTGGTTTACTAGATTTGTGGCTCACTCCATCAATTACAATTTTTTTATTAAAGTTTAATTGGAAAACAGAAACTTTGGATCTCTTCATAAAATGCAAGGTAGAGCGTAAGAGTTTTTAGATATCGTCAATAATGTTTGAAGATTTGAAGGATTATTAGTTATTTTTATTTCACTTAAGATTTTACCGCATTTGAAATTTATTTCTAAATTGTGGATTTTTTTTTTTTTTTTTTTTTTTGAGAGAGTTTCAACCTATGGCGTCCGCTCCTGATAATTGCTCTTTATTATCAGACCAAGACACCAATCAGTTTTTGGTGTAGGCGGGGATTGAACCCCAGATCTCTTATACAACCATCAGAGACTTTACCAGTTGAGCTAACTGGAACCCACAAATTGTGGATTTTAGTATTGTAAGAGGTTTATTAAGAGCATTGTTTATTTGGAATTTATTAAATTATGTTTAAATTAATTATGTTATTAAGTTATGTAAGACAATAAATTAGTCATGGATCTAAATTTATGTTCCATAGGATTGGGACGTGACACTTTTTCTATTCCGCTGTAACACTTGCTAATAGGCCCCATCTTTTAAAAACAAAGATTCTCTGTTTGCAGTGGTATAGTATCTTCACCATGCTTGACCAGTAGGTATTGATATTTGATACTCTATAGTCTATCCAAACCTCTTTTTTTTTTTTTTTTTCCTAATATTTTATGTATTTATTTATAATCATATCCCAATGCCAAAACCGGATAAACTTAAAAACAAATAAAACCAAGGAGTCCACTGTGTTTGAAAACCACAAATGACATAACCCAGAAAACCCGCCAACAGATTTACCCAGCACATTATTTCCTCTCTGCCTATATAAATATTTAAAACTCTCAATCTAGACATTCATCACCACCACTACTAAATTTTCATTCACAAAAGAAAGAAAGAAAGAAAGAAACAGTGTTTTAATTTTATTTTTCATTTTTTTGTCATCAACAACTTTCAACCGTCCGATCAAAGAGCTGAATGGCTGACGTGGCAGCAAAGGAACGGAAGATCCTCGTGGCCGTCGATGAAGGCGAGGAGAGCATGCACGCGCTCTCGTGGTGTCTCAAAAACTTGATTTCTCAAAATTCCAAAGATACCCTTGCCCTCCTCTACGTTAAGCCTCCTCGTGCAGTTTACACTGCCATTGACGGCACAGGTAATTTGTCTGTCATCTTCATGGGCATTTTAGGAATACGAAAGATTGAATGGTGCTGATTGTAATTTTGGTGTGTGATTCAGGAGGGTATTTGTTTTCTTCTGATATATTGGCGGCAATGGATAAGTACAGTAATGACGTGGCTGAGTGCGTGGTTGACAAAGCTAGAAAGATGTGCAAAGATATTCATGATGTGAGTTGTAATTTTTTGGTTTGTTAAAGGGTATAATTGTCATTTGATAATTTTTAGTTTTTTGAATTTTTGAGAAAATTTAATTTTTTTTTTAAAAACCCTTTCACCATAATTGTCATTTGGTTTTTTTAACATATATTAATTTGTTATTTGATACTGTAGTACTTTGTTTGATCATTCTATAATTTTTGGATTTTAAGAAAATAAATTTTTTAACCCTTTTAATAATTATTTTTTAATCACATAACACATTAATAATTAAAATGGTTTTTTTTTTCATCTTCTAAAAAAAAAAAAAAAAAAGAATAGGGGTTTTTCATATATAGAACTGGTTTGAAAAATAATTGTTAATCCCAAATATATAAAAAGAAATTAAAAACAAAAGGTTTAATTTCCCATATATATAATATTTAGATAGATTTTGTCTGGCTAAAATTTTTAATTTCTTATATTATCTTTTTATCATAAATAAATAAGGTTTTGAATTTGAAAAATCATATAGTTTCTTATTTAGTTTTTGTCTTGACAAATTTGTCCCTCGTGAAGGTCAAGGTGGAGACAAGAATAGATCATGGTGATCCAAGGGATGTAATTTGCCAGATGACACAGAATTTGGGTGCTGATCTGTTGGTCATGGGGAGCCATGGTTATGGCCCAATCAAAAGGTGGGTCTTACTTAAAAAAGGAAATTATAGGCTTAATTATGTTATTATTGTAATTTTCTTTTGATGCATGATAAGTACTCAAAAAAAAAAAAAAAAAAAAATAGGGGACTTCAAACACGTTGAAAACATGACAAAGTGCCACTTTTTTATTTATTCCATCTGGGGTGTATGCATGTGAATGATTTGAGGGTTTTTTTTTTTTTTTTTGGTTGAGCTAGTGAATGATTTGAGTTAGTGTAATTTAGTTTTATATAATGTTGATTTTTTATCCTCTTATTTGAAATCTGGTAAGCATAATAATACTATGTGAAAAAGCTTTTGGTTTTTCTTGGATGAAAAATGAAAATTTGTTACCATGAAATAAGATGGACAATTACCTTCATTTTCTAAAATCATATGAATAAAATAAATTCATGTTTTTTTTTTATACGAAATAAATTCATGTTAATTGGGGTACATTCTCTCAAAAAAAAAATGTTAATTGGGGTACACCCTAATATATTGTTTTTATGTTGTAATTATATTCTTTAATTTATTTACTAACACATTATTCTTGGGGCTAGCAGAGCTTTCCTTGGGAGTGTGAGCAATCATTGTGTACAGAACGTCAATTGCCCAGTCTTGATTGTGAAGAAGCCAAAATCTACCGCAACAAACAATTAATTAATTAATTAAATTTTTTTTTGTGTGTGTGGGGGGGGGGGGGGGGGGGGGGGTGTGTTTGTGGTGGGCGGGGGAGGTCTTTTTTCTTTCTAGCTCTTCTTATAGCTGTTATATAAAGTTTCTTGCATGCTCTTGTAAATAAGTGTTTTTGTTTGCTTTTTTTTTCCTTGGTGATTCTGTCATTGTATTTTTTTTTTAATCTTGTAAGTAATGCTT
The DNA here is from genome assembly GCA_032727855.1 of Quercus ilex subsp. ballota. NCBI lineage: Eukaryota > Viridiplantae > Streptophyta > Magnoliopsida > Fagales > Fagaceae > Quercus > Quercus ilex. The sequence continues at coordinate 17,287,576 of CM064910.1, forward strand.
TTTCGGGAATTTGTTTAATATTATTATCATTGAGTGGAGAATTTCCGAAGTGGGAGTGAAAGCTTGTTGGGAGGAAGAAGGAAGCATGGTATCTTGGGGGAACAAGCAATGATTATTGTTTAATTAACACACAGAGAATAAGCTATCTCAATATAATAGATTATCGAAAGCTATCTCAATATAATAACAAAACTTATATTTTAAGAATAAGAGTAGGAGACAGAATGGTCTTCATTGTCTTAAACCATTGAAGTAATTGAGTTGATCGAATGTCTAAAACGACTTGGTCACAAAAATGCAAATGCACATTTTTTTTTTCTTCTTATGCTGCGTGGCTGAAATTATATGATTGCAGAAAATGTACTTTGCTAAACAGGTTCAACATTCATCATAATTCGACCATCATTATCTATTTTCACACAACCAATCTTGCATCAAGCTCTTCTTTTTGGGTGCACCACTTGGTGCTTGGCACCTATTTTACAGTGACAAGTTTCAAGGTTTATTTCCAAGAACTAATAAAGTGAAGTGCCTTAGTGCGGCTGGAATGTTTCTTGATGCATAAATATTACCTCTTCACGCTCTTAGAGTTCAAGCGATATTAGTGTGAAAAATTGTTCATGAACCTAGTTTTTAAAACTTGCAATTTACATTGATGGTCTATCTTCACAAATTACTTAGCATGTTCTCCTTATGAGTTACGAGTACCATGTTGATATCTTCTCCTTGTGGGCACCATGTTGATTTTATACTTTGTTACTTACTACTCAGCATCTTTTGCATATTCCTTGGTTTTAGACTTCATAGACTCACCTATGTCCTAACCACTCTGGAATGTGTCAAGTGTCAATTATATCTTGTGCAGGTAACTCCGTCTTAGAATTTTTTTTTTCTTTTTTTTAATGTATTTGAGTTGTAAGTTTTAGTGTCTTGAGTGTACTTGAGAAATTACATTGAAGACACAATTGAGCACCTCAAGAATATGCTTAATAAAGTGGAGTTTCTCAGCTTTGATAGTTGCTTGAATAATCAAGGTTAAGTGAACCTTGACTGCAGGCTTGACCCTAGTTAACCAGTAGAGCTTCAAAATACAAACTTTCTAACTTGTAGCCCAAGATGACCAAATGACCTAGGAACTTTTCTAATTATAAGCTTGTATATTTGCATAACCCACTATTTGATTGAATGCCTTCCTTATAACACTCATGCTTACCAAATATCAAGGTAATTGGATATTAAAAACTCACTTACCTATGAAGAGCACACATTTTTAGTCTTAAATGAAGTTGGTTAAGTTCATGTATGGGCACTAGTAAATGAGCAATTTCAGCCATATCTTTAAGATGTTTCTAATATATTCTCCATAAGAAACATGGTTTTTCACAAATGGCTGACCATATTGACGTGATGTTCACTACTCCTCTATGCCTTCGTAACTAGTTCTAAGTTGACTGATCTATTTGACTCTTATAAAGAGCTGGAGTGTATATATAAATTTGCTTCCACGGTTCCTTCTTTGTTTTCTAATTTTCTATTCCAAATAATAATCCCTAAGTACTAGTAAGAACAAATAGCAGGCAAGGAAACATTTCATATATTTTGCCCAAGAGGGTGTGGAGTGTTAGTCAGGGGACCATCCACAAAAACATCATTACTTATCCGAAACATGTTGCTTTTGGGCAAATGAAAGTGTTTAGGGTTTACTCTCCAGGAATGAATCAAAGGAAACTGCCTTAAAGGAGACACCAACAGAAAGTTTTCTAGAATAATGTAACCATCATAAGGAATATGACAGAAATAGCTAAGCCATGGTGCTGAAAATTCCTTTTTTGTTTTTTTAATTTTTATATTGCAAAATATTAAGAAGAGGCAACTATGGAGTAGTTTCAAATTCCTAAAAAATAACCTTTCTATTTTCTCGGAAAAAAAATCCTAAAAATAATAAGGCACATTTCAATTTCAATGAAGCAAAATTATTTATCTCAAAAAAAAAAAAAAAAAAAAAATCAACAAAGAAAAATCAGATTTCCAACCAGAAATTTTTTTTCCTTAAAAAGTTGAATTTTCTCTTCTAATTTGTGGATCTCTTTACTTGTCTTTGCGGCTTTAGCTGACACATTTGTAATTCAATCAGTTGCACCTTCATTGTGTCAACCTCTTTCTGTGGATTCATACCTCCCTCTTTTAGTTTAGAAACTCTGATAATTACCTGAGTCTTCATTCTTTGGTGATTTGATCCAAAAGCTGTCATTGACCTTGTCATGTGACTTTGCTCTAAGAAGATGAATCATGCCGTTACTTTAAAGGGCAAGTGACTTTGCACTAACAAGATGAATCATGTGACTTTGCTCTATGGTATTACAGGTTTCTACATACACTTAATTTTTCTTCTTCATTCAAGCTAGGGTGTGCCTACACCTTCAGAAAGATAGAAATGTATTTAGCAAAAAAACATTAATTAACAAGGAAGATACAGGCATAATTTGAGCCATTAAAGAAAATCCTGCAGAATTGTGAACTAGCATGCAATGATGATCATAATTTGAAATATATTTCTCTTTGCTAGGCAATCAAGCAACATCTTGCCAAATTTCCAATACAGGACTTGAAGTTTGATTTAATGATCACTATTTCTTTACATTTCCCAAATGGAAGCATTTTTACCCTCAACAATTAAAAGCATTCCGCTGGTTTTTAAAACTGACAAGAAAGGAGGTCAGATCAAGAAATAAAAATTAACATGCAAAGAAGTCACTGACTCACCAATGCACTCATGGAATTATGAAATGCCATATTTTAATGCAAGAGATCTACAATGTATATTTTGACGTAGACAGATTTGGTACAATGGCTAAGAGTATGAATTATGTATAGTGAGATACTATTAGCAGACATTCTAAACACTGAAGGTGCTATCAGTGAACTCTCACAATCAATGTCTGCCTCCTATGAGTCAGATAAATATGGAAATGTTTGTTTGGGATTATGAAGGCAGAACTATCATAACAGTTAGGATTTTGCATAAAATAACATATTAACATAAGCAAAAACCTTTGCACAGAATGCTGGTACTCAATCAGGATAGCAAAGCTCAGGAATACGTAAGAAGTCGCAATTTCTCTCAGGTTTTAAAAAAAAGTTGACGAGAAATAAGGTCAGATCAAGAAAGAAAAAAATTAACATGTAAGAAATCTCTAATCTACTAGTAAAAAAAATGTGAAATTCCATATTTTAATGGAAGAGGTCCAAAATGTACATCACGATTCATGACCTAGATAGATTTGGTAAAATAAAGTAGAGTGAATCATGTATGGTGAGATACTATTAGCAAACCTTCTAAAATCAAAAGGTGCTATCAACGAACTCCCACAATCAATATCTGCCTCCCATGAAACAGATATTGAAAAGTTTGTCTGGGATTATGGAGGTAGAACTATCCTAAGATCATTCTGCAGGCGATAACATAAGCAAAAACAATTGCACAGGACGCTCGTATTCTATTAGGATAGCAAAACTCAGGAACATGGGACATGGATTATCATCTAGCTAGTTGAAGGGGGGGGGGGGGGGGTGTTGGAGTTAATTCATATAAAAGCACCAAAGCTTCTTATTTTCTTAGTATTTTGGTTAGACTTCAGCCAAATCAGTTTAATTTATTAGAAGGGGTAATTATTCCATATCAAAATATTCGTTATTGCCAAATTTATGGCACATATGGTTACAAGCCTAAATTTATCACTATTCAAATCGGGGCATATCTGAATCTGGCTAGCAAAAACTACATTCCCTATTGTTCAACCTTGAATCATACAATTGAAGCTCTATGAATAACAAGTATAAAAATTGCAAGGACTAAGAGCAACAAAAGTATATATATTATAAATTTATAATCACCATGTCGTCGCATTCCATGAATCATTAACTCAACATTCTCATCAAATATGATTGATAGATTGATCTATCTACCTTGGCATTCCACACTCTACAAGCTATTTGATGTCCCCCCAAATCAAAAGCCTTAAACTTGATTTTCCCAATACTCAACTCCTTTGATGCAGGGTACTGTGTTGGCTAGTGTTGAACTAATCTCTGCAATATTCCATTACCAATACCCAGGAAAAAAAGAAAAGAAAAAAAGGAACATCAAGCCAATGGTAATCAAACTAAACAAAATCCACCAATTGTTTGCATAGAATCATAGTTAAAAAAAGAAAAGAAGAAAAAGAAATGCTGTTTCAGTCTTAAGTTTTGTGTTGTTATAGCCTTTTTTCCATTTTCTTTTTTGATGATATGGAATCTCACCAAGGCAAGGCCATTTGGATCCACCCGTAGGGAGAAAACCACGGATACATGAGTAGAGCATACAGCTCTTCTCTAAGCCTCAAGGGGACAGGCATTTGATTCTGCCAGCTCTACCCCAAGGCCCTGTGGTGACATTGGTCAGGCCGAGGAGGGAACACAATATCCTCTTCTGGACAAGAAGAAGATCCAAAAAATGTTATGAAAAAGATAAGGGATGAAGCATTTGCAAAGGCCTCATCAAAGAGTAGAGCATACAACTCTTCTCTTAGCCCCCAAAACTGATCCTAAATGGTATTTAAAATAACAAACAAGAAACAAGGGCTAAACAAGAAAGAAAAATCAACATGCAAGAAGTAAAATTATGAAAATCCATATTGGGTCAGGGAGTGTATCACCACCCCAAAATTCTCTATTGCTTTCAATGGCGGCCTTGTGGGATACTTCAAAGGGAGAAAAGGGCTTAGACAAGGGGATCTGTTGCCTCCTTACTTATTTGTATTGGTAATGGAAGTCTTTTCGAGAATGTTACAGTCAGCTATCTCAAGATCCTCTGCATTTAGATTCCATCCTAAATGTGAAGCTCTAAAACTCACTCACCTCTGTTTTGCGGATGACTTGATGCTGTTTTCAAGTCCTAACATCCATTCACTTAACTACATTTCAAGATACTCTTGAGGCTTTCAAAAGAATTTCAGGCTTTAGTGCAAATCTTACAAAGACTGAAAATTTTCTTTCGGCTGTTCCTGCACATTTAAAGCACCAAATCCTAGAGTTCCTTCAGTTTAAAGAAGGGAAGCTGCCTGTTAACTATCTTGGAGTCCCTTTTATATCAGGAAGATGATCTGAAAAAGAGTGCAAGCCTCTTATAAATAAAATCACAGCGGTCATGGTCTGTGAAATATCTCTCTTATGTAGGTAGGCTCCAGTTAATAAAGTCTGTTCTGTTTAGCCTTCAGTCTTATTGGTGTAGGACTTCATATTGCCTAAAAAAAGTTACTAAAGTGAAATGGGACTTGGTTTGTAAATCAAAATGTGAAAGTGGCTTGGGTTTGAAGAGGCTTAAAGATTGGAATAAAGCAGCAATAATGGGTTTTATAGCAGCAATAATGGGTTTTATATGGTCTCTCTTTGTTCAAGCTCGGTCATTATGGGTAGCATGGGTTAGAACTAATCTCCTAAAGGGTAAAAGCTTTTGGATAATCAAAATACCTCAAAATTGCAGCTGGGGGTGGAGGAAAATCCTGAAGCTTATGTACGATGCAGCTAGACCCTTCATTAGATTTCACGTGGGTTCCATTAAGAATATTCAACTTTGACTCAATTGGTGGCGTCCAAATGGTGCCTTGTTCTGAAATATGGCCACAGGATTATGTACGATGCAGCCAGTTCTTCTAATGCTCTTTTGTCTAGTGTATTGCAAGAGGGTAATTCGATTGGGGCACAAGCCAGATCCACTAACCCAGTCTCTATCCAAAGCAAATTGTGCTTAATTGATTTTGCTGAGGAAGAAAGACCAATTGTTAATTTTATAGTCACAAATCAAAGTTCATCATGCTTTAAATCTGAATCTGGATTCTAGCAAAAACTACACACAACTGAATAAAAAAACAAAATTGGCTCTACAGTCTCTACATTAACAAAAAGAGAATATATCAGATAAAACAGAGAAAATAAGAAATTGAAATTACAATCACAATATCATCATATTGCACAAATCATTAACTGAAGTAGTATTCTCATCGAAGAGACAATTTGATAGATTGAGAAAATCTACTTGGCACAGTAGTATAGTCTCTCCAACCTCTATGAGCTATCCAATTCCAATGTCCTCCTAAATCTTTTCATTTCAACGGTCGGGCCAGTCATAAAAAATATAATTGGAGAAAAATAGATTTTTGCCCCTACTTTTTAAACTATGTAGCAATTTGTCTCTGTAGTCCCTATTTTAGAACTCGATTTTCTTTGTTTTCAAATTATTTAGGTGTATGTCTATGTTTTGGAATTCGATTTTTTGAAAATCAAGTGCCCCTTATAACTCGAGTTTTCTTATTACCGATTGGTATTTCGAGTTTTTTTTATTAGTGCCGATCAGTATTAATTGAGAAATTATTATTACCGATCGGTACTAACTGAAATCTGATTAATATCAATCGGTATTAATTGGAACCTAAATAATACCGATCAGTATTAATATGATTTCTCTTTATAAAATGTTCAAAAACCGTTACGATTTTTCAGCAGTGACTTGAATCACATTTTTGGCTCTGCAAACATTGAAATTTGGTTTTCTCTATTTTTGGAAAATTTGTAGAAAAATAAATTTTCTTTTAAAAGGCATGAATCTCAAATTAATTGAAATTATGAGCAGCAAGTTATAGCCAAAACACCATACCGTGCAAAAGATATCTTAAAAATGGTAAAGCCGAGTTATAAGGGTAACTCGATTTTTTAAAAATCGAATTCCAAAAAAGGGAGACGCTGTTTATATATATATATATATATATTGCTATGGATTTTTTTTCCCTTTTTTTTTCCCTGATTTTGGTAAATCTAGTAGACAAAACAATACAAAAAGTCACATGGGGACGGGGACCAACCCATTTAACTCTTTAAAGAAATAGGATGAGCCCCAAGAAAAACAAAGGGCGGCCCACAGTTGTCAAATTAATGGGCCAACGAATTGGGCCTCCAAAAATTGGAATAGCAAAAATTCCACATTTGAAAGATCTTGCGTAAAAGCTAAAATGATGTTATGAGAATCACCCTAGGAAATGACAGAAACTATTACTGTTTTATGATTGTACCCATTACATCTTTTTGCTGTCCATGTTTTTTTTTTTTTTTTTTTTTTTTGATAATCTGCCATTTCATTAGATTAAGAAGAACAACAGGAGGTACAACAATCTTGCCTACAAGTTTTCAAGATAGGGGGAGGCAAATCACATTTATTATACAAGAAACCTACTTTAAGAGCAATAACATATTTTGCAGTTGATTGAGCTGCTGAGTTTAGAGATCTCGTAACCCAGCAAAACTCACAATTATCAAAAGATACACTCATGTCAGCAGCATCACGAATGATGGAGGAGATGGACCAATCAGATGGTTCTTCTACTTTGGACAGGGCATCAAAACATATTTTTGAATCCCCCTCCACAATGATGTTGCATCAATTTTCAGCGGTAGCCAAGCTTAGAGCCCACAGAACTGCAGCTGCTTCAACTTGAGTAGGAGTGCATAAATCATGAATTTTAGCCCATACCTTTAACACCTTTCCAAACTCATTTCTTGCTACCACAGCTAAGGAGGTGAAAGCTTGTGAGATAGCAGCATCCACATTTAATTTTATATAGATTTTAGGAGGGGGAATCCATGAAGTTAATTCCTCATTCCTATCTTTGTCCTGCTCATGGTCCAAAGCATTAAGATATTCATTTACTCTGTTTTCTGCATTGCATATGTTAGAAATGATGTTCACCTTACTGCCATTATGTCAAACCTGATTCCTGAGATGCTAGATAGCCTCCATAGTGACTGACATTTGAAATGTATTCAGCTCATCCAAGTTCAAGACCACTTTGAGGATGTCCTCGTTTGATGCAATATTCATTTTGTCAGTTCTTATGCCCCAACTGTAGCCAAACCAGATGGCCCTTGCTACTTGGCAATGAAAGAATAGATGAGTTGATGTTTCAGGTTCTTCACCACAAAACACACAGTTTGGATCAAATGTCCCTATCTTTATTGCCAAGTTGTTTTTGGTTGGTAACACATTGGACCCAATTCTCCATAGTAACATTTTGATTCTATCATGAGCTTTGATCTTCCATATTTTTTGCCATTGCACTACGGAACTTCCACAAGGAGGGTCTTGGTTAGCCTTATATGCAGATTTCACAGAAAATGCCCCTTTGCTGTCCGGAACCCAAATTAGCTTATCAGTTCTGCTCCTTAAAGGAATATGTATTTTTTGGATGGCTTCAACTGACTCAGTATTAAATAGCTCATTTAGCAGATGTAGATTCCAGTGATGATCCTTGGTAGATATCAAGTTAGACACCATCAAAGGGTTTTGTTGAATTGAGTCATCCTTTGGAGTTGGTTTAAACCCAGCTAGCCAAGGAATCCACGGGTCCACCCATACATTAATGGAAGCACCATTTCCAACAAGGTAACAAGCTCCCTTAGCAATAGGGGGTTTGGTTTTCTCAATTGCTTTCCAAATTAGGGAAGCATTTTTGGAAGGTTCACTTTGAATCCAATTCTCTCTGACCTTGTATTTGCTTCTTAGTAAGTTCATATACAAGTTGTCCCTTTTTGAGGCAATCATCCAAGCAAACTTAGCCAAGAGAGCTTCATTAAAATCCTTACTCTCTCTAAATCCCATCCCTCCAATTCCTTTAGGTAGACATAGTTTTTCCCAAGCCAAATACCATCCATTTGGGTTTTTTGGATTCCACCAAAATTTTCTAGTCAAAGCATCTAACTTATCACACACCTTAGTAGGGATGTCAAAAGTTGACATTGTGTATGTAGGTAAAGCTTGAGCAACCATTTTAATTAGAGTGGATCTTCCCGCCCATGATAAAGTCTTACTTCTCCACCCTTTCAATTTGGCTTCCAACCTCTCTTGTAAGAACTTAAAGTCCTTTGTTGGAGCCTTGGTAAGGAATAAAGGAGTCCCCAAGTAAACAAAGTCTATTTTAAGACTTTTCATCCGTAGAATATGCTTTATGCCCTTGCGAGTCTGCTGGTGGGTGAGTTTGGAGAATATAATCCTTGATTTCGCTTTGTTAAGCAGCTGTCCAGACCACCTACAATATTTTTCCAAGTAGTCATTAATGGCATTAGCCTTCCTCCTACATGCTTTTGAGAATAGAACAATATCATTTGCGTACATTACATGTGTGATAGGAGTGCTGCCAATACTAGCCTTAACCCCACTAATATTCTTCTCCATAAATTCCTTCTCTAAGATTCTTGAAAGAACTTCTTGGCATAATATGAAAAGGTAAGGGGATAATGGGTCTCCTTGCCTTAACCCTCTTTTAGGTCTAAATTGCCCTATCTTTCCCCCATTTATTAGTAACTCAAAGGACACTGTTGATACATATTCAAGGATCCATTTCACAAATTTTTCGTCAAACCCAAAGTTCTTGAGTACAACTTGGAGGAAGTTCCAATTCACTCTATCATATGCCTTTTGAAGATCAATTTTAACAGCCATTAACCCAGATTTTACTTTTCTTGTCTTAAAACTATGAAGCATTTCTTGAACAATAATCTGATTTCGGCAATCCACCTTCCCAGAATATATGCAGCTTGTGTGGGGGAGATAAGCTTATGCAAAATTTTCTTCAATCTTAGCTGACATTCTCCCTGCTTGAAAAAATGATGTGACAGCTCTTGTAACGGACTCCCTCACAATTTTCCTCAATCTCAATCTTAGCTGGCATTTCCAATTGCCAAACTTCTCTGGATTTTTGTTTCCAAAGTATTTCATTTCTTAGTAGCCACTCATACAGTTCAGCTTGAAGATGAGCTTCCTTTCTACAGTTCTCCTCCATGCAATCCGCTTTTTGTATCTATTGGATTTTGGTTAGCAGCACGTCTATTCTCCTTTGGCAGTGACCAAACACTTCTTTGTTCCATTTCTTTAAAGCCGTTTGGATGTTTAGTTGTTTCATGCATAGTTTTAAGAAATCTGAGCCCTCCACCTCTTTTTTCCAAGCTTCATCAATAATTCTGTAGCACTTTGTATCCCTTGTCCAAGCAGCCTCAAATCTAAATAGTCTAGGAAGGTAATGATCAACTGGCTGTGTGTCCAAAAGGATAGGACAATGATCAGAATTTATGGCACCCAAATGGTGAATGGTTGCCTTTGGAAAAACTAATCTCCAAGACATGCTAGATATACCCTTGTCCAGCCTCTCCCTTAAGACATTCTTTCCTCATCTTTTTTTCCTCTAGGTGAATCTACTTTCAGAGAACCCCAGATCAATGGCTCCTAATTCGAAAAGAATGTCCTTCAAAAAATTTAGGGACATTGAGCTCTCAGCTCTTCCCCCATCCTTTTCTTCACTATCCAAAACAATGTTGAAGTCTCCGAGGCAAATCCAAGGCTCTTGAAATGTCTCCAATAAAGCACAAAGGTTCTCCCAGGCCTTTCTCTTCTTGGCTGCATAAGGTGGTCCATAAAATCCAACCAAATACCAGTCTCCACCAGGGTCCAAAATTTTTACCGCAATCATATACTTATTAAACTCCACCACTTCAATTTGCATATTGTTCTTCCAAATTAAATATAATCCCCCTGCTCTACCCTTTGCCTCTATTACCACATTTTCATTAAAACCAACCCTTCTCTTTACATATTTCATACGTACTTCATTTGCTTTCATTTCACAAAAAAAAATTATATCTGGCTTATTACCTCTATTTTGAGCTCTAAGGGCTCACATCGTTGAGGCATTGCAAATTCCTCTACAATTCCATCCTAAAGCCCTCATATTGAAAGCAAGCAGCCCAACACTTCTATTACAGTAACCCAAAACACATCCAAACAAACTAAAATCAAATACCCATATGCAACAAAGCACGAAGGCCAAAAGACAGCATTTTACCTTGCAAGAATCTATGGCCGCTGGACTGAAATAGAATAACCAAAGCAGCTATTAGACCCACTTGGGGGTAGAAGAGTGACCCACACCGGTCAAGAAAAGGCCCACTGACAGGGCAGAGCAAGCCCACAATGGCGGAGGGAGACCCACCACTGTGCGAAGCACACAGGTGGTGCGTGACCCACCGAAAGAGGTAGTTCGGCCCACCAAAGAGGTAGATAAGGCCACACTTTGGAGCACAACTCACGAACATGGCAGAAAATCACTCGAGCGTATGATACCAAGGACCTTCTATCGTGCACCGAGAGAGACGACTCCAACGAGGTGGTATATCATATACCCAGCATATATACTGGGTACCTCACAAGGAGGCGGGACCCACACACTGTGGGGCCCACCTCTTTATGTGTGGGTCCTGCCTCCTTGTGAGGTACCCGGCATATATGCCGGGTACAGGATATACAAAATTGACTTCAACAGTGTGTGGGTCCTAAGGCTTTATCGTTGTTGTTTTGATACTGTCATAAGGCTCACAAATCACTCTTATATACGTAGAAATCACAATCCAATAAAACCATTAACTTTTTAAGTATGACAAAATCTATATCTTCAAATGTGAACAATAGAAAACAAACCCAAGGCTTCTTCTAATTTATTGTTATGTTGGGTTGTGTTTGTGAGTTGTGCAATTATTTAAATACTTTTATCAATTATTAATTTTTGTCTTTTTCAATAAATTATTACAATTCATATAATATTCTTAAATTATATTTCATTTTGTATAAATGAATCAAAACTATTTCTTAAAATGCCAAAATTAATCAACTAATTAAAAAAATTAAGTTTTTTTTTTTTAAGAAACAAAAAAATAATGAAGATTATAAAATAAACTTATATATATGGTAAATTGAAAAAACTATTAACTCGAACTTGACCTAACTTAAGTTTTAAAATAAAATTTCAATCCAACCAAACTCACCAACCTGAAAAATCTGACACTCGGTTGGATTGGGTTAGTAAGTTTGATGCACATACCTATCTTTTAATATGCTTAGCCAATTTAAGTATGAATCTTGTTGGACTTCATACTTTTTTTTTCTTCCTTCCCAAAAAATAGGTATGAGTGACCAATGAAGACCTTATTTGGCAGAATCTATTGCTTGCTGAGTAACATTTAAGGGGCCTAGATGTGAATATGGGCCATAAGGCCCACAACTTTATAAGATTAGTTTTAAGATTAGACTTTATTTCATAACTTTTTACTTCAATTTTGATATGGCAAACTATGAGTAGTTGTCTATCACTTACACACAGACTAATAATTTTTTCTTCACCACTTACTTTCTTTCCCATCACAATTGCGTTAAAGAAGTTATGAGATAAGTTGTGGTACTAGATTTTCTTCTCTTATAATTTAGTTTTTTGCTTTTTAATTTTTATTTATAACTTTTTAAAATCTTAATATTTAAAAATTGTTTTAAAATTTTTCAATATTTTAACAAAAAGCTAAATAAAAATTATGGTCATGATCGGTTAGGGGCATCAGCTAATGTTGGAAAAAGTAACTCCTTATAATCGAAGCAGTATAAAACTAATTTCTCCTTTTATTAGATGCTTTGTGCTTGATATGTTCTAGCGTGGTTCCCTTATCCTTAAGCTTGTTGTGCTGGTTACCTTAGACTAGCCAACACATCCTTTGATATGACCCTTTGTCTTTTCAATGGAGAAGAATCTAGAGTTTTAAAACTGCATATAATCTTTAAGCTCTCTTTTCCCTTTTGTTGCAATATTCACATAATCCACTTATAGAATCAAGCATTTAAAGCTGAGGCAATGTCAATTGAACCTAATTAAGTACTAGGAAATAGTTAATGAACCCATGTTATCTCAGAATCTAAAAATGAGCTAATCTATTCACTAGATCATATCAATTATGATATATATCTTTGAAATCTACATCAAGTTCAACTAATTTTTAAAATTCCGAAAATGACATGTAGTACTTACTGCCATGGTTATAAAATGGTAAATTTGAAACTTTAGTAAAGAGATTAACAACATGATTCCGAAAACTGTTTGGTTAGAGATTTATAGTATCATTGTTTAAAATAATGTGAAAATTGTGATTTAAAAAGTGTTGTAAAAAGTGTTGTAAACATGTGTTTTAAACATATGTTTACAGTATTCATAAAGCATAAAATATGTTTGGTACCATGTTTCAAATAACATGTTTCAGTGTGTGAAAAAAAATTATTATGTATTTGGTATGCATGTGCTTTATTTTTAAAGAGCTGACAAGCACAATACAATTTAATATTTTTTATTTGAGGAGAGAGAAGTCAATTTATGTTTTGTCACATCAAATGAGCCGATGATTTTCAACATATTTACAAAAATGCCATTGAACAACTAAAAACAGGTAATAAGAGTTTTCTAAATTCAGTGTTCAAACACTCTAAAATGAGCCATATAATTCAAACACTCCAGTAAATAACAACTTTACCCAACACATTTTTTTTTTTAACTCACTATTTTAAACATTTACCAAAAACTGTTATTCAAACACCCTACTTGTCAAAAGCATAAACAAAGCGTAAACAATAACTTTCACAAAGCATCAAATTTTGTACACCTCTTAGTAACTTTCACAAAGCACCCTACTTGTCAAAAGCATAAACAAAGCGTAAACAATAACTTTCACAAAGCATCAAATTTTGTACACCTCTTAGTAACTTTCACAAAGCATAGACAATATTATAACATATAACACTTGCTAAACAGGCCCCATCTTTTAAAAACAAAGATTATCTGTTTGCAGTGGTATTTTCACCATGCTTGATCAGGAGGATTGATATTTGATGCTCTATCCAAAACTCTTTTTCACCCTCAAATATTTTATGTATTTATTTATTTATTTTCTGGACCTACCCTTATAATCATATCCTAATGCCAAAACCAGATAATCTTAAAAAAAAAAAAAAAAAAAAAAAAAAAAACCAAGGAGCCCACTGTGTTTGAAAACCACAAATGACAAAACCCTTAAGCCCAAAACCCACAAACCCGCCCACAGATTTGACCCAACACATTATTTTCCTTCTCTGCCTATAAATACCCAAAAACTCTCAAACATTCATCACCGCTAATAAATTTTCATTAACGCAGAAAGAAAGAAGAAAGAAACAGTGAATTTTTTTTTTTTTTTTTCAATTTTATCATCAACAATTTCCAACCGTCCGATCAACGAGCCGATGGCTGACGTGGCAGAAAAGGAACGGAAGATCCTCGTGGCCGTCGATGAAGGTGAGGAGAGCATGCACGCGCTCTCGTGGTGCCTCAAAAACGTGATTTCAGCAAATTCCAAAGATACCCTCGTCCTCCTCTACGTTAAACCCCCTCGTCCAGTTTTCTCTGCCCTTGATGGCACAGGTAATTTTCTTCACTCTCCATGGGCATTTTAGGAACACGAAAGGTTGAATTGTTCCTTTTGTTAATTTTGGTGTGTGGCTCAGGGTATTTGTTTTCGGCTGATATAATGGCGGCTGTGGATAAGTACAGTAATGACGTGGCTGAGTGTGTGGTCGAGAAAGCTAAAAAGATGTGCAAAGATCTTCATGATGTGAGTTGTAAATTTTTTGTTTGTTAAAGGGTAAAATTGTCATTTGGTAATTTTGATTTTTTAAGAAAATAATTGTTTAAAACCATTTGATGATTATCTACACCTATTTTTAATCATATAGCTTATATAAAAATTATAGTTTTTTTTTTTTTGAACATATATTAATTTGTTACTTGATAGTAATTTATTTGATCATTTTATAATTTTTGAATTTTTAAGAAAAGAAAATTTTTTAACACTGTTAATGAGAATAATTTACGCGTATTTTTTAACCAATGTAACACATTTATTTAATAATTAACATGGGTTATTATTAGAATAGTAATTTATTTAATGATTATAGTGGATCATAATTTGAATCATCACCTAATGATGGCACCCCATGGTTTGGAATAGGTTTTTTTTTTTTCTTCCATAAAAATAAAAGTTTGATTTCCCATATAATTTTTTTAAAGGTTTATTAGGGCTGAAAATTTTAAAATTTAATTTCTTATATTATTATTTTATTAGAAATAAATAAGGTTTTTATTGAAAAATCATATAGTTTCTTATTCTAGTTTTTGTCTTGACAAATTTGCCCCTCGTGAAGGTGAAGGTAGAGACAAGAATAGAACATGGTGATCCAAGGGATGTTATTTGCCAGATGACAGAGAAGTTGGGTGCTGATGTGTTGGTCATGGGGAGCCATGGTTATGGCCTAATCAAAAGGTGGGTCTTACTTAAAAAAGGACATTATAGGCATAATCATATGTTATTATCGTAATTTTCTTTTGTATTTGATCTAAATGTTGTTGACAGACTTTTTAGTTGTATACATGTGAATGATTTGAGGTTTTTTTTTAGCTAGTGAATGATTTGAGTTGGTATAATTTAGTTTTATACAATGTTGATTGTTTACTCTGTTATTTGAAATTTGTTAATCATAATAATACTATGTTGAAAAGCTTTTGGTTTGTTCATAGTTGAATGATGAAAATTTCGTACCATGAAAAAAGATGGACAATTACTTCATTTTCTAAAATAGTATGAATAAAATAAATTCATATTTATTGGGGTACACCCTAATACATTGTTTTTATGTTGTAATTATATTGTTTAATTTATTGCTAACTCATTATTTGTGGGGGCTGGCAGGGCTTTACTTGGGAGTGTGAGCAATCATTGTGCACAAAACGTCAAGTGCCCAGTCTTGATTGTGAAGAAGCCAAAATCCACTGCAACAAACAATTAATTTTTTGATTTTTTTTTTTGGGACTTTCTCTAACTTTATAGCTCTTATTATGGCTGTTGTATAAAGTTTCTTGTATGCTCTTGTAAATAAGTGTTTTTTTTTTATTTTTTGGGGTGATTCTGTCATTGTAATTGTTTTTTAATCTGGTAAGTAATGCTTATTTGGGAATTTGTACAATTTTATTATCATTGAGTGGGAATTTCCAAAGTGGGAGTGAAAGCTTTGGAGGAAGAAGGAAGTATGGTATCTTGAGGAAAAAAGCAATGATTATTGTTTAATACATAGGGAATAAGCTATCTCAATAAAATAGATAATCGGAAAAAAAAAGCAATCTCAATATAATAACAAAACTTATATTTTAAGAACAGAGAGTAGGAGAAAGAGAATGGTCTTCATTCTTATACCATTGAAGTAATTAAGTTGATCGAATGTCTAAAACGACTTGATCACAAAAATGCAAATGCACTTTTTTTATTCTTTTTCTTATGCTACGTAGCTGAAATTATATGATTGCAGAAATTGAATCTTCAATGTCAAAAGGGAATGCGCTTTGCTGAACAGGTTCAATATTCATCATAATTTGACCCTCATTAATTATCTATTTTCACACATAACAAGTCTTGCTTCAAGCTCTTCTTTTTGGGGGCACTACTTGGGGCTTGGCATCTATTTTACAGTGATAAGTTTCAAGGTTTAAATCCAAGAACTACTAAAGTAAAGTTTAGTGGTGCCAGAATGTTTCTTGATGCATAAATATTAACTCTTCATGCTCTTAAGAGTTCAAGCAATATTAGTGTGAAAATTGTTCATGAACCTAGTTTTTAAAACTTGCAATTTACATTGATGCTCTACCCTCATGAATTACTTAGCATCTTCTCCTTGCAGCTACCATCTTTTGCATATTTCCTGGTTTTGGACTTCACACTCACCAATTGCTTAACCACTCTGGAATGTGTCAAGTATCGATTATATTTTGTGCTGGTAACTCCAATTCAAAATCTTATTTATTTATTTATTTATTTTTTTTATGTATTTGATTTTTAAGTTTGAGTGTACTTGAGAAACAACATTGAAGACACAAGAGAACAGCTCAAGAATCAACTCAATAGAGTGAAAATTTTCAGCTTCGACAGTTGCTTGAACAATCGAGGTTAAGTGAACCTCGACTCCAAGCTCGACCCTAGTTGACCAGTCGAGCTTCAAAATACAGACTTTCCAGCTTGTCAGCTTGCGGCCCATGATGACCAAATGACCTAGGACCTTTTCTAATTATAAACATGTATATTTTGCAAAACCCTCCATTTGATTGAATGTCTTCCTTATAACGATCATGCTTACCAAATATCAAGGTAATTGGATATTAAAAACTCATTTATCTATGCAGAGCACAAATTTTTAGTCTTAATTCTTAAATGAAGATGGTTAAGTTCATGCATGGGCACTAGTAAATGAGCAATTTCAGCCATATCTTTAAGATGCTTCTATTATATTCTCCAACAAGAAACATGGTTTTTCACAAATGGTTGACCATATTGATGGGATGTTCACTACTCCTCTATGCCTTCTTAACTAGTTCTAAGTTGACTGATCTATTTGGCTCTTACAAAGAGCTGGAGTGTATATATAAATTTGCTTCCAGTTCCTTCTTTGTTTTCTAATTTTCTATTCCAAATAATAATCCCTAAGTACTAGTAAGAACAAATAGCAGGCAAGGAAACATTTCATAAATCTTGCCCAAGAGGGTGTGGAGTGTTGGTCAGGGGACCAACATCCCAGCTAGGATGCCCTGGTTCAACCATCCACAAAAACACCATTACTTACCCGAAAAATGTTGCTTTTGGGCAAATGAAAGTGTTTAGGGTTTACTCTCCTGGAGTGAATCAAAGGACACTGTCTTTTGTTTTTGAATCAGAGGACACTATCTTTAAAATTTTAAAAAATAAATAAATCCAAGCAGATACACAGAAATGTAATGATACAACTGAATGGACTAATCTTGGAGATGCCAACAGAAAGTTCTCTAGAATAATGTAACCATCATAAGCAATATAATAGAAATAGCTAAGCCATGGTGCTGAAAATTCCTTTTTTTATATTGCAAAATATTAAGAAGAGGCAAGTAGTTTCAAATTCCTAAAAGATAACCTTTCTATTTTCTTGGAAATAAAAAAGCTAAAAATAAGAAGGCTTACTTCAATTTCAATGAAGCAAAATTATTTATAAAAAAAAAAAAAAAATCAAAAAAGAAAAATCAGATTTCCAACCAGAAAATTTTTTCCATACAAAGCTGAGTTTTCTCTTCTAATTTGTGGATCTCTTTACTTGTCTTTGCAGCTTTAGCTAACACATTTGTAATTCAATCAGTCGCACCTTCATTGTGTTGACCTCTTTCTGTGGATTCATCCTTCCCTCTTTTAGTTTAGAAACTCTGATAATTACTTGAGTCTTCATTCTTTGGTGATTTGATCCAAAAGCTGTCATTGACCTTGTCATGTGACTTAGCTCTAAGAAGATGAATTATGCTGTTATTTTAAAGGGCAAGTGACTTTGCTCTAAGAAGATGAATCATGTGACTTTGCTCTAAGAAGATGAATCATGTGACTTTGCTCTATGGTATTACAGGTTTCTACATACGCTTAATTTTTCTTCTTCATTCAAGCTAGGGTGTGCCTACATAATTGGTCCCAAAAGAATGGTCATTTGCAACTTAAATTTAACTGCTTCTATGACTGGTCAAAATGTGAGGTTACCTGTTCATAAAGTCTATCAATAAAATTCTAAATCATTCAAATACAACACTGATTGTGCAGGACTAAGCTTTGAAATTTATTTAAGTAGACTAATAGCCACTAAGCTTTAAAATGTCCAATAAAAAACACAAATATCATACCACAATAATTCTTTTAAACAAAGTAAATTTCTGTTTTATGATGTTGCAGGTCTCAGACTCTCAAGAGCTCAATTTTCAGATAATATAATCATCATTAAGAACGGAAAAAAAATTCCATACCTTGAGATACATGACAATGGCTCTATAGAGGTTGTTATGACACTACTAATCATCTTTTGGCATTGCTTCTGCAAGTGACTGAAAACTTCTAGCACTAAGGTTCTCATCCCTTGCAACTAGCATAAGATAACCATATATATATATATATATATATCTTCCAATAGCAAATATTTTTGGTGCGGGTTTGCTTGAAAGAAAATAAACATGAGATTCTACCACCCTAATAAGTAATAACAATGCCCACACCATAACCACTTCCATTGTCTCCATAATTCTTAACCAAGAGATCTGCAACATATCACCTCTCCAACATGGAAGCAAATTTTTCTAGCAAATTTTATAATTCATAATTAATTTTCATCCTTAAATTTTCTGCCACATGGAACACATCAAACAAGCATTTAGCTGTAACTCTTTGTAATTTGGGGGTTTAGATGTTTGGGAGCCAAATTGTGAAGCCCAAAAGTGATTCTGGAAAGCCATTTGCCATCCAATGAGCTCTTCATGTTTGGTAGCCAAATTGTGAAGCCCAAAAGTGATTCTGGAAAGCCATTTGCCATCCAATGAGCTCTTCATGATCCTACAAACTCTGATCCCGACCCTTTACTTTTAATAGTTTGAATGACTACTAAATTGATCTATTCAAAGAAATGAATCAGCTTTACACCACCAATTATTAAGTTTGTCTTCAAGTTTTGAGTTCACAGCATTATTTGCTAGAACATTCACGCCCTATACATAATCATCACCAAAACTAAGTTCTTTTGGATTTATGCAGGCCTTCCAGGAAATTGCTTTTGAGCATTTTCACGAGTTGTAACACTGTAAAAATTTAGAAGCTTAGAAAAGCCTCAGTTTTGGACATTAGATTATCTTGTTCAAGATCGTCACTTATTTCCAAGGAATGAGCAGCACAATGTAATGGAGCAACATTCGTGTTAAATCAACCTTCCATCCATAACAAAATTTGACTGCTAATTCAGAAGTTTTGAGCCCACCTGGAAGATTGTCTAGTTAAATAATGGGTCTAGTGTCTCTTTCACCAACTTGGGGTAATGATGCAGCTAGTGAGGTTGAATATCTTAAATGATTAGTATGTAAGAACTCATAGCCAAACCAAATTTAATTGGTATTAGGCTTAGTAAAGTTGATTTGAATATTAAGTAAGGGAAAATTTAGATGGATAGTTAAGGTTTTTAAAATATTATTTTTCAGACTAGTTTAACAACTTCCAGGAGTTTAAGATACAAACAATATATAGCATAGTTTCGAATGCAACAGAGGAGAATGTGTGCATTCATCTGCCATGTTTTTTTTTTCTTTGGACTGAATATAGGACACCATATGGAAGCAAGCTATCTACATTAGTCAATATTTGTAATGGAGATTCTGAGGGCTTGAAGTCAATTATGCATTTTTCACACGAAGAAACATTGATTTTTCATCCTTTATTAAAAATATAGTAATTGAGTGCACCTTGTTCAAATAGTTATATATGGATGAAACTATAACCAGAAGTACATCATTGAAATTCCATATAAATGTATGCATAGAGAGGAGCGTGTCTTGAAAGAGAGGCGGGGAGGGGTTTTTTTACCAGTACGGATTTCTTCTTTCTAGAGCTTCAGCAACCAAGCTGACATTTGCCGGAAACATGACACATCAGTTACGCTTCCCACCAGATTTTGACCCACCATTTACTCTATCAAGACTTTTCCTTCCTACTGTAAGCATATCTTGTCCAAGGATGTCAAACTAATATGTCATTCTGTCTGAAACTTCACTTGTATATTTCTCGTTGCTCGCACAAACCTGCACATACATATATAAACAGGTTGATAAGACTTATTCCTTATACAAAAATTCAGGCATGTGATAGACATAGGCACTGTGCTGGCCTTCTTGTTGAGATTGTGTGTTGTGTAGTATTTGGTTTGAAGTGGTTAAGTCATTAAGAAGGTCTGCTTCCTTTTTCCGGCTCCTGACATTTAAAATATAGGTGAAAGGTGTGGATAGAATGTAGCCAACACCTTGATATTATATATGTGCTACAATCTCATTCACTTATAGAGAAACAATAAACCTCCTTTCTCCATTAATTAGTGTTACTCTTATATTGCATTAGAGAAAATCACTCAATCAATGAAAAAAAACCTCTCATTGAAAGAAAGTTGGACTGGCTATTCAATAGTTTCAACTTTTGTTTTTCTTATGTTAATAAATGGTAAGGACCAACCATAATGGGGGTATGATGCCCTTTTATAAATTGCATATAATCTACTGTACCAAGTTTGAAAAACCAAGAGAACTTAGAATACGTTTAGGTCCAAAGAAGCATTGACCTTGGTTTAATCATATCGCTCGTAACAAACATTAAAGACACTTGACTGATAAAACACAGACAACCTTTAAACAAGTGTTTGTATGAATAATTCATTAATTCTAAGTTTGATAGGAGAAAGGATCACTAACATGTTTAGAACAATCCCAGCAAAATCCACTGTTGCGCCCTTCAAGAGAGTGGAGGTTCTAATCAGTACACCAAGATGGGATTCTGTAGTTATCATTAGCAAACAACCACCAATTTATATCAACGAAAGAGTACAATTCCCCACGAAAATGCTCACTAACTTTGTGAGACCCCTTTAGAGAATCCAAGATTCATCTATCACATGCTCAAATCTCATATCTCAATTTCCATAGCCAATGACATAAACATCTCATGCTGTCAATCTCAACACAGATTAGCATGCGCCATCTTATAATGTAATATAAAGTAGAAAAATCAACATCCATATGCTAGAAAAATTCCATCCAAGATCCACAAAACCAAGAGGATAGAAGAATCTCTAAAACTCACTAGCATATATTTCACATTTGACAATAAATATAGGAATAGTTAACAGAACACACCTGACACAAGGCCTCCATGAGAGTGAGAGAAGAAGCCATAGGTTCCTGCCATGTGAAGAATGGTTGTGTGTGTGAACTGTGAAGGAAGTAGAGCTACTGTGAGAATTAAAGATTGCAAGCCTGACCCATTATAGGCTGCATATAAATAAATAAATTGCAATAATAAAATCTCTTATTATTAATCATAAGGTGCACTAAAAGGGGTCAATATTAATTATTTGTGGAGATCACTATCCACTTGGGTCTAACAAATGCTTACTAAAATACACTCAAACTAAAACATGTTTTAATAAATAAATAAATAAAACAATGAATATGCTAGCCCACAACTCAAAAAATGCCAACACTATACGATCTCAACCTAATTCAATTATTAGTGTAAAAAAAGGATGCCAACAAAACATTTCCATTAAACTGTTCTTTTATTTGTGAATATTTTGACATGCTGACAAAAAAAAGCTACCACCCACCACCATAGTGCCCAAAGGACGACATATCCTCAAACATCTTCTGTCCAATAGGTCACAAGGGTTTAAAATTAAAAACGCTAGACCAAATTGGATATCACTTCAAGAATTAAATAGCCCACATAATAGACCGTAGACTATTTCACAAAAGGGAGGAAAAGGGTCTTGATATAAATAAGTATAGCATCTTATAACATGTGTGCATGATTATGACACAATCTAAATACCAAGTCATTATAGAATGAACTAACATGAGAAGCTCTTCAACTCACCTCAATTACAGACTTTGTGTAACACAGAAAAAAAATATTGTAGTTTAGAAATTCAAGGAAATGCAATCTATTTTAATTTGAAATGAAGGTCTAAAGGTCGGTTGTAAAAACAGGTGTATAGCAAAGTGTGCAAATATCATTCCTTTTCTAACATTAGCAAATAGCATAAGATTTCAAGTATCATATGTGTCAAACAACCATAGTATCACTTTCGAAAGTGCTTACTAACAATGTAAATATATGCTCATTTCGTTCAATTTGACATTTTTACCAGATACCAAGCCAATCAATACTAGTAAGCTCATTAACTCCATTTTGGATGCTCTACAAACCACTTGAAGCAGAGAAGGAACATACCTCTAATCAAGTGCATCACCTGCATCTTCAAAATGATTCTCCATTTTCTGGTCTTACTTGTTAGTATTTACAAACTTGAGTTGAGCCTCCATTCTTAAGCTCTCTCTATTATTTATGACCTTATGCCAAGTCTTCCTTTTTGGGTTGTCATTGTCATTTACAATGCCCTTGGTTTCTACTAGCATTCGAGGACCATGCCATTCAATTTATTATTCCCTACCATTGTGAAATTCTGCCCAGACAAGATTGATTTTAACATTGTGGGAATTCCACAAGATGATGACCAAGCCAACTGTAAGATCCTACTAACAACACAATATTTGGGAAGTGTGTAGGCAAACGATGATCAGTCAAAGATGTCATGGCAGATTTTCTAAATGAAGAAAAGGCTTGGAACTTGTTTGTGCAGAACTAATGCAAGAGATATAGTTTGAGCCAGAATATATTACTATTGTTACAAGAGCAATTGCTAAGAAATGTTGTGGTTTGGAATTGGCGATCAAGTCCATGGTTAAGTCCATGAGGAACAAAATGATAAGTGAGCTGTGGATGAATTTTCTCAGCCAACTGCAGGGTCCTGTGCTCACATAAATAGTGAGACTTCCTAAAGAAAAGAGAGAGGGAAAGAGTTTAGAACTTGAATTTGTTGATATTCTCTACAATGAATCATATACAATCCCACTGTAGCAGCTTATAAGCACTCAATCTGTTACATCCAACTAATTATCCCTGTTGCATTTTCACAATCTTATTACAACAATTACAATGAATGCCACTACTTATATCTCTACTAACCAACCTGTACTTAGCCATGTGCTCAATTCCAATTAGTCATAAGGCTAATTCAAGTTGTTACAAGTATTACAACTAAAAATCTGTTACATCCAACCAACGATCCCTGCTGCACTATTACAAGCTTATAACAATTACAATGAATGCTACTACAAGCTTATAACAAAATACAGTGGATCATCCTTGTAGCAGTTGAGATGAACTTCTGCAGCTTAACCTCACTTACTTAGCAGCTAGGATCAATTTCCACAACTTCTTAGCAGTGACAGCAACTCTACAACAGTTCCTTGGCAAAGACAGCACTACATTGAACTCAATCCAGCTCCATGGTCTTAACACTTATCTTCTTCATTTCAGGAGCAATTTTGATGACCACAAATGCACCTCCATTTAAGAGGATTTCTCCATACTTAGGATGCATGAAAGTTGCTATTTTCAGTATATTGGGTATTATTTAAGCAAAATTGTAGACATCTTTTAGAAGAAAAGTCCAAACTCACATTTTTATTAACAATTACTTCTAAGAAATTTCATATACCTTTAGAGAATTTGTTAGTTACGTATAACTAATAATTACGGTTGCAACATAATAAGAGGTATATTTATCACAAACACCAAAAAAAAAAAAAAAAAAAAAAAAAAAAAATTTAAGTTATGAGCCTTACCGGTATGTGCAATCGATGCAACATGAGACTTGATGTTTATAAGACCTTTTTTCAAATTGATAAGATACACCTCAAACTGAAATACCACACACAGCCCTACAATGGTCACATCATCAGCAGCAAGCAAATGTTCCAATTCCCAACCACTCATGCACCCACAACCCGCTCAAATGTTGTTCAAAACACCCAAATGCACCCACCCAAAGCAGATCAGCTACAAACCATCACAAATCCACTGAAAGGGAAAAAAAAAAACTAAGACAAAGGAAATCAAAAATAAAAAATATAGAGAGAGAAACACATCTCGGGTTGCTGAATTTGAAGTTGTTTATTAATTTCACTAATGAGGTCAGCAACTTGGCTGTCCATTAGTGAACTAAACTAGTGGACAGCCCTAATACCATATTACATACAACAATTAAAAAACTAAGTCTCAACTAAAAGGAAAATATATAAAAATTAAAATTAAAACCACATTTGTCCCCTTAAGAAGATATTCAAATGCAATGTATGTCTACAATGAAGTTTATAGAATAGGGTGCATGCTTTCATGGTTAATGTTTATAGAAGTGAATGTGCACGTGGATTTGTGCAACTGTGCATGGCAACTACCTCCACTCTACATACATCAAAGTGGCCACAAATGAGGGATGATACCTAACAAGCAAATATGCTTCTGAACTCATTGGATCGTTAGTGCATAAAAATTGGAGGTCCTTTGAGATAAATTTATAAAACTGAAGGTAACCACACCAATTCTAACATGGATCAAACTCAACTGAAACAACTTTCCCAACTCAGATAAAGAAACAATCCTCAAACATTGCATGCTTTCTAAAAGGATTGATTTGAAATGTAATGACTGAAATGTTAGTTAATTAAGAGCTACAGTGTGGAACATTGCCTAGCATCTCATTAACAAGACCCCAATATTAGTACCAAATCTAGCCTATACATGCTGAGGATTACCAAACAAAACATATTAGATTCCAGAAAACTCCCGTGTAACATAACAACACGTCACAATACATATATCTTGAGGAGAAATGCCAGTGCCACCAATAAATAGTTCTTGATCTTGATCTATTGCCCATACAACAGAAGGGTTCAATTTTACAAGTACAGCTCCTAAAACGAAGTAATATATCTCTTCTATACTACAACAACAGACTGCTCCAAATCAAACAATCACTTGGAACAGTGCTTAGCCTAACTATGAACTCTATCAATAAAACATGAGAAAGAAACATCATAAGAAAAGCTTCAGGATATATATGGTCTTTTAAAAGACAAAATGTAGGAGTAGATGAGGAAATACTAATCACAGAATCATTAGTAAAATAAAACATAAAATTACATAGGATCAAATCTAATTGGGAAGTTTAAAATGCATGAATGAATGACTGTTTGTTAAATTCAGAGTTTTTACTCCTAGAGCTGCAGATTTTGACTACAGGATGATTGCAAAAATATATAAAACTAAACTAACGATGTAAGTAATGTCAAGAATAAGATGGAAAGATGACTTGTTTGGATAAAAATAGAAATTCACACTAACAATCTCAACATAATGTTATAAAAGGTGAAGGAGACCGTTTTGACAGCCGTATTAATACATTCAATTCAGCAATAAAGAACTACTGCTCAATTGAAAAGGAAAATATTAAAATTAGAATTAAAAACAGATTTTTCCTTTTTATAAACAATAATTGTGGATATAGAAATTACATGGGGCACATTGATAGATCAACTCTTTGCAAGGAAGACTACATTTGTGACATGGAGGGTGATCTTTAGTTTCCTTAATGAAAGAAAGGGGGTGTCACTGACAATCAAATGTTTAAGAGATTCCTTACTTCTTATTTGGATATTCCCCGAGAATACATTTTGGATGTGCAGGATAAATGCAATATGCACAGTAGTAAAACCAATAGTTTGGGTTTCGTTCTTCTTCACAAATATCACAATAATATTCACCAGAGTCATCTTCAGCTGCATAACTGAGAGTGAAGGAATGCTCATGTTGTTTGTACCTTGTGATTTGTGGTAGTGTCGCACATTTAAAGTCAAGTGCAAATTCACAACTGGTACAACGGAATACTAGATCTCTTCTATCACCACAACTACTACAACTCTGTTCAAAGCTTGTGTAGGAGAGGATGAGTTGGTGCTTATGACCTTCGTGGGTAAGGATTTCTGGGACCAAACTACATTGAACATCAAGATCAAAGTCGCATGACTTACAAGTGTACAAGAACCTATTACAAGCCTGGTAACAGGCATTACACCAGTGGAAGAAGCGCTGCTTTTGGAGGGTGAGTGGGTGTTGATGAAGTGGGTGTTGCTTTTTCATTGGTAAATTAGCACAAGATTTATGAAGAAAGAAGCTACACTTAGCACAATTGTAAAAAGGAGGGGAAAATGGCTCTTACGCACCCGTCGCATTTTTCGTTATTGTGAACCTCCTCATCAGTGAGCTTTAAGTCATGCTCATGACTAAAATGTTCAATTTCTGTGGCTATTTCAATTCCGTCCTCTCCCGCTTCAATTTTTTTGACTTTGTAAGCTGCCGCTGACTCAACAGATTGATCGAGCTCTGCATCTTCATTCTCCTCATCTTTAAGTTCCAGCAAATTTATGTCCTCCTTGTTTCTCTCGTCTATAGCACAATTGAGGTGGGCAACGAAATCACATTTGGAGCAATAGTAAAGCCCGTAGCATGTGTCCACTTTTTGAACACAGAGTAGACAAAATCGGGAGTCGGTTTCATGAAGTTCAAGAGAAGAATGGGTGATGTGGAGAGGGTGCTTATGACGTACAACTTTGAGTCTACGTGGGAAATAAGCACACTTT